>CM064580.1:46258786-46301286 GCA_032716605.1 Paralithodes platypus
GCTTGATTTCCCCTCCTCTCTTTCTCTCCCCCCCCCCCCCCCCCGTGTCCTTAAAGTATACAGGGGGATCACGACCAGATACACAAGGCCCCACCCCCACCACCATCCCGTTATATAGGTAGGCCGGCGGGAGGGGGGGGTCACACGGACGATCAATAAACTCCCCCTCGGCAAACTTTATCGTCAACAACGATCTGTCTAGCCGATTATCACTATCTGGTCCGACATCTTGTGGGGATTATTGTGATATTCCGTTTCACTACTATTGGGAATTTTGATTCCTTTTGGCCTCGCTATCGCTCGGCCAGACAAAAATCGACTAATGAGGCGAACGTCTAAAAATCTCAAAATATATAAATAAATAAGGATAAAAATAATAACATACTGTATAATAATGATGTACAGTACATATGTACAGTATATATGTACAGTATATATGTACAGTATATATGTACAGTATATATGTACAGTATTATACACACACGACGAAATAAATAAGAAAATCATATCCAATTGGGTGTAGTCCCTTAGTATAAACGGTTAATAACAGTTATAATATTGCCAAAGTGGCTTGCTCCGGAAAGTTCAAGTACAGAGCAGTGTTTGTAACTGTACCGGACATAAACTACACAGCGGTTATTACAAGGGGTGCCAGAGGTGGTTTGCTGGGGCCTATGTAATCTATTGTGATTTTTGATTTATTTGATTAATTTTATTGGGGGGGGGGGGGGGTGTTTGGTGTTGAGAGTGGAATATATATATATATATATATATATATATATATATATATATATATATATATATACATATATATATATATATATATATACATATATATACTGTATATACAGTACACTGTATATATAAATTTATACAGAAACCTATCTAATATAAGGACAGAAAGGTAAATCACCACCAATATACCCAATGATCTTTATTATATATATATATATATATATATTTTTTTTTTATACAGGATACCGCTAAGCTTCCTGTCTTAATTTCCTCTTTAAGGGGGAGGTAATCGCTTTTTCTGCCCTCATGTTGAGCATATTCGTTTTGAGATTTTAAGACATTCGCTCCGTTAGTTTGGCGATTTTGAGACCTTTCGCCTTATTTCTTTGTCAATATTAAGACCTGTCGTGCTATTTAGATGTCGATTTTTTCACCTGGCGAGCGATAGCAAGCCTGTAATTTTGTGGTGGATTGTGTTCTTTTATTTTATTTTATGTTTGTTTTATTAAGCGTTGTTTCCACATAGCAATGTTGATAAGTTATTTTGCCTTTATATTGTCTTTGTCCCAGTTTTGGTTTGTTTAGTTTGCAAGTTTTACATTGCAATTTTAAAGTAACTGGCCTTCGGCCGGAACATTTTTCTACCGAAAAATGTACAAATTTATCTTGAAAGGGGGTCTAGGGGTGATTTTTTAAGCTTGATGGAGATCTACGAGGAAACTAAAAAATACATACATAAATAATGATATAGAGCAAATAACAAGCAATACCCCTTTAATGTATGTGCCCTAATTACACAGGGTACGAGGGTTTGAGGGTTTTTGCATCCATTATCTTATTAGAAGCAAATGTGTGGAATGATCTTTAAGGCGCCTTGTGGGCCCGAAGGTCTAATGTTGCAAACAAATAAAAAATAAAAATAAAATAAGAATACAAATAAAATCGCATACACACACACACACACACACACACACACACACACACACACGCAGACACACATACAGGCACGCAAATTCACACCCACAATTATTAAGACATTATTTATTAACACGCACACGCTTTCACACACACATACACACATGCACACACACACTCAAACACACACACACACAACACACACACACACACACACACACATTAGCGGCGCACGAAGGTTAGGATTGCCTTTGTGTGTTTTCCCCCTTCTCCTTCATGCTTAGCCCCATTCGTTTTCAGATTTTAAGACGTTCGCCCCATAAGAGTTGGCGATTTTAGGACCTTTAGGAATAAGGTTAATTTGCAGGCTTACGTTCACGCACCGAGAACACAAATGACACCTGCATGGGGCTTAAGGGGGGGTTACCGTTTTTGTTCTATCTTTCTCTCCTTTTCTCTCTTTCCCTGGCTTGTATCCATTCGGCCCCATTCAGCCAACTGTTTTATGACTTTTATCCCCATCCAGGTGTCGATTTCTTCCTGGCGAGCGAAAGCGAGCCAGGATTGTATGGAGAAATCCGGCTTCGCCAGAGAAATTTGTCTATCGAAAAATGTACAAATTTAGCTTGCTGTCAAAACAAATATATATATATATATATATATATATATATATATATATATATATATATATATATATATATACTAGCTCGCTACCGCTCGCCCGGAAAATATTGACACCTGGATGGGGGTAAACGTCTTAAAACAGTAGGCTGCATGGGGCCGAATGTATACAAGCCAAAGAGAGAGAGGGAGAGAAAGAGAAAAAAGCGAGGTGGGCTCCCTTAATGCCTTACAATCGCCAACCTAAGGGGGTGGAACGTCTTAATATCGCCAAATACAATGTGGCGAAAATGGGTTGGAAAGTGTTAAGGGGAAGTATTTGTTCTGAACCCCCTTCTCCTTCATGTTTAGCCCCATTAGTTTTCACATTTTAATACTTTCGTGCACTTCTTTGTCAATATAAAGACCTTTCAAGCCATTTAGGTGTCCATTAATATCCTGGCGAGCGATAGCGAGCCTGTGTTTTAGGAAGAACCGGACGGGACATTTTTCTACCCAAAAATGTACAAATTGATCTCGAAGGGAGGTTTTTGGGATGGTGTTTCTTTAAGCTTGATAGAGGTCTAGGGAGCCAACTAAAACAAAGACAAATACGAGTAATGATACAGAATATATATATATATATATATATATACAGAATATATATATATATATATATATACAAATAAAATAAATAAATAAATAATAATGTTCCTTTAACCCCTTCCGTACCAGCGACGTCTTTTTACTTTTTGTCCAGTTATATTTAGACGATGTTGTGCTGTTATAGAAGGATCTGTGGTAGTCAAAAGAGCTAAGGGTGGTATGGTTCCAAGCCTGATGATTTCCTGAGGCCCTTTTAAAACTGAAAACATCGTCTAATAGTAGCCAGAATAAAATTGTAAGTACATCACCGGTACAGAAGGGGTTAAGGGTGATAGTTCAAAGCCTGATAATTTCTGGAGACCCTATTAAAGGTGAACACAATCGTCTACTAGTGGCCAGAATGTAATACAAAAGACGTCGCCGGTACGGAAGGGGTTAAATTGTGGCACAGGAAGTAAGGGACCCACAGTCATGCACCTACAGTATATTATTTCCGGCTCTCTCCCCACCCCCTTACTGTGTGTGTGTGTGTGTCATAGAGAGAAGGTTTAACTCTACCTAAGACGTGTGGTGAGGGGCTTTTTGGATCCCCACAAACCACACACACACACACACATACATACACACCATCACACACAAACACATACACACACACACCATCACACACACCAACACACACACCATCACACACACACACATACACACTCACACACACACATATACACACACACACATACACACTCACACACACACACAGACACACACACACACACACACACACACACCTGGAAGTCAAGGTGGCACTATTACCTGTCTCCCGGAAGAGTGCCTCTCACTTCCTATATACACGTCTACTCTGGCTATCTATCTATATATCTATCTATCTACTGTATATATCTATCTATCTATCTATCTATATATATCTATCAATCTATATCTATCTATCTATCTATCTGTCTATCTATCTATTTATCTATATATCTATCTGTCTATCTATCTATCTATCTATCTATCTATCTATCTATCTATCTATCTATCTAGTACACAATACAAATAATATCAGCTTGACTTATCAGAATGTTTTCTAATATATTTATATGAGCATCTGTTAATTAATTTCCATGTCGAAGTACCTCTAATAGGTATTATTCTCTCTCGCTCTCTCTCTCTCTCTCTCTCTCTCTCTCTCTCTCTCTTCCTCTCTCTCTCCCTCTCTCTCTCGCTCTACATACCGTATATTCGCTTAGATTCACGAAGATTGCAACTGTATTTTAGTTTTATATAGGATTCTAACCTTATACATGCACAATAATAAACAGAGCAACTATAATATAGTATAGTTTGTAGCGGATACCAGACACCGATACAACTTAAGCTGATAGACGCGTTCAGAGATGCGGACAGTGGATTTGGGTCATGTGATAAATAGGTGAATGACGGTATGATCCGGAGCGCTATCCCACTCGACCAGGGGAATGGAAAATCTACTACCCCACCGACCTCTCTCTCTCTCTCTCTCACACACACACATACTGTACATTACACCCTATCCCTGAATCAACCCCCAACTTCTGAAGCTATCCCCCCCCCCCCCCTCAACTACCCCCGCTCCTTACCCCTGACCCACCCCCTTGTTGCTACCCCCCCCCCCCCCCCTCCTCCAGTCCTACTGAAGGGGTCCCTAAACATCCAGTATGTGGGTCACCTCATCTTCACAGGCGCCCTCTCCCCCCCCCCCCCCCCTCACCTCTCCCATTCTCCCTCCCCCTTCACCTCTCTCATTTTCCCCCTCCCCTCCCCCTTCACTTCTCTCTCTCATTTTCCCCCCCTCCACCCCTTCACCTCTCTCATCTTCCCTCCACCCCCTTCACCTCTCTCATTTCCCCCTCCCCCCCTTCACCCCCCCTTTACCTCTCTCATCCCCCCTCCCCCCTTCTCCTCCTGCACCTCTCTCATTTTCCCCCTCTCCCCTTCACCTCTCTCATCTTCCCTCCACTCCCTTCACCTCTCTCATCCCCCCTCCCCCCTCCACCCCCTTCACCTCTCTCATCAGGAAATATATAAATGACTATAAACTTAACCAGACGGGCGATTAGATAGTATACATGCCTCACTTCCCTACGCTGGTAAATGGCAGCCTAAACAAGCGGTATCAATACTTTCAATACACACTGGACAATATTATAGGTTTTAAAAGGCATGGGAATGGTAAATAAAGTGTTCATACTAATATATCCCTATGAAGGTTTATTTGTATAGTAAAGGGAACACTTTGTACAAGCAAGTTAAGGGAGCTCAGACGGTATTGTGCAGCAAAATTGACTGGTTCGGCTCAATGGTTTAAGGAGGGGGTTTAGTTTGCTCTCTAAACCGCTATCAAACTTTAAAAAACACCCACAAGACACCCCTTCGATATAAATTTGTAAATTTTTCGGTAGAAAAATGGCTCGCTATCGCTCGCCAAGAAATAAATCGATACCTAAATGGCACGAAAAGTCTTAATATTGGCAAAACCAACTGCCTCCCCTTAAACACATTTGTCCAAGCCTCCACCCCTTCAACATTCTTCTTCTTCTGTTATATATACATTGATCCGACTCTGCCACTAACCCAGCTGGAGTATACAGGCCAGGGAGAGGGAAGGGGGAGGAGAAAGTGAGAGAAGGGGGGGGGGGGGGAGATGGAAGAGGGGAAAGTAGGTGTTGGAAATAGGTCGGCAGGAAATTAATCGCTAGTAGAGTGCAAACATTCAAGAGTATACATACATATAATATATATATATATACAGTATATATATATACCGGTATATATATATATATATATAAGAAGTCCTATCACAGCAGAGTAAAATCATCCGGCAGCAGTATTACGAATGCTAAGAAATCGTCGTCTGCTAATAGGCGTTAAAGGGCTGTGTAGCTCAGCACTCCAATGAACCTTGCCAAGGACTGCATCCACTCTACCACCCGGACCCTGCATAACGGAAGACGGGGCATTTCCGGTAGAGTTACAGTCTAAAGGTTGAAGGTAGACTCATACGAGTACTTCATCCGGCCACTTATTATCGCTATTTTCAGTTTAGTAGAATTTTGAAGTAAGTTTTTTTTTTTTGCTATTAGTATAAGGTAAGCAAAATAACTAACTCAGGTAAGTCCAGGTGTGTGTGTGTGTGTGTGTGTGTGTGTGTGTGTGTGTGTGTGTTACTCAGTTACTTGTTCGTCAAGGGGAATCCACGCAATGCGAGCTAAGCTCATTATTATCGCGCCTCCTTAACTGGGAATGTATTGCGTGAAATGCATGTTAAGTGTTTTATGTACTGTTGGAATGGCTGTGGATGTGTGTGTAGTCTGTATTTTAGCCAATTGGCGACATCGGAAACGAAGGCTTAGGGTGGATCTGTATGGTACCATTCTCACTATAGACGGTACCGTCTCGCCCGAAGGCTTAGGTAGCCATCAGCTTAGGTGAACCATATGATACCCATCTCGCCTTGTACCATTTTTGCCAACCCCAGATGGGACGTCACAACGTCGTCCACTTATTCCAGGTACCTATTTACAGCTAGGTGAACTGAGGCTAACACATGAAAGGAGAGAAGCCCAATTTGTCTCCGCCCGGCCGGGGATTGAACCCCCGACCCCTCGTGTGTGAGACGAGAGCTCTACCTACTAGGCTACGGGCTGTGTGTGTATGTGTGTTTCACCAGAGGAAGAAGCCTACCCAGCCACCACCTAGCTCTTTAAACAGGGTCACCCAGCTCCTATACCTCACAGATTTCACTTGTGTATGTGTATATATAACCGTGTGTGTGTGAGAGAGTGTGTGTGTGTGTGTGTGTGTGTGCGTGTGCGTGTGTGTGTGTATGTGTGTGTGTCAGGGGAAGAAGCCCAGCACCACCATAGCTCTTTAAACAGGGTCACTCAGCTTCCCTACCACACAGATTTCACTGGGGAAATTTGTATTGTCCAAGAGAATGGAGAGAGGTAGCCTGAGGAGGAGGAGGAGGAGGAGGAGGAGGAGGAGGAGGAGGAGGAGGAGGAGGAGGAGGGGGGGGGGGGAAAGGAAGGAGGAAGAAGAAGAAGAAGAAAAAAAAAAAAAAAAAAATACAAAGGAGAACAAACTGCAACAGATCTATTGGTCCTTACGGGGCAGTTTTGATATTTAAAACTACTAATCTATTGACTACGAGGTAGAGAAAATTATAGCAAAGAAGAGGGCTCCTCTCCACCCACCACTCCCTCGAGCTAATGCTGGCATGGATACAGTTGGAAAAATACCATGTAGTATGGAAAAACTGACACGGAAATTCGGATAAGACAGGGAGGAAATGAAGTATATTTGTAATCTAAGCTAACTCTATTACTACACAAGAAGAGGAGGAGGAGGAGGAGGAGGAGAGAAGGAAGGAGGGAGAAATGGAGGAGGAGGAGGAAGAGGGAAGTAAGAAGGGAGAGATGGAAAGGAGTAAAGAGGAGAACAGAGAGGGAGGTGGTTGGGTAGCAAGAGAAGGAAGGAGAGAGGTAGATGGAGAGAAAAGGAGGAATAGAGGGAGGTGGGTTGGTGGGTAGGTAGGTAGGTAAGTAGGTTGGTAGGGAGGGAGGGAGGGAGAAAGGAGGTATGCAGGTGGGGAGAGAGCTAGGTAGACAGAGAAGGAGGTTGAGAAGGAAGACTAGAGGTATAGTGGGGTGTAGAAACGGGTAGGGATGCAGAGCGATCTATACAAAGAGAAGGGGGTAGGGAGAAAGGAAGGTAGGTAGGTAGGTAGGTAGGTAGGAGGGAGGGAGAGATAGAGTTGAATAGGTTGGTAGGTAGGTAGGTAGGGAGGGAAATAAGTGGGTAGGTAGGTAGGTAGGGAGGGAGGGAGGGAGAGAGAGTTGAATAGGTGGGTAGGTAGGTAGGTAGGGAGGGAGGGAGGGAGGGAGAGAGAGTTGAATAGGTTGGTAGGTAGGTAGGTAGGGAGGGAAAAATGGGTAGGTAGGGAGGGAGGGAGGGAGGGAGGGAGGGAGAGAGAGTTGAATAGGTGGGTAGGTAGGTAGGTAGGGAGGATGGAGGGAAAGAGAGAGTTGAATAGGTGGGTAGGTGGGTGGGTAGGTAGGTAGGTAGGTAGGTAGGGAGGGAGGGCAAGAGAGAGTTGAGTAGGTAGGTAGATAGGTGGGTGGGTAGGTAGGGAGGGAGGGAGGGAGGGAGGGAGGGAAGGAGAGAGACAGTACAATATGTAAGTAGGGAGACAAAAGGTTGGGAAGTAAGTAGGTAGGTAGTGGGAAGGGAGACAGGTAGGTAGGTAGATAAGAAGGTATGTAGATAAGGCTGTACAGTAGGTAGGTAGGACGGTACAGAAGGTAGGTAGGTAGGTAGGAAGGGAGGGAAGAAGAAAGGAGTTGCAAGGTGCGTAGGAAGGTAGGTAGGTAGGTAGTTAGGTAGGTAGGTAGGAAGGGAGGGAAGAAGAAAGGAGGGTGCAAGATAGGTAGGTAGGTAGGTAGGTAGAACGGTACAGTAGGTAGTAGGTAGGACGGGACAGTAGGTAGGTAGGAAGGGAGTACAAAGGAGTACAAAGGAAATCAAGCAACAACAGATCTAGTGACCCTTCTAGGCTGCTTGTCCTCCAAAACACTGAGGATCAAGTGTCCAAACAGTGGTTTAGAGTGGATAAGGGAACATTGGAAAGGGAACTACTGCCCTGCCACTAACGTGGCAGGACTAGGAAGTGAGTAGGGGACATATGGGTTAGTAACTGAGGGGAGGATAAAATAAAGTTATTCATTTACAAACGCAGTCAGTCGCGGGTTTGATGCGAGATATTTGGGTAGGCGGAATTTAAATGAATCAACGGTGCTGCAGTCTATAACGTCTCGGGGAAGCCCATTCCACAAGTTGACAACTCGATTGAAGAAGAAATTCTTAGATTCGTGTGAGTTAAAAGATTTACCAATAATTTTGCAACCGTTTCCCCGCGTGTAATTAGATTGGTCGATAGTGAAGTACTTACTACAGTTCATATTGTCGATGCCTTTGATGATTTTGAACACTTGAATTAAGTCACCTCTTAATCTGCGCTGGGTTAAAGGAAATAGATTTAATTCTCTAAGACGCTCTTCGTATGGTTTGTTCTTTAGGCTAGGTATCATTTTGGTAACTCTACGTTGAACTCGTTCTAGCTTGTTTATGTCTTTTTGGTAATAAGGGCACCAGCATTGAACGCAGTATTCCAGAAGAGGGCGGACTAAGGAATTGTAAAGGGTTAGGATTACGTCTTTGGATTTATGCTCAAATGATCTGCCTATAAAGCCAATTATTTTGTTTGCCTTCTTAACAACTTCTGAACATTGTTGACTCGGTTTTAGGTTACTCGATATTGTTACTCCCAGATCGGTTTCTCTGTTTACATTCTTAAGCTGAGTGCCATTCATCGAATAGTTTGCTTTCTCATTTAGGTATCCGATATGTAGTACTTTACATTTATCCGCATTGAAACTCATTTGCCAAATTTGGGCCCAATGTGACAATTTATCTAGATTGTGTTGCATATCGTCAACTTGATCTTTTGAGAGTACGCTATTTGCAATTTTTGTATCGTCAGCAAATTTTGAGATTGTACAGGTGAGACCCTCATCTATGTCGTTGATGTAAATTAGAAAGAGAATTGGTCCTAGTACCGATCCCTGGGGTACTCCGCTACTTACATTGATCCATTTAGATGCCTTACTGTTTATGACTACTCTTTGCTTTCTGTTGCTGAGTCAATTTTCTATCCATTTCAACACACCGTCTTGTATTCCATGCGCTTTTAGTTTTAGCAGTAAACGTTTGTGGGGAACTTTGTCAAAGGCCTTTTGAAAATCAAGGTATATAATATCTACAGCTTTACTCTCATCGTAGAGGTTGAGGATATCGTGGAAGAAGTCTAAGAGGTTTGTTAAACAGGAACGTTTTTTACGAAAGCCGTGTTGAGTATCTTTAAGTATGTTATTTTCCTCTAAGTGATTTACGAGTCTGTCTCTTATGACCGTTTCTAGCATTTTACATACAACTGAGGTTAAGCTAATTGGACGATAGTTACTGGGTAGGGATTTGCTTGCCTTTTTTGAATATCGGTGTTACGTTGGCTAGCTTCCACTGATCAGGCATAGTTCCAGACTGCAAGGATTTATTGAATAGTAATGTCAGTGGTTTGGAGAGCTCATCCTTAGCTTCCTTTAGAACTCTAGGCGAGATTGTATCAGGTCCAGGCGTTTTATTTACCTTGAGTTTATCTAAACAATTCAATACTTCTCTCTCTGTAACGGTGATATTGCTTAGAACATCTGAATTATCAATCTGAATCGGCGATGGTGTAGGGATATCACTGAGGTCTTCTGTTGTAAAAACTGATGCAAAGAAGGTATTGAGGGCATTACTCATTTGTACTTCGTCTTTGGTGTATTCTCCATTTTCATCGACTAACGGTCCAACAGTTGAAGTAACTACTTTTTCTTTCTGATATAACTATAGAATTCTTTCGGGTTTGTTTTACTTTGATTCGCAATATGTAACTCTAGGGTCTTTTTACTTTGCTTAATTAACTTTTTGGGAGGATTTTAATCAATCATTAGCAAAATTTTTAGCAAGCAGGCAGTTTGAAATATCTTTATTCCACCATTTGGGCTTATTATTATGGCCTGGACGCCGTATTTTCGATGGTATGCAGTCTTGCATTGCTTTTAGGTAAGTGGTTTCGAATAACTTCCAAGATGTATTTATGTCGTTATTGTTAATTAAAAAGCTCCAGTCAGTTTCTTTAAACATAGCTCAAGTTTATGAAAGTTTGCTTTCTTGAAATTAGGGACTTTTTCGATGCTACTATTTGGTTCGTTACTAGTAAAGTTTAAAGTGAAAGTTATCATACGATGGTCGTTGTTACTGAATTCATCACCAACATTCAAATTCTCTATTAATTCTTCTTTTGTTGCAAGTACAATGTCAAGAACGTTATTACCACGGGTCGGTGTTCGAACAAATTGATAAAGCGAACTCTCTTGCAGGGAAGAAGAAAGGAGGTGCAAGGTAGGTAGGTAGGTAGGTAAGTAAATAGGTAGGTAGGTAGGTAGGTAAATAGGTAGGTAGGTAGGTAGAACGGTACAGTAGGTAAGTAGGTAGGACGGGACAGTAGGTAGGTAGGTAGGTAGGTAGGTAAGTAGGTAGGTAGGAAGGGAGGGAAGAAGAAAGGAGGTGCAAGGTAGGTAGGTAGGTAGGTAGGTAGGTAGGTAGGTAGGTAGGTAGGAAGGAAGGTAGGAAGGGAGGGAAGAAGAAAGGAGGTGCAAGGTAGGTAGGTAGGTAGGTAGGTAGGTAGGTAGGTAGGTAGGTAGGTAGGTAGGTAGGTAGGTAGGTAGGCAGGTAGGTAGGTAGGTAGGAAGTGAGGGAAGAAGACAGGAGGTGCAAGGTAGGTAGGTAGGTAGGGAGGGAGGGAGGGAAGAAGAAAGGAGGTGCAAGGTGAAAGTTGTGATGTCACGACCGACAGTGAAAACTAATCCTGCACCAGAGAAAGTTAGCCTGCAGGGTGTGTGTGTGTGTGTGTGTAGTGTGTCAGGGTGTGTGTGTGTGTGTGTGTAGTGTGTCAGGGTGTGTGTGTGTGTGTGTGTGTGTGTGTCTGTAGGGGATGAGGTGTGTGTGTGTGTGTGTGTCTGTAGGGGATGAGATGTGTGTGTGTGTGTGTGTAGGGGGTGAGGTGTGTGTGTGGGGGATGAGGTGTGTGTGTGTGTGTGTGTAGGGGGTGCGGTGTGTGTGTGTAGGGGATGAGGTGTGTGTGTGTGTGTCTGTGTGTGTGTGTGTGTGTAGGGGAGAACCAAACGACAACAATACGAGAACCAAATAAGAAAAACACGAGAACCAAACGACAACAACACGAGAACCAAACAACAACAACACGAGAACCAAACGACAACAACACAAGAACCAAACGACAACAACACAAGAAACAAACGACAACAACACGAGAACCAAATGACAACAACACGAGAACCAAACGATAACAACACGAGAACCAAATGACAACCACACGAGAACCAAATGACAACAACACGACAACAACACGAGAACCAAATGACAACAACACGAGAACCAAATGACAAAAACACGACAACAAAACAACAACAACACGAGAACCAAACGACAACAACACGAGAACCAAACAACAACAACACAAGAACCAAACAACACGAGAACCAAACAAAACATCACAAGAACCAAACGACAACAACACGAGAACCAAACGACAACACCACAAGAACCAAACGACAACAACACGAGAACCAAACAACAACAACACAGGCACCAAACAACAACAACACGAGAACCAAACAACAACAACACGAGAACCAAACAACAACAACAACACAAGAACCAAACAACAATAACACAAGAACCAAACAACAACAACACAAGAACCAAACGACAACACGAGAACCAAACAACAACAACACGAGAACCCAACGAGACCCACCCCTCCACCGTGATTCGAGTAGCCAATTATCGTAGAAGCCAGTCGTGAGTTATAATTCCTTTGTTCTGGTATGATGATGATAATTATAATGCTCTTTTGTTACCTGAGAGTCATCAAGGCCATCAAGCATCAAGCACCCACACGTACAGTCGCGCTAATAAGTGATGTCTCGGCACCAAGTATGTTTTGATCAATAATTGGAATCAGCCATTTTTAACACATGATTTCCTGTTTTTTTTTTTTTTTTAGTGAGACATGTAAACATGTTCCTACACTTACCCACCCTATTCAACATCTGACAAACATTAATACAGCACAGAGCAAGCCAAACGTAATGACAGCTGGGACATTACTTATTAGCACACACACGTGCAGGCACACACAGAAACTCACGATTATGCACCTCTTAAGGGGAGATGGGTAGTTTTTTCTGGTCCCCCCTTGTTCCTCATGTTTAGCCCCATTAGTTTTGAGATTATAAGACGTTTGGCCCATTAGTTTGGCGATATTTACACCTTTAGCTCCATTTCGTTGTCAATTTTATTACCTTTCGTGCCATTTAGGTGTTGATATTTTCCTGGTGAGCGATAGCGAGCCTCTAATTTTAAGAGGAACCGGCCTTTTTCTACCGAAAAATGTAAAAATAAATTTAGAAGGGGATCTAATGGATGTTCCTTTAAGTTTGATGGAGGTCTAGCGAGGACACAAGCAAATATATAAATGAATTAATTAATACACCAAAAACCCAGTCACTAGCCCCTCAAGTTCTTCACTGTGTTACAAATGAATACAGAGAAATACAACGGATGACAAGCAACAGCAGACCTAATGGTACTCACTAGGAAACTTGTTGGAAAAATACAAACAAATACAAATAAAAAACATACACCTACCCACATACACATACACACACACACACACACAAACACACACACAATATAAAATATATATATAATAAATATTCATAAATCAATAAAAAAAAAAATAAAAAAAAATAAAAAAAAAATATATAGGCTATACATATATATACAGTATATACTATATATATATATATATATATATATATATATATATTGCCACAGCAGTCAACTGAAGGGCTTCAGTTCCAGGAAAAACAAAAATGTGGAACAGAACAAAAAAATATAATACTATGATCGTTGTTGATGCAGTCACATTACTCGATCACATTAAGGGGGTAGTACTCGCTTTTTATGGACCCCCTTCTCCCTCTAAGACGTTCCTTCCATAAGTTTGGCAGTTTTAAGACCTTTCAACCCCATTTCTTTGTCAATATGAGGACCTTTTGTGCCATTTAGGTGTCGATAGCGAGCCTGTAATCTTGGGAGGAATTGGCCATTGGCCGGAAAAAAAATTCTAAAGAAAAATGTACACATTTATCTTGAAAGGGGGTCTAGGGTGTATTTCTTTAAGCTTGATGGAGATCTAGGGAGGAAACTAATATAATACAAAATACAAAGATACAAATGCTATGATAATAAAAAGGCAAAACAAAAAAATTGTCAAATAAATACGCCCCTACCCTATTAACCCCCCCCACCCCCCACGAGCCAGCCCACGTGAGCCACCCAGGACCGTCAGGCAAGGTAGCGTAAGGGGGAGGTAGTCGCTTTTCTGGACACCCTTCTCCCTCATTTTTAGCCCCATTAGTTTGGCGATTTTATGAACTTTTGCTCCATTTCTGTCAATTTTAAGACCTTTCCTGCCATTTAGGTGACGATTTTTTCCTGGCGAGCGATAGCGAGTCTGTATCTTAAGAGGAACCGGCCTTCGGCCGGAAATTTTTCCTAAATGAAGAAATCCGGCTTCGCCGGAACCATTTTCTATCAAAAAATGTACAAATTTAGCTTGCTGTCAAAACAAAAATATATATATGCTGGCTCGCTACATCTCGCCAGGAAAATATTGACACCTGGATGGGGGTAAACGTCTTAAAACAGTTGGCTGAATGGGGCCTTATGGATACAAGCCAAAGAGAGAGGTAGAGAAAGAGAAAAAAAGCGAGGTGGGCCCCCTTAAATACTTCCCCGTTCGTCACGTTCTAAACTCGTCCAAGCTAGCGGTTCTAAGGCTTCGTCGCAAAGTTGATCCCAGTTACGCATTCCCTGTTCTGGCTATTATTAGACGGCTTTATACAACTTTGGAAAGAGGCCGTCCAAAGGGTTAAAGACTATCTCAACTTTGGAAGGATCTATGGGCATGAAAAAGGGCTGTTGTTATTGTTGTTGTTGTTGAAGAGGCATTTATTCTATAAAGGGTAAATACTATCTCAGCTTAGGAAGGATCTGAGGGCATCCAAAGGGTAAACACTATCTCAACTTAGGAAGGATATGTGGGCATGAAAAGTGTAAATGCTATATCAATGAACCCTCTGACTTCCACACACCCTTCCTAATCTGAATAAAATCGTCTAAGGGATTAACCACACCCACGCCTTGCACAGTCACAGCCAAAAGGTCTTGATATACTGTCTGCCTCCTGTGATAACCCAGGTTCGAATCCCGGTGGATCACATATATGCTTTCATTAATTTCAATGGAGGTGTTTGGTGTTGTGGTGAAATTAATAAAATAATAGAATACTTGTATATGTAAAGTTAAGGTTCATGTGATACCCCATTCCTAAGACTTAACCAGTCTAGTCAGGAGCATATTTTATTTTAAGTACATCTTATTTTGGCAATGGAGTACCTGATTAGTACTTCTTATTTTGGGAATACTTATAAGTACATAGTTTTTAATGTTTAGTACAAACTATTTTTGTAATAGAGTACCAGATTAGTACGTGTGGTTTATCTAATCATCAGTACATTTATTTGTATCTTTATTTTTATGATAACAAATATTGAACATATTATGCCATATTCTATATATATAGTTTATGCGTGTTTCAATCTACTGTTCTATAGGTAGTGCCAACGAGCTTGCCAATAATCTGGACCCCTTAGCTTCTCATAACTTAAAATGAATGAAAGCAATCGGGCTGACATTTCTATAATTTGGTAAGAGTCCACCAGGAAATAGGTGTGAATATTTACAGCCAGTTTGCTCAAGGTCCTTTTGAGTTACGAAGAGGTCAAGGATCGAGATAATTGTCAAGTTCGTTGGCGCTACCTATATCAAACGTAAGGATTACAACACCACAGGCTTTACTTTAAGAAACGCCGCCTGTATCTTTATACTTTTTAAATTAAACGTTGATCTTATTTTGTGTGTTTGTCTTGACCTTAGTAATTTGTTAGTGGTTCTGATATGCTTGATGAATGTCCCCCTCCAGACTTGTGACATCAGGTGCATCATCAATGATGGAGGGACCACTAATAAGTTATAGGTTTGAGTCCCGAAGGGAAGAAGGAAAACCTAATATTTAGTAGTGGCCCCGGAATCATTGACGATTTCGGCCCTCCCGCCATCCCCTTCCCAGTCATCTGAGAGTTTTGATATATCAGTGAAGGACTTAAGCGCCCAGATAAGAGCTGGGTGACGCGCAGAATAACAGCAGACGCATGAGAAGCGCAACCTGCTATTTTTTACTGTTTTTCCTAGTAGTGGTACCCACATCATAAGGACGAGTCCGTGAGTGTTTTATTGACCGTTCGCTCACGAAGATTTGGCAATCTTGATATTTTACTCTCCTAGGCGGGTCGTTTGAACGGCGAGCCATGAGTTCAAAGATTGGCCATAACAATAGTAAGGCGCATCGTCAATGATTCCGGGGCCACTACTAAATATTAGGTTTTTCTTCTTCCCTTCGGGACTCAAACCTATAATTGAGATAAGACTCTGATCTCATAGGTAATCATAGAAGGAGGTATAGCCCGTGATCCCCCAGAGACATACAGTAAAGAATCTTTTACGCGTTTTCAAGACACTGTTGAGTATCCATACCTCACAACCTCAAACCAGGGGACACTCCTAAGTTCACGCCCAGGAGACGTTATACTTTGCACTTCACTACAAAGACAGATTGAAATAGACAGCAATCAAATACGAGACAGACACACAGACTCCTTCCCCTCACATAACAGACACACAGACTCCTTCCCCTCACATAACAGACACATAGACTCCTTCCCCTCACATAACAGACACACAGACTCCTTCCCCTCACATAACAGACACACAGACTCCTTCCCCTCACATAACAGACACACAGACTCCTTCCCCTCACATAACAGACACACAGACTCCTTCCCCTCACATAACAGACACACAGACTCCTTCCCCTCACATAACAGACACACAGACTCCTTCCCCTAACATAACAGACACACAGACTCCTTCCCCTAACATAACAGACACACAGACTCCTTCCCCTCACATAACAGACACACAGACTCCTTCCCCTCACATAACAGACACACAGACTCCTTCCCTCACATACCAGACACACAGACTCCTTCCCCTCACATAACAGACACACAGACTCCTTCCCCTAACATAACAGACACACAGACTCCTTCCCCTAACATAACAGACACACAGACTCCTTCCCCTCACATACCAGACACACAGACTCCTTCCCCTAACATAACAGACACACAGACTCCTTCCCCTCACATAACAGACACACAGACTCCTTCCCCTCACATAACAGACACACAGACTCCTTCCCATCACATAACAGACACACAGACTCCTTCCCTTAACATAACAGACACACAGACTCCTTCCCCTCACATACCAGACACACAGACTCCTTCCCCTCACATAACAGACACACAGACTCCTTCCCCTCACATACCAGACACACAGACTCCTTCCCCTCACATAACAGACACACAGACTCCTTCCCATCACATAACAGACACACAGACTCCTTCCCCTAACATAATACACTCACCCAGGGAAGAGAGTCGACGAAAATGAGACAGGGCCTCCTCCGAACCCGTCTTATAGTCGAGTTTCATGGGCTGGCAATCTTCCCCGTCCATCTGTCTCCTTATGAACTCCTCCGCATACACCTCCTCCTCCTCCTCTCCCGGATACGAACATCGGGAGAGGCTGTAGTACGCGCCTTTCCGCATCTTCGGCATGGACCGCTTCGAAATTTTGGGATCCATAGTGGTTTTAAGTGGGGTGTTTGGTCTGGTTGAGTGGCGGGTTTTATATAGGATCATCTTCTTCTTCGTCTTCTTCTTCTTCTTCTAGTTGCGGTGTTTGTCTTCTCTTTCTTCCTCCTCTTCTTCTTCCTGTTCTTCTTATGTTTCTTCTTATTCTACTATTATTTTCGTCTTCCTCTTCTACTGCGTGTTCTTTTTACCGTTCTTCTTTTTCTTCTTGTCCCTTTTCTTCTTCTTCTTCAATTTATATTTGCTGTAGCGTTCTCAAAAACCTGTCTATGGAATGAATTGTATTTTCGTTTTTTTTAAAAATTCAGTTAGTTTTCTTTGGCAATTAATATGGCTAACTGATATACTGTCACCACTGATATTTACTTTGTCTTAAATATTTACTTGCTGTTGATCTTTGTTTATTGTTATTGTTTCTTTTGTAACTTGTATTTTTTTTTCCTGATTCTTCTTCTTCTTCACTGAACTGTTGCTGTATATTGGATAGTTTGCCCTCTGAAGTCTCGTTTGGAGCTTCTTCTATAATGTTGATGAGTTGGCTGAGTATAGATTGGTTCCTTCAATAGTTAGATTCCACGAACTATTGATTTTTGTAAGTGAATCTGAATTTGTTGATATATTTTTCAGTATATTATTTTGTGGATGTCTGGTTCAGTAATTTGTATATATTCCTTTTTTATATGAACTGCATTTATATATTTATATTATTTCATTATTTTTGTTTTCCTTTTTGGTCGTTCGCAATCATCTTTTCTCTTTGTTTTTCTTTAGTTAGTTCTTCTTTTCTTTGTTTCTGTACCTTTCTTAGTGTTTTATAGTCATATCATTATTTGCTTATATTATTTTCCGTCCCAATAGCTTTCACTCTTCTGTAATTATTATTCATAAATAACATCATAATCTCTTAACGTTACATATTTACTTCTGCAGTATATTGGACGTATTTAAATTATATATGCAAAGGTATTTAAGGTGTGAGTGAAAAGAGTCACATGTGAGGGGAAAGAGTCACGTGTGAGGGGAAAGAGTCACGTGTGAGTGGTAAGAGTCACGTGTGAGTGGTAAGAGTCACATGTAAGGGGAAAGAGTCACATGTGAGGGGAAAGAGTCACGTGAGAGGGGAAAGAGTCACGTGTGAGTGGTAAGAGTCACATGTGAGGGGAAAGAGTCACATGTGAGGGGAAAGAGTCACGTGTGAGGGGAAAGAGTCACGTGTGAGTGGTAAGAGTCACGTGTGAGGGGAAAGAGTCACGTGTGAGGGGAAAGAGTCACGTGTGAGTGGTAAGAGTCACATGTGAGGGGAAACAGTCACATGTGAGGGGAAAGAGTCAGGTTTGAGGGGATAGAATGTTTTAGACGAGCAAGAGACTCAATTGTGTGTTAAGAAGAGCTATAAATAAGGAAATAAAGCAGAAAGACCCAATTATAAATGGGGAAAGAGTCATATATGAGTGGAAAAAGTCAGACATGAGAGGAAAGAGTCAGATATGAGAGAAAAGTCAGATATGATTTGTTTTTCTTTTTTTTATCCAGATTAGGATACGAGGGGAGAAAGTAGGTAGTGAGGGGAAAGGCAAGGTTATATAGGTACATTAAATATACAATAGTAATGTGAGAGAGGCATGAACCCTCTGACGATTATGACGCAGCTAAGCAGTTTATTCTGGCTATCATTAGACGATTGTACACAGTTTAAGAAGGATCTGTGGGAATCAAAAGGGTTAAGACTCTAAATTAACCCTCTGACTTTCACATACCTTTCCTAGTCTGAATGGAATCGTCTAATAATAGCCACAACACAGAAAAGAAATGCGTTATCGGATCTCGAAAGGGTTAAAAAGGAATATAGGTGTGGAATAAAAAGAAGAGACACATGAGAACAGAAATAAAGAGAGGAATAGGTGGAAAAGGAAAAACAATAATATTAATACAAAAACAAAATTAAATATGGAAACACAGGAGATCGAGAAAGGTATATGAGGGAAAGGATTCATTATGTAAGGGAAAAATATATACCTATGTAGCTGAGAGGAAAGGTTATTGTTGTAGGAATCTGTTGTAAGGGTAAATAAAGTATTATGTAAGTAAATATACTAGAATGAGGTATATGAGGGGAAGGATTCATATGTAAGGGGAACAGATGTACCTATGTAGCTGAGGGGATAGGGTTTTGTTGTGGGATCTTTTGAAAGGGTAAATATAGGATCATATACGGAATACAAGAGGAATCGATGAGGTATATGAGGAGAAGGAGTCATTATGTAAGCGGAAAAAATATAAGGGGTTTGTTGTGGGAATCTGTTGTAAGGGTAACTAAAGGATCATGTAAGAAAATCAAATGGAAAGAATAAGGTAAATGAGGGTAAAGATTTGTAACCTGAGGGTATATTGACCCGTTAAGAAGGGGGGGGCAATGATCGGATCTGAGGGGAGCAGCGGCAGCGGCAGTAGCGTGGGGGGCAGCGACCCCTCACTAGTACACACACAGCAGGTGACTGATCTCTGCTTCCCCTCACTTACCCACCTCTCTCTCTCGTGCGCATACACCCCCCTACCCACCTACCCCCACCCCCTCCTCCCTCCCGTCTCTCTTTCTCACACTCTTTTTCTCTTTTTCTCTTGCTTCTCTCTCTCTCTCTCTCTCTCTCTCTCTCTCTCTCTCTCTCTCTCTCTCTCTCTCACACACACACACTATAAATATATCTTTCAATATATTCTTTATACCAGTATATATTATATGGCATGTGTTATATAAGGAGAGAGAGAGACTTACATAAATTTACATAACTACACTGGCCACATAGATCTTACGATACCAGAAAGTGACCAGGATATAATTTTAGTAGAGACAGAAAACTCGAAAGTATGGGAAATAAAAGAAGGTTCTCTCTCACCTAAGCTTACCTGACATTACCAGGGAGAGAGAGAGAGAGAGAGAGAGAGAGAGAGAGAGAGAGAGAGAGAGAGGGGGGAGGAAGTATGGAGGAAGATAATGAGAAGGGGAGGGGAAGGAGGAGGTATAATACTTACCTCCTCCTCCTCCTCCTCCTCCCCTCGTTTTGTGTGTCCACGTGACCTACTGTGTGTGTGTGTGTGTGTTGCTCCTGTCTCCCCTCACGTGCATCCCCTCACTCTCTCTACCTACCTAAGGTCACCTAAGGTTGTATTCGCCACTCATCTAGTGGCACCGAGGAGCGCGCTGCCCCTCGTTCTGGGTGGTAATTTGGTGCAGCAGACTGTTCGAATGGGCAGCACGCTCCCCTGCGAACATGGGCTCGTCTGGCACTTTTTACAGTTCGACATCGAGGGCTCTCTTGAAGTTGTCTAACGAGACGCCGTGGAAGTTTGTTGAAGAGACGTGGGCCTCTGTGATAACCAGCCCTCTCGCAGAGAGCCCGTAGCACCCCTGTTATTCATCCGGGGGATATCGCATTCCCAGCCTCTCTTATCACTGAATTTCATGACTATCGGGGTAGGCTATGTAGGTTTGGTACTAAACCCTCTGCGATTTTCCACGTATATATTATTAGGTAACGTTCTCTTAGAATACGCTCCAACGAGTAGAGTTTCAGTGCTCTTAAACGCTCCCAATAGTGTAGATGTTTTATCGAACTTAAATGCCAAGTGAAATTCCTTTGTACACTCTCTAAGTCATTTATTTCACATGCTTTGTATGGGGATGTTAATACGCTACAGTATTCAAGCTGCAGTGGCAGTAGATATTTGAAGAGCGTTATTATAGGTCACTCACCGCGTGTTTTAAATGTATGCAGAATCCAACCCGCAGCCGCCACTTTGACCTGGTTATGTTCTTTGAAACCCATATTTTCAGACATTAACACCCCAAGGTCTTTCACACTGTCCTTCCGTTCTAGTATGTGGTTGGATTCTGTTACGTAGTTTGTATTATCTTTAAGGGAGCCCACCTCGCTTTTTTTCTCTTTCTCTCCCTCTCTCTTTGGCTTGTATTCATTCGGCCCCATTCAGCCTACTGTTTTAAGACGTTTACCCCCATCCAGGTGTCAATATTTTCCTGGCGAACGGTAGCGAGCCAGCATATATATGTTTTGCTTTGACAGCATGCTAAATTTGTAAATTTTTCGATAGAAAAATGTTTCCGGCGAAGACTGATTTCTCCATACAATGCATGGCGAGCGATAGATATCGACACCTGGATGGGGATAAACGTCTTAAAACAGTTGGCTGAATGGGGCCGAATGGATACAAGCCAGGGAAAGAGAGAAAAGGAGAGAAGGATAAAACAAAACCGGTGACCCCCCATTAACCACATTATTATCTCCGTAACGTATTAATTGGAAATTTTCTACATTGAATTGCATGTTGTTTTCCCTGGTCCAGTGGAACACTTGTGTGTGTGTGTGTGTGTGTGTGTGTGTGTGTGTGTGTGTGTGTGTGTGTGTGTGTGTGTGTGTGTGTGTGTGTGTGTGTGTGTGTGTGTGTGTGTGTTGCTCCTGTCTCCCCTCACGTGCATCCCCTCACACTCTCTCTCTCTCTATTTCTCATTTTATCACTTTACCTCTCGCTTTCTCTCGCACAATACCCTCTTAACCTCTAACTCTCTCTCTCTCTCTCTCACACACACACACACACACACACTCTCTCTCGCTCTCTCTAACACACACTCTCTATCTCTCTCTCACACACACACACAAACACACTCACTCACTCACTCACACACTCTCTCTCTCTCACTCTCAGAAACATGGTAAATGCCTCTTAATGTACCTAACTGCATTACTCTGAGCGTCCCCGTAGGCGTGAAAGGTAAGTCATGGTTTCCACCCTTGTGTGTCTGTCTGTATGCCTGTCTGTTCACATAATATCTCAAGAACGAATACATGGATTTCGACTAAATTTGGTCAGTACCTTCAGTTGGTATCCGAACAGATCCCCTTAACATTTAGTCAACACTAGATCATGCCCTCGCACCTGCCACTGACTTACCCCTTCTTCGATCCCACCCAAAATACCACGCTTGATTATTATTAGTTCAATATTTACACTTTTTCAGGTGTTAGTTCTTAATTAGTCGCTGTCTTCAGGTATCAGGTATGTCTTCAGGTATCATGTATTAGTCACTGTCTTCAGGTATCAGGTATTAGTCGCTATCATCAGGTATCAGGTATTAGTCGCTATCATCAGGTATCAGGTATTAGTCGCTGTCTTCAGGTATCAGGTATTAGTCGCTGTCTTCAGGTATCAGGTATGTCTTCAGGTATCATGTATTAGTCGCTGTCTTCAGGTATCAGGTATTAGGTATATCATCAGGTATCAGGTATTAGTCGCTGTCTTCAGGTATCAGGTATTAGTGCTGTCTTCAGGTATCAGGTATTAGTCACTGTCTTCAGATATCAGGTATTAGTCGCTGTCTTCAGGTATTAGGTGTCCGGTATTAGGTATGTCTTCAGGTATCAGTTATTAGTCGCTGTCTTCAGGTAATAGGTGTCCGGTATTAGGTATGTCTTCAGGTATCAGGTATTAGTCGCTGTCTTCAGGTAGTAGGTATCCGGTATTAGGTATGTCTTCAGGTATCAGGTATTAGTCGCTGTCTTCAGGTAATAGGTGTCCGGTATTAGGTATGTCTTTCGGTATCAGGTATTAATCGCTGTCTTCAGGTAATAGTTCTTGGTATTAGTTCGATATTCGCGCTTTTCCAGGTACTAATTAATGATACTTCGCTGTCTGTCAAAGAGTGAAAAGGGAATGGTTGAAGCAAAAAAATTAGCAAATGACAGGAATGAATGGAGGAAGTTTGTTAGAGAGAGTACATGAAGGTCTATGGACCCTTATAAATGACAAACCTGGAAGGTCTTTATCCCAGATATTGATGTGAAGAGACCTTGTCCGGAAGTATAACATCTGAGGTGAAGCCATTGATTTCGGGGGCTGATGAGTGATTGGTGCTTCTGAATGAACTGTTACATGTGTTCTTCTCCTGTCACCTCTTTTCGCCCACAAGAAGCAAGCACACAAGCACTCAGAAGCACCAATCACTCATCAGCACACAAGCACTCAGAAGCACCAATCACTCATCAGCTCCCGAAATCAATGACTTGTTGTAGAGGTCAGAGCAAAAATACATCTTCTATTCCCGATATCCTACCCGCGCATCCAGGGTCCTGCGCGCATCACTAACTAACTCGCGGTAAAGTCGGTATACTCAATTCCCCCCCCCCCCCCCCCCGTCCACGTGTCTTCCATACCCCCCCTCCCCCCACCCCTCTCCCCCACTCCCTGCATGCCATACCTTATACCCACATATATACTTCTTATTTACAAGTCGACAGTAAACAAACTTTCTTCATATTAGTACTACCTCTGTATAATCGTCAGTCCTTGCTATCTATCTATCTATTTAGCTATATATACATATATATATATATATATATATACCTGTGCCCTTAACCCTGATTAATATACATACTACTCACTGGCTGGCCCGTACACCTTCTCTCTCAAGGCTGACTGACCTGCAAAGACATAAAGGGTATATTACAATAGTTATACACACGATTATAGGAAATAGTGCACAGAACATGGATTATAAAGTAACTAAAATACTTAAATATAATATAACTAAATCAATAAAAACACACCGGTAAATACAGATAGCTTATTCAATACAACTCAATAAATATAATGAATAAAGCACATAGAGCACATAAACAAATACACATATACAAACATACAAGTACATGCATAACAAATAAACAAAGACTAATCAGCCTCATTCGACTTTGAGGGGGAGATTGACTGTATATTTAATTAATTATTTATTTAATTATTTATTTATTTATTTATTTATTTATTTATTTATTTATTTTAATATCATATTTTTAGTTTTCTTCCTAGACCTCCATCAATCAATAAAAATAAAAACGAACTCCCGTGATAAATGGGTACATTTTTCGGTAACAATATGCCTGAAGGCAGACCCCTCCAAAACTACAGGATCGCTATCGCTCGCAATAAAACTCGCCAGGGAAGAATCGACACGTAAATGGCACGAAAGATCTAAATATTTTCAAATAAATGGGGCGAAAAGTCTTAAAATCACCAAAGTAATGAACCAAACGTCTTAAATTCTGAAAGCTAACGACGCTAAACATGAGGGAGAAGGGGGCCAGAAAAAAAAGCAACCAACCCCCCTTAAAATACGGCACAGATACTTGTTGACCTCATTCAAGAGCTTACATATCCTCAATGACGTAATCCAAAATCTTCAGGTAAAAACAGCGAGGATTTTCACTCTTCGGAGATTATGACGCATTTTGACACTGCGTTTCTATATCTCGCATACACACTTTTCCACACACACACACACACACACACACACACACACACACCCACACTCACACTCACACCCTCTCACTGATAAACAATAGCCAGCCCCGAGGTTATTCTTTACGTCTGGCTCAATGTAATTGATCCGCCCCAACAAGTCGATCTGAGAGGAAGCACCCAAGCGAAGCCGTACCACTCCGAGATGTAGGTCTGTCTGTCTGTCTGTCTGTCTACCTCTCCTGTTTGTCTCTCTGTCTGTCTCTCTACTCGACGCCCCTCGTCTCCTGTTTGTCTGTCTGTCTGTCTATCTCTCTAATCGACGCCCCTCCTCTCCTGTTTGTCTATCTGCCTGTCTCTCTACCTACTCGACCTACGTCCATCCCCTTCTCTCCTCTTCCTTTCCCTGTCCACTCGACCTCGACTGGGGTTTGGTAGGGGGAGGTCGAGGTGGGAGGGAGGTAGGTCGAGCTTACCCCTCTGACAGCTAGCGGTCCTTCCTAAACTGCTTAAAATCGTCCAATGCTAGCCAAGATGAGGTGAGAAATACGTCCTCGAAAACTGAGAGCTAAATTAATATAGGTGACAAATGTCTTATTAATCATTATAATCAGCTGCCAGATCAGTGTTGCAGGAAAAAAACATTCGTAGAAGTTCACCATTGGGAAAGACCCGTTGTTATCAAGGAGTGAAATACTGTGTATATATATATCATTACTTTGGTTTTGACTATCGTTAGACGATTTCATACAGCGTAGCATTAAGAACCCGTAGGAGTCTGAGGGTTAAGGGGAGATATCCACTTGACGGATTTTTTTTTTCTGGACTCCTTTCGCCCTCATGTTTAGCCCCATTGCTTTTCTAATTTTAAGACGTTTGCCCCATTATTTTGACGATTTTAAGAACCTTCGACCCCTTTCTGTCAATTTTAAGACCTTTCGAGCCATTTAGGTGTCGATTTTATCCTGGCGAGCGACAGCGAGCCTATAATATAAGAGGAACCGGCTTTCAGCCGGGACATTTTTCTACCGAAAAATGTACAAATTTACCTTGAAAGGGGCTCAAGGGGGTGTAATCTTAAGCTTGATGGCTATCCAGAGACCAAACTAAAAACCTCCCCTTAATGGAGATCGAGTTTATCCCTTTGACAGCTAGAGGTCCTTCCTAAACCGCATAAAATCATCTGGGGACCGCCGGGAATAGGGTGAGAGACGCATCCTCGTGCACTGAGAGAGTTAATCTATAGTGTATTCATTTCACCGCAACACCAAACACCTCCAATGAAATGAATGCAATAATTATAGATGACCAAATTCTTGCAACAGTTCAAATTAGAAGCTGCTAGACGACAGGTTAATTTTTCTGTGTGAATGAAGGAGACAAAGGGCAAAACTGCCTGTAACAAGTGTCTCGCCCAAAGTAGAAAGAGTGACAGAGGTACGTTGTAGAGATCATTTGGGTGCGTTGGAAAGAAGTGTGGTGTGCTTGTTAAGGGAGCCCACTTCGTTTGTTTTTGTCTCTTTCTCTCCCTCTCTCTTTGGCTTGTATCCATTCGGCCCCATTCAGCCTACTGTTTTAAGACGTTTACCCCCATCCAGGTGTCAATATTTTCCTGGCGAGCGGTAGCGAGCCAACATATACATATTTTTATTTTGACAGCAAGCTTAATTTGTACATTTTTCGATAGAAAAATGTCTCCGGCGAAGCTGGATTTCTCCATACAATGCTGGCTCGCTATCGCTCGCCAGGAAGAAATCGACACCTGGATGGAGATAAACGTCTTAAAAAGAGTTGGCTGAATGGGGCCGAATGGATACAAGCCAGGGAAAGAGAGAAAAGGAGAGAAAGATAAACAAAAAGCCGGTGACGTGTAGTGACATGAATCGGAGGAGGAGGTGTTTGTAAGAGTTAGCTGTACTACTCTTTGTTGCAGATGAAAGTTGCAGAAAAAAGGCTTCAAATACAGGCTGGCTATCGCTCGCCAGGAAAAAATCGCCCCTAAATGGCACGAAAGGTCTTAATATTGGCAAAGAAATGGGGCAATAGGTCTGAATATCGCCAAACTAATGGGGCGAATGTCCGCCATTGGGAAAGAGGTGTTGTTGCTGCGAGGGAGTTCATTACGCATTGACTTGCATTATACACAGCAAGATCCGCTTGGGCACACCTGCATGTCGTGCAAGGTGAAGTTGCAGCAAGGTTGACACTTGTGACTTCACGCGGAGGCCTTTATATTTTATTTTTATCTTTCTCTCCTTTTCTCTCTTTCCCTGGCTTGTATCCATTCGGCCCCATTCAGCCAACTGTTTTAAGACGTTTATCCCCATCCAGGTGTCGATTTCTTCCTGGCGAGCGATAGCGAGCCAGCAATATATGGAGAAATCCGGCTTCGCCGGAGAAATGTTTCTATCGAAAAATGTACAAATTTAGCTTGCTGTCAAAACCAAAAAATATATATGCTGGCTCGAAAATATTGACACCTGGATGGGGGTAAACATCTTAAGACAGTAGGCTGAATGGGGCCGAATGGATACAAACCAAAGAGAGAGGGAGAGAAAGATAGAAAAAAGCGAGGTGGCCTTTTTAGTTAACCACTTGAGGATTATGACGCATTTTGACGCTTTATTCTGGCTATCATTAGACGATTTTATGCAATTTACGAAGGCTCTCCGGGTATCAATAAGGGTGAAAACTCAATTAACTCTCTAGCTCGCACAAGTTCTTCATAAGCTGTGCAAAATCGTCTAATGATAGCCATAATAGAAACTGGATTGTGTTATTTTATTTCATAAATTTTATTTTAGTAAGCGTTGTTTCCACATAGCGATTTTGATCAGTTAATTTGACTTTATATTGTCTTTGTCCCAGTTTTGGTTTGTTTAGTTTGCAAGTTTTACATTTTAATAATGCGTCATGATCTTCAAAGAGATTACCAGGGTACGTGCAGTTAAAATGAACAGTTAGTCGATTATCTTGATCATAAGCTGTATCATTATAATATATATCTATCTGTATGAATCACCTCCATCGATGCAATTCATTCCATTGTTTGGCTTGTTTCGGGGGAGGGTTCCTAGCCCCAACTACCTATTGTTGTGTAGTGTGTGAGGTGCATGTGTTGTGTTATTGTACTGTTGGAATGGCTGTGGAAAGGTGAGACTGGCTCCCCTCTAGTCTGTTTGCTGCCAGTACTTGATGTACCAAGACTATTTGAGGGAGCCGCAATATAAGCAACTATTTGAGGGAGCGCGCAATATAAACAGTCACCTTTCTTACCCTCAGCTTGCCTCCCAGGATCTCTGACCAAATAGTTATGACTATCCAGGAGGAGCAACACATATCAGTAACAGCCACCACATCGGGGCTGTTCGGCCAGGGAGCCTTTGGAACGACTACTACAGCCACCACTGCACTCAAGCCTTGTTTGAAGAACCCTCAACAGTAGGTATCCGGGCATCAGGGTTACAACCAAACACCAGGGCAGTAGGGTACCCCGGGGCATCAGGGTTACAACCAAACACCAGGGCAGTAGGGTCCCCCGGGGCATCAGGCTTACAACCAAACATCAGGGCAGTAGGGTACCCCGGGGCATCAGGCTTACAACCAAACACCAGGGCAGTAGGGTCCCCCGGGGCATCAGGCTTACAACCAAACACCAGGGCAGTAGGGTACCCCGGGGCATCAGGGTTACAACCAAACACCAGGGCAGTAGGGTACCCTGGGGCATCAGGGTTACAACCAAACACCAGGGCAGTAGGGTCCCCCGGGGCATCAGGGTTACAACCAAACACCAGGGCAGTAGGGTCCCCCGGGGCATCAGGGTTACAACCAAACACCAGGGCAATAGGGTCCCCCGGGGCATCAGGGTTACAACCAAACACCAGGGCAGTAGGGTCCCCCGGGGCATCAGGGTTACAACCAAACACCAGGGCAGTAGGGTCCCCCAGGGCATCAGGGTTACAACCAAACACCAGGGCAGTAGGGTCCCCCGGGGCATCAGGGTTACAACCAAACACCAGGGCAGTAGGGTACACGGAGCATCAGGCTTACAACCAAACACCAGGGCAGTAGGGTACCCGGGGCATCAGGCTTACAACCAAACACCAAGGCAGTAGGGTACCCGGGGCATCAGGCTTACAACCAAACACCAAGGCAGTAGGGTACCCGGGGCATCAGGCTTACAACCAACAAGTCCCTCACACATCACTGCCCTAACAAGTAGTGACTACAACCAGCCATTATAACCAGTCTGCTACCGGTACCAGATTCTTCACCTTCAAGCAACCCGGAGAGACCACTGACATCACCACCAACAATAGATATACAGTTTAATAGCCATCATCACCTGAGACTTCTAGGTTTGGTTTTTCTATGTGAGTGAGGTAGACAATATGCAGAACTGCCTGTGACGAGTGCCTCCCTCAGAGTTGATAGATGAGGGAAAGACTAATTCTGGGAGAGAGTTCCAGAGCTCAGCTGTTGAATAGAAGAAAGATTGAGAATAACGTTTCACTCTTGGGTTGGATAGTTGCACAGAGTAGGGGTGGGATTGTGTTGCAAGACGGGTGCTACATGCTCTACGGAGAGGAGGTGGTATACACTGAGAGAGCTCTGAGGAACACTGATTATTGTAATAGCGGTAGAATAGTGAGAGATGCAACATTGCGGCGAAGAGAAAGAGAGACTGCAGATAATTGGTGAGTGGACGTGAGTTAATGAGACGGAAGGCTTTCTTTTCTACTTTGTCTAGAAGTGCTGTGTGAGAGGATCCTCCCCACATATGCGAAAAATACTCAATACATGAACGCACTGTGCCCCTGTACAGAGCAAGAAGCTGCGCAGGGGTAAAGAACCCCCGGAGGCGGTTGAGCACACCCAGCTTCTGGGAAGCTGTTTTAGCAAGAGTGATATGTTGGCACTGGACAACGAGCTAACTGACTACTTTAAGATTATTCAAGTCCCAATAAATGATATAATCGAACCAGTTTGATGTCTTCGAACAAAGGGAATTAGGCTCATTTCAATCATATTATAGACTCCAATACTGTGACTCTAATACATCCACCAGTAAGAGTGATCGAGTGTATAATATAGAAAGACGTCTCATCACTACCACCACCACTATCATCACCGCCACTACTACTGTACTACTACCACCACCGCCACTACTACCACCACCGCCACTACTATCACTACCACCACCACTATCATCACCGCCACTACTACTGTACTACTACCACCACCGCCACTACTACCACCACCGCCACTACTATCACTACCACCACCACTATCATCACCGCCACTACTACTGTACTACTACCACCACCGCCACTACTACCACCACCGCCACTACTATCACTACCACCACCACTATCATCACCGCCACTACTACTGTACTACTACCACCACCGCCACTACTACCACCACCGCCACTACTATCACTACCACCACCACTATCATCACCGCCACTACTACTGTACTACTACCAACACCGCCACTACTACCACCACCGCCACTACTATCACTACCACCACCACTATCACCACCACCACTACTACTGTACTACTACCACCACCGCCACTACTACCACCCCCGCCACTACTATCACTACCACCACCACTACTACTACTGTACTACTACCACCACCGCCACTACTACCACCACCACCACCACTATCACCACCACCACCACTACTATCACCACCACCACCACTACTATCACCACCACCACTACTACTGTACTACTACCACCACCGCCACTACTACCACCACCGCCACTACTACCACTACCACCACCACCACTACTACTGTACTACTACCACCACCGCCACTACTACCACCACCACCACCACTATCACCACCACCACCACTACTATCACCACCACCACCACTACTATCACCACCACCACTACTACTGTACTACTACCACCAACACCGCTACTACCACCACCATAACCACTATCACCACCACCACCACTACTATAACCACCACCACCACTACTATCACCACCGCCACTATCACCACCACCACCATCACCAACAATATCACCACCATCATGACAATTGTATCCCAGCAAGGTTAATAGCAGTATTGTATAACCACACACTCTACTTACTCAATCACACACACACACACACACACACACACACACACACACACACACATACATACATACGCAAACAAAGAAAAAGAATACACACACACTTGTGTATATATATATATATATATATATATATATATGTAGTGGGATGCAGGAGGGTAAGGAATGCGGGGGAGGATAGCGGTGAGAGAGAGAGAGAGAGAGAGAGAGAGAGAGAGAGAGAGAGAGAGAGAGAGAGAGAGAGAGAGAGAGAGAGAGAGAGAGGTGGGTGTATAAAAGTGTATGTGAATCCGTATATATACAGTATAGTGTGTGTGTGTGTGTGTACGTGTACGTGTGTGTAGTTCAAGGCTGTGTAAGCGATCCCGTGCCCTCATGCCCTACTCACACACAACACCACCACCAACACTTGCATCACAACAACAACAACAACAACAACAACAATTACTAATGCTCACAACAACCATTACCGTAACTATTAACCCCTTCTGTACCGACACCGTCCTTTTTACTTTATTTTGGCTACTTGTAGATGATTTTATTCAGTTTAAATAGAGTGCTAGGGTATTGACAGGCTTCAAACTATCTCACTTAACCCTTTGTACTATGATAGATCCTTCTTAAACTACACACAACCATCTAAACATAGCTTGAATATAATACAAAATACAAAATACAAAATACGTTGCCGGTATAGAAGGGGTTAACAGCACTATCACTATCACCACCACAACTATCACTATCGTCACCACAACTATCACTATCGTCATCATCGTCACAACTATCACTATCGTCATCATCATCATCACAACTATCACTATCGTCATCATCACCACCACAACTATCACTATTATCATCATCACCACCATTACTATCACTGCCACCACTCTTCACCACTACTATCACTATCACCACCACACGTCACCACCAATGCCAGTATCACCACGACCACTATTACTATCATCACCATCAATCACCACCTTAACAAAGAACGGGAATGATCATAGTATATTATTTTCTTTACATAATAACAAACAAATATATATATACCGATATATACTGTATATATATATACCGATATGTTAGTATACATGTGTTAATCATATGAGCAGTTAACCCTTTCTGTAATTTGATTTCAGGTACTATTAGACGATTTTATTCCGTTCAAAAACGCCCTCCAGCAATTAACAGGCATCGAACTATCTCACCTGACCATTTTGACTCCCTCAGATCCTTGTTAAGGGGAGATCTCCACTTGAGGGATTTTTTTCTTGACCCCTTTCTCCCTCATGTTTAGCCCCATTGCTTTTGATATTATAAAACGTTTGCCCCATTAGTTTAGCAATTTTAAGAACTTTCACCCCATATTAAGACTTTTCATGCCATTCAGGTGTCGATTTTATCCTGGCGAGCGATAGCGAGCCTGTAATTTAAGAGGAACCGGCCTTCGGCCGGGACATTTTTCTACCGAAAAATGTACAAATTTATCTTGAAAGGGACTCAAGGGGGTGTAATTTTAAGCTTGATGGAGGTCTAGGGAATAAACTAAATACCTCCCCTTAAACTGCACAAAATCGTCTAAATATGGCAAGACTAAAATATAAAAAGACGTCGTCGGTGTGCAGAAGGGGTTAATTCAATTCCAGTACATCATCAGAGCTTTTAATCAATCAAATGGGTAGCAATTTCCGTTCATAAATCAATTTGGTTACTTATGTAAGGAATTAATAACACAAATGTATGACGTCTACAATTTGTTTTGCACAGTACATACTATATGATAGATAGGTAGGTAGGTAGATAGATAGATACATCGACAGATAGGCAAATATATAGATAATTAGATTGATAAACAGAAAAATAGATAGGTAGATAGATTGAAAGATAGATTAATAAACAGACAGATGGATAGAGAGATAAATAGATAGAGATAGAGAGAGAGAGATTAATAGGGAGAGAGAGAGACAGAGAGAGAGAGAGAGAGAGAGAGAGAGAGAGAGAGAGAGAGAGAGAGAGAGATAGAGAGAGAGAGAGAGGGAGGGTACAAGGCCACAGGACCGTTGTGAAGGCGGAGGGAAGCTAACGGTGTCTGTGGTCTCTCTCTCTCTCTCTCTATATATATATATATATATATATATATATATATATATATATATATATATATACAGTATATGTTATAGACTGCAGCACCGTTGATTCCTTTAAACATCACCTAGACAAACACCTCGCCTTAAACCCTTCGGTATATTCATGTCTTGGGGGCTAACATGAGACGATTTTACGGAGGTTAGGACGAATCTAGGAGAGTAAAAAAGGTAAAGATGTCAATATTAACCCTCTGACTAATACCATTCCTTCCTAAGCTGAATAAATTTGCCTACTTACAGCCCGAAGAAAATAAAGAACGGTCATTGTCTACTGAGAGAGTTAGCTGCGCACACATATGTGGTATTAATATTTAATTACTATTATTTATATTGGTGTTATTATTTGGTGTGTATCATTGTTGCTGTTGTTGTTGATATTTATATTATTGTTGCTATAATTATTTTGTATTAATATTGTTATTATTATTATAAACATAATAAAAATGATTATTATTATTATTATTATTATTATTATTATTATTATTATTATTATTAGTATTAGTAGTATATACAGTAGAGTATGTTGGTATTTAGTTACTGTATTTATCACCGTGCAAGACTCTACACGAACAAAGAAAGAGTGACTCCCCGCCCCCACCATCCACACAAAGAAAGAGTGACTCCCCGCCCCCACCATCCACACAAAGAAAGAGTGACTCTCCGCCCCCACCACACACACACAGAAAGAGTGACTCCCCGCCCCCACCATCCACACAAAGAAAGAGTGACTCCCCGCCCCCACCATCCACACAAAGAAAGAGTGACTCTCCGCCCCCACACACACACACTCCCCGCCCCCACCACACACACACACACTCTCCGCCCCCACCACACACACACAGAAAGAGTGACTCCCCGCCCCCACACCACACACACACACTCCCCGCCCCCACCACACACACAAAGGAAAGAGTGACTCCCCGCCCCCACCACACACACACACACACTCCCCGCCCCCACCACACACACCACACACTCCCCGCCCCCACCACACACACACACACACACACTCCCCGCCCCCCCACACACACACACACACTCCCCGCCCCCACCACACACACACACACTCCCCGCCCCCACCACACACACAAAGAAAGAGTGACTCCCCGCCCCCACCACACACACACACACTCCCCGCCCCCACCACACACACACACACACACACTCCCCGCCGCCACCACACACACACACACACACACTCCCCGCCCCCACCACACACACACACATCCTTGCATTCCTTAAGGCGGTGTCACACGGCAATAATCGATAAACACAACACCGTGAACATTAACTGGTCAATCTTGGTCATTTAAGGGGAGATTTCCACTTGAAGGATTTTTTTCGGGACCCCATTCTCCCTTATGTTTAGCCCCATTTTTTTGGAGATTTTAAGTCGTTCGCCCCATTAGTTTGACTATTTTTAGAACTTTCGCCTCATTTCTGTCAATTTTAAGACCTTTCGTGTCATTTAGGTGTCGATTTTTTCCAGGCGAGCGATAGCGAGCCTGTAATTTAAGAGGATCTGGCCTTCGGCCAGGAAATTTTTCTATCGAAAAATTTACACATTTGTCTTGAAAGGGAGTCTAGGGGGTGTAATTTTAAGCTTGATGGAGGTCTAGGGAACACACTAAAAACGTTATATTATTAATTTCTGTATATATATATATTTTTTTTTTGTATTACACGGTATATACAATTTGTTTTTGTTTGCTACAAAATTAAAAAACTTTGAGATAATTTGCTACATTTTATGGTAGAAAAATATCCCGGCCGAAGGCTGCTTCCTCCTAATTTTCAGGCTCACTGTCACTCGCCAGGGGAAGAAGATAAAAACGACACATAAATAAGGCGAACAGTCTTAAAATCGCCAAACTATTGTGCCGAACGTCTTAAAATGTGAACACTAAGGGGACTAAGCTTGAGGGGGAAGGGTGTCCAGAAAAAACGACCCGGGCTTAAGGGAGGTCACCGGCTTTTATATCTTGCTCTCCTTTTCTCTCTTTCCCTGGCTTGTATCCATTCGGCTCCATTCAGCCAACTGTTTTAAGACGTTTATCCCCATACAGTTGTCGATTTCTTCCTGGCGAGCGATAGCGAGCCAGCATTGTATGGAGAAATCCGGCTTCTCCGGAGACATTTTTCTATCGAAAAATGTACAGATTTAGCTTGCTATCAAAACAAATACATATATATATGCTGGCTCGCTGCCGCTCGCCAGGAAAATATTGACACCTGGAAGGGGGTAAACGTCTTAAAACAGTAGGCTGAATGGGGCCGAATGGATACAAGCCAAAGAGAGAGGAAGAGAAAGAGAAAACAAGCAAGGTGGACGGCTCCCTTAAGACCCAGAATGATCGAAACCCCAATTGCTCTAAAATGTTAACTACAGTGTGACTGTGGTTTGAGCCCAACTATGAGATAACCTTCACATACCGCCTCTCTCCTGCCACAGAGGCTGCTGGACATTCCGGCTTCTATAAAGACACCGAACACATTCTTTCCACACATATAGTGTTTTAGTAATTACCCCCTCCCCTCCAAAAATATAAAAAATAAAAAATAATAATAATAATAATAATAATAATAATAATAATAATAATAATGATAAATAAAAAAAAAAAAAAAAAAAAAAAAATACAAATATAGAGATATATATATATATATAATAAAATTGATAATGAATTACTATATTAAGTAACACCCCGTTCATAACATTAATCATCAATAACTACAAACCCCAATGCACTTGAATAAACTAATGCAAGCATATGGTCCTCTGAATATTATAGGTCCATCTTTACCTGCAAAAAATCGTTTACTTTAAGTCAGAATCAAAGGTAAAGAGACGTCATTGTGCTGAAGGGGTTAAGGGGTGGGTATTTATAATTTGTTATTTCATTACATAGTGTTCTTTACTAACTTCCTAATCCTGCCACGGACATTAGTTCCAGGGCAGTAATTCCCTTTCCAATGTTCCCTTACCCACTCTAAACCACTGCTTGGACACTTGATCCTCAGTGTTTTGGAGGACAAGCAACCTAGAAGGGTCACTAGATCTGTTGTTGCTTGATTTCCTTTGTACTCCTTTGTACTTTGCTCCCTAGACCTCTATTATGCTAAACAAATAAAATCGAGATAAATTGGCACAGTATTCAGCAGAACAATGTCTAGGCCGAAGTTTGGTTACTACTAAATTACAGGCTCGCTATCGTTCGCCTGGAAAAATCGACACCTAAATGGCACGAAAGGTCTTAATATTGACAAGGGGCAAAAGGTCTTAAAATCGCCAAACTAACAGGGCGAACATCCGAAAGTCTCATAACTAATGGGGCTAAATATGAGGGAAAAGGGGACCCAAAAGAACCTAATACCTACCCTTCATTTCAGTGGGTTAAGGGGGGTGACCTGCTTTTTTATCTAATTATCTCTCTTTCTCTGGATTGTATCTATTCGGCCCCATTTAGCCTACTGTTTTAAGAAGTTTATCCCCATCCAGGTATCGATTTCTTCCTGGCGAGCGATAGCAAGCCAGTATTGTATGAAGAAATCCGGCTTCGCCGGACACATTTTTCTATCGAAACATTTAAAAATTTAGCCTGCTGTTAAAAACATGGTATAAGATATGCTGGCTCGCTACCGCTCGCCATGAAAACACCGACACCTGGATGGGGATAAACATCTTAAAACAGTAGGCTGAACGGGGCCGAATGGATACAACCCGGAGAGAGAGGGAGAGAGAAAACAAAACGAGATGGGCCCCCTTAAATACGTGACCAACAGGGAGGATCGGGTGCTGCTCCTCCGTTGAAATCACCCAAGCGGCTTCTTAACTTCACTTTCCACCCCTATAACCACTACCACTATCACCAGTACTATCACCACTACTACTATCACCACTACTATTATCACCAGTCACCACACCCTTTAATTATCACCGCCACGGCTCCCTAACTTCACTTTCCCCTCTGACTGTCAATTTGTCACCATGCACTCTTACTTTCCCACCCTCACCATGTTACTTTCCACTCTGTCTATCTAACTATCTATCTAACTATCTATATATCTATCTATCTTTCCCACCCTCACCATGTTACTTTCCGCTCTGTCTATCTATCTATCTATCTATCTATCTATCTATCTATCTAGCTACCTATCTATCTATCCTTCTATTTTTCTTTCCCATCGTCACCACGTTACTTTCCACTCTGTCTATCTGTCTATCTATCTATCTACCTATCTATCTATCTTTCCCATCGTCACTTACCACTCTGTCTATATGTCTGTCTATCTATCTATATACCTATCTATCTATCTATCTATCTTGGATTTGTCTTAGATAGTAATTTGAAGAATGATAGGGACTTGATAAGATGTAGAAATACATTTTATAACGAGTTTAATATAAGGCAATCAAGAAAATATTAGAACTGAAATACTGGGAAAGTAACCATAAAGCTTGTCAACTTGCTGGCCTAATGACTTTAAACCATTTGATGAACTGGACTAAAATAAGATTTGCAAATAAAATGATTGCCCATCCTTGTAAAATTCTTGAAAACAGTTTAGTGGATGTAGCTAATAGCTTGTATTTAACTAATGAAGTAAATACTATTTTAAATGCAGCATACAGTATCAATTGTTTAAGAGACAATGACATTGAAGCGGTGAAGGCAATAAGTATGTACGTTCAAAATCATGAACCAACAATGCGTTAATGTTTACCTTTAATTTTAATTGTTCTGTAAATATGTAAAAAGTTACTATGTATAGCTTTTGTGGAATAAAGAATTGACTGACTGACTATCTATCTATCTATCTATCTATTTATCTATATATCTATATATACGGTATATATATATATATATATATATATATATATATATATATATATATATATATATATATATATATATATATATATATACCGGTATATAATTATATACCTGTCTTTCATATCATCACCACGTCACATTTCACTCTATCTGTCTTTATGAGTAACTTGATTAATGAGTAACTTGAGTAATGAGTAACTTGAGTAATGAGTAACTTGAGTAATGAGTAACTTGATTAATGAGTAACTTGAGTAATGAGTAACTTGAGTAATGAGTAACTTGAGTAATGAGTAACTTGAGTAATGAGTAACTTGAGTAATGAGTAACTTGAGTAATGAGTAACTTGAGTAATGAGTAACTTGATTAATAAGTTAACTTGAGTAATGATAACTTGAGTAATGATACTTGAGTAATGAGTAACTTGATTAATGAGTAACTTGAGTAATGAGTAACTTGAGTAATGAGTAACTTGAGTAATGAGTAACTTGTTAATTAACTTGAGTAATGATAACTTGAGTAACGTTGAGTACTGAGTAACTTGAGTAATGAGTAACTTGAGTAATGAGTAACTTGAGTAATGAGTAACTTGAGTAATGAGTAACTTGAGTAATGAGTAACTTGATTAATAAGTTCATTTATGAGTGACCTGATTTATGAGCAACTTGATATATTCCAAGTTTCCTCCCTAGACCCCCATCAAGTTTTAAAAATTACCCCCAAGAACCCCCCTCCGAGATAAATTTGTACATTTTTTGGTAGAAAAATGCCCAGGCCGAAGGGCCGGTTACTCCTAAATTGTAGGCTCGCTTTCGCTAGCCCGGAAAACAATCGACACCTACATGGCGCGAAAGGTCTCATAATTACCAAATAAAAGGGGCGAACTTCTTAAAATCTCAAAAACTAATGGGGATAAACATAAGGGAGAAGGGGGCCAGAAATATCCCTCAAGCCCCCCCCCCCCCCCCCCCCGGGGGTTAAGATGAACATATTGTATCCTTTTCACTACGATTGCGTTTCTCAGTATTATCTTTTCGCTAACATTAGTCGATTTTATTTAGATTGTGTAGGATTTGTCAAGATAAATTATAGCTATACACTGAGTCTTAGAGATCTTTCGCAGGCTGAATATAATTAGGTAATGCTAGCTAAAACATATGAAAAATGACGGCATGATACTGAAGGAGTGTGTATGTGTGTGTGTGTGTGTGTGTGTGTGTGTGTGTGTGTGTGTGTGTGTGTGTGTGTGTGTGTGTGTGTGTGTGTGTGTGAGAGTGGGTTATAGGAAAGGTTAGGATGGGTAGATTTACATATATACACTGGCCACACAGATCTTACGATCCCTGCGATGGTGGCCAGGGATTAATCCTAGTAGAGATAGCAACCCTAAAATAACGTGAAAGGAAAGGATACCAAAGATAAAGGCTCTCTCCCCACCCTCCGGCAGGAAAACAGTTAGAAGTAAATAACCCTACAGGGTTTGGAAATCGCCTAAAGGAATTTATAGTATAGTTAGAAATGGAGAGAGAGAGAGAGAGAGAGAGAGAGAGAGAGAGAGAGAGAGAGAGAGAGAGAGAGAGAGAGAGAGAGAGAGAGAGAGAGAGAGAGAGAGAGAGAGAGAGAGGTCGGGGGTAAGGATGAGTAGAGAAGGGTATACCAGGAGAGAGAGAGAGAGAGAGAGAGAGAGAGAGAGAGAGAGAGAGAGAGAGAGAGAGAGAGAGAGAGAGAGAGAGAGAGAGAGAGAGAGAGAGAGAAAGACGAGAGAGAGAGAGAGAGAGAGATAGGTCGGGTAAGGGAGTAAGAAGGGTCTACCAGAGAGAGAGAGAGAGAGAGAGAGAGAGAGAGATAGAGAGAGAGAGGTCGGGGGTAAGGAATGAGAGATAAGGTCACCAAGCGAGAGAGAGAGAGAGAGAGGTCGGGGGTAAGGATGAGTAGAGAAGGGTATACCAGGAGAGAGAGAGAGAGAGAGAGAGGTCGGGGGTAAGGATGAGTAGAGAAGGGTATACCAGGAGAGAGAGAGAGAGAGATGGGTAGGGTTTGTTAGGTCGAGGTCAACATATACACACTGGTGAAGGGGAACGTGTGTGTGTGTGTGTGTGTGTGTGTGTAGAGGTGTGTGTGTGTGTGTAGAGGTGTGTGTGTGTGTGTGTATGTGTGTGTGTAGAGGTGTGTATGTGTGTGTATGTGTGTATGTGTAGAGGTGTGTGTAGGTGTGTATGTGTAGAGGTGTGTGTGTGTGTGTGTGTGTAGAGGTGTGTATGTGTGTGTAGGTGTGTATGTGTAGAGGTGTGTGTAGGTGTGTATGTGTAGAGGTGTGTGTGTGTGTAGAGGTGTGTAGAGGTGTGTAGAGATGTGTGTGTGTGTGTGTGTGTGTAGAGGTGTGTGTGTGTGTGTGTAGAAGTGTGTATGTGTGTGTGTGTGTGTGTGTGTGTGTGTGTGTGTGTGTGTGTGTGTGTAGAGGTGTGTGTGTGTAGAGGTTTGTGAATGTGTGTGTGTGTGTAGAGGTGTGTATGTGTGTGTGTGTGTGTGTGTAAAGGTGTGTGTGTGTGTGTGTATGTGTAGAGGTGTGTGTGTGTGTAGAGGTTTGTGAATGTGTGTGTGTGTGTGTGTGTGTAGAGGTGTGTGTGTGTAGAGGTGTGTGTGTGTGTGTGTGTGTAGATTAGTGTATGCGTGTGTATGGGAGGGATGGAGGGTGTAGACTCCAAAATGTCACAAATCCGTAGCATCCGAGATGGTAATATTTTCAATATCAATTTAATTGAAATGCTTGTAAATGCAATATGATTATTTCCTTGATAAAATAACATTGGCAAAGAAGAAGAAGAAGAAGAAGAAGAAGAAGAAGAAGAAGAAGAAGAAGAAGAAGAAGAAGAAAGAAGAATAAGAAAATAGAAGAAGAAGGAGAAGAAAAATAGGAGGAAAAAGAAGAAGTAAGAAGAAGAAGAAGAACCATCACACCACCGTCGGCACAGGTCAGTCACCCGGGGAATCCAACACACACACACACACACACACACATACGACCAACCACTTTCACTACCGCCCAGCCACCCCTTTCCAGTCAGTCTCTCTCTCTCTCTCTCTCTTGACCCTCATATTCACTTACACACACACACACACACACCAGAAGGGGTTAATCACCTATGTGGAGTTCGCCACTCTTGCTAGTGGCACCGAGGAGCGCACCACCCTTCGTTGTTGTTTGAAAATTGGTGCAGCAGACTGTTCGAAGGGGTGGAGCGCTCCCCTGCGAAGATGGGCTCGTCTGGCACTTTTTGTAGTTCGACATCGAGAGCTCTCTTGAAGCTGTCTAACGAGACGCCTCACATGTCTCTTACTCGCCGCGCGGGAGTTGTTGAAGAGACGTGGGCCTCTATGTGATAACCAACCCTCTCGCAGAGAGCCCATAGCACCCCGATTTTTCATCTTGGGGATATCGCATTCCCAGCCTCTCCTATCACTGAACTTCATGGCTATTGGGGTATGTACTGTAGATTTGGTACAAAATCCTCTGCGATTTTCCACGTATATATTATTAAGTATCATTCCCTTCTACGTTCCAACGAATACAGCTTTAGTGATTTTAAACGCTCCCAATAGTGTAACTGTTTTACTGAGTTTATATGTGAGGTGAAGTTCCTTTGTACACTTTCTAAGTCATACATTTCACCTGCTTTGTATTGGGAGGTTAATACGTTACAGTATTCTAGTCGCGGTAGCACCAGGGATTTGAAGAGTGTTATCATAGGCAATTCACCGCGAGTTTTAAATGTACGTAGAATCCAACCTGTTAGCCGTTTCGCAGCTGCAACTTTGACCTGGTTATGTTCTTTTGAGTCCCATATTTTCAGACATTATCACCCCAAGGTCTGTCACATTGTCTTGACGTTCTATTATGTGATTGGATTCTGTGATGTAACTTGTGTTCTCTTTAACGAAATAATCCTCATCTCCGTATCGTATTAATTGGATACAGAGATGATGCTTTTGTTAAGGGGAGATATGGCGCTTTTCTAGACCACCTTCTCCCTCATCTTTAGCCCCATTGTTTTGGCGATTTTATGAACGTTCGCCTCATTTCTGTCAATTTTAAGGCCTTTCCTCCCATTCAGGTGTCGATTTTTACCTGGCGAGCGATAGCGAGCCTGTAATTTAAGAGGAACCGGCCTTCGGCCGGGAAATTTTTCTACCGAAAAATGTACAAATTTGTCTTGAAAGGAGGTCTAGGGGGCGTCTTTCTAAGCTTGATGGAGGTCTAGCGAGGAAACTAGACAAATAATAAATAAATTATAAACTCGACCAAAAAGTGAAGGATCTGCCCTTAAAGAGAACACAAGTTACATACAGAACGGCGATGGGCATATACTGAATGGGTGTGATGGGGCTGAATGGCGATGTATACTGTATAGTCCGTTCAGTACAGGTAGGCCAATAATTCTGACCACTAACCTCTACAACTTCAGAGTAATCAAGCTAACATTGCCACCGTTTGGGAAGAGTCAGCCAAGAAATAAGGGGGGTAGAGATTAACAGCCCATTTGCTCCAGCCCTTCTTGAGTGACCGAGGTTAGGGCTCGGTTACGATTGCTGGCCTAGAGTAATAATTGGGAATAGTGAGCATGAATAGTATGTGTACAAACTATATATACATATATATATACTGAGCCAGGGTAGGGAATGTGAATAGTGAATGTATAATATG
>CM064580.1:46306286-46313786 GCA_032716605.1 Paralithodes platypus
ATCCCGCTATTTTTCCCTAGCCCTTAGCCATTTCTTTTTGTTATGGGGAGGCTTTTGTTTTTTTCCTGGAGCCCCTTCTCCCTCATGTTTAGCCCCATTTATTTGCCAATTATTTCAGAATAACTCGAACTCGTAATGGAGAAAGACACAGATTGCAATGTCAATACAATTTCTACATACTTTTTTACCTATGGTCGAACCTGTTTTTCTTTCCCTACATCTCAGCCGACTAATCAATCTCCTTCCATCCTTTCATATCCGATATTTCAAGTCAGTTTTTCCATAATACTACAAGGTACAGTCGGGGGTAGTAAGTGTTGTCATAGATTCCAGTGGTTATCGCTCAAAAAGTGTTATTGGTATCTTTATAGTTACTGGGAAAAGTGCTTATCCCTCAGAGTATTAGTCAGTGTCCGAAACTTTGTGAAATATCTGACAAAACTTATTAACCTCGACTGTACAATCGCGGTGATAAGTGATGTCTCGGCACCAAGCATGTTTTGATCAATAATTGGTATCGGCAATATCTAAGCTTCATTTCTTCATATTGAGTGAACTATACAAACATGTTCCTACACTTACCCACCCTTTTCAACATCTGACAGACATTAATACAGCACAGAGCAGGCCAAGCGTAATGACAGCTGGGCCATGACTTATTAGCGCGACCGTACATTTCTCCAACTGTTTCCACGCCAGGGTAAGCAGGAGGGAGTAGTGGGTGGGGGAGGAGCCTTCTGCCTTACTATCGGTTTCTCTATCTAGTAGTTATAGTCTATTCACAGCAAGTAGGCGAAAAATCATGACCTCTAACCTCTGTAACTAAAAAAACGACTAGAGTAATCGAGCTACTATTTCCACCATTTGGGAAGAGTCAGTCAAGGAATAGATGTGGTAATTTACCGCCAATTTGCTCTACCCATTTTTTGAGCTACAGAAGATAGAGGTCATGATTTTTCGCCTACTTACAGCGAATAGACTGTAGTAGCAGTGTATAAATCCAAACAGCCGCGTAAGGGACAATGGGTGTGCTACAGTTTGTAAGTCCTTTGTATTATTTAAGGGAGCCCACCTCGCTTTTTTTTTTCTTTCTCTCCCTCTCTCTTTGGCTTGTATCCATTCGGCCTTATTCAGCCTACTGTTTTAAGACGTTTACCCCCATCCAGATGTCAATATTTTCCTGGCGAGCGGTAGCGAGCCAGCATATATATATATTTTTGTTTTGTCAGCAAGCTAAATTTGTACATTTTTCGATAGAAAAATTTCTCCGGCGAAGCCGGATTTCTCCATACAATGCTGGCTTGCTATCGCTCGCCAGAAAGAAATCAACACCTGTATGGGGATAAACGTCTTAAAACAGTTGGCTGAATGGGGCCGAATGGATACAAGCCAGGGAAAGAGAGAAATGGAGAGAAAAAAAAATGTGACCCCCCCCCCCTTAACCTTCTACAAGCATCACTGGGAGGATGAGTAGGTCTGTTGCTGCTTGCTTTCCTTTGCATTATATAAAGACAGAAACGTGAAAACAAAATTTAATAGGAAAAGTGGGGATTGGGCCTGAGTATATAGATAGATAGATAGATAGATAGATAAAGGGAGGTATAGGTTTATTTCAGGTCTCCCTTCTCCCTCATGTATAGCCCCATATGACGTTCAGCCCCTATAGTTTGGCGAATTTAGCACCTTTAACCCCATTTCTGTGTTAATATTAAGACCTTTCGTGCCAATTAGGTGTCGATTTTTTCCTGGCCAGCGATAGCGAGCCTGTAATTCGAAGAAGCATCGGCAACATTTTTCAACCATAAAATGTACAAATTGATCTTGATTTTTTTTTTTTATCATTTTGATGCAGATCTAGCGAGGAAACTAACCAATAAATGAATGAATATACAAAATATGACCCAAAACTAACCACTACCCCCTTAACACCAAAACTAACCACTACCCCCCTTAACACCAAAACTAACCACTACCCCCCTTAAAGGCAAAACTAACCACTACCCCCCTTAACACCAAAACTAACCACTACCCCCCTTAACACCAAAACTAACCACTACCCCCCTTAACACCAAAACTAACCACACTACCCCTTAACACCCAAACTAACACTACCCCCCTTAACACCAAACTAACCACTACCCTCTTAATATATAGAGCCCAAACTAACCACTACCCTCTTAATATATAGAGCCCAAACTAACCACTACCCTCTTAATATATAGAGCCCAAACTAACCACTACCCCTTAACACCCAAACTAACCACTACCCCCCTTAAAGGCAAAACTAACCACTACCCCCCTTAAAGGCAAAACTAACCACTACCCCCCTTAAAGGCAAAACTAACCACTACCCCCCTTAACAAGCCCAAACTAACCACTACCCCCCTTAACACCCAAACTAACCACTACCCCCTTAAGGGGAGATTTCCACTTGAGAGATTTTTTTCTTGACTCCTTTCTCCCTCATATTTAGCCCCATTGCTTTTCTAATTTTAAGACGTTCGCCCCATTATTTTGTCGATTTTAAGAACTTTCGACCCATTTCTGTCAATTTTAAGACTTTTCGTGCCTTGTAGGTGTCGATTTTATCCTGGCGAGCGATAGCGAGCCTGTAATATAAGAGGAACCGGCTTTCAGACGGGAAATTTTTCTACCGAAAAATGTACAAATTTATCTTGAAAGGGGGTTTAGGGGGAGTAATTTTAAGCTTGATGGAAGTCTAGGGAATCAACTAAAAACCTCCCCTTAACACCAACACATGGGAACAAAACACAAAAAACAAAAATTACCGCAATTTCTGAGCCCGGGATAACGGGAGCGGTTTGGTGACACCCGCAGGTCATTCACCCCGTGACACACTTCGGAGACTTCGGTAAAACAGTCACCGAAAACAATACACTCGCTGGGGAGACAAAAAATTATCGGCCGGGGAACGCACACACACACGCACACATGCATACAGTCATACACACACAAACACACACACGAACAGACAGACAGACACACACATACAGACCGACAGACACACACACACACACACACACAAGAAAACATGCATACAGGTAAATAATCTAGCGCACACACACACACACATAAACACACACACACACACACACACACACACACACACACACACACAGCCCGTAGCCTAGTAGGTAGAGCTCTCGTCTCACACACGAGGGGTCGGGGGTTCAATCCCCGGCCGGGCGGAGACAAATTGGGCTGGTCTCCTTTCACGTGTTAGCCTCAGTTCACCTAGCTGTAAATAGGTACCTGGAATAAGTGGACGACGTTGTGACGTCCCACCTGGGGTTGGCAAAAATGGTACAAGGCGAGATGGGTATCATATGGTTCACCTAAGCTGATGGCTACCTAAGCCTTCGGGCGAGACGGTACCGTCTATAGTGAGAATGGTACCATACAGATCCACCCTAAGCTTTCGTTTCCGATGTCACCAATTGGCTAAAATACAGACTACACACACATCCACAACCATTCCAACAGTACATAAAACACTTAACATGCATTTCACGCAATACATTCCCAGTTAAGGAGGCGCGATAATAATGAGCTTAGCTCGCATTGCGTGGATTCCCCTTGACGAACAAGTAACTGAGTAACACACACAAGAAAACATGTATACAGGTATATAATCTAGCGCACACACACACACACACACATAAACACACACACACACACACAGACAATCAGTTAGTCTCATTTATTTTCTCTCCCCCCCCTCCCTCTCGCTCTCTCTCTCTCTCTCTCTCTCTCTCTCTCTCTCTCTCTCTCTCTCTCACACACACACACACGCACACACACGTTTTGAAAATTCGAAAAAAATTAATCATATAATGTTTTAATCCTTATGAGAATACAACCCCAAGAACAATGACTCGTAATAGTAAGGTCATGCACACACACACACACACACATACACAAACACACACACACACACACAAACACACACACACACATTCACACACACGCACTAAAGTCCAGCGGTCTCTCTCGAAAGTTAATTCAGTGACATCTCTCTGTCTCATATATATATATATATATATATATATATATATATATATATATATATATATATATATATATATATCTAATGTGGTAAAACTCGGTAGGAAAAATGAACCATAGGAAGACCAAGCTTTCGTCTATTCTCTCAAGATATCTTCAGGGTAATACAAGAAAAAAAGGGAAGAGTGAGGCTTAAATCCCCGTCCTAAATCATCTGTGAGCTACTAACCAGCATATACAACCAACAAGTGTTGCAATCGATGCTAGTTAGCAACTCATTTATACAATTTTGTTAACTAATTTTTAAGGGAGGTCACCGGCTTTGTTTAATAGTTCTCTCCTTTTCTCTCTTTTCCTGACTTGTATCCATTCGGCCCCATTCAGCCAACTGAATGTTTTAAGACGTTTATCCCCATCCAAGTGAGCGATAGCGAGCCGAAGAAATTTTTCTATCGAAAAAAGTACAAATTTAGCTTGTCAAAACAAAAATATATACAGTATATGCTGGGTCGCTACCGCTCGCCAGGAAAATATTGACACCTGGATGGGGGTAAACGACTTAAAACAGTAGACTGAATGGGGACGAATGGATACAAGCCAAAGAGAGAGAGGGAGAGAAAGAGAAAACAGGCGAGGTGGGCTCCCTTAACTACTATTAACCATATCAGGACCGCTGCTGTCATTTAACTTTATTCTGGCAACTACTAGACGATTAACAGGCTTCCAACTAGTCTCACTTAGCCTTTTTCACTACCATAGCTCCATGGCAAAGAGCACAAAATCCTCTAAATACAGCGAGAACAAAATATATAACCCGTCGCCGTACAGAAGGGGTTACCTGTTGATTATAATATATACCGTTTACTCTGAAGGTGAACGGCTCTGTCCTCATCTTCTTCTGTGCCTAGCTAGTACACAGGTTTATAGCCCTGTATGTTAATTCGCAAAACCTGCTTGATGATCCTTCCTAACCTTGCCGTGTGTGTCTCTCCCCAGTCTGCTAAAGGTGTGAAAAAGGTATGCTAAGGGAGCCCACCTCGCTTTTTTTTTAAGGGAGCCCACCTCGCTTTTTTTTAAGGGAGCCCACCTCGCTTTTTTTTAAGGGAGCCCACCTCGCTTTTTTTTAAGGGAGCCCACCTCGCTTTTTTTTTTAAGGGAGCCCACCTCGCTTTTTTTTAAGGGAGCCCACCTCGCTTTTTTTTAAGGGAGCCCACCTCGCTTTTTTTTTTCTCTTGCTCTCCCTCTCTCTTTGGCTTTTATCCATTCGGCCCCATTCAGCTTACTGTTTTAAAACGTTTACCCCCATCCAGGTGTCAATATTTTCCTGGCGAGCGGTAGCGAGCCAGCATTTATATATATTTTGTTTTGACAGCAAGCTAAATTTGTACAATTTTCGATAGAAAAATATTTCCGGAGAAGCCGGATTTATCCATAAAATGCTAGACGGTTTTAATCAGTTTAAAATGGGCCTCCAGCAATTAAGAGGCTTCGAACTATCTCAATTTACCTTGTCTACTACCACAATGTCTTCTACCACAATGTCTTCTACCACAATGTCTTTTACCACAATGTCTTCTACCACAATGTCTACTACCACAATGTCTTCTACCACAATGTCTTCTACCACAATGTCTACTACCACAATGTCTTCTACCACAATGTCTTCTACCACAATGTCTACTACCACAATGTCTTCTACCACAATGTCTTCTACCACAATGTCTTCTACCACAATGTCTTCTACCACAATGTCTACTACCACAATGTCTTCTACCACAATGTCTTCTACCACAATGTCTTCTACCACAATGTCTTCTACCACAATGTCTACTACCACAATGTCTTCTACCACAATGTCTACTACTACTGGCTGACACTATGTAGAGTCACGGGTCAGCTGACATAATGGTGTGGCACTGTGGGTTGACTGACACTGGCTGACACTATATAGAGTCACGGGTCAGCTGACATACTGTGGTTGACTGACACTGGCTGACACCATATAGAGTCACGGGTCAGCTAACATAATGGTGTGGCACTGTGGGTTGACTGACACTGGCTGACACTATATAGAGTCACGGGTCAGCTGACATAATGGTGTGGCACTGTGGGTTGACTGACACTGGCTGACACTATATAGAGTCACGGGTCAGCTGACATAATGGTGTGGCACTGTGGGTTGACTGACACTGGCTGACACTATATAGAGTCACGGGTCAGCTGACATAATGGTGTGGCACTGTGGGTTCACTGACACTGGCTGACAGTATATAGAGTCACGGGTCAGCTGACATAATGGTGTGGCACTGTGGGTTGCTGACACTGCCTGATACTTTCACTAGCAGGTGGTACTCGTGCGTGTACTGCCGGAATGGACTCTCACTTGTGTAGGGGAGGTTTTTAGTTTCCTCCCTAAACCCCCATCAAGCTTACTAAAATACCCCCTAATCCCCCATCAAGCTTACTAAAATACCCCTTAAACCCCCATCAAGCTTAATTACCCCCCCCCATCAAGCTTACTAAAATACCCCTTAAACCCCCATCAAGCTTAATAAAATACTCCCTAATCCCCCATCAAGCTTACTAAAATACCCCTTAAACTCCCATCAAGCTTAATAAAATACCCTCTAATCCCCCATAAAGCTTACTAAAATACCCCTTAATCCCCCACCAAGCTTACTAAAATACCCCTTAATCCCCCACCAAGCTTACTAAAATACCCCCTAGACATTCAGTTCCTCCTAAACTACAGGCTCGCAATTGCTCGACTAATTGTGAAAACACTGACTCTAATGTAATAACCTAACTATTGAATATTAATGTTATATGATGTTGCTCTGCCAAATCCTGTGTTGAGTGCATAATTAAGGTTACCAGGGAGCTGTCTGTCTGTATGTATGTCTGTCTGTCTGTCTGTCTGTCTGTAACCACCGCAGCGACACGGTTTGGTAGTGGGTGACATTGTTTTCCCCTTTGTCTGTCTGTCTTTGTCTAGCCTCCACCGCCTCCACCTCTCGGGGATGTGGATGAGGGAGTGAGATCATGACTCGACTTTCGTTCCACTCGGAGATTTCTTAAGGTAGAGTCACACGGAATATTGCCGGAAAAGAAAAACAAATTTCTGATCGTATGTGGCTGGAAATTCTTTAGCTCTGGTGAGACTCGTGCCTTTAAGGGGAGATCTCCACTTGAGGGATTATTTTCTTAACCCCTTTCTCCCTCATGTTTAGCCCCATTGCTTTTGATATTATAAAACGTTTGCCCCATTAGTTTAGCAATTTTAAGAACTTTCACCCCATATTAAGACTTTTCGTGCCATTCAGGTGTCAATTTTATCCTGGCGAGCGATAGCGAGCCTGTAATTTAAGAGGAACCGGCTTTCAGCCGGGAAATTTTTCTACCGAAAAATGTACAAATTTATCTTGAAAGGGGCTCAAGGGGGTGTAATCTTAAGCTTGAAGGATATATAGGGAC
>CM064580.1:46318786-46403786 GCA_032716605.1 Paralithodes platypus
TTAACCTCTGTAACACAAAATAAAGCTAGAGTAATCAATTTAATTTGTCTACCAATTTTTCTACCATAGTGTATAGTGATGGTGATGTTGGAGTGGTGGTGGTGTATTGGTGACAGTGGTGGAATGGTGGTAGTGGTGGTGAAGTTGGTGGTGGTGGTAGTGGTGGTGAAGTTGGTGGTGGTGTAATGGTGACGGTGGTGGTGGTGGTGGTGATGGTGATGGTGATGGTGGTGGTGGTGATGGTGATGGTGGTGGTGGTGAGGTTGGTGATGGTGGTAGTGGTGGTGGTGCTGGTGGTGAGGTTGGTGATGGTGGTGGTGAATAAGTGATGAATATGATAGTAGTGATAATTAAAGATAGTAGTAATAATGATGATGATGATATTGATGACGATTATGATAGTGGTGGTGGTGGTGTGATGAGGGTGGTGGTGGTGGTGGCGGTAGTGAGAGGTAGTAGGCACCCACCACCACCACTAGGGAGCATTGACCCCACTGTGCCTTTCACTTGACACAACTCTCCCTCCCCCCCACCCCCACCCCTCACCATCACCACTCTCCACCACCACCCTCCTTCTCCAACACCCCCATCATCCCTCTTCACCACCAGTGCTTGGTTTTTGGTATATATATTTATTTATTTATTATTGAGTTTCCTCGCTAGACCTCCATCAAGCTTAGAAAAACACCCTGTAGCCCCCTTTCAAGATAAATTTGTAAATTTTTCGGTAGAAAAATTTACCGGCCGAAGGCCGCTTCCTTCTGAAATTAGAGGCTCGCTATCGCTCGCCAGGAAATAATCAACACCCATAAAGGACACGAAAGGTCTTAATATTGACAAAACAAATGAAGCGAAAGGTCTCAAAATCGCCAAATAACAGAACGAACATCTGAAAACCTCAAAACGAATATGCTAAACATGAGGGAGAAGGGAGGCCAGAAAAAGCGAGTACTACCCCCTTAACACCATTCCACATCATCATCACTACCAGTACACCACCACCCCCACCATCATCATCACCATCACCCCCACCACCACATCACCTCTTGTTGTCACCTACCAACACGAATCATCTTGGTCTCAGGGGCACACATTTTAACACCACCAACACACCTTACCATCACCACCACCACCACCATCATCATCACCATCACCACCACCACATCACCTCTTGTTGTCACCTACCAACACGAATCATCTTGGTCTCAGGGGCACACATTTTAACACCACCAACACACCTTACCATCACCACCACCACCACCATCATCATCACCATCACCACCACCACATCACCTCTTGTTGTCACCTACCAACACGAATCATCTTGGTCTCAGGGGCACACATTTTTAAACACCACCGATACACCTTACCATCACCACCACCACCACATCACCTCTCTCTCTCTTGTTGTCACCTACCAACACGACTCATCTTGGTCTCATGGACACACATTTTTAAGGGGGTACTGCTTGGTTTTTGGTCTATGTACTGTATATATGCATTAATATATATTTTTAGTTTCCTCGATCGACCTCCATCAAGCCTAGAAAAACACCCCCTAGATCCCCTTTCAAGATAAATTTGTAAATGTTTCGGTATAAAAATGTTTCGGTATAAAAATGTCCGGTCCCTTCTAAAATTAAAGGCGAGCTATCGCTCGCCAGGAAAAAATCGACACCTGAAGGTCACGAAGTTCTTAATATTGATAACAAAATGAGGCGATAGGTCTCAAAATCGCCAAACTAACGGAACAAACGTCTTAAAACCTCAAAGCTAATATGCTATACATGAGGGAGAAGGGGGTCCAGAAAAAGCGAGTACTACCCCCTTAACACCACTTTCCACGGTGACGCAATACCCCAACTTGACCCTTTAACGGGGAAGGATATTTGACAGTGTACAAAAAAACATACACACACACACAATAATATGATTATATTCAGCTTAAAAGAGGCGGAACATATGATTGTATTCAGCTTAAAAGAGGCTGAAATGCCATTGTATTCAGCTTAAAAGAGGCTGAACATGTAATTGTATTCAGTTTAAAAGAAACTAACAGTGCAGAGAGAGAGAGAGAGAGCGAGTGTGTGTGTGTGTGTGTGTGTGAGATATTTATGTGTGTGAGATAGCGAGTGTATGTGTGTATGCATATGTGTGTGTGTGTGTGTGTGTGTGTGTAGGTTCGTTGACACACACACACACACACACACACACACACACACACACACACACACACACACACACACACACACACACACACACACACACACCGACCCTGGACTAGACTACCACCTCTTGCCTAACTCGCCCTAACCTTTCTCCTACCATCTTCCCCCACCACCACCAAAGACATCTTCAGGCATAGAGCGATTACATTATATCCCCATTAACCTCTTCAGTACCCAGACACTATTTCACTATATTAATCTCGCCCCCCCCCCCCCCTCCACCACCAAAGACATCTTCAGGCAGAGCGATTACATTATATCTCCCTTAACCTCTTCAGTACCGGGACACTATTTCACTATATCTATCTTCCACCACCACCAAAGACATCTTCAGGCAGAGAGCGGTTACATTCTATCTCCATTAACCCCTTCAGTAGCCAGACACTATTTCACTATTTAATCTCCCCCCCCCCCCCCGCCAACACCAAAGACATCTTCAGGCATAGAGCGGTTACATTATATCTCCATTAACCCCTTCAGTATCGGGGCATTATTTCACTTCAATACAATGTATCACTCTCACCCGCGTTTCAGGCAGGGTTTATAGCAATTTCTAACCTTCAAAGCTCTTTAACTGCAGGACTTTAATTAATGGGTTGATGTATGGCGAGTTAAACCTTCAAAGCCCTTTAAATGCAGTACTATATTAAATTATATATAATTATATTATATTATATTAATTATCTCCCGTGCTCGTTGTATTATTTAATATTGCATTATTTAAGTATTGTTGTATTAAATTATTACTGTATTTAATTATTGTTGTATTTAATTATTATTGTATTTAGTGATTGGTGTATTTAAGTATTGCTGTATTTAATTATTGCTGTTTTAATGATTGCTGTATTTAATTATTTCTTTATCTAATGATGATGGTGTTCAATTATTGCTGTATCTAATTATTGCTGTATTTAATTATTGCTGTATTTAATGATTGCTGTATTAAATGATTGCTGTATTTAATTAGTATTGTATTTAATGGTATGTAATTATTGCTGTAGTTACTGATATTTGTATTTAATAAGTATTGTATTTAATGGTATATCATCTATTGCCCTGTATTTTCTCCCAGCCAGAGACCAAAGGAGCCAAACTAGTGAAGAAGTAAAAGTAGGTGTTGCAGGAGGGCGATGGGGACTCTCTCTTGGCAAGAAATAGGTTGACCCCGACCTTCCTAGACCTGGGACCTCATCTCTCTCTCTCTCTGCCTACCTACTTACTTACCTACCTACCTATCTACCTTCCTGCCTAACTACGTTTCTGGTTACCTATCTACCTTCCTGCCTACCTACTCACTTACCTATGTTCCTGCCTACCTATTGTCTTATCTACTTACCTACCTACGTTCCTGCTTACCCACCTACCTATCTACCATTATGCCTACCTATCTACGTTCCTGCCTACCCACCTACGTTTCTGCCCACCTACCTATCTTCTTGCCTAACTACCTACGTTCCTGCCTACCTATCTCCTTACCTACCTACAGTCCTGCCTACCTACCTATCTGCCTACCTACCTACATTCCAACCTATCTACCTACCTACCTTCCTAAACCTGGTCCTTCATCTCTCTTGTCTGCCTACTTACCTTCCTGCCTACCTACGTACCATGCTTCCTAACTAACTACCTACCTACCTATCTACACACCTATTGCCCTGGGTGAGTATCAAAGAGAGGTATCCGCATGACCTCTTTCTAATTTATCTTTTTGGTATCTCTTTTATTTATATATGTATATATACTGTATATATATATATATATATACAGGTATATATATATATATATATATCTATATATCTATATATATATATATATATATATACAGGTATATGTACACTCTCCCCCCCCCCCCCAACCCCCGTACCCTTGGCTCCCCCTTCAGGAATCCACCTTTCACTGGGATGCACTGGTGGGGCTTCCACCACTCAGACAAGCTAGATCCCCTCTCACCAGTATCTCAGGCAGGGTTTATAACGAATAAAAACCTTCAGAGCCCTTTAACGCTAGGCATAGCAACAGCAGCAGCATCCCGTGCTTACCTGAGAAGTTTTAAGGTAAAGAAAGATAACAACTCAAACGTCTTATATATATATATATATATATATATATATATATATATACATCCACAGACATTCGTACACATTTATCTTGAGGGGAGCCTTGGGAGTGTTTTTTTAAGCTTGATGGAGGTCTAGCGAGGAAACTAAACGATAAATAATTAAATAAATAGACCAAAACAATATCCACTACCCCCTTAAGAGGTGTTCAAAGTATTCGTGCTCATGACTGTACAATATATATATATATTTTTTTTTTTATGAATCTGCTGGTACTCTTGCACAGGTGTCGTTGATGATATACCTTCACCACACCTGTTCTGTCAGTAACACCTGTCTTATACTACCTACCACTCCTGCAATACACACATAAACACATAAATACACACACACGCACATACACACACGTAAGTATAATCAGAGACACACACATGTAAGCAAAATGAAACAAACACACACGTAAGCTATGCACGTAAGTATAATCACACACACACACATACACACACACATGGAAGAGAAGGCAATGAACTCTGGAGGGAGGGCCTTTCACTTTTGATAGAGGGGGGTGCGTTGGGGAGTTGGGGGGGGATAGTAGAAAGAGGAGGGGTGGGGGAGGAGGGGGTGGGAGACTGTGTGTGTGTGTGTGTGTGTGTGTGTGTGTGTGTGTGTGTGTGTGTGTGTGTGTGTGTCGGGGAGGGGAAGGGGGTGATAGTGTGGGGAGAGGGTAGGAAGAGGGGAAAATGGAGAGAGAGAGAGAGAGTGTGAGTGAGTGAGTAGTAATAGTAATAGTAGTAGTAGTAGTAGTAGTAGTAGTAGTAGTAGCAACACACACATACCTAGTTACAATTCACACACACACACCTAGTTACAATCACATACATACACATACACACACACACACACACACACAGGTAACAATCCAGGAAGTACAGTAGTATGGTAGTATCGTGGGAGCTCTAATACGCAATAGAGAAATACCTCCCAACACCTGATTTAACACTAGTTGCTCCGACGTCTTGGGGGTTATTATGGTATTTGGTTTAATTGAGGAGTGTGCTTTTTTTGGCCATTTTTTAGCAACGCATTTTAGTTTGTCCTCTAGGCTAACAAATACGCCTTCCCAGATTTCCTTCAAGCTAAAGAAAATGGCTCACCCAGACCCCTTCAAGCTAAAGTAAAAATTTTCGGTAAAACATTTTTCCGGCCGATGGGCGATTTCTTCTAAATTACAAGCACGCTATCGTCCCCCCCCCCCTCCCCCCCAACACACACACAAAAACAAAATGAATAAGGTGAAGTCTTATTGTCGCCAAATTAATGGTGCAAATCGTCTTAAAATCTCCAAACTAATTGCACGACATAGGGAAAGCCCAATAAGACCTCCCTCGGTCCATATAGGGTTACTAGGGAACTAGTGGCGTATTATAAGATCAGGAAGAGTATAGTAACTTAATCATGATAGGCAATATGCTAAGTTAGCTATAAGATCAGGGACATATGAGCGCACGGTAGACAATATTAGCTATAAGATCAGGAAGAGTATAGTCACCCTACTCACGATATAGTCACCCTACTCACGATATAGTCACCCTACTCACGATATAGTCACCCTACTCACGATATAGTCACCTTACTCACGATATAGTCACCCTACTCACGATATAGTCACCCTACTCACGATATAGTCACCCTACTCACGATATAGTCACCTTACTCACGATATAGTCACCTTACTCACGATATAGTCACCCTACTCACGATATAGTCACCTTACTCACGATATAGTCACCTTACTCACGATATAGTCACCCTACTCACGATATAGTCACCCTACTCACGATATAGTCACCTTACTCACGATATAGTCACCCTACTCACGATATAGTCACCCTACTTACGATATATAATATTGTCAACAATATTATAAGCTTGTTATAAGATCAGAGAAGATAATGTAACAGCTCACGACAGGCAATACTCTAGGTTAGGTAGGACATCAGGGAAGGTATAACAACCTTGCTCATGACGGATACAGATCTACGATAGCTATAAGATCAGGAAAGCTTTAGCAAGTGATAGGCAACAGGTTAGATTAGATCTTTCGTACCATTTAGGTGTCGACTTTTTGTAGGCAAGCGATAGCGAGCCTGCAATTTAGGAGAAACCGGCCTTTGGGCGGTTTGAAGAAACTCTGGGTATTTTTGTTAAGCTTCAGAATAGAGAACTTAAATACCTCACATTATTATGAACTCGTTTAGCCAATTCCAGACTCCGATGGGATTCGCGGCTATAACTGTTCGCGTGACATCGGCTTCACGCAAGGCAGGAAGGGGGTTGGCCAGACGTTCCCTGCAGATCCCAGCAAACCCCCCCCCCCCCCTCCCCTATAATTGTCACGGTAAAAGTAAAAGCTCTCTACGCCACGTCCTACAGGGGGAAACTACGACTCTCTCAATGGGGGGAAAGTGAAACCCCTCATCCATCCATCTTAGACTCTTTCCGTGTTTACCCGTATGTGTGCAGTCATGAGCCATAATACCTACACATCTATTTGACTCTGTATCGAACCCAAGCGAGACAATCCGATGTTCTGTTCTAGCCCAATAGGTTTTAAAGGGCAACAAGAACATCCCATTAGCTTCACTACTTGGCTTTAAAGATTCGATGATTCAAATGGGTGTGCAGATAATATGGTTCATGACAGCACACTCTGAGACATACGTCCTAGCCCAATGTGAAGCCTCGAACAACACAAACGAACCTCCGAAATTAAAATAATAGGTACAAAATTAGTTAGAAGAGAAAGAGAAAAAAAACGCGAGGTGGGGTCCCAATTTAGTTAGTTAAAAAAATAGTACTTCAGAGGCTATCAACTCTTCCGGATTATTAAGCCAACACACTGTAAGAGAAGGAGAAGATGGTGAAGGGTGGTAGTGAAAGGCATTGATTGGTGAAGAAGATGAGGAAGGCAGTGGTGTGGGTGTGGGTGTGTGAGTGTGGGTGGGTGGGTGGGTGGGTGGGTGGAGAGAGAGAGAGAGAGAGAGAGAGAGAGAGAGAGAGAGAGAGAGAGAGAGAGAGAGAGTCCGCCACTGAAGGGATAATAATTGGATACGAATTGTCATGGAAGGAAGATTGAGGGAAAGCTGGTCCGAGGTAGTGAATTCCAGAGAGGTGGTCCTAACTCATAAACCAATTCTGAAGAGGAGTTTGACAGACGTTGTGTGTGCCAAGGGGAAAAGATGCAAAATAACGAGCACACAAACAACCTTACATAATAGCCTACACACACACACAGACACAGATACAGACTGACACATACACACACACACAGACTGAAGCGCATACAAACAGACTGAGAAACACACACAAACAGACTGACACACACACACACAGACTGTGACACACACAAAACAGACTGACACACACACAAAACAGACTGACACACACACACATACAGACTTATATACACACATATACTGACACATATACACAGTCATAGATACAGACCAACGCACACACGTATGCACAGATACAGACATATAGAAACACACACACACAGGTAAAGGCACACCAACACACAGTCTGAAACACGCAAACAGACTGACACACACACACACACACAGACTGAAACACACACACACACACTCAAACAGGCACAGATACACAAACACACACACAGTCAAAGACACACCAACACCCACACACACACACACACCTACCACTAATGAGTTACAGGTGAGATAATCCACTAATTAACCCGTAGGACAGGTATTAACCCCTTGAAGCTCTGACGCGTTTTAGCAGTATATTTTGGCTATCAGTAGACGATTTTATGCAGCTTAGGAAAGATCTGTGGGTATTAAAAGGGTAAATACTGTCTCAATCAACCCTTTGACTTCCATATACCGTTACTAATCTGAATAAAATCCTCTAATAGTAGCCATAAAACAGACCAGAAATGCGTATTGGAGCTTGAGAGGGTTAACACACTTATACAGGAAGCCAAGTACCAATCTGTGGCAGTAGTCAAGGGGAAGGAGTTGCTTTTTATGGACCCCCTTCTCCCTCATGCCTAGCCCCTTTATTTTGTCGATTTTGAGCCCTTTCGTCCTATTTTTATTATTAATATCAAAATCTTTCGTGCCATTTAGGTGTCGATTGTAATTTTGCTACCGATAAATGGTGGTGAAGGTAAGGGAGGGAAAGGTAATGATGGTGGTGGTGGTGGTGGTGGAAGGTTTTGGTGGAGATGAGGGAGGGAAGATGAAGGCGGTGGTGGTGGTGGAGATGACGATGATGGTGGAGGTTAAAGTGGAGGTGAGGGAGGAAGGGAAAGGCTTAAATAGGAGGGGTGGTGAGGGAAAGGGGGGAAGAAGTGGGGGGGGGGGAGGGGGGGGGGTAGAGAGCGAGGTCATGGGTAAGGGAATGGTGGTGCAGGGGCCAGGGACACGTACACATACATGCACACGTACACACACACACACATACAGTATACACGCACGTAAGTACACACACACACACACACACATATACACATTCACTTCACATACTGTATGTACACCCATCCACACATATTCGTATGAACACACCTACATACACATACTCAAGGACCTTGCACATACTCACACACAGAGACAGAATGCACAGCGACATAACAAAAGAAAACACACACATACAAAAAAAAAAAAAAAAAAAAACGCACCAAACACACACACACAAACACACAGACAGACAAGTACACAACAAAAACAATACTTTACGCTTCTCACCTAAGGCGGCGCAAATAAAAACAAACACTCGCAGGTAGAGATGGAACATAAGAATACAATGAGAGAGAGAGAGAGAGAGAGAGAGAGAGAGAGAGAGAGAGAGAGAGAGAGAGAGAGAGAGAGAGACGGAGTGAAAGTTGGAAGGACTGGTCTAGTACACAGAGCTGGCATCACTGACCTACAAAACCCTCCTTCCTTCACAGCTCCTTCCTCCCTCCTCCCTCCTCCACCACCACCAGTACTATCATCACCATCACTTGCATCCTTCTCCATCATCATCATCATCATCATCAATATTACTACCTCCACCACTACCACCATTATCATTACTACTAATACCACTTCCACTAATACTACAACCAACACCATCACCATCACTACCACTACCATCCCTTCCCCCATCACCACTACTACCATCCCTTCAACCACCACCATCACCACCACTTCTCACCTCCCCCACCATCACCACCAACATCACCCCTACCATCCCTTCCCCCATCACCACTACTACCATCCCTTCAACCACCACCATCACCACCACTTCTCACCTCCCCCACCATCACCATCAACACCCCTACCATCCCTTCCCCCATCACCACCACTACTACTCCCCCCCCCCCTCCCGCCACCACCACAACCACCGCTACCTCCCCCCCTCCGCCCCGCTCCCCCCCCACCACCACCACCGCTACCCCTCCCCCCCCCCCACCACCACCACTACTTCAACCCCCCCCCCCCCCCCCCCCCCCCCCCACCCCCACTATCATCTTCACTTAGCTTCCTCCTCCAAATCCTAGACACACGAGCTGGGTTTTTTTTTCCCTTGGCAATTCAAGCCTGCATTTAAGGGGGGATGGTTCACTTTTGGGCGATTTTTGCACGTATTCATTATTTTTCTAGTTTCCTCCCTAGACCTCCATAAAATCAAAATAAAAAAACATCCATTAGATCCCCCCTTCTAGATTAATTTGTACATTTTTCGGTAGAAAAATTTCCCGGCCGAAGGCCGTTTCTTCCAACATTACAGGCTCACTATCGTACGCCAGGGAAACAATCGACACCTAAATTGCACGAAAGGTCTTAACATTGACAAAGAAATGGGGCGAAAGGTCTTAAAATCGACCAACTAATGGGGTAAACATCTTAAAATCTGAAAACTAATGGGGCTAAACATGAGGGAGAAAGTGGTCCAGATAACCGGCCCATCCCCCCTTAACCCCTTCAGTACCGGTAACATCCTATTCCTTATATTCTGGCAACTATTAGACGATTTTAACAAGCTTAGAATGGACGTCTACCCATTAAGGGGAGATTTCCACTTGAGGGACTTTTTTCTTGACTCCTTTCTCTCTCATGTTTGGCCTCATTGTTTTTCTAATTTTAAGACGTTTGCCCCATTATTTTGACGATTTTAAGAACTTTTAACCCATTTCTGTCAATTTTAAGACCTTTTGTGCCATTTAGGTGTCGATTTTATCCTGGTGAGCGATAGCGAACCTGTAATTTAAGAGGAACCGGCTTTCAGCCGGGAAATTTTTCTACCGAAAAATGTACAAATTTATCTTGAAAGGGGCTCAAGGGGGTGTAATCTTAAGCTTGCAGGATATCTAGGGACCAAACTAAAAACCTCCCCTTAAAAGGCTACAGCCAATCTCAATTAATCCTTGTAGCTACCATACATCTTTCCTAAGCTTCACAAAATCATCGAAATGTAGCTGAATTATTATGTTTGTTCCACCAACCAACTTCACCTCTAAACTCAATTAATGAAATCAACAAATACATGTGGCACTCCGAGGACTCGAACCCAGGATACTCACATCGAAATTCCGCGCACTATGCATTACGCTATCAAGACAGTTAATAAATAAGGCGTCACCGGTACTGAACGGGTTAAGCTTGCATCAAATTTCAGTCAACTATACCTGTACTTGGCTATTCACTCTAATTAGAACATAAATCTTGACCACTAACCTTTATAACTAAAATAAAGGTAGAGTAATCGAGCTAATATATCTACCATTTGGGAAGAGTCAACCAGGGAATAGGTGTGGACACTTACAGCTCATTTGCTCTAGCCTCTTTTGGGTTACAGAGGTTAAAGATCAAGATGTCTGGTAACCGGAAGTATCGGCTGTGTGATTTGACATACGAAATGCATACAATTATAATCTGTTTACTTTCAGCGGGCGGTAGACTGCAAAGTTCCTATCACAATGTACCCGTTATGTTGATGATTTGGTAGTGACATATAGGGTGTTAAGGGGAGATGGGTCGTTTTTCTGGTCCTCCTTCTTCCTCGTGTTTAGCCCCATATTTCGATTGGAATACTTTGGCTAGAGAGAGAGAGACAGAGAGAGAGAGAGAGAGAGAGAGAGAGAGAGAGAGAGAGAGAGAGAGAGAGAGAGAGAGACCCAAACAAAAACCCACACCTTTAACCATCACCAAGCACCTAGACCTTCCAAACCCCCCCCCCCCCCCCCCCCCCCCCCCCCCCCCCCCCCAGCCCCCATCAGGAAGCCAATAGAAACAAGGAACTACAATACAAGGAAATAAAAGGAAATGCAATACAAGGAAATACAATACAAGGAAATACAATACAAGGAAATACAAGGAACTACAAGACAAGGAACTACAAGGAAATACAATACAAGGAAATGAAATACAAGGAAATACAAGGAACTGTCAAGGAACTACAAGGAAATACAATACAAGGAAATGCAATACAAGGAAATACAATATAAGGAAATACAATACAAGGAAATACAAGGGAATACAATACAAGGAAATAAAATGCAAGGAAATACAATACAAGGAAACACAATACTAGGAAATACAAGGAACTACAAGGAAATACAAAAGGAACTACAAGGAAATACAATACAAGGAAATACAAAAAACTACAAGGAAATAAAATACAAGGAAATACAACACAAGGAAATACAATACAAGGAAATACAAGGAAATAAGATACAATGAAATACAATACAAGGAAATACAACACAAGGAAATACAATACAAGGAAATACAACACAAGGAAATACAATACAAGGAAATACAATACAAGGAAATACAACACAAGGAAATACAATACAAGGAAATACAACACAAGGAAATACAACACAAGGAAATACAATACAAGGAAATAAGATACAAGGAAATACAATACAAGGAAATACAACACAAGGAAATACAATACAAGGAAATACAATACAAGGAAATACAACACAAGGAAATACAATACAAGGAAATACAATACAAGGAAATACAATACAAGGAAATACAATACAAATACAAAACAAGGAAATACAATACCGGTACTAAGAAATACAAGGAAATACACCGACCTTCATACAGTAATCTCGCGTGTGGAAAATTATACACGTTCTTCACACAATTTATAAAAAAAATTACTATTTTTTCCACGAGTCTATAAACACCATATGAGGAGGAGCACTCTCTTGACAACGTTTGGCATTGGCCTGATGAAGGAAGCTATATGTGAGAAGCTATATGTGATGAAGGAAGTTATATGTGAGAAGCTATATGTGATGAAGGAAGTTATATGTGAGAAGCTATATGTGATGAAGGAAGCTATATGTGAGAAGCTATATGTGATGAAGGAAGTTATATGTGAGAAGCTATATGTGATGAAGGAAGTTATATGTGAGAAGCTATATGTGATGAAGGAAGCTATATGTGAGAAGCTATATGTGATGAAGGAAGCTATATGTGAGAAGCTATATGTGATGAAGGAAGTTATATGTGAGAAGCTATATGTGATGAAGGAAGTTATATGTGAGAAGCTATATGTGATGAAGGAAGTTATATGTGAGAAGCTATATGTGATGAAGGAAGTTATATGTGAGAAGCTATATGTGATGAAGGAAGCTATATGTGAGAAGCTATATGTGATGATGGAAGTTATATGTGAGAAGCTATATGTGATGAAGGAAGCTATATGTGAGAAGCTATATGTGATGAAGGAAGTTATATGTGAGAAGCTATATGTGATGAAGGAAGTTATATGTGAGAAGCTATATGTGATGAAGGAAGTTATATGTGAGAAGCGTTGGCAATAAAGTGCTCCTCCTCAGATGGTGTTTATATTCATTCAATCTATATTTTTGAGTTTTAAGATCTTTCGCCCCATTTTTTTGTCAATTTTAAGACTTTTCGTGTTATTTAGGTGTCGACTTTTTCCTGGCAAGCTATCGTTTGCCAGGAAAAAATCATCTTGAAAGGGGGTCTAGGGGGTGTAATTATAAGCTTGATGGAGGTCTAGGGAACAAACTATAGGTAACCTCCTCTTAATCCATCCCAATCTACCTCCACCCCCACACCCACCACTCTACTTTCTACAATCTACCTTTTCCATATTCCATCTGTCTACGTACCCTATCACCTGTCAACCCCCACACTCCTCCACCGCACCCCCTCACCCTCTCCACCCCCACCATCCTACACCCTACAATATCTACCTTTCCCACACCTAACTTGTCTACCTACTGTGCCTTACCCTCCACACATACCTCCACCCACACCCCCTCCCCACCCCCCTACTTCCTACATTCTACCTTTCCCACACTTGTCTCTCCCCCCCTCCCCCCGTACCCCAGTGCCGACCGCAAATGCCAAGGCGAACGGGCCAAGGGTGCCAATCCAGCCCTGTGTGTGTGTGTGTGTGTGTGTGTGTGTCTGTGTGTGTGTGTGTGTGTGTGTGTAAAATAATATTAATCTTAATTATTATTGGTTTACTGTTCACTAGCAACCGTGAGCCTGAAAACTACAATGTTTTTCTTGACCTAGTTACGGTACAATGCATATTCTACCTTAATTATTAACAACGAGGTCACAAGCGACCTTTGGCGACTGTGAGGTGCCTGGGTTCCCACCATAGTACACACGTAGATACAATGATGAGAAGTACATGTAGGCTAACGCAAACTGATAGTTGAGCAGTATGGCTAGAGAGGGACCACGCTTCAATCCTCTCCGACGGGGTGACAGAAAAAAGCTGTAGGATTTTAGTGGACTTGAACCTTCGACCTAACACCTTGAAGCTCTACTGTCACCATCTAGCGCGGCTCACATCAAACACCCAACATCTCAAGGCTTTACTCCATATTCTCAGGGCCTTGCAACACTTACAGGCTACAGTCACGAGGTTAAGACATAGCAATATATATAATATATATATATATATATATATATATATATATATATATATATATATATATATATATATATATATATATATATCATGCTGATCTATAACTGCCCTCTGCGGGTCTTAACCTATAATTATTAATGAGAGAGAGAGAGAGAGAGAGAGAGAGAGAGAGAGAGAGAGAGAGAGAGAGAGAGAGAGAGAGAGAGAGAGAGAGAGAGAGAGAGAGGAGGAGGGGGGGGGGGGGGGAAAGGAAGGACACCCATCACCCAGTTAGCCTCGTATCATCAGTAACCCACGATAAAGGGGGAGGGGGGGGGGGGGGGCAAACCTTCTCCCTGGTGGCCATGATGGGGCTGACATTAACCCCTTCAGTACCAGTGTCGTCCTTTCAAGGCATATGTATTTCCTTATTTACATATATTTTTAGTATTTTTTTTTTTTTTAGTTTCCTCCCTAGACCTCCATCACGCTTAAAAATCACCCCGAAGTCAACATCTTCAAGATATATTTGTACATTTTTCGATAGAAAATGGCCTGGCCGAAGGCCGGTTCCTCCTATATTACAGGCTCGCTTTCGCTCGCCAGGAAAAAATCGATACCTAAATTGTAGGCTACTAAGGGTCTTAATATTGACAATTAAATGGGTCGATTTAGCTACTTTCCCGCTAGATCTACAGGTACTTACTTCGATCTAGACTCGAGGCAAATTTGTACATCTAGCGAAGTGAATTCTAGCGGTATTCTGGAGATTTGAGCCAATTTAGAGTGATATTCTAGAGATCGTGGCATTAGTCTAGCGATGTTCGGCCCATATTTACTAGCGAGCGGACTTGACTTGGTAACCCTGTATTGACGAAGGCTTATTACCCCTTTGGAGATTATGACGCATTTTGACTGTTTATTCTGGTTATCATTAGACGATTATGACGCATTTTGACTGTTTATTCTGGTTATCATTAGACGATTATGACGCATTTTGACTGTTTATTCTGGTTATCATTAGACGATTATGACGCATTTTGACTGTTTATTCTGGTTATCATTAGACGATTGTATACCGTGTTTAGAAAGGAGCTGTGGGAACTATAAGGGTCAAGACTGTCTCAATTAACCCTCTGATGTCCATGACTTCCAAGGAGTAATTAATGGGGCACTTAACCCTTGGGAAGGCCTCGCTATCAATTGCTCCTGAACCAGAATGAATTATTATGTTTTTTACACCAGCCAACTTCACATCTAAACTCAATTAATGAAATCAATAAATACGTGTGTGTGTGTGTGGATGGGTGGCTATTTTTTGTTTACATTTATATTTAGAAGGAGTATGGACAAAATGGGAGGCAGGGGGGATCAGGTGTCACGGGAAATGACGCCATCTTTAGGGATCTTTTTACCAGTATTATTATTATTATTATTTTGTTTTATATAAATATATAAATAAATACAAAACTTGACACGAAAGAAACAGAAGAAGGGACCAGTTATTAATTGTCCATCTACTTCCTGGACTATTAAAGATGCTTGGCGACGATGACGACCTTTGTTGGGAGCACCCTTCACCTTCGGGAGCCTTTATGAAGAGACTTCACGTATTAAAAACAATGGTAAACAAGAAGGGACTCGTATTAAGACTGGTTATTTAAGAGTGGTTTATAGTTTGCTCACTAGAACTCCATAAAGCTAAAAAGAATGCCCTCGAAACCCTCCTTCAAGAAAAATGTGTACATTTGTCGGTGCTGATTCCTCTTACTAGGTTCGCTATCGCTCGCCAGGGAAATATTAACACCTAAATGGAACGAGAGGTCTGAATATTTACTAAGAAATGGGGCGGAAAGTCTGAAAATCGCCAAACTAATGGGGGGAACGTCTTAAAATGTAAACAAAAACAATTGGGTTAAACATGAGGTAGAAGGGGGGTCCAAAAAACAGAAAAAAAAGTCAATCCCCTTCCTGGACTATAATGATCATTATTAGATACTTTGGTGACGATGATGAGACCTTTGTGGGGAGCACCCTTCACCTTCGGGCGCCTTTAATGGGGAGAGTTGTGGGGACCTATAGTGTATACCCGGTTCATTGTTGTAAGGAGGCCGGACATGCTCCTTTATGGGGAGAGTTGTGGGGACCTATAGTGTATACCCGTTTCATTGTTGTAAGGGAGGCCGGACATGCTCCTTTATGGGGAGAGTTGTGGGGACCTATACTATACTAGGTTCATTGTTGTAGGAAGGCCCAGAATTCGTAATCTCTTTTATCCTTTGTAACTCATAGAAAAGGGTTGAGCAAATGGGCTGTACATTTCTACATTTAATCCCTAGCTGAGTCTTCGCAAGTGGTAGAAATGTACTCATATTGTCAGATAAAATAATGTACTCATATTGTCAGATAAATTTACCCATATTGTCAGATAAATTTGCTCATATTGTCAGATAAATTTACTCATATTGTCAGATAAATTTACTCATATTGTCAGCTAAATTTACTCATATTTTCAGATAAATTTACTCATATTTTCAGATAAATTTACTCATATTGTCAGCTAAATTTACTCATATTGTCAGCTAAATTTACTCATATTGTCAGATAAATTTACTCATATTGTCAAATAAATTTACTCATATTGTCAGATAAATTTACTCATATTGTCAAATAAATTTACTCATATTGTCAGATAAATTTACTCATATTGTCAGATAAATTTACTCATATTGTCAAATAAATTTACTCATATTGTCAGATAAATTTACTCATATTGTCAGATAAATTTACTCATATTTTCAGATATATGCCACCTAGGGATCGTGAGGCGTATAAAACAGCCGACGGGGTATACAAAATGGCGGCCGTCTACACCCCAATATCCGGAAACTCTTTGGTAGATGACCGTGACTCCCGCCTCAACTGTGAGCTGGAACAATGGCGTCTGGTGTGTGTGTATAATATAGGAGTCAAGGCCCAGGTCAAGTCTATAGTACGGGTTCTGTGTGTGTGTATGTGTGTGTGTGTCTCTCTCTCTCTCTCTCTCTCACACACAGACACACAAACCATACACTCACTCACTCTAACTCTCTCTCACCTCTCACACACACACAGTCTCTCTCTCTCTCTCACACACACACACACACATACACTCTCTCTCTCGCTCACACACATACACACCCTCTCTCTCTCTCAAACACACACACACACACACATCCTCCCTTCCTGACCTTATACAACAACTTAGGCAGCGTTTTTTTTTTCTTTTCGATTCTATTTAGTATTTTATTTTGTGTAACCTTGTACGGTACATATCGTGAAGTTCGTAACCCTGTTCGTCTAATGTCACGGAGGGTTAGTCTTTATGTAAGCTATGAAATAAGGTTGTATCCCCCCCCCCCCAAACCAGACCCATTAAGGGGAGATATCGACTTGAGGGATTTTTTTCTGGACCCGTTTCTCCCTCATGTTTAGCCCCATTGCTTTTGAGATTTTAAGACGTTCGCCCTAGTAGTTTTGACATTTTAAGACATTTTGCCCCATTTCTGTCAATTTTAAGACCTTTCGTGCCATTAAGGTGTCGATGTTTTCCTGGCGAGCGATAGCGAGCCTGTAATTTAAGAGCAACCGGCCTCGACATTTTTCTACCGAAAAATGTACAAATTTATCTTGAAAGGGGGTCTAGGGGGTGTAATTTTAAGCTTGATGGAAACGTAGGGAACAAACTAAATACCTCCCCTTAAGCCTTACTGTACCGATGACGTCTTTTTTTTTTTTTTTTTTTCCTTTAATTTGATTTCAGTTAGGCTACATATAGAATTTTAGACGCTAATATTTAGTTTAGGAAGGATATACTTATAGGGTCGCGCGGTAAGGATGAATTACTAATGTACAAATTGGCCAATTAAAGTAATTTTCTAACACAATATAGCGTACTAAGAAAAGCACAGCGTACAAATTGGCCACTTACGGTATTCTTCTAACAATATAGCGTACTAATTGCTTTTTCTAACAATATCCCGGACTAATGAATTCCCTGCGTACAAATTGGCCACATAAGGTATCTCTTTATCATAATAGCGTATATATTGGCCACTTAAGGTATTTTTCCAACACTATAGCGTACTAATAAAACCACAGCGTACAAATTGGCTCCTTAAGGGGACAGTGGTTATTTTTTGGGTCTATTTGTTTATATATTCATTTATCGTTTAGTTTCCTCGCTAGACCTCCATCACGCTTTAACAAACACTCCCTAAACCCCCCCTTCAAGATGTATTTGTACATGTTTCGATAGAAAACAAATCCCCGCTCGCCAGGAAAATATCGAGACCTACAACGGCACGAAAGGTCTTGATATTGATATAGAAATGGGACGAGAGGTTTTAAAATCGACAAACTAATGGGGCAAACGTCTTAAAATCTGAAAACAAATGGGGCTAAACATGGGGGAGGAAGGGGGCCACAAAAACGATTACACGACCTCCCTTCCCTGACCTTCCACATTCCACGAAGTCCTGGGTCTCCCGATATGATTTGATTTTTATATATATATTTTTGTATTTATTATTTTTCTTTAGTGTTAACCTTGTAAATATCGTGCACTTCGTCAAGGTGGTGTGCTTACCAAGACCAAGACATCTCGTGCCATTTAGATACTGATTGTAATTTAGGAGGACAAAAAGTACAAATTGATCTCGAAGGGGGGTGTTGGGGGTTCTTTTTAAAGCTCGATAAATCCCTCTCATACAAGAATAGAAAGGTATATCAACACATACAACTTAATACAATATACCTTTTCTATACCTTTAAGGGGACCACCTCGCTCTTTTTCTCTATCCATTTGGCCCAATACAGCCAACTGTTTTAAGACGTTTATCCCCATCCAGGTATCAATTCTTTTCTTGGCGAGCAATAGGGAGCCAGTATATTTTGGATAATGTTTGAAACAGCAGGCTAAATGTGTAAGTTTTTCGATAGAAAAATGTCTCAGGCGAAGCTGGACGTCTCCATATAATGCTGGATATATATATATATATATATATATATATATATATATATATATATATATATATATATATATATATAGTATATGTATATGTATATATAGATGTATGTATATATGTATGTATGTATGTATGTATGTATTTCTTGATCATTATATATATACGGTATATATATATATATATATATATATATATATATATATATATATATATATATATATATATATATATATATATATATATAGTATATGTATATGTATATATAGATGTATGTATGTATGTATGTATGTATGTATGTATGTATGTATTTCTTGATCATTATACACATACAGCCTGCAGCTCCTTGATCCTCGGGCCTCAACCTTGGCATTTGAGGTGTGTGTGTGTGTGTTTTTTTTTTTTTTTATATGTGTGTGTGTGTGTGTGTGTGTGTGTGTGTTTTGTTTTCCATGTGTGTGTGTGTGTGTGTTTGGGATCGTAATAAACAAACACAGGAAGCTATTCTATTTTGGAGGGTGTAGAAGTAAAGGGGCGATAGTTGTTCTTTCTGAACCCCCTTCTCCCTCGGGTTTAACCCCATTTGTTTTCAGATTTTAAGACGTTCGGCTCATTAATTTGGCGATTTTAAGACATTTCGCACCATTGTTTTGTCAATATTAAGACTTTTCGTGTCATTTAGGTTTCGATTTTTTTCCCTGGCGAACGATAGCGACCCTGTAATTTAGGCGGGAACCGAAAAATGTACAAATATATCTAAAAGGCGAATCTTGGGTATGTTTCTTTTAAGCTTGATGGAGGTCTAGGGAGGAAACTAAAACAATAATAGATAAAAAATATATATATATCGACCAATGAATACACCCTTTCCCCTTAAGGGAGCCCACCTCGCTTTTTTTCTCTTTCTCTCCCTCTCTCTTTGGCTTGTATCCATTCGGCCCCATTCGGCCTACTGTTTTAAGACGTTTACCCCCATCTAGGTATCAATATTTTCCTGGCGAGCGGTAGCGAGCCAGCATATATATATATTTTTGTTTTGACCGCCAGCTAAATTTGTACATTTTTCGATAGAAAAAAATTCTCCGGCGAAGCCGGATTTCTCCATACAATGCTGGCTCGCTATCGCTCGCCAGGAAGAAATCGACACCTGGATGGGGATAAACGTTTTAAAACAGTTGGCTGAATGGGGCCGAATGGATTCCATCCAGGAAAAGAGAAAAGGAGAGAAAGATAAAACAACAAAAAAACGGTGACCCCCCCTAACTGTGGCTGTGTGCAGTGCTCCTACAGCGGTGGATGTGTGGGTAGGGTGGGTGGGTGGTGGGTAGGGGGGGTTGGTGGTGGGTGCGTGGGTGGGTGGGTAGGGTGGGTAGGGTGGGTAGGGTGGGTAGGGTGGGTGGGTAGGGTGGGTGGGTGGTGGGTGGGTAGGGGTGGGTGGGTGGGTGGGTGGGTGGGTGGGTAAGGTGGGTGGGTGGGTGGGTAAGGTGGGTGGGTGGGTAAGGTGGGTGGGTGGGTAGGTGGGTGGCTGGGTGGGTGGGTAGGGTGGGTGGGTGGGTAGGTGGGTGGGTGGGTAGGTGGTAGGTGGGTAAGGTGGGTGGGTGGGTAGGGTGTGGGTGGGTGGGTAGGGGGGTAGGTGGATAGGTGGGTAGGTGGATGGGTGGGTAGGGTGGGTGGGTGGGTAGGTGGGTAAGGTGGGTGGGTGGGTGGTTGGGTAGGTTTGGTTGCCCCGAGGTGAGCAAGGCACATTTACACCCAGCGGCGCAGCGGTCCAGACAAAACACACGCATCACGATCATATGACTCGGGCAGGCACGCTATCTATCTATCTATCTATCTATCCAGCTATCTATCTATCTATCTATCTATCTATCCAGCTATCTATCTATCTCTCTATCTATCTATCTATCTATCTACTCTGCTATCTATCTATCTATCTACTCTGCTATCTATCTATCTACTCTGCTATCTATCTATCTATCTACTCTGCTATCTATCTACTCTGCTATCTATCTATCTATTTATATACTCTGCTATCTATCTATCTATCTACCTATCTATATACTCTGCTATCTATCTATCTATCTATATACTCTGCTATCTATCTATCTATCTATCTATACAGTATACTCTGGCCCAATCCGCGCTTTTCCTTTTTTTGGGGGGAGGGGGGGGGGGGGGAGCGACTCAAGACAGAGCCAGAATAGGGACAACACAACAGAAAACAATGAACGCACAGACACAAAATACACATTCACACACATCTAGGTCTCTACGCTATAGTCTGTGTATTTCCACCTCATAGTAAATTGGATCCTTTAGCCTCTGATGTTTCTATGCTTGATGGGAGAGATATGATACTGCTATGTCTCTGCTATGTCTCTGCTATGTCTCTGCGTCATATTATTACCAAGTCCAGGATATATTGTTTTTATAGGAACCCAGCTTGGCAAGGCTCAGTTACCTAACCCTGACTGAAATGGTCGAACATTATTTTACTCGTAACAACATCAACAACAACAACAACACCAACAACAATAATAATAATAATAATAATAATAATAATAATAATAATGACAACGATAACAACAACAGCAACAAAAATAACAATCTTAATAATAATAATAATAATAATAATAATTATTATTATTATTCATAATCAGCATCATATTTCGCTACCCAATCTTCGTAATAGGTAAGTAATTAAGCTGGTGACATGGCAATTTACCGGCAGATAGGAAATAAAATGACTATATCGTATCCAAGTACAGGAACACGGAAGGCCTGCTTGAAGGAGAGAGAGAGAGAGAGAGAGAGAGAGAGAGATGGATAGATAAATGTATAGATGTGAATATATACAGTATATATAAGAGAGAGAGAGAGAGAGAGAGAGAGAGAGAGAGAGAGAGAGAGAGAGAGAGAGAGAGAGAGAGAGAGAGAGAGAGAGAGAGAGAAAGGTGGGGGGGGGGGGGGCTGGAGGCTAGTATTACAATCTAATATCAATAAAGATAATACGAAGACAGGCGACGTCCTAATATTATCGAGGATAATAATGATATGCCTTCTAAGTGGCTGGTATGGCTGAGAGAGAAAGAGAGAAATAGAAAGAGAGAGAGAGAGAGAGTGAAAGAGAGAGAGAGAGAGAGAGAGAGGGAGAACAGTTACACACATACACACCGACACACACACATGTACGTCCACGTCCTCATCCAGCAAGCACACGGCCATGAAAGTCACGGCCAAAGAACGGTCACAGGACCTTTAACGGACCGGAGGGAGGGTGGGGGGGGGGGGGGGGGGTCTGGGGAGCAAGGGTAACTAACACGGGAAGTTGAGGTATACAAGGGGGGGGGGGGGAGGGGGGGTATAGGAGGGGGTTATCTGGGGAGCTGTGTATGCAAGGGGGGAGAGTGGGGGAGGGGGTATAGGGGGGGGGATTATCTGGGGAGCTGAGGTATATAAGGGGAGGGAGGGGGTATAGGGGGGATTGTCTGGAGAACTGAGGTATACAAGGGAGGGAGGGGGGAGGGGGTATAAGGGGAGGGGGGTATCTGGGGAGCTGGGGTCTGCAAGGGGAGGGAGGTTGGAGCTGGTATAGGGGTGGGGGGGGGGGTTATCTGGGGAGCAGAGGCATACAAGGGGAGGGGTTATCTGGGGAGCTGAGGTATACTAGGGGAGGGGTGGTGGTGGGTTTATACAAGGGGAGGAGAGGTGGTGGTGGGGGTATGGGGGGAGGGGGGGGTTTGGGGAGCACTATCAATATATACAATGAATTTATATACCTTTGGTTATACCCTTTATTTTCTAGTTTAGGAAAGACTTGAAGAACTGTTGCAAGAAAGGAAACGTGGTTGACAGCATGGCGCCCTTATGTTGGGAAATAGATAAGCCAACCTCCGCCATATTGGTACCCACTGGTATCACTAGTCTCTCTTTACATTTAAATATTTCCACACCAATAATAAACTTCCGACAATGCTGGTACAGGATATATGGTTTGGTGGTTTGATCTATATTCTACCTGAGGAAACATAACATAATCACCCCGTTGTTTAATAATTAGGACCCCAAAATGGCGTCCCAAGAAAAAGATAATCGGTTTGCCTTCTAGCAGGATCTCTGGTGTGAAATATTGGGGTAAGGAATCCACTCTCCCTTTCCTGAGTGGTCAAAACAAGAGAAGGAATAACTCTCACAACCAGTACCAATCCATACATGATATAGTTGGTGGTGGCTATATTAAAACATACACAAACATACACAAACAAAAACACACACACACACACAAATAGCATATTTTCTCTTTCTAACTCTAACGCTCTCTCTCTCTCTCTCTCTCTCTCTATATATATATATATATATATATATATATATATATATATATATATATATATACAATAGAATCAGAAGGGAGTACTAGAAACCGTCAACATACCCTAGTGGCATTGTATCATACGTTAATGTCAAACTATAAACAAAACAACGAAGATATACAATGAATTTGCAAGCACACCCTAGTCAACCCGGAAATATGTAGGTGAGGTGCTTGGGAGACCTCGAGGAAGGAACGACTCTATCACCTCCCACCACCACCACCACCGCAGTCATGACACACAGCGTAATAATTTCCTGCTTAGAGGGACCTGATTCAAGGGCCCAAGCAACAGCACCCCCCCCCCCCCCCCCTCCGAGCGGGATACGGTACCCCCAACAGCACCTTTCAACCCCCCCTCCCTCCCAGCTGGATAGCCTCCAACAGCACCCCCATTCCCAGCTGGTTACCCCCCAACAGCACCCTTCTCCCCCTCCCTCCCAGCTGGATAACCCCCAACAGCACCCCCATTCCCAGCTGGTTACCCCCCAACAGCACCCTTCTCCCCCTCCCTCCCAGCTGGATAACCCCCAACAGCACCCCCATTCCCAGCTGGTTACCCCCCAACAGCACCCTTCTCCCCCTCCCTCCCAGCTGGATAGCCCCCAACAGCACCCTCACTCCCAGCTGGTCACCCCCCAACAGCACCTTTCAACCCCCCCTCCCTCCCAGCTGGATAGCCCCCAAACAGCACCCTCACTCCCAGCTGGTTACCCCCCAACAGCACCCTCCTCCCCCTCCCCCCCAGCTGGATACCCCCAACAGCACCCTCACTCCCAGCTGGTTACCCCCCAACAGCACCTTTCAACCCCCCCTCCCTCCCAGCTGGATAGCCCCCAACAGCACCCTCACTCCCAGCTGGTTACCCTCCAACAGCACCCTCCCCCACCCCTCCCTCCCAGCTGGATACACCCCAACAGCACACCCATTCCCAGCTGGTTACCCACCAACAGCACCCTCCCTCCCTCCCTCCCAGCTGGATAACTCCCTACAGCACCCCATTCCCAGCTGGTTACCCCCAAACAACACCCTTCTCCCCCTCCCTCCCAGCTGGATAACCCCCAACAGCACCCCCATTCCCAGCTGGTTACCCCCCAACAGCACCCTTCTCCCCCTCCCTCCCAGCTGGATAGCCCCCAACAGCACCCTCACTCCCAGCTGGTTACCCCCCAACAGCACCCTTCTCCCCCTCCCTCCCAGCTGGATACACCCCAACAGCACCCCCATTCCCAGCTGGTTACCCCCAAACAACACCCTCTCCCACCCCTGTCTCCCAGCTGGATATTCCCCTACAGCACCCCATTCCCAGCTGATTACCCCCAAACAACACCCTCTCCCACCCCTGTCTCCCAGCTGGATATTCCCCTACAGCACCCCCATTCCCAGCTGGTTACCCCCCAACAGCACCCTCCCCCACCCCTCCCTCCCAGCTGGTTACACCCCAACAGAAAGTAAACAGCACAAAATATCAGAAAGAAACCTTAGAGGGGTCTGATCCTAGAGGGGTCTGATCCTAGAGCCCAAGCAGCAGCCTACTCGTCCCCCTCCCCTACCGGCTGCATAAGCCCTCTAATTCCACGCCCTTAGACCCCCTTTCAAGATAAATTTGTAAATTTTTCGGTAGCATAATGTTTCGGCCGAAGGCTGGTTCCTATTCAATTACAGGCTCTCTGTCGCTCGCCAGTATAAAATGGACACCTAAACGGCACGAAAGGTCTTAAAATTGACAGAAATGGGTCGAAAGTTTTTAAAATCGCATAAATAATGGGGCGAACATCTTAAAATCTCAAAAGCAACGAGGCTAAACATGAGAGAGAAAAAACTCCCTCGAGTGGAAATGATGATTCCCTAAAACCCCTCTAATAATAGAAGGATATAGCCAGGGATATACCAGGCTCAATATACCCCACCATGATCTTATAATATACCTTGTGTTCTGGGTGTGGTGTCCCGAGTTCGAATCCCGGGAGAGGACCATATATGCTTTCATTAGTTTATTCAAGTACATTGGGGTTTGTAATTGATGGTTAATGTTAAGAACGGGGTGTTACTTAATATATACCCTTGATTTCTGGTGGTGAAGGAGGTGGTGGGGAAGGTGGAGGGAGGGGTAACAAGCACGTTCAGGGGGATATGTCCTTCGAGGGGAGAGGGGCGGGGGGCGGGGGGAGATTCTGGGGTGAGAGAGAACGGTCAGCTATGTCTTAGAACGCCATTTTGGTGACGTTTAACGTTTTCAAGCTCAGAATGCGCACTTATTTTCTGTCTTCTGGCTGGTATTAGACGATTTTATTCAGCTTAGGAAGGGTCTGTGGAAGCCCGAGGGTTAATGGAGGTAGTCTATACCCCTGTAATTCACACAGAGATCCTTCCTAAACTGCCTAACATCGTCTAATGATAGCCAGCATAAACTGTCACACTGCGTCATAATCTTCAAAGGGTTAATCATCAAACAAAGGGGAGGTATTATATTTATGACCACGTAGCAATACAGATTACAAAAATAAATAAAAAATAAAAAATAAATAAATAAATAGATTCCAAACTCCACCTATAATATCCTGTACCTTTATTGTGGAATGTTGATAAAGGGGAGATGGCCCGTTTTTTGTTTTGGTCTATTAATTAATTTATTACTAAATTTCATAAATTTGTACATTTTTCGGTAGAAAAATTTCCCGGCCGAAGGCCGATTCCTATTAAATTTTCAGGCTCAGTATCGCTCGCCAGGAATAAATCGACACCTACATGGCACGAAAGGTGTTAAAATTGACAACGAAATGGGGCGAAAGGTGTTAAAATCGCCAACCTAATGGGCCGAACGTCTCTCTCTCTCTCTCTCGCTGCGCACCGTTACAGGAATGTTACTTTGAGGTCTCCTAGGAAACACAGACATTCAGGTTCCTCGAGAAGTCAAGGGTAAAACCAAGGTATATAATAACACTGAGTTTATTGATAGTGATTTACCTTTCTATCCTTATATTAGCTGGGTAAGGTCAATCACTGGATATATTGATAGTGATTTACCTTTCTATCCTTATATTAGCTGGTTAAGGGGGGTCACCGGCTTTTTTTGTATCTTTCTCTCCTTTTCTCTCTTTCCCTGGCTTGTATCCATTCGGCCCCATTCAGCCAACTGTTTTAAGACGTTTATCCCCATTCAGGTGTCGATTTCTTCCTGGCGAGCGAAAGCGAGCCCGCATTGTATGGAGAAATCCGGCTTCGCCGGAAACATTTTTCTATCGAAAAATGTAAAAATTTAGCTTGCTGTCAAAACAAATATATATATATATGCTGGCTCGCTACCGCTCACCAGGAAAATATTGACACCTGAATGGGGGTAAACGTCTTAAAACAGTAGGCTGAATGGGGCCGAATGGATACAAGCCAAAGAGAGAGGGAGAGAAAGAGAAAAAAAGCGAGGTGGGCTCCCTTAAGGTAAATTATTGAGTATATTGATAGTGATTTACCTTTCTATCCTTATATTAGATGGGTAACTTAATCACTGGATATATTGATAGTGATTTACCTTTCTATCCCTATATTAGATGGGTAACTTAATCACTGGATATATTGATAGTGATTTACCTTTCTATCCTTATATTAGATGGTTAAGGTCAATCACTGGATATATTGATAGTGATTTACCTTTCTATCCTTATATTAGATGGTTAAGGTATATCACTGGATATATTGATAGTGATTTACCTTTCTATCCTTATATTAGATGGGTAAGGTAAATCACTGGATATATTGATAGTGATTTACCTTTCTATCCCTATATTAGATGGGTAAGGTAAATCACTGGATATATTGATAGTGATTTACCTTTCTATCCTTATATTAGATGGGTAAGGTCAATCACTGAATATATTGATAGTGATTTACCTTTATATCCCTATATATTTGATGAGTTTATTATCACCAACATACGAATAGGAAAAAGACAAATCATTGGGTATATTGATTGCGATTTACCTTTCTACCCTTATAATTAGGTAAGGTCAATCATTCGGTATATTGATTGGTATAGTGATTTACCTTTCTACCCTTATATTAGATAATAATATCTATCCCCTTAAGAGAGTATATCCCAGTAATGGAATTGACTAACGTGTATAGGTTTTTGTTTGCTATATAATTGTGCTCCTAAGTGGGTAGTGCTTGGTTTTTGGCCTATATACTGTATTTATTGATTCATTTATTTTTGAGTTTCCTCGCTAGACCTCCATCAAGCTTAAGAAAGCACCCCCAGACCCACTTTCAAGATATATTTGTACATTTTTCGGTAGAAAAATGTCCCGACCGAAGGCCGATTCCTTTTAAAATTACAGGCTCGCTATCGCTCGCTAGGAAAAAAATCAACACCAAAAGGGCACGAAAGGTCTTAATATTGACAACAAAATGAGGCGAATGGTCTCAAAATCGCCAAACTAGCGGAACGAACGCCTTAAAACCCAAATCATGAGGGAAAAAGGGGGTCCATAAAAAGCGAGTAGTACCCCCTTAAATAAATGCGAGTAGTACCCCCTTAAATAAAAGCGAGTAGTACCCCCTTAAATAAATGCGAGTAGTACCCCTTAAATAAATGCGAGTAGTACCCCCTTAAATAAATGCGAGTAGTACCCCCTTAAATAAATGCGAGTAGTACCCCCTTAAATAAATGCGAGTAGTACCCCCTTAAATAAATGCGAGTAGTACCCCCTTAAATAAAAGCGAGTAGTACCCCCTTAAATAAATGCGAGTAGTACCCCCTTAAATAAATGTGCTCCTAATAGTGTGCATGCCGCTAATTGAACAGTTATTGAATGTATATATATATTTTTTTTTTCCTTTTTATATTTAAACACATGGTTATTAGGAGTCTGGCCTGTATCATTAGTGCTTGTTAAATTGACATGTTCAATAGAGTGGTATGTAGTCTTCAGGTGTATCGTTGTATATTTAATTTGAACACACACACATTGATTAAACATGTGGCTAATGCATGCCTACAAAATAATGTACTGAACTAATTGAACATACTTTACATATATAGTGTTTGCTATATTTGGTTATTTAATTTTAACAAGAGTCCTAACTGTACATGTGTGTTTGCTTGGCTACAATAGGTGTTTATATTTGAACACACAGTTATTAAACCATCCAGTGCCAGGGACGTCCCTTTTCATCATATTCTGGAAACTATTAGACGATTGTTTTCAGTTTTGGAAGGACCTCTAGCAATAATAAGACTTCAAACTATCTCAACCAACCCATTTAACTACCACACACCCTTCCTAAGCTGCATAATATCGTCTAAATATACCTAGGATAAAATATAACACGTCGCTGGTACTCGAAGGGTTAAGAGTTAGCGACAGTAATTTACGTGTTCAAAATAGTGAATGTAACAAATTGAACACTCTTTCCCTACATACTATATCTTATTTGAACATAACCAATTCTTAAGACTGTAAGTAGCGTACTATATGTGTTCGGAATAATGCATGCAATATATTAAGGGAGAGGTAGTTGCTTTATTAAGGGAGAGGTAGTTGCTTTATTAAGGGAGAGGTAGTTGCTTTATTAAGGGAGAGGTAGTTGCTTTATTAAGGGAGAGGTAGTTGCTATATTAAGGGAGAGGTAGTTGCTATATTAAGGGAGAGGTAGTTGCTATATTAAGGGAGAGGTAGTTGCTTTATTAAGGGAGAGGTAGTTGCTATATTAAGGGAGAGGTAGTTGCTTTATTAAGGGAGAGGTAGTTGCTTTATTAAGGGAGAGGTAGTTGCTTTATTAAGGGAGAGGTAGTTGCTTTATTAAGGGAGAGGTAGTTGCTTTATTAAGGGAGAGGTAGTTGCTATATTAAGGGAGAGGTAGTTGCTTTTTAAGGGAGAGGTAGTTGCTATATAAGGGAGAGGTAGTTGCTTTATTAAGGGAGAGGTAGTTGCTTTATTAAGGGAGGTAGTTGCTATATTAAGGGAGAGGTAGTTGCTTTATTAAGGGAGAGGTAGTTGCTTTATTAAGGGAGAGGTAGTTGCTTTATTAAGGGAGAGGTAGTTGCTTTATTAAGGGAGAGGTAGTCGCTTTATTAAGGGAGAGGTAGTTGCTTTATTAAGGGAGAGGTAGTTGCTTTATTAAGGGAGAGGTAGTTGCTATATTAAGGGAGAGGTAGTTGCTTTATTAAGGGAGAGGTAGTTGCTTTATTAAGGGAGAGGTAGTCGCTTTATTAAGGGAGAGGTAGTTGCTTTATTAAGGGAGAGGTAGTCGCTTTATTAAGGGAGAGGTAGTTGCTTTATTAAGGGAGAGGTAGTTGCTTTATTAAGGGAGAGGTAGTTGCTTTATTAAGGGAGAGGTAGTTGCTTTATTAAGGGAGAGGTAGTTGCTATATTAAGGGAGAGGTAGTTGCTTTATTAAGGGAGAGGTAGTTGCTTTATTAAGGGAGAGGTAGTCGCTTTATTAAGGGAGAGGTAGTTGCTTTTTTAGACCCCCTTCTCCTTTATGTTTAGCATATTAGTTTTGAGATTTTAAAACGTTCGTTCTGTTAGTTTGGCGATTTTGATACCTTTCGCCCCATTTCGTTGTCAATATTTAGACCTTTCGTGCCATTTAGGTATCGATTTTGTCCTGGCGAGCGATAGCGAGCCTGTAATTTTAGAAGGAAACGGCCTTCGGCCGGGACATTTTTCTACCGAAAAATTTAAAATTTATCTTGGAAGGGGGGGGGGGGTGGGGGGGGGGGGGGGTGTTGTTTTGAAGCTTGATGGAGGTCTAGCGAGGAAACTAAAAAAGCTATATATATATATATATATATATATATATATATATATATATATATATATATATACCGTATATATAGTTAATAACAAGCACTACCCTCTTAAACGAACACTGCTTATATACTGTAGTTTTTGCTCTACTTCATTGTTGTCTTTGAAGAGTCAATTATTGGTGGTGTAACTACAGTATAATGTATGAGTTACCTTGCAGTGTGTGAGGCGTGTGTTTATGAGTGACCTTTGACTGTGTGAATCAGGTGAGGGGGGGGGAGGTGTACAGGTAGCTTAGTGGAGGTGGAGGTGTTCAAAGGGCCTTGTCGCTAAGAGAGTTGTGCCTTCTCTTTCTCTCTCGCTCTCTCTCTCTCTCTCTCTCTCTCTCCTTCTTCTACTCAGTAATGGTAGGAACTTTCAGTATTATTTCCGGACTGCCTCGCAGGAGCCACAGGGTCTAAATAGACCATGTAACTCTATGTAACACTTCTGTGTTTCTCACTCTCTTACATACACACACTCTCTCTCTCTCTCTCAATTTCTTTATAAATAAAATATATATATAATATATATATATTTATACCGGGTATATATATATATATATATACCGGGTATATATATATATATATATACAGTTTATATATATCAAATTCCAAAGACTAAAGCTCGTGAGGCGGAAAAAAACAACCTCAAGCCACGCCTATCCAAGCATTATTATTTGTTTTGGTTCCCTCATTTTCGCTTAAACAACAGAAATGGTGACCGTGAACAATACTGACAACAACCCTGGCTGATGATGATGATTATGATTGGAAGGTGTTGTCACATTGTTAGGTGTTTACTTCTAAGGACGGTCACGTACACACCTCTCTCTCTCTCTCTCTCTCTCTCTCTCTCTCTCTCTATTGGAATTTAGTCCTGACCACACCTAACTTGGATAGGATGGTCTGCGTGCATATATATATATATATATATATATATATATATATATATATGTATATATATATATATAATCGGATTCCGGCCGAAAATAGCTAAGCAGGATGAGGAAGTGAATTCGTCTGATATATGAAAAAATTAGAAGTGGAAGAGGAAGAGGAAGAAGAAGAAGAATAATAATAATAATAATAATAATAATAATAATAATAATAAGAAGAAAAAGAAGAAGAAAAAGAAGAAGAAAAGGAAGACAAAGAAGAAGACAAATGAAAGAAACCAAAGAGGATAAAGAAGAAAGAGGGAAGGAGAAGAAGGCAGAAGAGGAGGAAGAGGAAGAGAAAGAAGCAGGGAGGGGGGGGGGGAGAGACAGATATGACACTTCCTGCTCCGGCGCTCTCACTTCCTCAAAAGAGAGATGGCCAGTTTTTTTCACTCATTTCCCGTGTCAGGTCATTACAAAAGACAAGCTATTTGTTTATCCGATGTCGTATTACAAAATCTATAAGCAGGTTGCAGGACTATATTTGTGAGCTTTTGGATGGCGACGTTGAGCTTATTTTTTTTTTTTTATATTGTTTACCACCAGCTTGAAAGAAAAATAGATATTAATCATAATAAAATATGGGGTATGTGCCTGAGAATACGCCGTAGTGTATATATAGATAGATTTGTTTTGTTTATGATTATTGTTATTTGCCAAACTTAAGTCTTAAGGGGAGATTGCCACCTGAAGGATTTTTTTCTGGACCCCTTTCTCCCTCATGTTTAGTCCCTTTGCTATTGAGATTTTAAGACGTTCGCCCCATTAGTTTGGCGTTTTTAAGAACTTTCGCCCCATTTATGTCACTTTTAAGACCTTTCGTGCCATTTAGGTGTCGATTTTTTCCTGGCGAGCGAAAGCGAGCCTGTAATTTAAGAGGAATCGGCCTTCGGCCGGGACATTTTTCTACCGAAAAATGTACAAATTTATCTTGAAAGGGAGTCAAGGGGGTGTAATTTCAAGCTTGATGGAGGTCTAAGAAACACACTAAAAACCTCCCCTTAAGTCTTAAGTCTGTTGTACTTATTGTTAGTGTTACTCTTGTTGTTGCTTTTGTTGTCATTGTCGTTAATGTTCTTGTTGTTATTGTTATTATCATTGTTGTTGTTGTTATTGTTATTATCATTGTTGTTGTTGTTATTGTTATTATCATTGTTGTTGTTGTTGTTGTTATTGTTATTATCATTGTTGTTGTTGTTGTTATTGTCATTGTTGTTGTTGTTGTTATTGTTATTATCCAGGTTGTTTGTTGTTGTTATTGTTATTATCCAGGTTGTTTGTTGTTGTTATTGTTATTATCATTGTTGTTGTTGTTGTTGTTGTTATCATTGTTGTTGTTGTTGTTGTTGTTGTTGTTATCATTGTTGTTGTTGTTGTTATCATTGTTGTTGTTGTTGTTATTGCTATTATCATTGTTGTTGTTGTTGTTTTATTATCATTGTTGTTGTTGTTGTTATTGTTATTATCATTGTTGTTGTTGTTGTTATTGTCCTTATTGTTAATATTATTGTTGTTGTTACTATTGTTTGAATTTATTGTATCAACCAATTAATGTCTTCGCCCACTGGTGGGTACAAATAAACAATCAATCAATCAATAATTAATCATTATTATTATTATTATTTATTTATTTATTTATTTATTTATTAATGTTTTCACTAACTTGAAGAGGAGGTGGCAAATTGTGCGAAGTTCTGCATTTTCTGATTGGAAGAATCTTGTACCTCATTATGTTCGCCTTACAACTTCCTTGTGATATTGGAAGAATCTTGTACCTCATTATGTTCGCCTTACAACTTCCTTGTGATATTGGAAGAATCTTGTACCTCATTATGTTCGCCTTACAACTTCCTTGGGATATTTCCTCTCATTTCAATTCTTAAATTACATTATTTTGCTGTATAGAATAATTATTGTAATGTCTTAGCCCATGTGTGGGTATAAATAAACAATCAATCAATCAATCAATCAATCAATTGTTATTATTATTATTACGACCTCCCAATCTACCAAGATTGGAAGCCAAACAACATTATTATTATTATTATTATTATTGTAATTGTTGTTATTACTACTGTCGTTATTGTCCTTATTAATGTTATTGTTGTTGTTGTTATTGTTGTTGTTATTGTTGTTGTATTATTGTTGTTGTTGTTGTCATTATTGTTGTTGTTGTTATTGTTGATAGCCGCCATGGCAACACACAGTACACCACCTTGTTCTCCGTAATAATGTTTGCGTTAACCTTCGTTCACAAGCTTCTATTATCAATTATTTATACGATGGTGTGAGGGATATATGGCAAAGGTGAAAGTAAGCGACGCACACACACACACATATATACTGTATGCACGCATGTCAACACACATAAACACACACCACACATACCTACACATATATTTACACCACACAAATACTGTATATGTATATATATATACACGCACACATATAAACACCACACATACTCATATAAACAATAAACACACATACACACAAAACGAGAGAGAGAGATTATGAACAGGAAGCATTTGTTGTGAAATGTTTCCGCAAGCACCAATAAGTGATACGCCAAAAATAATATATATAATACTAACATTAATACTACTGCTACTACTACTACTACTAATAATAATAATAATAATATTACTAATAATTATTATTAGTATTATTATTATTATTATTATTACTACTTTATTTATAATTATTTTGATATTTATTAATATTATTATTATTATTTATATTATTATTATTATTTTTATTGCAATGGAAATAATTTTACACGAAAACTGTTTCTGCTTGAGTAAAGTCAAATAATTGTTACCGTACTTACTCCAACAGATCCTTTCCAAGCTAAATACAATTTGCTCAAGCTATTTAAGATAATACAAAAATAAATATAACAAGAATAGCAACTACCTCTCTCCCCCCCCCCTCTCTCTCTCTCTCTCTCTGATAAGATAACCTAGTAGAAATGAATAATGTTTTCAGTTGAAGAGAGCAGGATGAAAACAAAGTGAAGGTAAGTATGACATTTCCGTTCCATTTCTGACTATTCTGTACATTCCTTCAGGCGATTTCCAAGCCCTACAAGGTCATTCAATTCTAACTGTTTTCATGTACGGCTAATAGCCGAAGGGAACAGAAGGTGGGGAGAAAGCCTTCATTTTTCCTATCCTTTATTCCATTCTATTTTACTCTAAGTATCTCTGCTAGGATTAAGTCCTGGCCACCTCGCAGGGATCTCAAGATCTGTGTGGTCAGTGTATATATGTAAATTTATGTAAATATATGTAATATATGTAAATAACTTTCTATACATTTGTTCTTCACCCGCAGGAGGGTCTCTCTCTCTCTCTCTCTCTCTCTCTCTCTCTCTCTCTTCTTTGCTATCCTTTCCGTACACTTTCCCTTACTCACGGGTTAGCTATCTCTACTAGAATTAAATCCTGACCACCTCGCTGGGATCGTAAGGTCTGTGTGGTCAGTGTAACTATGTAAATCTCTCTCTCTCTCTCTCACTTACCACAGCAGGTGCCACAACCAATCACCACGATCTCTTACCTGTGAAAGGAAAAGAGAAACACCATTAATATTATATGAGCCTTCCTGTAAAACACCTACTGTTCTAAAATGGCTAGATCTCACTTGGGTTCGGCACAGTTTCAGAGAAGGGTTCAGGTTTCAATGAATAGGATTGTACCGTACAGTCACTCACACAAATTCGTGTACCTCACCTATTTCTAGTTATGGAAGTATATCTCGAGAAACGATACTATGACTATAATATTAATTCATCAACTAAAAAACAATATATACCACTTATTTAAAAGCAAGTTCCATCCAAAAATCAAGCCGGAGTGTTATAGAGTGAATATAGAAAAAAAAAAAAAAAAAAAAAAAAAATGATCACTTGCGAGTTTCAGGCTATAAGGAAGTTGGAGCTGTAAACATCGATATAAAACAGAAATGCAATAATGATGTAAGTTTCTGATGGATGGAAAGTATGATAAATACATTTGTATGAGTTTATAAACGCACTACAACCGTATCTTAGCTGGTGATTCTGCTAAATATTGATGTCGACAACTCCAACTTCCTTATAGCCTGAAACCCGAAAGTGGTCAATTGCACAAAGAAAAATAGAAGGGGGTCCAGGATTTTTTAAAAGTGACTGTACAATGCACTCTGAGACAAAGGGTGGAATAAAGGGAAGAATATGTATTATTCATTTATTACTGTTTTCGTTTCCTGCCTAGATCTCAAGATTCCAAATGTATCATAGTGTAGGCGTAGTGTACTATCTACTTGTGACGGCGACTGTACACTCTAGATTTTTCAGTCGTGTTCTTAACGTTTCGAACTTCTCCGGAACTGAACCGAATCTTCTCAATATATATTTACCTAAAATTTAAATTTCCGAGGGACATTTTGCTGTTCTAGGGTTTATATTGGGTTAGGATGTGTCTCTCTCTCTCTCTCTCTCTCTCTCTCTCTCTCTCTCTCTCTCTCTCTCTCTCTCTCTCTCTCTCGTTGTGTGTGTGTGTGTTTTTTTTTTGTCCAGTTATAACTTATAATATTTTTTTCTCTCGAGGGGTTATGCTACCCCCCAAAAAAACAAACAAACAACAACAACAACAAACAAACAAACAAACCCACACACACAACAAAGAGGGGGGGGGGGGGGGGGGGGGGGGCCTTCTCCCAGGGTCTCACGTCGCAAACCCAATGACACACATACAAACACATACATAAAAAAAAAGAAATATATATATATATATAATATTAATATATATATATATATACACTGTATATATAGTAGTATATATAGTATCATCATGATTAATTTGAAAACGTCCTTAACATCTAACAGTTTAATTTATTATTATTATTATTATTATTATTATTATTATTACCACACCACACAAAGAATTCTTCGTGTGAATTGGCTAGATGTTAATGACGTAGTAGATTATACGATATAATAGATGTTGCAGTCAGGGCATTCTTTCATATTATATGTGTGTATATACAGTATATATATATATATACTGATATATATATATATATATATATATATATATATATATATATATATATATATATATATATATATATATATATATATATCTTATAGTATATATCTAGGACTCAAATGGTTAAATACGATCTCAATGAACCCTCCGAATAACATAAGTCTTTGAATATAAACACCATTGGAGGTCCTTCTTAAACTACATAAATCGTCTAATTTTAGCCAGAATCAACAGTTAAATAAGCATCATCGTGCTGAAGAGTTTAAGCTTAGGAAGGATCTGAACATGGTCGATATGGAATAGAAGTACCGTAGGTGCTGTTTTAACCCATACAGTACCAGGGACGGTCCTTTTAACCCATACAGTACCAGGGACGGTCCTTTTATCATATTCTGGCAACTATTAGACGATTCCATTCAGCTTAGGAAGGACTCCTAGCAATAATAAGGCTTCAAACTATCTTAACCAATCTTTTTAACTACCACACATTTTTCCTAAGCTGACTAATATCGTCTAAATTTAGCTAGAATACAATATAACAAACGTCACTGCTACTCAAAGGGTTAAAAAAGGATTTTGCATATCCGTTAAATACAATGTAGCGTTAATTCTAAGATCTCACTACGCAAAATCCTACCTATACTGAATATAATAGTTGGATGATAGTGAAAATAATAAACAAATATTATAATGATACAATAAACAATAACATAAAGAAACAATATCTCTCTCTCACACACACACACACCAGGGTCATATCTCCAATTATGAACGCAATGACATACGCTGACCACGTACTGTACATTCCGACATAACAAACACCCACACACACACACAGAAATACACGTGAGCAATTACAAATTACACATATTTTTTCGACCAGAAATCAAGGTCATAACAAGGTTATAAAAATGCCTGGAATATACTCCTAAGATCGTGTGTTCGATTCCCGACCAGGGATGAACATATATATATATATATATATATATATATATAACTCTTAAACACACATATAATAACACAATATAATAATAATAGACCAGCGACTCTGAGAATATTATATTGACTTGTGCGAGAGTGATTAATAAAACCTTTGTTAACTCCTTCTGTACCGGTAACGCCCTTTTCGTCATAGTGTGGGAACTACTAGACGATTGTGTTCGGCTTGGGAAGGACGTCTACCCATTAAAAGGCTATACAGACAATTAATCCTCTTCGCTACCCCATATACATCCTTCCTAAGCTTCATAATATCATCTAAATGTAGCTGAAATCAATTAACCCTTTCAAGCTCCAATACGCATTTGTTTCCTGTGTTCTGGTAATTATTAGACGATTTTATTCAGATTAGGAAGGGTATATGGAAGTCAGAGGGGTTGATTGAGATAGTCTTTACCCTTTGAATACCCACAGATCCTTCCAAAGCTGCAGGAATTCGTCTAATGATAGCCAACATAAACTGCTAGAACGCGTCAGAGCTTGAAGGGGTTAAAATAAGCGATACAGAAGGAGAACAAATAGCTGCTATAAGATGAACCATGGGACACAACCAAAGCATCATCATCATCAGCTGGCGTTGTTGACATAGAAGTGTGCTGCCGTTACTTTTCCCATAGTCGCTGAAATAGATTAAAGGGAAGATGTGTCGTTTTCTGGACCACTTTCTCCCTCGTGTTTAGCCCCATTAGTTTTGAGCTTTTAAGAAATTCGGCCCATTAGTTAGCGATTTTACCACCTTTTGTCTAAGTTTTTTGTCAATTTTAAGACGTTTCGTGCCATTTAGGTGTCGATTTTTTTCCTGGCGAGCGATAGCGTGCCTGTAATTTTAAGAGGAACCGGCCTTCGGCTGGAACATTTCTTACCGAAAAACTTACAAATGTATCTTGAAAGGGGGTCCAGGGGTGGGGGGGGGGGGTTTCAAGCTTTATGGAGGTCAAACGAGTAAACTTAACCATACATTAATAAAGATAGGCCTATACATTGATCAAACAAACAACCACTATCTCCTTAAAGACAAGCAAACCCTCTCTCTCTCTCTCTCTCTCTCTCTCCTCGTTCACCTTGCCCGGCCTCCCTTCCTAGTTCCCTCGGCCGCAGGGTTTTTGTGGGGTCTGTGTTTCGGAGGGTATACTTGCGTAATATTTATACCCAAGCCACTTCCTACCTCTCTCTAGCATATGATTGCGTAGAACAGGTCTATCTTCACTCCCTAGGCCTAGTGGATGGAGATTGAAGGGTGATAGGTAGGCAGGTAGGCATGGAAGTAGGTATATATATATATATATATATATAAAATACAAATAATAAGATAAATAAATAGGCAAATAAGTACAGCTACCTCCCCTTAACCCTTTCACTAACAGCGAGGTCCTTTTAACTTTATTCTGGATATTATTACACACTTGTTATCAGTTTAAAAAGGGCATCCAGCAATAGACAGGCTTCGAACTATCTCACTTAACCCTTTTTACTACCACAGATCCTTCTTAAACTGCACAAAGCGTCTATATATTGCCAGAATAAAATTAGAAAGTCGTCGCCGGTACAGAAGGGGTTAAGAGACTGTCGGTCGAGGGTTTGAGCCACAGTCCATTATAGCAAGGCGATAATAAATGGACCCGTTTTCTTTACATCCGGCCGGGGATACAATAACAAAAAAATATATAATTGTAGAAGGGGGGGGGGGGGGGGGGGGGAGAGGTTCTGGGGTCCTTTCTCCTTCATGTTTAGCCCGATTAGTTTGGAGATTTGAAGACATTCGCCCCATTAGTTTGGCGAGTTTCAGACATTATTTTTATTATTATCAATATTATCAATATTATTAGTTTTATTATTAGTATTAGTATTACACACACACACACACACACAAACACATACAAAAAAAAACCCGAAGCCCTAGCCAATACTGCAGGATCCGAACACAACCACCTTAACCCTTCCCTTATCATTACACGCACACACACACACACATAGGAAGCCGAAGCCCTAGCCAATATATCAGGATCCGAACACAACCACCTTAACCCTTCCCTTCCCCGGCACAAGGTGAACTACCCGCCCTGGTGTTCGGCCTTGGTGTACAGTCGCTCACAAAAATACCCGGACACCTACCTCACCTGATTTCGCATTAAGGGGAGATGTTTTTTTTTTTTTTTTTTCCCCGGCCCCCATCTACTTTGTGGTTAGCCCCATTGTTTTTTAGATTTTATGACGTTCGGTCCATTAGTTTGGCGATTTTAAGACTTTACGCCCCGACCATTTCGTTTTTAATATTAAGACCTTTCGTGCCATTTAGGTGTCGGTTTTTTTCCTGGCGAGCAATAGCGAGCCTGTGAGTTTTAAAAGGCATTTGTCAACCGAAAAATGTACTCATGTATCTTGAAGGGAGGTCTAGGGGGTGTTTTTTAAATGTTGATGGAGGTCTAGGGAGGAAACTAAAAAAATAATATAAAGATAAAACAATAAGCCAATAAATACGCCCACCTCCATTTTATTTTAGTCCTGGCTACATTTAGACGATTGTATACAGTTTACGAAGGGTCTGTGGTAGTAAAAAGGGTTAAGGGGAGATCTCCACCACGAGGATTTTTTTTCTGGACCTCTTTCTCCCTCATGTTTAGCCCCATTGCTTTTGATATTATAAAACGTTTGCCCCATTAGTTTAGCGATTTTAAGAACTTTCACCCCATATTAAGACCTTTCGTGCCATTCAGGTGTCAATTTTATCCTGGCGAACGATAGCGAACCTGTAATTTAAGAGGAACCGGCCTTCGGCCGGGACATTTTTCTACCGAAAAATGTACACATTTATCTTGAAAGGGAGTCTAGGGGGAGTAATGTTAAGCTTGATGGAAGTCTAGGGAATCAACTAAAAACCTCCCCTTAAGCGAGCCAGTTCGAAAGTCCGTTAATTGGTAGAGGCCCTTTTAAAACTGAATATAATCATCAATAAATATAAAAAGACGTCTCCGGTACAGAAGGGGTTAAGGCAGTATTATATCCCTGGACCCGAATTCAACCATACCATTGTCTATACATCAACTCCAAAACTATATAGACTGTTTATGGAAAAGCAAGTTATCCATCCGAAAATCAATGCCGATAGTTATAATTGACTGCTTGCGAGTTTCGGGCTATAAGGAAGTTGGAGCCGTAAACATCGCTATTAAACAGAAATGCAGTACTAATGTAGGTTTCTGATGGATAGAAAGAATATTGTAGTTATATATTGTAGTTATATATTGTAGTTATTGTAGTTATATATTGTAGTTATATATTGTAGTTATATATTGTAGTTATATATTGTAGTTATATATTGTAGTTATATATTGTAGTTATATATTGTAGTTATATATTGTAGTTATATATTGTAGTTATATATTGTAGTTATATATTGTAGTTATATATTGTAGTTATATGTTGTAGTTATATATTGTAGTTATATATTGTAGTTATATGTTGTAGTTATATATTGTAGTTATATATTGTAGTTATATATTGTAGTTATATATTGTAGTTATATATTGTAGTTATATGTTGTAGTTATATATTGTAGTTATATATTGTTCCATCATGTATATTGTAGTTATATATTGTTCCATCATGTATATTGTAGTTATATATTGTAGTTATATATTGTAGTTATATATTGTAGTTATATATTGTAGTTATATATTGTAGTTATATATTGTAGTTATATATTGTAGTTATATATTGTAGTTATATGTTGTAGTTATATATTGTAGTATATATTGTAGTTATATATTGTAATTATATATTGTAGTATATGTTGTAGTTATATATTGTAGTTATATATTGTAGTTATATATTGTAGTTATATGTTGTAGTTATATATTGTAGTTATATATTGTAGTTATATATTGTAGTTATATATTGTAGTTATATATTGTAGTTATATATTGTAGTTATATATTGTAGTTATATATTGTAGTTATATGTTGTAGTTATATATTGTAGTTATATATTGTAGTTATATGTTGTAGTTATATATTGTAGTTATATATTGTGGTTATATATTGTAGTTATATATTGTAGTTATATATTGTAGTTATATATTGTAGTGCGCTTATAAATGTACAACAACTGTATTTTAGCTGGTAATTCTGTTAAATATCGATCTCTACAGCTCCAACTTCCTCATAGGTTGAAACTCGCAAGTGGTCAATTGCGTACAGAAAGACATAGGGTGGGATGGATTTTTATACCCGACTGTACAACTGCCGACAAAAATCTCCGTCGCATTACTTCCCACGCTTCGACTAACCTTTGGAAATCCCTCTAGGAAACACAGAGGTGAGGTACAGTCGCTCTAATAAGTGATGTCTCGGCACCAAGCATGTTTTGATCAATAATTGGTATCAGCAATATCTAAGCTTGATTTCTTCTCGGCACCAAGTATGTTTTGATCAATAATTGGTATCAGCAATATCTAAGCTTGATTTCTTCTCGGCATCAAATATGTTTTGATCAATAATTGGTATCAGCAATATCTAAGCTTGATTTCTTCTCGGCACCAAGTATGTTTTGATCAATAATTGGTATCAGCAATATCTAAGCTTTATTTCTTCTCGGCACCAAGCATGTTTTGATCAATAATTGGTATCAGCAATATCTAAGCTTAATTTCTTCTCTGCACCAAGTATGTTTTGATCAATAATTGGTATCAGCAATATCTAAGCTTGATTTCTTCTCGGCACCAAATATGTTTTGATCAATAATTGGTATCAGCAATATCTAAGCTTGATTTATTCATATCGAGTGATATATACAAACATGTTCCTACACTTACCCACCCTATTCAACATCTGACAGACATTAATACAGCACAGAGCAAGCCAAACGTAATGACAGCTGGGACATGACTTATTAGCGCGACCGTATATTCCGCTTTTAATCATCTTTGAAAGGCCCTATAGAAATACAGGTAAAATAATATACCTGAATAAACCCTATACCTCTTAAGACTTTATTTAGCTTTAGAAACCTCTCTTGGAATACAGAATATATTATAATAAAATGTCAAGTATATCTCAATAAATATACTCTTTTATTATTTAAGTTTATAATGACGCAGATCTCCATTAAACTATTGTACTCAGCTTTGGAAGTACCTCTACGTTGTACACAAAATAACTGTTACCTGCATGAAACATTAGTTTCATCACTTTTAAGAAACATCATCACTTTAGACTTCTCGATTCATCAGGATGTTTAGCTGTTCTGTGTGTGACTGTGTGTGTGTGTGTGTGTTTTTCCCCCTGTTCGGGCTCTGTCACGAGTCGTCCCTCCTCCCCCCCCCCCTAAAAAAAAAAGGGGGGGGGGGGGATGTGTATAGATGGATAGATAGATTATATTTATTTTTATTATCTGCTAGAATAAATACTTTTTCATTGAATTATCATCACTTTCACCTAGTAGAGTAAACATACCGATTTGCTTGAGTCATCACATTATAGGCTTCTTGACTCATCATCTCTTCCTCTTCTATGAATCATCGTCCCATTCACCTCCTTCAATCATCACTTTCACCTAGCATTACCATCAGTTACATTTATCATCACTACCGTTATCATTCAATTATATACTATATATCATCACTTTCACCTAGCAGTATCATCAGTTACATATATCATCACTACCGTTATCATTACTTTCACCTAGCAGTACCATCAGTTACATTTATCATCACTACCATTATCATCACTTTCACCTAGCAGTATCATCAGTTACATATATCATCACTACCGTTATCATTACTTTCACCTAGCAGTATCATCAGTTACATTTATCATCACTACCATTATCATCACTTTCACCTAGCAGTACCATCAGTTACATATATCATCACTACCGTTGTCATCACTTTCACCTAGCAGTACCATCAGTTACATATATCATCACTACCGTTGTCATCACTTTCACCTAGCAGTACCATCAGTTACATTTATCATCACTACCATTATCATCACTTTCACCTAGCAGTACCATCAGTTACATTTATCATCACTACCATTATCATCACTTTCACCTAGCAGTACCATCAATTACATATATCATCACTACCGTTGTCATTACTATCACCTAGCAGTATCATCAGTTACAATATATCATCACTACCGGTGTCATCACTATCACCTAGCAGTATCATCAGTTACATATATCATCACTACCGTTGTCATCACTTTCACCTAGCAGTACCATCAGTTATATATCATCACTACCATTGTCATCACTATCACCTAGCATTACCATCAGTTACATATATCATCACTACCGTTGTCATCACTTTCACCTAGCAGTATCATCAGTTACATTTATCATCACTACCATTATCATCACTTTCACCTAGCAGTACCATCAGTTACATATATCATCACTACCGTTGTCATCACTTTCACCTAGCAGTACCATCAGTTACATATATCATCACTACCGTTGTCATCACTTTCACCTAGCAGTACCATCAGTTACATTTATCATCACTTCACCTAGCAGTACCATCAGTTACATTTATCATCACTACCATTATCATCACTTTCACCTAGCAGTACCATCAATTACATATATCATCACTACCGTTGTCATTACTATCACCTAGCAGTATCATCAGTTACAATATATCATCACTACCGGTGTCATCACTATCACCTAGCAGTATCATCAGTTACATATATCATCACTACCGTTGTCATCACTTTCACCTAGCAGTACCATCAGTTATATATATCATCACTACCATTGTCATCACTATCACCTAGCATTACCATCAGTTACATATATCATCACTACCGTTATCATCACTTTCACCTAGAATTACCATCAGTTACATAGATCATCACTACCGTTATTATCACTTTCACCTAGCATTACCATCAGTTACATAGATCATCACTACCGTTGTCATTCAGTTACATATATCATCACTACCATCATCATCACTTTCACCTAACAGTACCATCAATTACATATATCATCACTATCACCTAGCAAAACCATAAGTTACATATATCATCACTATCACCTAAAATTACCACAAGTTACATATATCATCACTACCATTTCATCACTTTACTTATAGTGGTAGTGATGATATACGAAACTGATGGTACTGCTATAGGCGAAAGTGATGACAATGATGATATGCCTTATATACCGTAACTGATGGGTCTGCTATAGGTGAAAGTGATGAGTTAACCATCATTAATAGTATCTTATCATCACTTATTACGTCATTACTATTAACCCATTCAGTACCAGGGACGTATTTGTTAGCATAGTCTGGCAACTATTAGACGATTGTCTTCAGTTTAGGAAGGACCTCTAGCAATAATAAGGCTTCAAACTATCTCAACCAACCCTTTTAACTACCACAGATCCTTCCTAAGCTGTATAAAATCGGTGAAATACAGCTAGAACAAAATACAACACACGTCGCTATCTTTAACCCTTTCAAGGTCCAGTTACGCATTACTATTCTGTTTGCTCGCTATTACAAGACGATTATATTTAGATTAGGAAGGTACGTATATGGAAGTCAGAGGGTTGATTGAGATAGTCTGTACCCTTTTTATTGAGGATAGTCTGTACCCTTTTTATTGAGATAGTCTGTACCCTTTTATATTGAGATAGTCTGTACCCTTTTTATTGAGATAGTCTACCCTTTTTATTGAGATAGTCTGTACCCTTTTTATTGAGATAGTCTGTACCCTTTTTATTGAGATAGTCTGTACCCTTTTTATTGAGATAGTCTGTACCCTTTTTATTGACATAGTCTGTACCCTTTTTATTGAAATAGTCTGTACCCTTTATATTGAGATAGTCTGTACCCTTTTTACTGAACTGAAACTGTACCCTTTTTATTGACATAGTCTGTACCCTTTTTATTGACATAGTCTGTACCCTTTTTATTGAGATAGTCTGTACCCTTTATATTGAGATAGTCTGTACCCTTTTTATTGAGATAGTCTACCCTTTATATTGAGATAGTCTGTACCCTTTTTATTGAGATAGTCTGTACCCTTTTTATTGAGATAGTCTGTACCCTTTTTATTGAGATAGTCTGTACCCTTTTTATTGAAATAGTCTGTACCCTTTTTATTGAGATAGTCTGTACCCTTTTTATTCCCACAGAACCTTCCTAAACAGAACCAACTCGTCTAATGATAGTCAGAATATATGGTCAACATGCGTCATAAGCTCCCAAGGATTAAGGGGGGTCACCTTTTTTTTTTTTCTTTTGCTCTCCTTTTATTTATTTCCCTGGCTTGTATCCATTCGGCTCCATTCAGCCAACTGTTTTAAGACGTTTATCCCCCTCTAGGTGTCGATTTCTACCTGGCGAGCGACAGCGAGCCATCATTGTATGGAGAAATCCGGCTTAAATTTTTCTATCGAAAAATGTACTAATTTACCTTGCTGTAAAAAAACAATATATATATATGCTGGCTCGCTACCGCTTGCCAGGAAAATATTGACACCTGGATGGGGTACGTCTTAAAACAGTAGGCTGAATGGGGCCGAATGGATACAAGCCAAAGAGAGAGGGAGAGAGAGAGAGAAAAAAGCGAGGTGGGCTCCCTTAATTGACGCCCGTGTACGCGCTCTTATACGGGTTTACGAGCGTTCCGTCCCGCCGCCTCTGCCGACAGGGAGGAGGGGGGGGGGGAGGGAGAGAGAGAGAGAGAGAGAGAGAGAGAGAGAGAGAGAGAGAGAGAGAGAGAGAGAGAGAGAGAGAGAGAGAGAGAGAGAGAGAGAGAGAGAGAGAGGGGTGAGAGAGAGAGGGGCGAGGAGGGTGGGGGGGGGGATTGGTAATAGTGATAGTGACTAGTAGTGATGATGGTGTCCCATCGCAGAGTTGGGTATGCCGTTTTGATTTTGGGCGAAACGGCACGTCTACTAACTATGCCTCGGCTCGTGCTATACTGAATGTCTATGATTATGAAGGACACACAAGGCAAGGCAAAGCTACACCGTCGAAAATCAAACATATTTAAGGGGAGGTATTTAGTTTGTTCCCTACGTTTTCATCAAGCTTAAAATTACACCCCCTAGACCCCCTTTCAAGATAAATTTGTACATTTTTCGGTAGAAAAATTTCCCGGCCAGAGGCCGGTTGCTCTTAAATTACAGGCATTGGTAATAGTGATAGTGACTAGTAGTGATGATGGTGTCCCATCGCAGAGTTGGGTATGCCGTTTTGATTTTGGGCGAAACGGCACGTCTACTAACTATGCCTCGGCTCGTGCTATACTGAATGTCTATGATTATGAAGGACACACAAGGCAAGGCAAAGCTACACCGTCGAAAATCAAACATATTTAAGGGGAGGTATTTAGTTTGTTCCCTACGTTTTCATCAAGCTTAAAATTACACCCCGTAGACCCCCTTTCAAGATAAATTTGTACATTTTTCGGTAGAAAAATTTCCCGGCCAGAGGCCGGTTGCTCTTAAATTACAGGCTCGTTATCGCTCGCCAGGAAAAAATCGACACCTTAATGGCACGAAAGGTCTTAAAATAGACAGAAATGGAGCAAAATGTCTTAAAATGTCAAAAATACTAGGGCGAACGTCTTAAAATCTCAAAAGCAATGGGGCTAAACATGAGGGAGAAAGAGGTTCAGAAAAAAATCCTCCATGTGGCAATCTCCCCTTAAAGGATATGAGAAAGTTATACAACCTCATGGAGTGTGACGTACTTGTCTATGTATTATAATATTATTGGCTGGCTTTATTACCGTCAATATAACCTTTAAAACGGGTAGAATATGATGGCCATTACCACCAATTTACCATTACAAGGGGAGAGGAGGATTATGGCTACCTTCATTGCCCTCTTCGTACCCATCATTATCGAGAGTGGAGTGGAGTTATCAGGGCGCCGGATCAGGGTACACGCGGGTTCCTAGGGTATATGGGGCGTAAGCTATAATAAACGAGTGGAGGGTGGGGGGGGGGGGGGGGGTAATGGCAAATGACTGGGGTTGTAGCTTCTTCTACCTTGGGGGAAGTGAGGCTGATCCCCCTACTCCCGCACCCCTACCTCCTCGTCATCCCCCATCCCCCTTCCACCAAATGAATGCTCACCACCCGCCCTCTCGCTTCTACCCTCATCCCCCCCACCCCTCAACCCCCACCAACGCCCAAACCCCCACCCACCTACCGCCGCCCTTCACCCCAATGGATTCCCCCACAACCCCACCCAGCCACGCCCCTTACCTTGTTCCAATAACCCCCGCTCACCTACTTCCCCACGCAACCTTACCCCCTCCCCCCACCCCTAAACTCTCCCGTCCCTATCCTCAATGGAGCACCCCCTCCCCCCCCCCACCTACTTCCCAACCCACGCACATCCCTACCCTACTCTCCTCCATTCACCCTATGCCCCCACCCTACCACGCCCAACCCATGCCCATCCTACCACCTCCACGCCATTACCACCCTACACCCCTACCCTACACCTCCACCCCCACCCTATCACCTCCCCCCCCTCCCCCTCCTACCACGCCCAACCCATCCACATCCTACCACCACCACCCTACACCCCTACCCTACACCTCCACCCCCCACCCTACCACCTCCACCCCCACCCTACACCTCCACCCCATCACCACCCTACACCCCTACCCTACACCTCCACCCCCACCCCATCACCACTCTATCACCTCCACCCCATCACCACCCTACCACCTCCACCCCATCACCACCCTACACCCCCACCTTACCATCTCCACCCTACACCTCCACCCTACCACCTCCACCCCATCCCCCCCACCTCCAGACGATTTATGAACCCCCCTCACCAGTTGAGTACCGCCATAGCAGAGCCTGTCTGTCTGTTTGCTGGCTCACACTAGTTAAGGGGAGTATTTTTGTGTTCTTCTTTTAATTACCCCTTTCTCCCTCATGGTTAGCCCCTTTAACTTTGAGATTGCAAGACGTTCGCCCAATTAGAATGGCGATTCTAAGACCTTTCGCCTCATTTCTTTGCCAATATCAAGACCTCTCATTTATCTACCAACAAATGTACAAATTTATATGCAGGTGTCTATGGAGAAAATTATACTAAAAATACAACTACCACTACTAATACTACTACTACTACTACTACTAATATTAATAATAATAATAAATAATAATAATAATAGTAATAAATAAATAAATAAATACACACAATTAACCACCTGTCCTTAACTATGGTTTCAGGTATATGAGGTAGACGGTAATGATTCTGCTTCTCTGTCCTTCACTATCCTTTCTCTTCCCCCCCCCCCCCCGCACATCAACCTACTCGGGAATAATCTCCCCAACACAACCTAACCTTGGATATCTTGATAGTGGTCAGGGTTTAGTAGTAATATTTCTGGGGGTAGGCCGTACGTGTAGCTGCGTGCATGTTTGTATGTATATATATATATATATAAATGTGTGTGTGTGCGTGTTTTTCTGTGTGTGTGTGTGTGTATTTAGTTACTTATTTATGTCTGTATTTACCTATTTGTTTATTTATCCCTTCCCTACAAGGTGGTGTACGTTGCAGTAGACCCGGACCTATGAACGACAGACCATGGTGGTGGTGGTGGCGACAGTAAGGGTGTGGGAGCTGTCAGGGATTAACATAGTGTACAGTCACCAGCAAAAGTTAGGGTAATCACTCACAAGTTTTTACACACACACACACACACACACATACATTCCAACACACACATACCCGCCGCACCCCCCCCCCCCAACTCAATAACATCGTCTAACGTCATCCAGAACACAATCAAGGAAGGCGTTATCATGAACTGAAAGGGGTTACAAAATAGGCGTCATATAAATAGGAAGTTTAGTAAGAGAAGCAAGAGTAGTACAATAATAAAGGAATATAAGTGACAGAGGCTGTGGGGAGTTGTTTTTAGACTGACCTTGATCTTGTTAAAGGTTATTTTTCGGGACACCCTTCTCCCTGATTTTTAATCACATTCATTTTGAGATTTTAAGACCTTTCGCCCCATTCCTTTGTCAATATATTTTTAAGACCTTTCGTGCCATTAAGGATCGATATATTCCTGGTGAGCAATACCGAGCCTGCAACTTAGGAGGAACTGGCTTTCGGCCAAAACATTGTTCTACCAAAAAATGCACAAATTAATATTTTTTAAGATTGATGGAGGTCTAGGGAGGAAACTAAACAAAAAAATATATAAAAATTCTCCCATTAATACTCTGTTATAAATATTCCTGTTTGTTTATGGTTACAGAACTAGCAGCACTATTGCCAACCTTATGACGTAATGTTATCTTTTTCTGTACCGGTGCCGTCCGTTTAACTTTATTCTGGATGCTATTAGACGATATTACTCAGTTTAAAAAGAGCCTCTAGCAATAAACAGGCTTGGAACTATCTCCCTTACTCCTTTTAACTACCTCGGATTTTGTTTAAACTTCAAAAAATCGTGTTAATAAAGCAAGAATAAGATTATAAAGACGTCGCCGGTACGGGTGGGATTAAAACTCACAAGCCTCAATGTCCGTCAATAATAACCATCCAGATATTAACGTATTATATCTCGTAATTTGTGTGTGTGTGTGTGTGTGTGTGTGTGTGTGTGTGTTTTTTTTTTTTACGTGTATGATACATGTAGGAGACAAAAGGCAAGGTTACGTGTAACAAGTGTCGCCCATTAATATAAGAGTTACCGTTCCGAGCAGATGAAGCACTGTATACACCCTGTTCCAAATAGGTATAGTCCGGAAATCGGGAACCCTAGACTCTGTAACTCAAAAAGGGGCTGGAACAAATGGGCTGTACATTTCCACACCTATTCCCTGGCCGACCCTTCCCAAATGGTAGAAATATTAGTTAAATGACGCCAGACGTTTTAGAGTTATATAGGTTAATGTTCAAGAGTTTTGGCCTACTCACTTTGGAATAGAGTATAGTCTATTCGCTGTAAGTAGGCAAGAAATCATGACCTCTATCCTCTGTCACTCAAAAAACATCTAGAGTAATCGAGCTAATATTTCCACCATTTGGGAAGAGTCAGTCAAGGATTAGAATGTGGAAATTGACAGCCAAATTGCTCTAGCCCTTTTTGAGTTATAGAAGTTAATGTTTAAGAGTTTTGGCCTACTTAGTTGGGATAGGGTATAGTTAGGAAGGGCACGTTAGAGTACAGATAAAAAACGAAATATTTGATCAGGTTTTCGATTGTGGTAATTTATGGACTTCTAATCTCTCTCTCTCTCTCTCTCTCTCTCTCTATCTATCTATCTATATGTATATTAATCGAGTTTAGGAGTAGAGTTGGTTAGTGGAGAGAACATAATAATATCTGGGGACAATGTGTAAGCTAGCATACCAGAACCTACGACAAAATTGCCCAAAATATACCTGCTAATGTGATGGCAACATATCTCTCCCCCCCCCCCCCCCACCTCCCATATATAGAGGACCCAACCTAGATCCCGCCCCCTCCCCCCCTCTAGTAGCACACTATGTCCAGGGGCCCCATATTGAAGGCCCACTGGTTCTACTTAAGTGGCTCCTTATATAACATCTTCTTGGTGGACCTGCTACATTCCTCAAACAACCCTCCTCTTCATCTTCTTCCTCCACCTCCTCCTCCTCCTCCACCTCCTTTTCCTCCTCCTTCTCCTTCTCCTTCTTTTTCTTCTTCTTCTTCTTCTTCTTCTTCTCCTCCTCCTCCTCCTCCTCCTCCTCTTCCTCCTCCTCCTCCTCCTCCTCTCAGACCGTAAACAACGAGTTGTAATAAATGGTGAAGAATCAGATTGGTGCAAAGTAAATAGTGGCGTTCCCCAGGGTTCGGTATTAGGTCCTATTCTTTTTATAATTTACATAAACGACTTAGACGAAGGAATAGAATGCAAAATTTCGAAATTTGCTGACAATACAAAAATTACTAATAAAGTAACCTCAACAGTACATTGGCAAAAACTACAAGGTGACCTAGACACTTTAGAAAACTGGGCAGTAAAATGGCAAATGAAATTCAACATAGAAAAATGCAAAGTATTACACATCGGTAGTAACAACGCTAAAAAAGATTACTCAATGAACAACATTCAACTATCAAATACAAATAATGAAAAGGATCTGGGAGTTATAATATCAAGTGACCTGAAGCCGAGTAAACAGTGTACAGAGGTAATAAAAACTGCTAATAAATTGGTGGGTTTCATCGGCAGAACATTCAAATTCAAATCAGAAAAAATCATACTTACTCTATTCAACTCATTGGTGCGTCCCCATCTCGAATACTGCGTGCAATTCTGGTCACCGTACTACCGAAAGGACATAAATAAACTTGAAAGGGTGCAACGCAGAGTCACTAAAATGATACCCAGATTGCGTAATAAACCGTACGAAGAGCGCTTAAAAGAACTAAATTTGTTTAGCTTAACAAAGCGCAGAATGAGAGGTGACCTAATAGAGGTGTTCAAAATCTTCAAGGGATTCAGCAACCTAAATGTAAGCGAATTATTTACGATGAATCAAGCAAACACGAGAAACAATGGTTATAAGATTATAGGCAAGCGTTTTCATTCTCACGAGGCGAAGCATTTCTTCTTCAACCGCGTTGTGAATAACTGGAACAGACTACCCTCGAACATTGTAAACTGTAATACTGTCGAAACATTTAAGAACCATCTGGATAAACACATGGCAAATAACCCCCGATTAACACAGTTTCTTTCAGAATAACGCGCAACGAAATGTCAACGCATACCGCAATGTATATTGATTTTCATACATCTGTTCCCTTTCAGAATTGTAGTAAATAGAGTTAGCTTAGATTACAAATCAACTTCTTTTTTCTCCCTGTCCTGTCCGAATTTCCGTGTCAGTTTTTCAATACTACATGGTATTTTTCCTATCTGTTTCCATGCCAGCATTAGCTGGAGGGAGTGGTGGGTGGGGAGGAGCCTTCTTCTTTGCTATCCTTTTCTCTACCTCGTAGTCAGTAGATTAGTAGTTTTAGATATCCAAACTGTCCCGTAAGGACCAATAGGTCTGTTGCAGTTTGTTCTCCTTTGTATTCCTTTGTATTCCCCATCCTCCTCCTCCTCCTCCTCCTCCTGCCTGTAGTACAGTCCGAGCCAAGAAGGGACATTTGTATGTATTTGTTTGTACAGGCTCGCAGTCGCTCGCCAGAACAAAAATAATTCGACTCCTAAATGGTACACAAGGTCTTAAAATCGCCAAACTAATGGAGAAAAAGTCTTTAATTCTTAGAAAAAAAAAAAAATCCTTACCTTAAAGGACCTTCCTCATGTTGATAGTACAGTGAGGAATATCTTATCTTTGTGCTACATCGCTTAATGGGGGGGGGGGGGGGGGGAGGAGGGGGTCTTGGCCCCCTCCTCCCTCATGCTTAGCCCCATTAGTTTTGACATTTTAAGACATTCCCCCAATTAGTTTGTCGATCTTAAGAATTAGTGCCATTTTAAGGTGTCAATTTCTTCCTATATATTTGATCTGCATCTGTATGTGGTAACCCAGGTTCGAATCCCGGTGGATCACATGCTTGCTTTTATTAATTTTTTGGGGAGATGTGTAATGTTGTAGTGACATAAATATAAATAGATTTTACAGCTCTCTCTTGCAAATACACAGGCATTCCCTATGGGGAAATGTTTCGCGACCGCTCTGTATTTATCTAATCTCATTATTTATTATTTATTAATTTTATTATTATTATTTATTATTATTTATGGATAATTTTATTATTATTATTTATGGAACATATTATTATTTATGGTAATTTTATTATTATTATTTATGGATAATTTTATTATTATTATTTATGATTATTTATTAATTTTATTATTATTATTTATTATTATTTATTAATTTTATTATTATTATTTATTATTATTTATTAATTTTATTATTATTATTTATTATTATTTATTAATTTTATTATAATTATTTATTAATTTTATTATTATTATTTATTATTATTTATTAATTTTCTAATTTCTCACTAGACCTCCATCAAGCTTAAAAGGTACCCCCCAAAGAGCCCCCTTGGAGATAAATTTGTGCTTTATTTGGTAGAAATATGCCCCGGCCAAACGCCGATTCAACCTAAATTACATGCTCGCTATCGCCCGTCAGGGAAAATTCGGCACCTAAATTGCGCGGAAGGTCATAATATTAACAAAGAAATTAACCCAAAAAAACAGAAGACATGCGTATCGGATCTTGAAAGGGATAAGATCATGATAACTTTACTTTGACAGTCCTTGTGCGTTTCTAAAAGCCCGTGACTACACCCTGTTCCAAATAAGTAGGCCAAAACTATACCCTGTTCCAAATAAGTAGGCCAAAACTATACCGTTCCAAATAAGTAGGCCAAAACTATACCCTGTTCCAAATAAGTAGGCCAAAACTATACCCTGTTCCAAATAAGTAGGCCAAAACTACACCCTGTTCCAAATAAGTAGGCCAAAACTATACCCTGTTCCAAATAGGTAGGCCAAAACTATACCCTGTTCCAAATAGGTAGGCCAAAACTATACCCTGTTCCAAATAAATAGGCCAAAACTATACCCTGTTCCAAATAAGTAGGCCAAAACTCTTGAACAATAACCTCTATAACTCACAAACGACTGGAGTAATCGAGCTAAGATTTCTACCATTTGGGAAGGCCCTTCCCAGGGAATAGGGGTGGCAATGTACAGCCCATTTCCTCTAGCCATTTATGAGTTACCGAGGTTAGGGTTCACTATTTCTGGCCTACCTTATTGGAACAGGGTTAAGGGGAGGTATTTAGTGTGTTCCCTAGACCTCCATCAAGCTTAAAATTACACCCCCTTGAGTCCCTTTCAAGATAAATTTGTACATTTTTCGGTAGAAAATTGTCCCGGCCGAAGGCCGGTTCCTCTTAAATTACAGGCTCGCTTTCGCTCGCCAGGAAAAAATCGACACCTAAATGGTACGAAAGGTCTTAAAAGTGACATAAATGGGGTGAAAGTTCTTAAAATCGCCAAACTAATGGGGCGAACGTCTTAAAATAAAATATAACACGTCGCTGGTACTCAAAGGGTTAGTCATAGATATATAGATACATACCGTAAATAGATAGATAGATAGATAGAAAGAGAGAGAGAGAGTGAGTGATATACATAAATAGATAATGTAAATAGAGAGAGAGAGAGAGAGAGAGAGAGAGAGAGAGAGAGAGAGAGAGCAAGATGGGGAGGTATACTGTAGGAGGAAGTGAAAGCTGTCGGTCGGTCCTCGTAAAAAGTTTTATAATGACCACTACCCCCCCTTTACCTTCCCTGACCTCCTAGCTCTACCTCTCCCTCTCTCTCTCTCTCTCTCTCTCTCTCTCTCTCTCTCTCCCATGACTGACTCCGAGAGGCTCATTTTAAGCCAATTCTGTCACTATAGCATATTGTCGGCAAATCATTGAGGCCATTTTTTTAATTTTCTTCTTTAAATAATCTACCTTCGGGCTAGGTGCAAAACATGATAATGATTATAGATTATATTAATACTATAATATATGTATATTAAATATATATAAATATATACAACCACACACACACACACTACACCAATCACATACCAACTCCCTCTCTACTATAGCAAACACATATGTCACTACCACAACCATACCTCTACCATCTCCACCCCCCACCTCACACACACCACCTCTCCCTCATGCACACCACCTTCCCACTCCACCCACACACACACCATCACCTCCCCCACACACCACCTCCCTCCCCCACCCCAGACACACCACCTCCACCCCCCACACACACATCATCTACCCCCCCCCCACACACATACACACCATCACCCCCCCCCCCCCCCCCACACACCAACATTTGACCTGGATGAAGACGCCGGAACAAAGGGGGTGAAAGTTGTTGTGTGTCCTGGATTCACGCAGGGGGTTGAGAAGGGGCTGATCTCTTGACTCCCGCTCCTCCCACCCCCACCCCCACCCCCACCCCCACCCCCCACACCCCCTTCTTTTGCATGCATCTCGTACGGTATTCTTCCCGTTTTGGTCATTTTGAAAACGATTTTATAACGAGTGTGGAGCTTTTTTGTTTTTGTTTTGAGGATTACTAGACCACCATTTAATTTCATATATACAGTATTATATATATATATATATATATATATATATATATATATATATATATATATATATATATATATATATATATATATATATAGTCTATATATATATATATACTGTATATATATATATATATATATATATATATACTCACTCACTCACTCTCTCTCTCTTTCTCTCTCTCTTTCTTCCACCTTTCTTTATCTGGGGTTCTGCTATCTTGTCTAGACTTAAGTCCTGGCCATCTATTTTGGATCGTAACGTTTGTGCGGTAAGTTTAAATATGTAAATATATATGTAACTCTCTGCCTCTAAGTCATTTAGTCTCTAATGTTCACGTGTATTCTGATTTGTGTTTGAAATAGTTTACTTTTCATGGAATAAATGTGTCTCCCATAGTTGAGTATTCGTTCAGGTAGTAATTGAGTGTTGGTATTTATCCTGGTGAATCACGGATGAGTAACTCTCTCTTCTGACCTCAAATAATAGCCCTCCTGACCTTTGTTTCTCACCTCATCCCCCACCCCCACCTCTCTCTCTCTCTATATATATATATAAATATATATAATATATATATATATATATATATATATATATATATATATATATATATATATATTATATATATTGGAAAATAGGATAGGAGCAGGAAGCATAAAACCTGATACTACATTATAGAAAATCCACTGATAAAGAGAATACACAATTAATGGGGAAAGAGGCCCGGAATATTCAATAACACCGTGACATATTCTTTCCTTATATTCTGGCAAATATTTGACGATTTTATTGAGCTTAGGAAGTGTCCGTGGAAGCCAAACAATTATTTACGTATTGCACATTTTACCCCTTCACATGCTTTAAGTCCTTCCTAAGCTATATAATCTAGTCTAGTGTTAGCAAGAATACGCCTTCATCCATTATCCTGGCGATTAGACGATTACATGAAGCTTAGGAAGGACCTGTGAGAATAGAGGGTTAATTGAGATTGTTTTACCTCGTTGCTTAGTATGGATCCTTCAAAACCGCATCAAATCGTCTAACAGCCCAGCAATATTGAAGAAACTGAAAGGGTTAAGTACAGAGTGACTGGTGCATAGGATGAATAGAGATAATTTATTCTTTCAGTGTAAAGAAGTTATATATTATTATTATTATTATTATTAGTAGTAGTAGTAGTAGTAGTAGTAGTAGTAGTAGTAATAGTAGTAGTAGTAGTAGTAGTAGTAGTATATGTTTCAAAACATACGCAATACAAATACGTCCAGACACTCACACAAACATACACCATACATTCAAACACATACAGGCACACATAATTACTTAACACACAGTACACATACTGTATACCTGCATATATTCAAGTAAATACGAACAAACGCGCGCACGAGTTACAAAGACCCATTTTCCACAACATAATACTAATACTAAGGTTAACAAGCACGTCCCGCCACCTACACACACACACACACTTCTCTCTCTCTCTCTCTCACACACAAACAGTAGACATCCACCTACTCACTCTCACACCCCCGTAAACCCACCCACACTCACTTTCAAGCCATATCTCTCACTTGCCTATTCTGTCTCCCTCTCTTTTCCACCTCACACACACACACACAGTTAGTCTCATTCATTCTCTCTCTCTCTCTCTCTCACTCAATTATTTTCCCTCTTTGTTTCTTTCTTCTTATTTGTCCTATCCACCTATCTCTCTCTCTCTCTCTTGCACCCAATATTACTTTCTGCCCCAACACTTTCCAAACCCACTGAAAGTTGAGGTCAAGTACAAGGGTCATCCTTTGTTACCCAGCTGACCTCCAGATAGGGTCAGGTCAGAGGGGGTGGGGGGTGAGAGACAGGGCGTGAAAGTGTGTGTGGATGGGTGTCAGAGTTGGGGGGGGGGGGGTTGCTGTGTGTGTGTGTGTGTGGGGGGGGGAGGGGGTGGGGGGTGGATGGGTGTCAGAGTTGGGATTGAATGTTTAATAATATTCATAATAATTGTATATTAATAATAATTTTATTTCGAGTTTACTGTGTGTGTGTGTGTGTGTGTTAATGCGTGTATTTGTTTTATATATATATATGTGTGTGTGTGTGTATTTGTGTGCTTGAATGTTTCTGAATGTCTGTGTGTGAGAATGAGTGAGCTAGCAAGAACTTTAAGGGGAGGTTTTTAGTTGATTCCCTAGACTTCCATCAAGCTTAAAATTACTCCCCCTTGACCCCCTTTCAAGATTAATTTGTACATTTTTCGGTAGAAAAATGTCCCGGCCGAAGGCCGGTTCCCCTTAAATTACAGGCTCGCTATCGCTCGCCAGGAAAAAATCGACACCTAAATGGCACGAATGGTCTTAAAATTGACAGAAATGGGGCGAGGGTTCTTAAAATCCCCAAACTAATGGGGCAAGCGTCTTTAAATCTCACAAACAATGGGGCTAAACATGAGGGAGTAAGAGGTTCAGAAAAAAATCCTCCAGGTGGAAATCTCCCCTTACATAAAACTCAATATTTGACACAACAGTACTTTGCTAGCCATGGTAACTTTGGAACCTTCTCCCATGAAAACAAACATCATCTTCATCACACCTTACCACTATCACTATCATCATCACCATCACACCTTATTATCACCATCATCATTATCATAAACGTAGCCAACATCATCATCACCATTATCTCCATTATCATAATAATCATCACATTTCCTTATCTTAAACATAGCCATCATCATCATCACCCCATCACCATTATCTCCATTATCATAACAATCATCACATTTCCTTATCTTAAACATAGCCATCATCATCATTATCATCATCAAAATAAAAATAACAATCATCACCATCATCATATCAAAATAATTATCATCACAACTTTCATCATCAAAATATAACTAACAATCATCACCATCATCATCATCAGCCAGTCATTTCCTACATCACAATCCCGCTTATCAACAGACGTACTGCTCTTCCTCAAGGGGGGATGGGCGTATTTATTTGCTTATTTGTATGTCTTTGTATCGTTGTTTTAGTTTCCTCCATAGACCTCCATCAAGCTTTAACAAAACACCCCCCAAGACCCTCTTTTAAGATAAATGTGTACATTTTTCGATAGAAAAATGTCCCCTCCTCTTAAATTACAGGCTTGCTATCGCTCGCCAGGAAAAAATCGACACCTAAATTACGCGATAAGTCTAAATATTGACAACAAAATGTGGCGAAAGGTCTTAAAATCGCCAAACTAATGAGCCGAACGGCATAAAATCTGAAAACGACTGGGTCTAAACCTGAGGAAGAAGAGGAACCAGCAAAACGCCCCATCTCCCCTTTTTTGTTATTTCCTTTTTTTTACCTTCCCTCCGGCATAATGATGATCAACCGTTTTCACCTCGCAGGGAAGACTTTCTCTGTATAAAATGATGGCTTGTTGGAGTACTGACGAAGGAGGGGGTGGTGGTGGAGGAGGAGGAGGGGGTGGGTGTAGAAAGAGGAAGTGGAGGAGCAGGAGGAGGGGTGTAGGAGGAATTGGTGTTGGAGGGTGTAGGAGGAGGAGGAGGGGGTGGTGTAGGAGGAGGAGGAGGAGGAGGAGGAGGAAGGGGTGGTGGAGGAGGAGGAGGGGTGTAGAAGTAAGGGGTGTAGGAAGAGGTGGAGGAGGCAGAGACCCTATAAGAGCAGAGATCGGCCACCCTCCGCCATATTGGTGTCACTGGTATCCTTAGCCTAGCTCGCTTTGCATTCATTATACATTCTAGATGATCATAGATTAAAATATCACCCACCGCTACTCCAGAATTACGGCTCCAAAATGGCGTCTATAAGAAAAGTTGGCCGATCTCTCTGACTACTGGATCTCTAGGAGGGAGAGGGGGGGAATTACCGGGGGAGGGGGAGGGGAAGGGGGAGGGAGGGGGTTTAAACCAAGGCACATCAACAGAAAGGGTTGAGTTGTTGCCACTTTCCCCCGCTACTACTACACATACGTACATACATACTGCGTTCAATCCTGGTGCCCTTATTACCAAAAAGATATAAACAAGCTAGAACGAGTTCAACGTAGAGTTACCAAAATGATACCTAGCCTAAAGAACAAACCATACGAAGAGCGTCTTAGAGAATTAAATCTATTTCCTTTAACCCAGCGCAGATTAAGAGGTGACTTAATTCAAGTGTTCAAAATCATCAAAGGCATCGACAATATGAACTGTAGTAAGTACTTCACTATCGACCAATCTAATTACACGCGGGGAAACGGTTGCAAAATTATTGGTAAATCTTTTAACTCGCACGAATCTAAGAATTTCTTCTTCAATCGAGTTGTCAACTTGTGGAATGGGCTTCCCCGAAACGTTATAGACTGCATCACCGTTGATTCATTTAAATTCCGCCTAGACAAATATCTCTCATCAAACCCGCGACTGACTGCGTTTGTAAATGAATAACTTTATTTTATCCCCCCCTCAGTTACTAACCCATCTGTCCTCTACTAACTTCCTAATCCTGCCACGGACATTAGTTCCAGGGCAGTAATTCCCTTTCCAATGTTCCCTTACCCACTCTAAACCACTGTTTGGACACTTGATCCTCAGTGTTTTGGAGGAAAAGCAACCTAGAAGGGTCACTAGATCTGTTGTTGCTTGATTTCCTTTGTACTCCTTATACAAAGGAGTACAAAGGAAATCAAGCAACAACAGATCTAGTGACCCTTCTAGGTTGCTTGTCCTCCAAAACACTGAGGATCAAGTGTCCAAACAGTGGTTTAGAGTGGGTAAGGGAACATTGGAAAGGGAATTACTGCCCTGGAACTAATTTCTGTGGCAGGATTAGGAAGTTAGTAGGGGACAGATAGGTTAGTAACTGAGGGGGGGATAAAATAAAGTTATTCATTTACAAACGCAGTCAGTCGCGGGTTTGATGCGAGATATTTGTCTATGCGGAGTTTAAATGAATCAACGGTGATGCAGTCTATAACGTTTCTATAACGTTTTCTATATACATACAGAGAGAGAGATAGAGAGAGTTCACATTCGAAATATATTCTTTCCACAATTTGTAGTTATTCTTTACAATACACGTATATGGTATAATGTAAACAGTTACATTACACTGCTTAATATATATATATATATATATATATATATATATATATATATATATATATATAGAGAGAGAGAGAGAGAGAGAGAGAGAAGAAGCCATCACTGCATATGTGATGGTGTTTTTATTATCATTTTGGTACAGCTAAACTTATATTTTTTCAAAATATGTTTTTCTAATACTGACATGGCATGCCATTTATACAAGAAAGATACAAGTATTATAGTATAAATATCAACAGTATCGCAACAGGAAACACTTACCATCACATGAATATTGACAGATACCTATAAATGAAGATTATTGTGCCAGAAAAAGAAACTCACCTTCACGTTATCAGTAAAAGAAATACACACCTTCATGTTATCAGTAAAAGAAATACACACCTTCATGTTATCAGTAAAAGAAATACACACCTTCATGTTATCAGTAAAAGAAATACAAATCTTCACTATGGCTACACAAAAAATACAAAATAAAACAAAAATGTACTACCTGCAATATAAGGTAGCATGGATTTCTTGAAGCAAGGTGTGGGAAAGAGGAAGTGGTAGAATGCGAGGAAGTACATATTAGTAGGAGAGATAGAAGTTTGGGCTTAACCCATTCTTTTACTTGGATACTGTCTTCACTTACTAACTTCATTCCCTTTGATACAGTGCCTTTCTGTATATTTTCTGGCTTTCATTAGACGATTTTATTCAGCTTAGAAAGATATCTGAAGAAATGGAAGGGATACAAACTATCTCAATTAACTGTTCGACTCCAACATATCCTTCCTGAACGCTAAAACAATCGTCTAATGAATGCCAGAATTAAGTGAAAAGGCGTCCGCTAATACTGAAAGGGTTGTTACATTCTGGTGGTTCTATGTTTATAGTGCAGATTTTTTTTTTTTGTTTTTTTTTTTTTTTACTAAACTACTGCTAACATGAAGGTGTGTTTCTTTTTCTGGCACAACAATCTTTGTTTATTGGTTTCTGTCAATATTCATGTGATAATAAGTGTTTCCTGTTACGATACTGTTGATTTACAGTTTTCTTTTCTGTCATACAATTTTGTTTGTACTGTAGTGAAAGCCAAAACGGCCACAATAATTGGCCTGTGGTCTAGCTTTGGTTAGGTTATATTCAGTTTGTTCAGGTTAGGTTAGTTTAGATTTGGTTAGGTTTAGTTAGGTCTGGTTAAGTTAGATTAAGTTTGTTCAGGATAGGTTAGTTTAGATTGGGTTAGGCTTATTCAGGTCTGGTTAAATTAGATTCAGATTGGTCATGTTAGCTTAGTTGATATCTAGATAGGATTACCTAGGTCTGGTTAGGTTAGATTCGGCTTGTTCATTTTAGGTTACTTTAGATTTAGTTAGGCGTAGTTAGGTCTGGCTACGTTAGATTCAGTTTGTTAGGTTAGGTTACTTTAGATTTAGTTAGGTTTAACCAGGTTGTTTAGGTCATTTTATGAGACTGTTGCCGTTATAACTCGACTCCCTGCTGACGCATTAGTATTTCACTGGTACAGCTGACGTGAAGATATGGGTTCCAGTATTGCTGACTACGGGTTTGAACTTTATAAATGTTATTACAGCAGTCATAATGCTTGTGTTTACATTTTCGTTCTTGTTTATAGTGTAATGCTTTAATGGACTACCTAAATCTTGAGTCTTATATCATTCGTATCTCTTTCTCTCTCTCTCTCTCTCTCTCTCTCTCTCTCTCTCTCTCTCTCTCTCTCTCTCTCTCTCTTATTGTCACACTCATTCATTCAATCTTTCTCTCATTCTTTCTTTGTTTTGCTCTCTCTCTCTCTCTCGACTACCTAAATCTTGAGTCTTACATCATTCGTAACTCTCTTTCTCGCTCTCTCTCTCTCTCTCTCTCCTATTGTCAAGACCCGGAGTAGGAGAAAGGGAAAGTGTGTAGAACCAACAACAACAACAGGTGTTGAACATATCGGCAGGTGGTACGCTGCTACTTGTAAACAAACACACACATACGCACACACATAAAACTCTCACCTACACGCACACACACACACACACAATTACTCTCACTTAGTCAAACATATACACAAACACACACATCCACTCACTTATTCTCAGTCACACAAACACACACACACCCTCACACTTATTCTCAGTCACACAAACACACACACACGCACATCCTCACACTTATTCTCAGTCACACACATACACACACACAACACACATCCTCACACTTATTCTCAGTCACACACACACACACACACACACACTTTCCCTCTACCCATCCCCTCACTTTCCCTCACATACCGTATTAAAAACAAACTTGTGAATCACCCCACCTCGACGAGTATTAGGAGGGGGGGGGGGGGGTCTGGTTTTATGGACCACCTTCTTCCTCATGTTTAGCCCCATTAGTTTTGAAATGTTATGACGTTCGCCCCATTAGTTTAGCTAGTCTAAAACAACTCGCCCCAGTTCTTTGCCAATATTCATATACTTCGTGACATTTTGGTGTCGATGTTTTCCTAACGAGCGGTAGCGAGCCTGTAATTTAGAAGAAAAAAAAAACAGGAAATTTTTCTACCGAAAGATGTACACATTTATCTCTTGGGGGATCTTCGGTTTTTTATTATACAGGAATAAGGAGGATCTAAAATATATATATAATAAATATATAAAACAACTAAATATATTTATTTCTTAAGGGGACATGGGCTGTTTTTCTGGTCACCCTTCTTCCTCATGCTTACCCCCAATAGTTTTACGATTTTATGACGTTCGGCCCATTAGTTTGGCGATTTTAATACCTTTTGCCCCATTTCGTTGTCAAATTTAAGATCTTTCGCGCCATTTAGGTGTCGATTTTTTCTTGGCGAGCGATAGCGAGCCTGTAATCTTGAGAGTAACCGGCCTTCTGCCAGGAAATTTTTCTACCGAAAAATGTACAAATTAATCTAGAAGGGGGATCTGATGGATGTTTTTTTAAATTTTGATGGAGGTCTAGGGAGGAAACTAAAGAAAATAATAAAGAAATGAAAAAATCTACCAAAAACTGAACCATCCCCCCTAAATTAACAGTAAATCGGCATATCCCCATTTTGAGCACTGAGCTACTGTCAATAACTTGCTGATAAATACGTTGGTCAAATATGAAAGTGTGGTGTCAATATGATGCAGAGATTTAACAGTTTCATGTTAGACCCAATAACCCCCTTGGGCCGGTTTTCTGGACCACTTTCTCCCTCATGATTAGACCCATTAGTTTCTCAGATGTTAAGATGTTTACCCCATTAGTTAGTCGATTTTAAGACCTTTCTCCCCATTTCTTCGTCAATATTTAGACCTTTCGTGCTATCTAGGTGTCGATTTTTTCCCTGGCGAACGATAATGAGCCTGTAATGTTGGAAGAATCGGCTTTCGGCCGGGATATTTTTCTACCGAAAAATGTACAAATTAATCTAGAAGGGGGATCTAAAGGACGTTCTTGTTTTTTTGTATTTGATGGAGGTCTAGGGAGGAAACTAGAAAAATAACGAATACATGCAGAAATCGCCCAAAAAGTGAACCATCTCCCCTTAAGGGGGTAGTGGTTACTTTTTGGTCACTATATATATATATATATACACATATATATTATTATATATCTATATATATATATATATATATATATATATATATACTGTATATATATATATATATATATATATATTTTTTTTTTTCTTTTTTTAGTTTCCTCGCTAGACCTTCATCAAGCTTTAAAAAAAAACGCGCAAGAACCTCCTTCAAGATTAACTTGTACATTTGTCGATAAAATAATATACCTTTTGCCTCATTTTCTTTCCAATATTAAGACCTTTCGTACCGTTTAAGTGTCGATTTTTTTCTGGCGAGCTATAGCGAGCCTCGAATTTTAGAAGGAACCGGCCTTCGGCCGAGACATTTTTCTACCGAAAAATGTAAACATTTATCTTGAAAGGTCTAGGGGGTGTTTGCTAAGCTTCATGGAGGTCTAGTGAGGAAAGTCAAAAGTATACAGTATATACTGTATATATAAATAAATATATATACCAAAATCCAAGCACTACCCCCTTAATGAAACAATATGAAACTACTAAGTCTCTGCATCATCATATTACCAACTTCTCATATTCATAGCGACATATTTCTCAACAAATTCTTCGTAAAAAATAAGTAATTAAGATGAAGATATGACAATTTACCATCAACTGGATACCTAGAGACACTAAAACCTTGTTGTTGCTAAAGCCGGTATCACACGAGCGCTTTATCCCTCAACATTTATCCTCAACACTGGTCTGGCAGCTTATGAGGTCAACTTTTAAAATATTTCTGCCACCTAAATTAATCTATCCTCAGTCTAGGTTCCGATACCAGTGCAAAATATTCCAGAAATGTTGCCAGAAAAATGTTGATCATCGAATGTTGAGTATAAAAGCTCTCGTGTGATACCGGCTTTAGCTAAGGTAATACAGTCACCAGATTCCTTGTTTTATGATTACACTGTTACCTGTGTTTGTCCTTCACGTAGCTACAACATTGTTACTTCCGGTTGTCGTCTGCATACCTGGGTGTGTGGTGTGTAATATATATATATATATATATATATATATATATATATATATATATATATATATATATATATATATAATACACATACAAAGAATCAAATAATGACAACTGTACATATGAACCCACCAATGCTTTCACACACACACACACACACACACACACACAGACACACACACACACAAACAATGACCCTGACCCCCCATCACGTTTCCTTGTCACGTGTCACACCACCACCACCACCAACACATCAGACACATCGTAACAGACCACAGTGTTCCCAGTCTCTTCCAGGTGCTATATTTACCACCACCACCACCACCACCACCACCACCACCACCACCACCACTACCGCTCACGTGGATCCAGGTTCGAGTCCTGGGAGTGCCATATGTATTTGTTGATTTCATTAATTGAGTTTAGAAGTAAAGTAGGTTGGTGAAAACATATGATTTAAGGAGACCATAGTTATTTTGGGGGGTCTATTTAGTTATTTTGGGGGGTCTATTTAGTTATTTTGGGGGGTCTATTTAGTTATTTTGGGGGGTCTATTTAGTTATTTTGGGGGTCTATTTAGTTATTTTGGGGGTCTATTTAGTTATTTTGGGGGTCTATTTAGTTATTTTGGGGGTCTATTTAGTTATTTATTTATTTGTTTTTAAATTTCCTCGCTAGACCTTCATCAAGCTTAAAAACACTCCCAAGATAAATTTCTACATTTTCGATAGAAAAATGTCCCGGCCTAAGACCGACTTCTATTTAAATTACAGGCTCGCTATCGCTCGCCAGGAAAAAATCGACACCTAAATTACATGAAAAGTCTGAATATTGACAAAGAAATGAGAGGAAATTTCTTAAAATCGCCAAAATAATGGGCCGAACGTCTTAAAATCTGAAAATTAATGGGGTAATCATGAATAAGAAGAAGGGGATCCAGAAAAACAGCCCATATCTCCCCTTAACCCTATTTGGTGTGAGGGGGGATTTTTTCGAATTCCCTCTGCTTCGTTTCAGAACATTAAGTTTGGCGATAATAAGACACGTCACCCCCTTAACTTGTCGATTGGTTTTCCGGACGAGCGAGAGCAAGCCTGCAACTTAGAAGAAATCGACTTTTGGCCAGGACATTTGTCTATCGAAAAATATACAAATTTAGCTTGAAGCGGGTCTCTGTAGGCATTTGTTTTACCTTGAAGGAAGTCGACGGCATTTTTGTCAGCCTAGGGGACAGACTAAAATATAATGCTCAGAAATCGCAAAAAGCAAGCCAATTCCTGAATACCACTACACCAAGGTATGATACCCCTGATCCCCCCCCCCCCCCCCCGCAGGCAGGGGTCACAGGCGCTCACACCCACTATACCCTATTTTGTTAGTAGCTGATTTCTCGATATTTAATTAACGGACATATGTGAAACTACTATGGCTGTGTGTGTCGTATTAATGCCAAGTTTTCACAATTAAAACATACTATTGCGCTACAAAATCTCCCTTATAAGTATAACCAAGATAGAAACATGGCAACTTATCCTCAGCTGGAAAACACAATAGACTATAACCCCACTACGAGCATCACCATAGTAAATAGTCGGGACTAAATAACACGTCACTGTAAAATACACAACAAGTACATAACATAACTAATTAGATAAAGATAAATATATATATATAGAATAAATACAATTAGTAAATACATAACCACATGCTTGTGATTCTTGTTTGATATCTAAAGAAGTCATTTGAGGGGAGATCTCCACTTGAGGGATTTTTTTCTTGACCCCTTTCTCCCTCATGTTTAGCCCCATTGCTTTTGATATTATAAAACGTTTGCCCCATTAGTTTAGCGATTTTAAGAACTTTCACCCCATATTAAGACCTTTCCTGCAATTCAGGTGTCGATTTTATCCTGGCGAGCGATAGCGAGCCTGTAATTTAAGAGGAACCGGCCTTCGGCCAGGACATTTTTCTACCGAAAAATGTACACATTTATCTTGAAAGGGACTCAAGGGGATGTAATTTTAAGCTTGATGGAGGTCTAGGGAATAAACTAAATACCTCCCCTTAAGGCGATGTCACATGAGATGTTTTTCGGCGATGTTTATTAGCCAAAAATACCAATGATCCATAAAATATAAATATTTAAGTAAAGAAAATAAATGAATCAATTAATACATAACATAGATTGATTCATGCTAATAAACTACATTGATAATAAATGAATCAATTAATTAATACATAACATATATTGATAAATGCTAATAAACTACATTGAGAAAGCTAATAAAATATATGAATACAAATAAATACACATAATCAAAATAAACAAATAAATAAATATATGAACGCAGCATAAACCACAAGAGGTCAATTTAAACAAGAGGTCAATTTAAACAAGAGGTCAATTTAAACAAGAGGTCAATTTAAACAAGAGGCCAATTTAAACAAGAGGTCAATTTAAACAAGAGGTCAATTTAAACAAGAGGTCAATTTAAACAAGAGGTCAATTTAAACAAGAGGTCAATTTAAACAAGAGGTCAATTTAAACAAGAGGTCAATTTAAACAAGAGGTCAATTTAAACAAGAGGTCAATTTAAACAAGAGGTCAATTTAAACAAGAGGTCAATTTAAACAAGAGGTCAATTTAAACAAGAGGTCAATTTAAACAAGAGGTCAATTTAAAACAAGAGGCCAATTTAAACAAGAGGTCAATTTAAACAAGAGGTCAATTTAAACAAGAGGTCAATTTAAACAAGAGGTCAATTTAAACAAGAGGTCAATTTAAACAAGAGGTCAATTTAAACAAGAGGTCAATTTAAACAAGAGGTCAATTTAAACAAGAGGCCAATTTAAACAAGAGGTCAATTTAAACAAGAGGTCAATTTAAACAAGAGGTCAATTTAAACAAGAGGTCAATTTAAACAAGAGGTCCCCTTATTAATTCATCACCAGAGTTTTGTAGGTCGGAGATTCGTTTATAAGGGGTGGGGTGGGGGGGGGGGGGGGTCGCTAATCTGATTCGATACGTTCGCTGATTAGGAGGAGGAGGAAGGGAGGAGGAAAGGGGGTGAGAGAGTTGAAGGAAGAAGAGGCAAGAGGAGAATGATAAAGGGAGGATACACAGAAAGGGAGAAAAGGAAAGAGGGAAGGGAGGAGGAGGAGGGAGGGGGAGGAGGGAAAGGAGGAGGAAGAAGTAAGACGATAAAGGAGAAATATAAGAAAGGTGGAGGAGAAAGAGGAAGAAAAAAGGGAGGGCATGGAAGAAGGGAAGGGAGGAGGATGAGGAGGAAAGAGGAAGGGAGGAGGAGGAGGAAGAAAAAGGAAAGAGGAGGAGGAGGAGGAGGAGGAAGCATAAGGAAGAGGGAGGAGGAAGGGAGGGAGAGAAAATGTCGTTAGGCTTCCTTATGCTAAATTTGGTACACTTTCGGGTACGAGAGGCGAGTGTGGGTAATTGTGAGAGAGAGAGAGAGAGAGAGAGAGAGAGAGAGAGAGAGAGAGAGAGAGAGAGAAAGAGAGAGAGAGAGAGAGAGAGAGAGAGAGAAAACACACCTGAATTATATTTAAATTTTTAGAGGCACATTAGACACGAGTAACCTTTTCAATACAATATAGTGCCATTATAATCATTTCTAGATAATAATATACAAATAGTCTTAAAACAGTTGGCTGAATGGGGCCGAATGGATACAAGCCAGGGAAAGAGAGAAAGGGAGAGACAAATTTAAAAATAAAAACGATAAACTCCACGGTAACCACACGTACAATTTCACTACCCTCTCTCTCTCTCTCTTATATCACTATCAGACAATGTGCCGTAATGTTAAGGGGGTGGTACTCGCTTTTTGTGGATCCCCTTCTCCCTCATGTTTGGCGTATTAGTTTGGAGGTTTTAAGACGTTCGTTCCGTTAGTTTGGCGATTTTGAGACATTTCGCCTCATTTTTTATTCAATATTACGATCATGCGTCCCCTTCAGGTGTCGATTGTTTCCTGGCGAGCGTTACCGAGCCTGTACATTTAGAAGGCGCTGGCCTTCGGCCGGAAAAAAGTTATACCGAAAAATGTACATATATATCTTGGAAGGGGGTCTAGGGTTTTTATTTTGTTAAAGGTTGATGGAGGCCTAACGAGGAAACTAAAAAATAAAGTTAACAAATTAATATATAGACTAAAACACAAGACACAGCGGTGCCTTTGTCTACACTATTTGACAGAAAGTGTGCCATGGATTCCTGAGGGCGACTGTACGGCCGATCCTAACTGGGTTGCAGGTTATAGGCTCGCGTGCGGGAGACGGCCTTTCTCACGTTTCTTTTCTGGACCCCCTTCTCCTTCATGTTTAGCCCCACTTGGTTAGAGATTTTAAGACGCTCGCCTCATCAGTTTGGGGATTTTGAGACCTTTTGTCCCATTTTGGTGTCGTTCTTTTCCCTGCCGAGCGATAGAAAGCCTGTAATTTAGGAGGGGCCTTATATTATTCAACGTTTTTTTTACAAAATGTCCAAAAAATGTACAAATTTATCTCGAAGGGTGGTCTTGGGGGTAATTATTAAAGCTTGGCGGGGGTCTAGGGAGGCTAATAAGTATATAAATAAATACAAATCTCCCCTTAACAGGACCACTCAGGGAGGATACGACGCAGGCACTCACTTACTAACTCTCTCTCTCTCTCTCTCACTCGCTCTCGCTCTCTCTTTCTCTCTCTGTCTCTCTCTTTTTTGTGTTCTCTCTCTCTCTCTCTCTCTCTCTCTCTCTCTCTCTCTCTCTCTCTCTCTCTCACACCCACACCCACACACACATATGCACCTTCTCTCTCTCTATCTATCTATCTATCTCTCTCTCTCTCTCTCTCTCTCCTCACACGTCTTCTAACTTACAGGCTTGCTATCGCTCGCCCAGAAAGAAAAAAAATCGACGCCTAAACGGGGCGCAGCGTCTTATTATCGCCAAACTAGTAGCGTGAACCGTCTTAAAATCTCCAAACTAAAGGAGCGAAACCGGGGCTAGGCACCAAATTAGAAAACATTTACTTGATGTTTTTTCTTACCTGAACTTGAGGCTTTTCTGATCACCATCCCACTCACCTACAGGGAGAAAGAATACATATAGGTTAGTATTTGTATTAAACTATATAATAATAATAATAATAATAATGATAATAATAATAATAATAATAATAATAATAATAATGATAATAATAATAATAATAATAATAATAATAATAATAAATAATAATAATGATAATAATAATAATAATAATGATAATAATAATAATAATGATAATAATAATAATAATGATAATAATAATAATAATAATAATAATGATAATAATAATAATTATTATAATAATAATAATAATAATATGTATATAATAATAAAAATGAAAACAACAATACTAATTGATCGAGTGTTTATTTGTACCCACGATAAGACATTAATTGGCCGATACAATAATTATAATAATGTAATTTCAGCATTAATATATATATATATATATATATATATATATATATATATATATATATATATATATATATATATATATATATGTATTGTATCTCTATGGGAATACTCCAAGATATCTGGTGTCCAACTTGTTATATAATAAACTGTGCACCCCATTCCACTGCGTACATGAGATCGTAAGTGGGTTACGTTACGGGAACCCACCTCGCTTTTTTATCTTTCTCTCCCTCTATCTTTGGCTTGTATTTATTCAGCCCCATGCAGCCTACTGTTTTAAGACGTTTACCCCCATCCAGGTGTCAATACTTTCCTGGCGAGCGGTAGCGAGCCAGCATATATATGTCTTTGTTTTGACAGCAAGCTAAATTTGTAAATTTTTCGATAGAAAAATGTCTCCGGCGAAACCGGAATTCTCCATACAATGCTGGCTCGCTATTGCTCGCCAGGAAGATATCGACACCTGGATGGGGATAAACGTCTTAAAACAGTTGGCTGAATGGGGCCGAATGGATATAAGCCAGGGAAAGAGAGAAGAGGGAAAGAAAAGAAAAAACGGTGACCCCCCTTAAATACACTCGTGGATAAGGGCTAGAGATCCAGTAATAACAGAGAACGTCCATCTTGCCTTGTGGTCGCCATTTTGGGGGCGTAATGATCAGGCAACAAGGGTTATAGTCCACTTTTGAGCATGTAGTATTTCGACCCCAAGACCGGAACTACATAATCTTGTATCAGTCGATTAACCCCTTCTGTACCGGCGACTTTCTATTAACTTTGTTCGGGCTGCTATTAAACGATCTTATTCGGTTTCAAAAGGGCCTCCAGCAATGAACAGGCTTCGAACTATCTCACTTAATCATGATTAATACCACAGATCCTTCTTAAACTGCGCTATATCCTCTAATTATAGCTAGAATAAAATGAAACAGACGCCATGTATAGAATAGGTTAGTTTATTATATGGGTGTAAAATTTTGTATTTGTTTTCCAAGTTATCCTTTATATATATATATATATATATATACGCGTATAAAGAGAGGCTATAATGACACTAGTGGAACCCCAAGATGGCGGAGTTTGGCCGATCTCCGTTACCAGAGGGTCTCCAGCGGGGGGGGGGGGGGGGGGGCAGGGGTGGTGGGGAGGGGGGGGGGTGAAGAGAACTGACGCAACACCACTCATAAAAACTCCACACCCCTCCTCCTCCTCCTCCTCCTCTTACTACTACAAGGGGGAGAAGGTGGGGGGGGGGGGGGGTTGTCTCGATGGCTGGACGGGTTAGTGCGCCGCTACTCTCTGGTCTAGGGGGGCCCTCTAGTAACATGGATCGGACAACCTCCGCCGTATTGCTGCCATTCAATGATCAGGGTTGTTAAACTAGTATAGGCTAGCAATATTTAAAAAAAAAAAAACAAAAAAAAACACAAGGAGAAAATTGCCTCGTGATAAATAAAATTGCTAAAACCCCTCTTTGATGGGATCGATTTTCAGTCTATTCATTTATGTATTTTATTATATTTATTTATTTAGTTTATATATTTATTTACATATTTTATTTATTTATTTATTTATTTCATTTATGTATTTTATTATATTTATTTATTTAGTTTATTTACATATTTTATTTATTTATTTATTTATGTTCATGCTTGCGTGTTTGGGGCTAGCACTACGTATATATTATGAAGAGTCTGTAACCATCAGCATGTATCCATCATTATATATATAACTTGCATCTACATTATCTCAAATTTGCCTAAAGGATACTAATGGGCAATTCACAATATCAACGCAGCTGACTAAACCTTCTGTCCTAGTAGAGCTGGATACTCGCGTCCTAGAGTATTATACCACCACCACCAAGGTTATCAAATTAACTCCGCTAGATCGGTATTAAATTCCGAAAACGCTAGAATAAGGCCACAATGTCTAGAATATCAATCAAAATGGCTCAAATCTTCAAAATATCGCTTGAATCCATACCGCTAGATATAAAAATGTACCTCTATATTGAACTAAATACCTCTAGATTGAACTAAATACCTCTAGATCCAACTAAATACCTCTAGATCCAACTAAATACCTCTAGATCGAACTAAATACCTCTAGATCCAACTAAATACCTCTAGATTGAACTAAATACCTCTACATCCAACTAAATACCTCTAGATCGAACTAAATACCTCTGGATACAACTAAATACCTCTAGATCCAACTAAATACCTCTAGATCCAACTAAACACCTCTAGATCCAACTAAATACCTCTAGATAGAACTAAGCACCTCTAGATCTAGCGGGCAAGTAGCTAAATTGGCAACACTGACCTCCACCACCACCCCCAAGGAGGCGCCAGGATGTGAACCCTGAACTCTAAAGAAACAGTAGAGTTCTTCCGTGTACACTCTGACCTTATCACGGCGGGACATTCTTGGAGGCGGTACAGTTCAGGGCCCGGGGACGAGTTTCTTGGAGGCTAACTTAAGGGAGCCCACCTCGCTTTTTTTTCTTCTCTTTCTCTCCCTCTCTCTTTGGCTTGTATCCATTCGGCCCCATTCAGCCTACTGTTTTAAGACGTTTAACCCCATCCAGGTGTCGATATCTTCCTGGCGAGCGATAGCGAGCCAGCATTGTATGGAGAAATCCGGCTTCGCCGGAGAAATGTTTCTATCGAAAAATGTACAAATTTGACTTGCTGTCAAAACAAAAATATATATATGCTGGCTCGCTTGTGCTCGCCAGGCAAATATTGACACCAGGATAGGGGTAAACGTCTTGAAACAGTAGGCTGAATGAATACAAGCCAAAGAGAGAGGAAGAGAAAGATGAAAAAAGCGAGGTGGGCTCCCTTAATCCGTCGTGAGATCTGATGTTTGATTGTCTCTACTAATAAGGTAATCATCCTCAACACACATGATATTGCAATGTCAAAAAACTATGGGTTTAAGGAAAGCATGAAAAGGGAAACAAATGTGTCCATAAAGGTTTATTGGCACGGTAGTAATAAGTCCATCTAATGTTATAAGGATAGAAAAGTATACCACTCTCAATGTATAATTGGAGGGACGGAGAGGGAGAGGTAGACCGAGGGAGAGGTGGAAGGATGGAGTGAGGAAGTATATGAACGAAGGCGGTGCTGGTTGGGGGGAGGGGCGTCGACTGACCGGGGGACAGAGGTGCATGGGGGCGGTTCGTTCGTGGCTACCCCTTCGGGGATCACGGCGTCAGGCAATAGATAGATAGATAGACCTTTATTGTATACCCCTGAATTATTTATTAATATATATCTATTATTTGTTTCTAGTTTATATCTATTATTTGTTTCTAGTTTATATCTATTATTTGTTTCTAGTTTATATCTATTATTTGTTTCTAGTTTATATCTATTATTTGTTTCTAGTTTATATCTATTATTTGTTTCTAGTTTATATCTATTATTTGTTTCTAGTTTATATCTATTATTTGTTTCTAGTTTATATCTATTATTTGTTTCTAGTTTATATCTATTATTTGTTTCTAGTTTATATCTATTATTTGTTTCTAGTTTATATCTATTATTTGTTTCTAGTTTATATCTATTATTTGTTTCTAGTTTATATCTATTATTTGTTTCTAGTTTATATCTATTATTTGTTTCTAGTTTATATCTATTATTTGTTTCTAGTTTATATCTATTATTTGTTTCTAGTTTATAGCTATTATTTGTTTCTAGTTTATATCTATTATTTGTTTCTAGTTTATATCTATTATTTGTTTCTAGTTTATATCTACTATTTGTTTCTAGTTTATATCTATTATTTGTTTCTAGTTTATATCTATTATTTGTTTCTAGTTTATATCTACTATTTGTTTCTAGTTTATATCTATTATTTGTTTCTAGTTTATATCTATTATTTGTTTCTATTGTTTCTAGTGTTTATATCTATTATTTGTTTCTAGTTTATATCTATTATTTGTTTCTAGTTTATATCTATTATTTGTTTCTAGTTTATATCTATTATTTGTTTCTAGTTTATATCTATTATTTGTTTCTAGTTTAGTCTCTACATTCGTTTCCTTCAGTTTTTTTGTCGAGTTTATTATTTTTGTACATAATATGTTTATTTTTGTTATTCATTCATTAATAAATGTATATATTTATTATACCCATACATAACAATATTAACCCTTTCAGTATAAAGTGGCGTCGCTCTACTTTGGTTCTGGCTAACATTAGACGATTGCACACAGCTTAGGAAGGATCTCTAGTGATCAAAGGGATGGCATATATCCTAATAATCCCCTCAACTAATAGTAATTATACCATAGATATATTGTGGGAATGTAAGACAATGGGGTCAGAAATTAAACTGAGTAGGAACAAAAATAATAATAATTATAACAAATACTAATAATAATATAAATATAACAACAACAACAACAACAACAATACACGTCAATAACCACAAAAGTCCTAATAATATCGTAAGCAAAACATAAACAAGAACAGAGAGCCCTAAGAGAGAGAGAGAGAGAGAGATGCGTAGTTCCCCTCTCGTGTCTGGAGGCCGACTGAAGGACTAAGGTTTCAGACAGTGCCTTAAGTGGTGGGTCACGTGACTCACTCCCTGGCTGGTTATGATTTTTTCTTGCAACCCAGTTCTAATAAGGGGGGGGGGGGGTTCTGGCCCCCCCTTCTCCCTTATGTTTAGCCGCATTAGTTTTCAGGTTTTACGAAGTTCGGCCCATTAGATAAGCGATTTTAAGACCATGCACCTCATTTCTTTTTCAGTATTAAGGGGAGATCGCCACTTAAGGGATTTTTTTTCTTGACCCCTTTCTCCCTCATGTTTAGCCCCATTGCTTTTGATATTATAAAACGCTTGCCCCATTAGTTTAGCGATTTTAAGAACTTTCACCCCATATTAAGACCTTTCGTGCCATTCAGGTGTTAATTTTATCCTGGCGAGCGATAGCGAGCCTGTAATTTAAGAGGAACCGGCCTTCGGCCGGGACATTTTTCTACCGAAAAATGTACAAATTTATCTTGAAAGGGACTCAAGGGGGTGTAATTTTAAGCTTGATGGAGGTCTAGGGAACAAACTAAATACCTCCCCTTAACCCGTACAGTACCAGGGACATCCCCTTTATCATAGTCTGGCAACTAATAGACGATTGTATTCAGCTTAGGAAGGACCTCTAGCAATAATAAGGCTTCAGCCCATCTCAACCAACCTTATCAACTACCACAGGTCCTTCCAAAGCTGCATAATATCGTCTAAATCTAGCTAGACTACAACATAACACACGTCGCTGGTACTCAATGGATTAAGACCTTTTGCGCCATTTAGGTGTCGAGTTTTTCCTGGCGAGCGATAGCGAGCCTGCAATTTAGGAAAAACCGGAGCTCGGCCACGAATTTTTTTTACCAAATAATGTACAAATTTATCTAGAAGTAGGTACCTTGGGGATATGTTTTAAAGACTGAGAGGAAACTAAAAACTAATAATAGATAATTTAAGGGGAGGTTTTTAGTTTGGTCCCTAGATATCCATCAAGCTTAAGATTACACCCCCTTGAGCCCCTTTCAAGTTAAATTTGTACATTTTTCGGTAGAAAAATGTCCCGGCTGACAGCCGGTTCCTCTTACATTACAGGCTCGCTATCGCTCGCCAGGATAAAATCGACACCTAAATGGAACGAAAGGTCTTAAAATTGACAGAAATGGGTCGAAGGTTCTTAAAATCGTCAAAATAATGGGGCGAACTTCTTAAAATTAGAAAAGCAATGGGGCTAAACATGAGGGAGAAAGGAGTCAAGGAAAAAAATATCTCAAGTGGACATCTCCCCTTAATAGACGAAGCAACCAATAAACTCTCTTCAGCACCACGACCTCTCTTGACCTTTTGTTCTGGCTAAAGGTAGACAAAATTATGCAGTTAAATAAGGACCTATGTTATACAGGGGGTTAATTGAGATTGAACTAACAACCCCTTTGAGTCCTGGATGTTCAGTAGAAGCTAATTATAATCGTCTAGTGGTAACCGGAACAACACAACCACCCACACGAACAAACACCCACTCACGAACACCCACACACACACACACACACATGAACAAACACACACGCACGAAGAAACCCCCCCCCCACACACAAACACACGAACAAACACCCACACACACGAACAAACACACACACATACACACTCACACACACAACAGTAACTGGTGGGAATCCCCTCCAGACGTATTAAGAACGAGAAACGGGATAAGAAGGGCAGAACTAGCAAGACCAAAGGGAGAGAGAGAGAGAGAGAGAGAGAGAGAGAGAGAGAGAGAGAGAGAGAGAGAGAGAGAGAGAGAGAGAGAGAGAGAGAGAGAGAGAGAGAGAGAGAGAGAGAGAGATTTTGTTCGCCAGGAAAATATTTACACCTGGATGGGGGTAAACGTCGTAAAACAGTAGGCTGAATGGGGCCGAATGGATAAAAGCCAAAGAGAGAGAGGGAGAGAAAGAGCAAAAAAGCGAGGTGGGTTCCCTTAACACACGACACTCGTTATTCAATGTTAACCCCTTCAATGTTAACCCCTTCAATGTTAACCCCTTCAATGTTAACTCCTTCAATGTTAACTCCTTCAATGTTAACTCCTTCAATGTTAACCCCTTCAATGTTAACCCCTTCAATGTTAACTCCTTCAATGTTAACCCCTTCAATGTTAACTCCTTCAATGTTAACCCCTTCAATGTTAACCCCTTCAATGTTAACCCCTTCAATGTTAACCCCTTCAATGTTAACTCCTTCAATGTTAACCCCTTCAATGTTAACCCCTTCAATGTTAACCCCTTCAATGTTAACCCCTTCAATGTTAACCCCTTCAATGTTAACCCCTTCTGTATCGGTGATGTCTTTGTAACTTCATTCTGGCTACTATTGGACGATCTTTAAGGGGAGGTATTTAGTTTGTTCCCTAGACCTCCATCAAGCTTAAAATTACACCCCCTTGAGTCCCTTTCAAGATAAATTTGTACATTTTTCGGTAGAAAAATGTCCCGGCCGAAGGCCGGTTCCTCTTAAATTACAGGCTCGCTATCGCTCGCCAGGATAAAATCGACACCTGAATTGCACGAAAGGTCTTAATATGGGGTGAAAGTTCTAAAATCGCTAAACTAATCGGGCAAACGTTTTATAATATCAAAAGCAATGGGGCTAAACATGAGGGAGAAAGGGGGTCAAGAAAATAAATCCCTCAAGTGGAAATCTCCCCTTAATCGGATTCAGCCATTACTAGCCTTCGAGCTATTATCCTCTAACCCTTTTGACCACCACAGAGCCTTCTTAAACTTCACAAAATCGTATATATATATATATACCACGTCGCTGGTACAGAAAAGGTAAACATACCGTTTATTATTATATGTAGGCCACACAATTCGGGACCTCTATCCCCTCGGTAACGCAACAAAAACGGGCTGGAGCAAATGGGCTGTATAATTTCAACGCCTATTCTTTAATTAAGGGGAGGTCTCCACTTGAGGGGTTGTTTTCTTGACCCCTTTCTCCCTCATGTTTAGCCCCATTGCTTTTGATATTATAAAACGTTTGCCCCATTAGTTTAGCGATTTTAAGAACTTTCACCCCATATTAAGACCTTTCGTACAATTCAGGTGTCTATTTTATCCTGGCGAGCGATAGCGAGCCTGAAATTTAAGAGGAACCGGCCTTTGGCCGGGAAATTTTTCTACCGAAAAATGTACAAATTTATCTTGAAAGGGACTCGAGGGGGTGTAATTTTAAGGTTGATGGAGGTCTATGGAACAAACTAAATACCTCCCCTTAACTAACTCGTCCCAATAGGTAGAACAATGAACTCGATCACTCTAGTTCTTTTCTGAGTTTCAAAGGTATATCCACTTGAGGGATTTTTTTTCTTGACTCCTTTCTCCCTCATGTTTAGCCCCATTGCTTTTCTAATTTTAAGACGTTCGCCCCATTATTTTGACGATTTTAAGAACTTTCGACCCATTTCTGTCAATTTTAAGACCTTTCGTGCCATTTAGGTGTCGATTTTATCCTGGCGAGCGATAGCGAGCCTGTTATTAAGAGGAACCGGCTTTCAGCCGGGACATTTTTCTACCGAAAAATTTACAAATTTATCTTGAAAGGGGCTCAAGGGGGTGTAATTTCAAGCTTGATGGAATTCTAGGAAACACACTAAAAACCTCCCCTTAAGAGTCGGGATTTCTGGCTTCTCTATAATGAACAAGGTATAGTATTCTCACCATTCATAAAATCACGGGATAGGCACGGATTCATGTGAGAGACTGTACAGTCGCGCTAATAAGTGATATCTCGGCACCAAGTATGTTTTGATCAATAATTGGTATCAGCAATATCTAAGCTTCATATCTTCCTATCGAGTGAAATATACAAACAAGTTCCTACAATTATCCACCCTAATCAACATCTGACAGACATTAATACAGCACACAGCCAGCCAAGCGTAATGACAGCTGGGACATGACTTATTAGCGCGGCCGTACATTGACAAGTATTACGGGGGCGGAGGCGGCGGGGTGGCGGCTGACTCACCTTCCAAACATTCCAGGAACTCCCCCAGCTTCCGGTAGGTCAGCTGGCTACTATCATTACTACTACCGAGACCCCCTATAGTAACAGAGATCGGCCAATATATACGTACCTTCCTCCGACATATTGGTACCACTGGGGCCGTAGTAAACATAGCCTTATCCGTAATAAGCAGTGGGCGATATTGGTACAGTATATATATGTCGCTTTAGAAAGGTGTGTGTGTGTGTGTGTGTGTATTTACCTATTTGTATTTACCTATTTGTAGTATACAGGAGTTGAGCTTTTTAGGCTCGTATTGTCCCGCTTCCTGAGTTACAATTATCTAACTTTGTCTGTGTGGGTGTGTGTGTGTGTGTGTGTGTGTGTGTGTGTGTGTGTGTGTGTGTGTGTGTGTGTTCTTTATTCTATTTTGGGGGTGTGATGTGGGTGGGTGGGTGTTTGGGTGGGTGGGTGGGTGGGTGGGTGGGGTGGAGGGGTTGTTAGCTTTAGTAGTGTACGTATGAGAAGGGGGGAGAGGGGGTGGTGGGGGGGGGTTTACTTGTACGAGGATAACTGGCACACGCACGCGCGCACACACGCACGCGCGCACACACACACACACACACACATACACAAACACGCACAGACACACACATACACACTCACGCACACACATATATAAGCGTACCAACTCCCTTATGCACACACACACACAAACAGGCACACTCATAAAGTTAGACACACACACACACACACACACACACTATATCTATCTTTAATACACGAAGAATTTACTATCTTTCAACATAAAGTACTATTAGGAAGAATAGTATAAACCTTAAGTAACCGTCCACCAAAACCTAGTGAGCTGTAGATATATCCCACGACATTGAACTATATCGTACTACCAAGTCCTGTTTGTATCCCCTGAACAGACCGTAGGTATCGACCTGGCATTGGTAATAAGGCGCTTGCGTAAATGCGGTGTCACACGAGCGATTTTTCCGTCAATTTTTACGGGCAATTGTTGTCTGGCAGCTTCAAAATACAAGATCCATAAGAATTAAACTACCTAACATAATCTACCTTCGATCTAGTTTCCGATTACAATGCAAACGTATCCCTAAATATCACCAGACAAAACTTGCTCATGGAAAATTGACGGAAAAAGCGCTCGTGTGACAGTGGCTTAAATGGTACATTCAGATGCCATAGTCTCTAGTCCACTCATAACATTTCCTGGACCCCCTATGTTTTTCTTTATGCAAATATAACCATCTGAATTGATTTGTGGATAGAACTTTCTTTACAATAAATAGTATGTATTGTTTTGTAGTTGCTGTGTAGATAATTATATTCATAAATTGGTTTCCAGAGATAAACTTCCATAATTAGAAATATCAGAGGTCCACCAATATTTATGAGTGGGCCAGAGACTATGGCACCCGAGTGTACCTACCGTATAGCCTATAAGCCTGTCGATTATCAGTGAGGCCTTCAATGTGTCCCAGATTATCAGTGAGGCCTTCAATGTGTCCCAGATTATCAGTGAGGCCTTCAATGTGTCCCAGATTATCAGTGAGGCCTTCAATGTGTCCCAGATTATCAGTGAGGCCTTCAATGTGTCCCAGATTATCAGTGAGGCCTTCAATGTGTCCCAGATTATCAGTGAGGCCTTCAATGGTCCCAGATTATCAGTGAGGCCTTCAATGTGTCCCAGATTATCAGTGAGGCCTTCAATGTGTCCCAGATTATCAGTGAGGCCTTCAATGTGTCCCAGATTATCAGTGAGGCCTTCAATGTGTCCCAGATTATCAGTGAGGCCTTCAATGTGTCCCAGATTATCAGTGAGGCCTTCAATGTGTCCCAGATTATCAGTGAGGCCTTCAATGTGTCCCAGATTATCAGTGAGGCCTTCAATGTGTCCCAGATTATCAGTGAGGCCTTCAATGTGTCCCAGATTATCAGTGAGGCCTTCAATGTGTCCCAGATTATCAGTGAGGCCTTCAATGTGTCCCAGATTATCAGTGAGGCCTTCAATGTGTCCCAGATTATCAGTGAGGCCTTCAATGTGTCCCAGATTATCAGTGAGGCCTTCAATGTGTCCCAGATTATCAGTGAGGCCTTCAATGTGTCCCAGATTATCAGTGAGGCCTTCAATGTGTCCCAGATTATCAGTGAGGCCTTCAATGTGTCCCAGATTACAAGTATCCTTCAATGTGTCCCAGATTACAAGTATCCTTCTCTAGTACCTAGTTACTAGTGTTTGTAGTGTGTGTGTGTGTGTGTGTGTGAGGTGTATGTGTGTATGTGGTAACTATATGTAGGGTTCGAAACTGCATAATAAATCGTAGGCTTGCGCATCATTCTTTAACTGTCTTGATAGCGTAATGCAGAAATACGCGGAATTTCGGTGTGAGTATCCTAGGTTCGAGTCCTTGGAGTGTCACATGTACAGTATTTTTTTATTTCATTAATTGAGTTTAGAAGTGAAGTTGGTTGTTGACAAAATATGAATCTAGCTACGTGATCACGGGTGGTGGTGGATGGGATATAATTCCAAATGAATCCACTTCTTTTAAGCTCCTCTGTGGTCTAGTGGTTTAGGTGCTGGATGGAGTGCTGCACTACTGGCCTAGGTTGGATCCCTGGCTGGAGCATGACACACAAATGATAATACAATGTCGGAAGTCGTCAGAAAAAAAGTAATAACAGTGATAAACAAGTAACGTACCCTTGTGACCTCGCCGCTTCTTGGGTACAGATCGTGGGGGTCGGATACTTGTGGCATTTAGGGCGCCTTATTTTCTTATGAGTGGCGTATCCTAAATATCCACACCGTAAATTCATTAGGCGAGAAGCATTTGATTTTTTTCTGAAACTCCCTTTTCCTTCATGCTTAGCCCCATTAGTTTTCAAATTATAAGACTTTCGTCCATTTATTTGTCAATATTAAACCTTTCTTGCCTTGTACGAGTCAATTTATATATATAAATACATATAAATACCGGTATGTATATGTACCGGTATATACAGTATATATATATATATATATATATAGTGTATATATATATATATATATATATATATATATATATATATATATATATATATATATATATATATATATATATATATATATATATATACATATATATATATATATATATAATATATATATATATATAATATTATATATATATATATAACCGACTACACAACTTAACCCTCATAAACATATCAAGGAACACTTGAGGCACAATATGATTCTCACCGTCAATATCACTTCCTTCTCTGTGCTTCCTTGTCCTTGTTGTGTCTGGATATATCCCCTTGTTCCTTCCTTCCTTACTTGCACACAATTTCCTTCTTGTGTTCATATACTTTCCTTGTCCTTCCTTCTCTCACTCCTTCACTATAGCACTTCCTTCTTGTCTACATATATGCCCTTGTTCATCCTTCCTTCACTTCCTCCTTCATCACTCTCCCTCTGTCTACATGTATATCCTTGTCCTTCCTTCCCTCCTTCCTTCCTTCCTTCCTTCCTTCCCTCCCTCCTTCACTTCATCACCTCCTTCTTGTCCTTCCACACTCCCTCCTTCATCACTCTCCCTCTGTCTACATGTATATCCTTGTCCTTCCTTCCCTCCTTCCTTCCTTCCCTCCTTCACTTCATCACCTCCTTCTTGTCCTTCCACACTCCCTCCTTCACTCACTCTCCCTTTTGTCTACATATATCGCCTTGTCCTTCCCTCTCTCTCCCTCCTTCACCCACTCTCCCTCTTGTCTACATGTATCTCCCGTGTCCTCCCTTCACTACACACTCTCAATATGAAAATACAACACGCAACCATGGCTGGAAGTTATAATTGAAAAGGTTCAGCACTAGTGCTTGTGGAGAAAATAAATCACATATAAGATCTGTCCTACCTGGAACAAACTTCCCTCAGAAGTTGTAAACAGTTCTTCAGTAGAGCAGTTCAAGAAGAGACTATTTTGCACATTCTGTAATGAGTGTAGTGCACCAAAATAAAATTATCCATCCACTTCGAGTATCTCCCCGGAATGGACCACAGGGTCACTGAGATACTAACTATTCTTTGCAATTCCTTGTAACTCCTCCACTCCTCTTTCTGCCACTGTAATACACAAATACACTCGCGACGGATCAAATATAGCCCCATCTCGCCTTGATCTCTTTATCTTTAGTCTTTTAATTTAAATTCAAAACATTTCAGGGAGTGTTATTTTTTTTTGGACCCCTCCTTATCCCTCATGCTTAGCTCCATTAGTTTTGAGATTCTAAGACGTTCGCCCCCATTAGTTTGGCGATATTAAGCCCTTTCGCCCCGTTTTGTGTGTGTCAATTTTAAGACATTCCGTGCCGTTTAGGTGTCGATTTCTTCTTGGCGAGCGATAGCAAGCCTGCAATTTAGGAGGGCACACATTTATCGCGCAGGGGGTTGTTAGTTATATTATTAGCTTGATGGAGGTCTAGGGAACAAATTAAACATCATACTACTACTAATACTACTACTACTAATACTAATAATAATAATAATAATAATAATAATAATAATAATAATAGCCATAAACTTACGACCGTTTAACCCTTTGAGTACCAACGATGTGAGTTATATATCACTTTGTAGCGATATTTAGACGATATTAGCTTGATGGAGGTCTAGGGAGCAAATTAAACATCATACTACTACTACTACTACTACTACTACTAATAATAATAATAATAATAATAATAGCCATAAACTTACGACCGTTTAACCCTTTCAGTACCAGCGATGTGAGTTATATATCACATTGTAGCGATATTTAGACGATATTATGCATTTTTTGTTTCTATGTGAGTGAGGGAGGCAAAAGGCAGACCCATACTTCTGTACCGGCGACGTCTATTTAGTTATATTCTAGCTATATTTAGACGACTATATTCAGTTCAAAAAGGGCCTCAAAGCAAGTAACAGGCTTTGAACTATCTCACTTAACCCTTTTTACTACCATAGATCCTTCTTAAACTCAACAAAATCATCTAAATACAGCGGGAATAGAATTAAATAAACGTCGCTGGTACAGAAGGGGTTAAGGGGAGATTTCCACTTGAGGGATTTTTTTCTTGACCCCTTTCTCCCTCATGGTTAGCCCCATTGCTTTTGATATTATATGACGTTCGCCCCATTAGTTTGGCGATTTTAAGAACTTTTGCCCCATTTCTGTCAATTTTAAGACTTTTCGTGCCATTTAGGTGTCGATTTTTTCCTGGCGAGCGATAGCGAGCCTGTAATTTAAGAGGAACCAGCCTTCGGCCGGGACATTTTTCTACCGAAAAATGTACAAATTTATCTTGAAAGGGGGTCTAGGGGCTGTAATGTTAAGCTTGATGGAAGTCTAGCGAACTAACTAAAAACCTCCCCTTAAAAAAAAACTCCCCTTAAGAAGGATTTGTGGTAGTTGAAAGGGTTGGTTGAGATAGTTTGAAGCCTTATTATTGCTAGAGGTCCTTCCTAAGCTTATTGCCAGCATATAATAAACAGGATTTCGCCGGGACTGAACGGGTTAAATATAGCCCTAGCTCCCACCACCTCCGCTTGCTCTCTTTCTCTCTCGCTCTCTTTCTCTCTCTAACCCTTCACGAGAGTTGCGGGTCAATGGCTCGAGCCCCCCCCCCCCCCCAGACAATTGACTATTCACAATATAACCAACACATATTTTTTTTATACTTAGTTATATGCAAAAAATGCCACACTGATTTTTTTTTTTTTTTTTTGTGAGGCTACCACCTACAGGACCAAGGGCTCGAACCCGGGGCCCTACGCATACGAGCCGAACACACTCACCACAAGACCA
>CM064580.1:46413867-46452860 GCA_032716605.1 Paralithodes platypus
CTACAGTATATCACTAGTTACCCCATCACTACAGTACCGGTATATCGATTAGTATGCTACACTCACTCACTCACTCTATATTACGCTCCAAGCCATAATCCACTAAGCTCCCATCGCTCATTGCCAGGAAATTGTTGATCATCGGACTATGAAAGCTCTGGTGTGATACCGGTATTACACGCGGTTACAGGAGCACCATGGCCAGCTACATGTGATTATGCAAGAAGTGAATTACACACAATTATACGAGTCCTTCCGTGATAAGACCTACCACGAGTTACATGTAATTCGACTTTAACCCCTTTTATATTTTGTATTGAATTTCAGCTACATTCGACTTTAACCCTTTCAGTACCGGTGACGTCCTTTTTATTGGATTTCAGCTACATTTAGACAATTTTATGAAGCTTAGGAAGGATGTATGGTAACTAGAAGCCTTAATTGAGATAGTCTGTAGCCTTATATAAATTGGTAGAGGTCCTTCCTAAGCTGAATAAAATCGTCTAATAGTTGCCAGAATACAATGCAATGGATGTCACCGGAACTGAACGGGTTAATTGAAATGAAACTGTGAACTAATTATGATTGGGCCTCGAAATTACATAGGTCTACACGAAACTATAGGAGAATTACACAAGGGGAAACTAGATCTGCAAACAGTTACACATATGCGAGGGGTCCTGTGACGAATTACACATACAAATTACACACCCGAATTACACACCCGAATTACACACCCGAATTACACACACAAATTACACACCCGAATTACACACCCGAATTACACACCCGAATTACACACCCGAATTACACACACAAATTACACACACGAATTACACACCCGAGCACATGACACTTGCGACCAATTACACACGACAAGGCCACACCACTGACGAACTTCATATTGTCACAGAGGCCTTTAAGGGAGCCCACCTCACTTTTTTTCTCTTTCTCTCCCTCTCTCTTTGGCTTGTATCCATTCGGCCCCATTCAGCCTACTGTTTTAAGACGTTTATCCCCATCCAGGTCTCGACGCGAGCCAGCATTGTATGGAGAAATCCGGCATCGGAGACATGTTTCTATCCAAAAATTTACAAATTTAGCTTGCTGTCAAAACAAAAAAATATATATGCTGGCTCGCTACCGCTCGCCAGGAAAATATTGACAACTGGATGGGGGTAAACGTCTTGAAACAGTAGGCTGAATGGGGCCGAATGGATACAAGCCAAAGAGAGAGGAAGAGAAAGAGAAGAAAAAGCGAAGTGGGCTCCCTTAATTACAAAGTATACACGACAAGGACAAACTAATGACGAACTTCACATTGTCACTGAAGTCCCATGACGAAGTACACACTGTCACACGGAATGCATAGTAAGTTATCCAAGGTTACTCGACGACGTATACACACTAATAACACACATAACAAAGCCACTCCAACAGCTTTCCCTTTCTCCAACATCTCTTCTCCCCTCTGTACACTCTTCAGACAAATAGGAAAAGTAGACTGTAGAAACGAGGTGCCGTTGTAAAGGCAATACCTTCAATACCTCAATACCTTCACCTGACCTGACGTGATACAAGGCCGATACATGAATGGTACACGCTAAGGCCAAATCAGTGACGAACTTCATATTGTCATCTAAGTTCCATGACGAATTTAATCTAGGCACACAAGTTTATGTTCGAGTTACATATTGTCACACAAAGTTCATGATGAAATACACACATAAATCAGATCATTACCGAATTACACATTGTCACACGAGTCTCTTGACGAATTTCACATTGTCACACGAATCTCTTGACGAATTTCACATTGTCACACGAGTCTCTTGACGAATTATACATTGTCACAAGAGTCTCTTGACGAATTACACATTGTCACACGAGTTTCATGACGAATTACACATTGTCAAACGAGTTTCATGATGAATTACACCTTGTCAAACGAGTCTCATGACGAATTACATACTATCACACGAAGAATTACACACAAGGGCCAGATCATTGACGAATTACACATTGTCATCAAAGTTCTATGATGATTTTCTCTTGGTCACACGAGTCTTATGGCGAGTTACACACGAGATATAATTATCATGATGAATTACATGGCAACACCAAACCACCCACGAATTACACACGTTGGCTATGTTATACTGGAGGGGGGGGGAGAGTGTATGTGTATATATGAGATAGTGTGTGTGTGTGTGTGTGTGTGAGAGAGAGAGAGAGAGTGTGTGTGTGTGTTTGTGAGAGAGTATGGGTGCATATGAGAGAGAGATTGAATGCGTATGCGTGTGTGTGTGTGAGAGAGAGAGATAAAGTGTGTGTGTGAGAGAGAGAGGGTGTGTATATGTGTGTGTGAGAGAGAGACAGTGTGTGTGTGAGTATGTATGTGTGTGTGTGTGTGTGTGAGATGTAAGGTTAGCGACACATACCCTCTACCAACCAAGCTCAACGCCAGCCAAACACACACTGAGTTACTGAGGGCAACGACCGAGCGAGAGCGAGGGAGAGTGTATGAGTGAGTCCCCTCCCTCTACTATGCTACCCCTCTGTCCCCTCTCACCGCTCCCTCCCCTCCCTCCACTCCCTCCGGCCCAACCCCAACCTGCTCAGAGGGGATCCACTATTACCATCTCCACCACCCAACTCCTTCTCCTCCACCACCAACCTTCTCCTCCACCACCAACCTCCTCCTTCACCATTTGCCACTTCCTCCACCACCCTCCTTCTTCCTTCTCCTCCACCACCACCCTCCTTCATCACCACCCTCCTTCTTCCTTCTCCATCACCACCCTCCTCCTCCAACAACACCCTCCACCACCACCCCATCCACCACTACCCTGTTATGGGGAGCGTTATAACAGAAATACACGAGCGCTTTTCCCCCTACTTTTAACAAACATGATGCACGTTTTAACTATTTTAATAATCGATTACGTGTTCAAATTACGACATATATAAACGTATGGAGCACCTTTTGTAGTATATTATTATTATTATTATTATTATTATTATTATTATTATTATTATTATCATTATTATTATTATTATTATTATTATTATTATTATTATTATTATTATTATTATTTTTACAGTTAAGCGTTCAGTATTTGCAGTGTGATAACTTATAAAGTAATCTTCTTACAACTAATTCCGTCATCTAAATTTAATATATCTTCAGTTTAGTTGCCATTACAAAAACAAAATAGCCTCAAGATGTCATGAAAAAAGAGTTGCGTATAAAAAGTTACCGATAATAGCTCTCACGTGACACCGCCTTTACGCAGTCGATTTTTGTTTTTGTTTTATCTTTCTCTCCTTTTCTCTCTTTCCCTGGCTTGTATCCATTCGGCCCCATTCAGCTAACTATTTTAAGAAGTTTATCCCCATCCAGGTGTCGATTTCTTCCTGGCGAGCGATAGCAAGCCAGCATTGTATGGAAAAATCCGGCTTCAACGGACATATTTTTCTATCGAAAAATGTACAAATTTAGCTTGCTGTCGAAAAAAATATATATATGCTGGCTCGCTACCGCTCGCCAGGAAAATATTGACACCTGGATGGGTGTTAACGTCTTAAAACAGTAGGCTAAATGGGGCCGAATGGATACAAGCCAAAGAGAGAGGGAAAGAAAGAGAATAGAAAAATAAAGTTGCGTATATAAATTTGCCGTTACTAGCTCTCACGTGACACCGCCTTTACGCACCAGCCGACTTACTTTTGCAACTATTGATTCACCCGGGTATTTTAGGACTTGATACTGAGACTTCTATTTTAGGTACCACAATTATTACTTGCTTTAATTATTTTTGGCACCACAATGTTACTAGCAAAATGTTTTTGGCACCATAAATATTACAAAAGGCAATTATTTTGGCACCACAGCATTACTGGCATTAATTAGTTTTGGCACCACAATATTACTAGCATCAATTGTTTTGGCACCGCAACATTACTAGCATTATTAGCATTTGGCACCACAATGTTTACTAGTATTATTTTTGGCACCACAATTAGTACAATCATTAATTATGTTTGGCATCACAATTATCACCACAAGCATTAATTATTTTTAGCACCACAATTATTACAAGCATTAATTATGTTTGGTACCACATGTATTACAAGCAACATAGCGTAATGCATAGTGCGCGAAATTTCGATGTGAGTATCCTGGGTTCGAGTCCTCAGAGAACCACATGTATTTGTTGATTTAATTAATTTAATTTAGATGTGAAGTTGGTTGGTGTAAAAAATAACACACATAATATATATATTATATACATATATATATATATATATATATATATATATATATATATATATATATATATATATATATATATATATATATATATATTTAAAGCTTCCAGATCCTAGTTACGAATTGAAAGGTTACGGAAGATATCGCTCGTGTAAATCCAGGTAATTGTAGCGCGCGGGGTGAATGTGTGAGTGTAATGGTATACGGCCACAACGACCTCCAGCGATAGCGATAGTGGTAGTGGTGGTGGGGTGAAGGATCTGGGGGTACTGGGGTGGTGGTGGGGTGGGGAGTACGGGGGGGGGGGGAGACACGTGACCTTGGACTTTCATAACCCTTTCAAGATCCGATCAAGCATTTCTTCTCTGCTTTCTGGCTATTATAAGACGATTTGCTTCTGCTTAGTAAGGGTTGCTTGTGATAGTTTTTACCCTTATATAATTCCCACACATCCTTCCTAAACTGGATAAAGTCGTCTAATGATAGCCAGAATAAACGGTCAAAATGCACCATAATCCTCAAAGGGTTAACCTCCCATTTTACCCCCGCTAGAGGATATTATACAGCTTTCGAAGGCCCTCTTGGAATCGAACCCCCGCAATTACTTCCTAATGTGAAAAAAATCGTCTACTAATAGCCAGAGTAAGAGGAAAGAAAGGCGTCTGTCAACACTGGTGGGTGGGTGGTAGTGTGGTATAGGTAGCACCAACCAACTTGACAATAATCTTGATCTCTGACCTCTCTGTAACTCAAAAGGGCCTAGAGCAAACTGGCTGTAAATATCCGCACCTATTTCCTGGTGGACTCTTCCTAAATGATAGAGATGTCAGCCCGATTGCTTTCATTAATTTTGAGTTATAAAAAGTTAAGGGGTCCAGATTATTGCCAAGTTCGTTGGCGCTACCTATAGTGAGGTAATTGTGTTGTTATAGTGTGGTAGTGTGACCTTGAACCTTACTAACCACTAACTACCACACCATACCACCGTACCACCATACCGTAGAAGATGATAGTGGTAGGGGGAGGTAAAGGGTCTGTCAATACTGGTGGGTGTATGGTAGTATGGTAGTGTGACCTTGAACCTTACAAACCACCATAGTACCATAGTATAACATAGGAGAGGATAGTGGTAAGAGAGGCATAGGTTCTGTCAAAAATACTGGTGGGTGTATGGTAGTGTCATAGTATGACCTTGAACCTTACAAACCACCATAGTACCATAGTATAACATAGAGAGGATAGAGTTAAGGGAGGCATAGGTTCTGTCAATACTGGTGGGTGTATGGTAGTATGGTAGTGTGACCTTGAACCTTACAAACCACCATAGTACCATACCATACCATAGGAGAGGATCTAGTGGTAAGGGAGGCATAGGTTCTGTCAATACTGGTGGGTGTATGGTAGTGTCATAGTACGACCTTGAACCTTACAAACCACCATAGTACCATACCATACCATAGGAGAGGATAGTGGTAAGGGAGGCATAGGTTCTGTCAGTACTGGTGGGTGTTTGGTAGTGTGATAGCATGGTAGTGTGGCAGTGTGACCTTGAACCTTACAAATAACTATACTACCATACCATACCATAGTTGATAATAGTGGTAGAGGGGGGTGGGGGGGTATAGGTTCTGTCAGTACTGGTGGGTGTATGGTAGTGTGACCTTGAACCTTGATAACGCCTCACCCCCTGCCACAACCCCCAACCCCCCCACCCTACCCCCCTACAGCCACACCCCTCGCTCTCCGTCACCCATACAGCACCCCCTTGTCACCGTTGAGGGGAGATGGGTCGTTTTGCTGGTCCCCCTTCGTCCTTATCTTTAGCCCCATTAGTTTGGCGACTTTAAGACCTTTGGCTCCATTTCTTTTTCAATATTAAGACTTTTCGTGTCATTTAGGTGTCGATTTTTTCCTGGCGAGCGATAGCTAGCCTGTCATTCAAGAAAAATCGGCCTTCGGCCGGGATTTTTTTTTATCGAAAAATATACAAATTTATCTTGAAGGAGGGTCTTGGACGGGTGTTTTATAAGCTTGATGGAGGTCTAGGGAGGAAACTAATAAAACAATGTAAAGACAAATAAATTAGCAAATAGATACGCCCATGTCTCCTTAAAGAGGGTATCACACTAGGCAACACTTTCTCCATCTGAAGCTAGTAGCACTGGCAGCTCCTAACACAATACGCACAGACTTTCCGCGGTAGTAAGCGATCGTTATATTGTGGTCCTTCACCTAAACTGTAGAGTAATAAGGACTGATATCAACAATTATAATGCAATATGACTCGATCTACACGTTAGCATTGTGTGTGCGTTTTTTTTTTTTTTTTTTTTTTGACATTATATGAGGGAATATTTTGAAGTTTTAGGAGGTTTTCGAATATGACGGTAGTTTGGGGATTTTAACACCTTTCACCCTATTTCGTTGTCAATTTTAGGACCTTTCATGCCATTTAGGTGTCGATTTTTTCCTGGCAATTGCTACGGCATGAACACTATACTCCAGTGGTTATATAGCTGAAAGTGGCATAGCTATTATAGCATTAAATCCCTTGGTTTATGTCTATCAGCATCCCTCCTCACAAGCAAAACACATCATTTTGCACCAATGTTTTAAAGGGGCCGGGTCACCGTTTGTTTTTTATCTTTCTCTCCTTTTCTCTCTTTCCCTGGTATGTATCCATTCGGCCCCATTCAGCCAACTGTTTTAAGACGTTCATCCTCATCCAGGTGTCGATTTCTTCCAGGCGAGCAATAGCGAGCCAGCATTGTATGGAGAAATCCGGCTTCACCGGAGAAATTTTTCTATCGACAAATGTACAAATTTAGCTTGCTGTCAAAACAAAAATATGCATATGCTGGCTCAAACGTTCGCCCCATTACTTTGCCAATATTAGGACCATTCGTGCCATTTAGGTGTCGATTTATATTTTCCTGGCGAGCAATATCGAGCCCGAGATGTTTGGGGCCAAAAAGGCAAGGCCCCGGGTGGGCTGGGCGCGTCACTCCCATGCAGGAAAAGTCCCCCCCCCCCCCCTCCCCACTACTCAAAGCCCCCCACCGCCCCCTTCCGTCTGTTACCAAGTGAAAGCCATCCAGTGACGGCGGCGGCGGCGGCGGCGGCGAAGGCAGTAGCAACGAAGGGGTAAGTGCCCCCCTTCGCTCCACAATCCCCCCCGCCACCTCTCTCGCCAATAGCCCCCCCCCCCCCTCCACCTCCCACCCGCGCTATGGAAACACGTACAGTCGGGATCAAAAGTACCAGATCCCTTCACAATTCAGACTACAGTGACTTTAAAAATAAGGATCATGACCCATCGAACACAGCATAATATAGCCAATCTTAGATAAGGTAGAAAAGGCGTATAAAGGAAGACAAGCAACAACAGACATTTCCAGACTGTTTGTGACTAAAGTGCATATACCGTCAAAGGGGGTAGTTGTGGACACCTGGAGGGGGGGGGGGGGGGCAATTGGGGGCAGTCCATAAAACACTCATTATTCAAAATACATAACACCACAAAGCCATAATTTTGCTGAAGACAGAAATCCTGAATATATTTGAGGTGTGTTTAATTAACTGTCCTCCATTGCTACAGGTGCCCACAGTTGACCACTGGCGAATTCCAAGCTGCGAGGAAGCTGGAGCCGTAAACATCGCTATTAAACCGAAACGAAATAATAACGTAGGTGTCTGATGGATAAAAAGTATGATGACTATAAGCTACAAGGAAGTTGGAGCCGTAAACATCGCAATTAAACCGAAACGAAATAATAAAGTAGGTGTCTGATGGATAAAAAGTATGATGACTATAAGCTACAAGGAAGTTGGAGCCGTAAACATCGCTATTAAACCGAAACGAAATAATAACGTAGGTGTCTGATGAATAAAAAGTATGTTGAATTGGGTTGTATGTATATATACAAAGGAGTACAAAGGAAATCAAGCAACAACAGATCTAGTGACCCTATATGAATGTACTACAACCGTATTATAGCTGGTATTTCTGTTAACCCCTTCTGTACCGGCGACGTCTGTTGTATCTAATTATAGCTATATTTGGACGATTTTATGTAGCTTAGGAAGGACCTGTGGTAGTTAAAAGGGTTGATTGACATAGTTCGAAGCCTTATAATTGCTAGAGATCCTTCCTAAACTGAATAGATTAGTAGAAGCCAGACTATAATGAAAAGACGTCGCCGGTACAGAAGGGGTTAATGGAATAGATAGATAGCTCATAGAAATGGGACCAACGGTCTTCAAATCGCCAAACTGATGGGCCGAACGTCTTAAAATCTGAAAATGAAGGGAGCTAAACCGGACCAGAAAAATGGCCCATCTCCCCTTCAATGATATAACTCCCTCCCGGTATTCGAACCCTGGTCACTATGACCAACTGGTGAAAGTGTTTAATGTGGCATTGGTGGATTTAAGGCGAGATATTTTTTTCTGGACTCCCTTCTCTCACCTGTTTAGCCCCATTATGAGATTATATGACGCTGGCCCCATTAGAATGTCGAATTTAAGACTATTCGCCCCATTTATTTGTCAATCTTAAGACCGTTCGTGCTAATGGGTCAAACGGCATAAAGTGTTAAAGCTAAACGGGCTAATCCTGAGGGAGAAGGGATCCAGAAGAATACCCCCCCCCCCTTAGATGTAAATCCTTGTGTGTCATAATTACTGTACGTGACTGTTCTTACACATGTACACCGGTGAGAGAGTGAGTGTGTGAGAGAGAAAGTGTGTGTTATGCGTGCGTGTGTGAGAGAAAGTGTGAGAGAGAAAGTGTGTGTTTGTGTGTGTGTGAAAGAGAGTGAGAGAGAAAGTGTGTGTTTGTTTGTATATGTGTGTGACAAAGAGATTGTGTGTGTGTGTGTGTGAGAGAAAAAGTTTGTGTTTGTTTGTGTGTGTGAGAAAGAGAGAGAGAGTGTGTGTGTGTGTGTGTGTGTGTGAAAGAGAGAGAGAGAGAGCACCCTTCGTTGCACAGTCTCCCTTTAATGTTCGTACCCAGAAGCTATACACCGCATTTGGGGAGAGAGAGAGAGGTTGGGTACATTCTGCTTTCTCTCTCTCTCTCTCTCTGTCTCTCTCTCTCTCTCTCAAACCTACCCCAATCTTCCGTTCTTTACTCATTCATTGGTCCATTCACCTTCTAATCTGACCAACGCTAGACGATTTTGATTATCTTACCGAACAACCTACCGAGCCCTTCATGATTAAGGCCAGATTTATTATATATATATATATATATATATTTATGTATATATTATTATCTGTTTAGTTTCCTTCCTGGACCTATATCAACCTTATAATAATACACCCGAGAAAATTGCCCTAGCTGATTCTTCCTAAATTGCTTGATTTCGCTCCCTAGAAAATAATCGACACCTAAATGGCTCGAAAGGCCCTTAAAATCACTAAACTAATGGGGCGGATGCCTTAAAATGTCAAAACTAATGGGGCTAAACATGAGGGAGAAGAGGATCCAAAAACACCCCTCTTAAGGGGAGGTATTTAGTTTGTTCCCTAGACCTCCATCAAGCTTAAAATTACACCCCCTTGAGTCCCTTTCAAGATAAATTTGTACATTTTTCGGTAGAAAAATTTCCCGGCCGAAGGCCGGTTCCTCTTAAATTACAGGCTCGCTATCGCTCGCCAGGATAAAATCGACACCTGAATTGCACGAAAGGTCTTAATATGGGGTGAAAGTTCTTAAAATCGCTAAACTAATGGGGCAAACGTTTTATAATATCAAAAGCAATGGGGCTAAACAAGAGGGAGAAAGGGGTCAAGAAAAAAATCCCTCAAGTGGAGATCTCCCCTTAACCCTTTCATGGCACCTTTGTGCTATAATAATTCTGACTGTTGCTAGATGTATTGAGCCAACTGTGTATCTTGGCAATTCTCGTGACCCTGGTTCGAATACTGGGTTCGGACTTATAATGTTTTGTCCATTAATTCACTGAAGCTATTTGTGTGAAGCTCAGGTGCAGTATAGTTACTTGTTGTGTAATGTATGAGGATGTTAAGTCAGTGATATATATATACACACACATACATACACACGCACACATACACCACACATACATATATAAAGCCCTGCACAAACAGACACACACACACACACAATCTCTCTCTCTCACACACTCTCACTCTCTCTCTTTATCTCTCACACACACACACACACACACACACATATACTCTCTCTCTCTCTCTCTCTCTCTCTCTCTCTCACACACACACACACACACACACACACACACAGGTTACATAACAGTAAGGCTCCCATGTTTGTATTGAATCACTTCCGTCAGTGTTGGCCCCTTGTGTCAATTACTGGCTTAGACGGGGTTATTTACCAGTTATATACATAAACTAGGCATAGTTTATGTAGCCTACTTGGTCCGAGGGGGTCTTTTTTCGATCTACCCTGTTTTGTTCCGTTACTTTGGAGATTTTAAGACGTTGCACCCCATTAATATGGCGAGAATTAGACGCTTCACAACATTCAGGTGTCGATCTTTGCCTGGGCGAGCGATAGCAAGCCTGTAGCTATGAAGAAAAGGGCATTGGGGGTGGGGGGTGGGGGGTGGGGGTCTTTTTCTATCGAACAATGTATATATTCAGCTTGAACGGACTCTGGTGGGCATTTTTGTAGCTAATCTCCTAATGGTAACCAGAATATGGTGAAAATGACGACATCGTGCTGAAGGGGTTAAGCTTGCAATATTTACAATCTATACACGCTATTGTAGTCTATGTTTATGTCAAAGTAACTAAATCTGCAGCTCCAACTTCCTTATTATTGTCTGAAACTCGCTAGTGATCAATACACTCGCTTTGACGTTTACCGGTTATGCAACTCACACACATTCTCTCTCTCTCTCTCTCTCTCTCTCTCTCTCACACACACACACACATAACAAGCAAACACAAACACTCTCTCATACGCACTCACTCTCTCTCTCTCTCTCTCTCACATACACACACACACACATAAACAAGCACACACAAACACAAACACTCTCTCATACGCACTCTCTCTCTCTCTCTCTCTCTCTCTCTCTCATACACTATCAGTTACGCACTATACCACACCCCTGATCCTCCGTAATAACGGTGACGAGCCAATAACAACGTTTGATTACCGATTATACAGCATATAATCCCGTATACCAACACCACACGAGAGAGAGAGAGAGAGAGAGAGAGAGAGAGAGAGAGAGAGAGAGAGAGAGAGAGAGATTTACATAGATGTACTGTACATATATGCACTAGCCTCACAGACCTTACGATCCAAACGAGGTGGTCAGGACTTAATGAGAGAGAGAGAGAGAGATAGGCTGCTTAGCATGGGCGGAGGGGTGGGTGGGTGAGGGGAGAGAGGTGTGGGTGGGATTGCTCATGATGACTACAGTACTACAGACACACATACATACATACATACATACTATACAGACAGACAGACATACTATACATACATACATAAGTACATACATACATACAGAGGCAGACAGACAGAAATACATACAGACAAACACAGACAGACTGACATACATACATACATACATATGCATACAGACAGACAGGTATACATACATACATACAGAGGCAGACATACATATACATACAGACAGAGGCAGACAGACAGACATACTACATAGACATACATACATATACATACAGACAGACAGGTATACAGACATACATACAGTATATACATATATACGTGGATACATACACGGGTCAATAATCCGGAACTACACACACCTGCTACATACGTAACAACAACAACAACAACAACAACGACAGCAACAACAACAACAACAACGACGACAACGACAACGACAACAACGATAGCAGCAACAAGAACAATATCAACAACAACGACAAGAATAATATCAACAACAACAACGACAACAACGACAAGAACAATATCAACAACAACAACAACGACAACAACAACAACAACGACAACAACAACAACGACAACAAGAACGACAACAACAACAACAACGACAACAATATCAACAACAATGACAAGAACAATATCAACAACAACAACAATGACAACAACAACGACAACAACAACAACGACGACAACAACAACAACGACAACAACAACAACGATAGCAGCAACAAGAACAATATCAACAACAACGACAACAACAACGATAGCAGCAACAAGAACAATATCAACGACAACAACGACAACGATAGCAGCAACAACAACAATATCAACAACAACAACAACAACAACGACAACGATAGCAGCAACAAGAACAATATCAACAACAACAACAAAACACACAAATAAGCAATTTTTTTGTTCTATGTGATTGAGAGGCAAAAGGCAGAACTGCCTATAGCGAGTGCCTCCCCCATAGTTGAAAGAGTGACAGGGCCAAAATCAAGGGACGTTCGAGCCAAAATGCCTGGACACACGGAGTTTGAAGCAATTTAAGTCATAGGAAGAGGGAAAGACTGATTCTGGGAGAGAGTTCCAGAACTCAGCTGTTGAGTAGAAGAAAGTTTGAGAGTAACGTTTCACTCTTGGGTTGGAGAGTTGCACAGAGTAGGGGTGGGATTGAGTTGCAAGACGGGTACCACGTGCCCTACGTAAAGGAGGTGGTATACACTGGGAAAGCTCTGAGGAACACTGATTATTATAGTAGCGATGGAATAAATACACTCATCACCCCTTAACCCCATCATTACCGGGGACTTATTATTCAATATATGTTGGTAATTATTAGACGATACCGGTATTTATAAAGGAGGTATATCAATTAAAAGGATTCAAACTATCTCATTAACCATTTTTATAATCACAGACCCTTCCGTAGCTGCCTAAAATCGTCTAAAATAGGGTTGAAATAGCATAAAATATAACCTCGCTACGAAAAGGGTTAAGGGGAGATCTCCACGTAAGGGATTTTTTTCTTGACACCTTTCTCCCTCATGTTTAGCCCCATTGCTTTTGATATTATACAACGTTTGCCCCATTAGTTTAGCGATTTTAAGAACTTTCACCCCATATTAAGACCTTTCGTGCAATTCAGGTGTCGATTTTATCCTGGCGAGCGATAGCGAGCCTGTAATTTAAGAGGAACCGGCCTTCGGCCGGGAAATTTGTCTACCGAAAAATTTACAAATTTATCTTGAAAGGGACTCAAGGGGGTGTAATTTTAAGCTTGATGGAGGTCTAGGGAACAAACTAAATACCCCCCTTAACTACATCATCCACTGTCACCCAGAACAACAATATATATACAGTATATACATGCACATAAATAATATATATATGTTAGCCAAATTGACCTTATTGACCTGGAAGTACAGTACAGTCACTCAGAACATGTCGTGACCTTCACTTATATATAATTGTGGCAGCATCTCAATCTGTCTTGATAGCGTAATGCATAAGTGCCCGGAATTTCGATGTGAGTATCCTAGGTTCGAGTCCTTGGAGTGCCACGTGTATTTGTTGATTTCATTGAGTTTAGAGGTGAAGTTGGTTGGTTGGAAAAAACATAATAATATTTCTATACATTAACTACAAAATATATATATATACTACTTATTGGAAAGCCAGTTCCGTCCACATATTTACCCACATAGTTATAATTCACATAGCAATACCTAAGGGGTCCACGAATTGTTGTAAGTGATTGTACCTTTGAAACGCATCTCTTACAATATCAGAAAACGGGTCCTTTTAAGGGGGGATGGGCACATTTATTTGCTTATTGTGTTATCTATTTATTATTGTTTAGTTTCCTCCCCTAGACCTCCATCAAGCTGTAAAAAAACACCCCCTGGACCCATCTTCAAGATAAATTTGTACATTTGTCGGTAGCAAAATGTCCATGCCGAAGGCCGGTTCCTCTTAAAATTACCACGCCAACACCTTCCTCTCTCTCCAACATCCATTCTCCCCTCTCTACACTCTTCAAAAAATAGGAAAAGTAGAAAGTAGCTACGAGGTGGTGCCGTTGTAAAGGCTTATATCCCTCCATACCCTCACCTGACCTGACCTGATCGCCAAGCTAATGGGATGAAACATGGAGGTGGGGGGGGGGGGGGCGCAAAAAGAACCCCCCCCCCGGCTTCGATACAGGTAAAAGAGGAGTACTGCCACCTCCAACAAGTTTCCCCCCCCCCTCGCTCTGACAGGTTAATTAAAGGGCAGATTTACACTGTAGGGATTTTTTTCTGGACTCCTTTCTCTCTCATGTTTAGCCCCGTTGCTTTTGAAAGTTTAAGACGTTTGCCCCTTTAGTTTGGCGATTTTAAGAACTTTCGCCCCATGTCTGTCAGTTTTAAGATCTGTCGTGCCATTTAGGTGTCTAGTTTTTACTGGCGAGTGATAGTGAGCCTGTAATTTAAGAGGAATCGGCCTTCGGCCGGGACATTTTTCTACCGAAAAATGTACAAATTTATCTTGAAAGGGGCTCAAGGGGGAGTAATTTTAAGGTTGATGGAGTTCTAGGAAACAAACTAAGAAGTAATTTTAAGATTGATGGAGAGCTAGGGAACAAGCTAAAAATCTCTCCTTAAAGGGCGCCGTGCCAGCAGGGGGCGGATCAATTCACCCTCAGTGCGTCAGGTACAAGGTGTTCTGAAGGTCGTATATTTCCCTCACAAACCCTCTAACTCCTCCTGCAAGCCCTTTTATACCTTATGGGCTCGATACAGGCTCTATACTATCCATCTCTCACCTGAGCCCGGATGAGATACCCCTAGCCAATGAAACACGGGCGATTCATACGTGGCATAAAGACAACACAAAATAAACGTTTGCGGAATTTTCAGCGAGGGAATTTTGGTACGAAGAGAGTCGAGTCCGTAGAGAGCGAGAGTGGGGGTGGGTACACGCGGAGAAAGAGAGGAAGAGAGAAGAAGAAGAGGGAGAGAGGGTGTGAGGAGAGCGAGAGGGGGGGGGGGGGCGGGAGCAGCAAGCAATGGGGGGCTGCAGTACTGGGGGTGAGAGGGGGGGGGGGGGAGAAGCAAGCAAAGGGGGCTGCAGTACTGGGGGTGAGAGGGGGCACTTTAAAGAGCAAGCAGTACCAGTCTCGTAAATCCTCGATAGGGTTATTTGGGATTGGATTGTTTCCATTAGAAGGATTTTGGGAAGGGCTCTGATTGTTGATGATGCATATATGAAGCCCCTTATTCATCTCTCTCTCTCTCTCTCTCTCTCTCTCTCTCTCTCTCTCTCTCTTCGTAGTTTCATAAGCAGTTAGGTTACGATACTATATATAGCATTCCATGAGAAGACAATGGTATATATTCCTCTCACACAAGCACACCTACTCTCTCTCTCACTCTGTAAACATCTATCTATCCATCCATCTGTCTCTCTCTACCTATCTATCTGAATACATCTCTCTCTCTCTCTCTCTATCCGTCCATCTGTTTCTCTCTACCTATCTATCTGAATACATCTCTCTCTCTCTATCCGTCCATCTGTTTCTCTCTACCTATCTATCTGAATACATCTCTCTCTCTCTCTCTCTCTCTCTCTCTCACCCCCCTCGGTCGGTACTTTCCCCTGAGCCAGACTAAGGTACGAAGAGAGCAAACTGGCGGGGTTACGTAACAGAGTTGTTGAGGGGAAGGGGTGAGGGGAGGGTGGTGGTGAGGGGAGAGAGAGAGAGAGTTACAGTTACATAAAGTTACATAGATACACAGACTGCACAGACCTTGCGGTCCCTATTAGGCAGTCCGGACTTAATGCTAAAATAAAATTTGCTACAAAGTGGAAGGCAAGGATAACAAAGCAGAAGGCTCTCTCTCCACCCACGACTCCCTCCGACCTTTGGTCGACATGAAATTTAGTTGGATAAATAATTCTCCCAACAGAAAGAGAAACATTTCTACTGGAAAACTCCTAGTATAGAACGAAGTTGGGAAATCTTATATACTACTGATGCTTAACCTATTAAATTACAGAGAGAGAGAGAGAGAGAGAGAGAGAGAGAGAGAGAGAGAGGTAGCACCCTTGTCTACACTCTCACTTGTTGTCCTTCTTTCTCTAACAGCCCATACACATACGCACACATTCATTCATTCTCTCTATCTCTAATTTTCTCTCTCTCTCTCTCTCTCTCTCTCTCTCTCTCTCTTTCTAACTCTAACTCTCTATCTCTCTCTCTCCCTCTCACACTCACTCTCTCTCTCTCTCTCTCTAACAAACATACCAAATAATATAAATCTCTTTCTCTCTCACTTGCTATGAATTTAAAGGGCTAGTCACTATAGTCCATTCACTATAGGTAGGCCAAAACTCTCCACCACTAACCCCTAGAACCCATAAACGACTATAGGGTAATCGACCTAATATTTCTGCCATTTGGGAAGAGTCAGCTATAAGGATCAGGTGTGGACATTTACATCCCATTTGCTCCAGCCCATTTTTAGTTCAAGTGCTTAGGAGTCACGATTTCTGGTAGTTGATTTGTTTTTGTTTTTCTTTTTTTGTTAACCCTTCTCCTTCATGCTTAGCTTAGTTTTGAGATTTTAAGACGTTCGCTCCATTAGTTTGGCGATTTTAAAACCTTTTGTAACATTTAGATGTCGATGTTATCTTGGCGAGCCTGTAATATTAGGAGGGACCGGCCTTTGGCCGGTACATTTCTCTACCGAAAAATGTACAAATTTATCTTGAAAGGGGGTCTAGGTATGATTTTTTAAGCTTGATGGATATCTAGCAAGGAAATATAAAAAAAAAAACAATATGAATTAATGATGACCAAATAATTAGCACCCCCCCCCCCCATTAATGATCAGGGTATTTTTCTGCATGTTCCTGTGCAACCTATCGCAAGTTGCATAACATTTATTAACCCTTTCATCTCTCTCTCTCTCTCTCTCTTCTTCTTCAGTTATCAATCTATTCATATTTCTATCTATCTGTACATCTCTCTCTCTCTCTCTCATTCTGTTATCTATCTATCTATCTATCTAACAGTCTATCTATCTACCCAATCTATCTGTGTATCACTTATTATCAAACTCACTCACTCACTCACTCACTCACATGCTCTCTTTCTCTCTCTCTCTTCGTTCCTCTCTCCCCACACAACCTTCGCCCGACCTCCACCTTTACTTGACCTTACACACCTATTGTAATATAAGATTAAATTAATACAACTCTAATAATTAAAAACTTTAACCCTTTGAGTACCAGCGACGTGTGTTATATTTTACTCTAGCTGTACTTGGACGACATTATGCAGCTTTGGAAGGATCTGTGGTAGTTAAAGGTGGGGGTGCATGGGTTGAGGTAAACATGGAATAATAATCGCCAACCTGCATATAATTATCTTGTAAAATGCAATGTCACTGAAATAATTATTAACAATGGTATAAAGGATTTTGCGGATCGTCTATACCGGGCCTGTGACGTCATAGTGACGTCACACCAGTATCCTCATCGTGGACTGGATGGTGGACTTAGACTCCTGTGACGTCACAGGCCCAGTATAGACGATCCACAAAATCCTTTATACCATTGTTAATAATTATTTCAGTGCCATTGCATTTTGCAAGATAATTATGTACAGCTTGGCGATTATCATTCCATGTTTATCTCAACCCATGAGCCCCCACCTTTAAAAGAGTTGGTTGGGATAGTTTGAAGCCTGTTATCGCTAGAGGTCCTTCCTAAGCTGAATAAAATTGTCTAATAGTTGCCAGAATAAGATGAAAAGAATGTCCCTGGTACTGGACGGGTTAATTAATAGATATAAAATAACTAAAGCTAAATAAATGGATCTATAATCATTGAAACTAAATATATAGATTCGAATTAGCTAAATTTATACACATTTATACATTATATATATATATATATATATATAATAATCATAATTGAATTAATACAACTACAATTATGTAAATCAAATAAATAAATCTCCAAGAAAACTTAAATAAGTACCGTAGTTATATAATAATTAAAATAAATTAATACATCAACAGTAATTAAAGTCAATTAAATAGATCTATAATAATGCAAAAATAGAGCTATAATTATAATTAAATAACTAGATCTATAATTAAAATTAAATAAATAGATATATAATAATTACAAATAAATTAAGACAAATATAGTTATAATAATTAAAATAAAATAGATATATGTAATACTTAAAATCAAATAAATAGATATCTAATCATTTATACTGACAAATGCCTAAATTATTATCGAAGGAGGGTCTTCGGGGTATTTATTTGAAGCTTGATGGAGGTGTAGGGAGGAAACTTTAAAAAAAAAAATATATAATAATAATAATAAATATATAAATAAATAAAACTCTCCCCTCCTATCACTATCCCATTAACCCCTTCTGTACCGACGACGTCCCAGCCACTTCCGGTCTAGCACTTCCACCCATATATATATATATATATTAATTTATCATATAGCATAACCGTCTAGGGAGATTTTTTTTTTTTTTTTTTTTTTTTTTTTTTTTTTTTAAGTTTCCTGCCATCAAGCATAAAAGAAAGAAAAAAAAACTTACTCGCTAGAAAATAAAAAACGATACCTAAATTTAACGAGAGGTCTTAAAATGGACAAGGTCTTCAAATAGCCAAACTACAAATCTCAAAACTAATGGGGCTACACGTGAGGGAGAAGGGTGTCCAGACCAACGCCCCTTTAACCACTTCACACTATTATGATAACTTTCTTCATTGTGTTCTGGCTAACATTAGACGATTATATTCAGCTTAGGAAGGCCCTCTAGGAATCAAAGAGCTAAAATATATTTAAATTCAGGGGAGATGGGTCATTTTTCTGTTTTTTTCTTTCTCTCTCACGTTTAGCCCCATTAGTTTTAAGATTTTAAGACATTCGGCTCATTAGCCTGGCAATTTTAAAACCTTTCGTGTAATTTCTTTGTTAATATTAAGACTTTTCGTTTCATTTAGGTGTCGATTTTTTCCTGGCGAGCAATAGCGAGCCTGTAATTTAAGAGGAAGCGGCCTTCGGCCGGGACAATTTCACAAATTTATCTTGAAAAGGGATCTTGGGTTTGTTTCTTTAAGTTTGAAGGAGGTCTAGGTAGGAAACTAACAAAATAATAAAATAGATACATAAATAATAAAATAGATACATAAATAATAAAATAGATACATAAATAATAAAATAGATACATAAATGATAAAATAGATACATAAATAATAAAATAGATACATAAATGATAAAATAGATACATAAATAATAAAATAGATACATAAATAAAAGATACATAAATAAAATAGATACATAAAATAGATACATAAATAAAAGATACATAAATAAAATAGATACATAAAATAGATACATAAATAAAATAGATACATAAAATAGATACATAAATAATAAAATAGATACATAAATAATACAATAGATACATAAATAATACAATATACATAAATAATAAAATAGATACATAAATAATAAAATAGATACATAAATAATAAAATAGATACATAAATGAGTAAATAAATACGCCCATCCCCCCCCCTTAACCCCTTCTGTACCGGCGACGTCTTTTTCACTATATTCTGACAACTATTACACGATTTTATTAAGCTGAAAAAGGGCCTCCAGCAATTATTAAGCTTGGAACTATCACACTTAACCCTTTCTACTACCACAGGTCCTTCTTAAACTGCACAAAATCGTCTAAATATAGCGAGATTAAAATGACATCTCGGTACAGCAGGGGTGAACTCTCTAACTCCCAGTGTCTTCCTAAGCTGAATAAAATCTAGAATAATAGGAAGAATCGCGTCCTCTCATCCTGAACGGGTTAACCCCTTGAGGATTATCACGCGTTTTAACAGTATATATTCTGGCTATAATTAGACGATTTTATACAGCTTCTGAACGATCTGTGGGAATGAAAAGGCTAAGGACTATCTCAACTAACCCTCTGACTTCATACACCCTTCCTAAGCTGAATAAAATCGTCTAATAATAGCCAGAATAAACTGTTAACCCTTTCACGCACATATGACGCAGAGGTTGCCAGAATAAACTGTTAAGGGGCGAGTGGTTAGTTTTGGGTCTATGTATTAGATTGTTTTGTTTTCATAATAACCTCGCTAGACCTCCTCAAGTTTAAAAATAAAACACCCCCTAGACCTCCCCTTCAAGATAAATGTGTACATTTTTCGGTAAAAATAATGTCCCGGCAAAAGGCCGATTCCGCCTCGAACAGGCTCGCTATCGCTCGCCAGGCAACAATCGACACCTAAATGGCACGAAAGGTCTTTATATTGACAAAGAAATGGGGCGAAAGGTCATAAAATCACCAAACTTATGAAACGAACGTCTTAAAATCTCACAAAGATAATGGGACTAAACATGAGGGAGAAGGAGAGGGAAGAGGGAGAGAGAAGAAGGGAGAGAGAGAAGGAGCAACTACCTCCCCCTTAAGTGACGTCAAGGGGGGGGGGGTAACTATTTCACTATTAGAACAATCATATTTTGTTTTTTATTTTGGTTAACCTTAGACGCATATACTCAGCTTGGGAAAGACCTCTGGGAAACAAATGATAAACACTCTCTCCATTAACCCTGTTTGGGCCGAGGGAGGTCGCTATCCCCTGTTTCGCTCCATTATTTAGGAGATTTTAAGATTTTTCACCCCATGAGTTTGACGAAAATAAGACGCTTCACCCCCATTCAGATGACGATTTTTGTTTTGCTGGGCAAACGATAGCGAGTCTGTTAATTTAACTTAGAAGAAATCTGTCTTCGTACGGAACATTTTTTTTTTTTTTTTTTTTTTTTTTAAGATATGGGAAGGCGTTTTTGTTAGCCTAGGTGGCATATAAAATACATATAAAATACATATTAAAATACATTGCTAAAAAATTACAAAAGCAAAACCCAATCCTTAACCCTCTGACGATAGATAACGCGCTTATTTTCTGTTTTCTGGCTATTATTAGACGATTATATTCAGATTACGAAGGGTATATGGAAGCCAGAGCGTTGATTGAGATAATTTACCCATTTCATTGCCGTAGATCCTTCCTAACAAGTGTAAAATCGTCTAATGATAGCCAAAATAAACGGCCAAAAAAATGCGTCATATCCTCAAGGGGTTAAGGGAGCCCATCTCGCTTTTTTCTCTTTTTCTTCCTCTCTCTTTGGCTTTTATCCATTCGGCCCCATTCAGCCTACTGTTTTAAGACGCTTACTCCCATCCAGGTGTCAATATTTTCCTGGCGAGCGGTAGCGAGCCAGCATATACTGTATATATTTTTGTTTTCACAGCAAGCTAAATTTGTACATTTTTCGATAGAAAAATTTCTCCGGCGAAGCCGGATTTCTACATACAATGCTGGCTCGCTATTGCTCGCCAGGAAGAAATCGACACCTGGATGGGGATAAACGTCTTAAAACAGTCGGCTGAATGGGGCCGAATGGATACAAGCCAGGGAAAGAGAGAAAAGGAGAGAAAGATAAAACAAAAGCCGGTGACCCCCTTAATAGTAAATTAACGCAAAATATAACACTAATCCCCAAGACGTCGGACCAGATAGTGTTAACCTTCTATCTCCAACATATCCTCCTGAAACTGAATACAATCGTCTAATTAAATTTAATATTTGTTTGTGATATGACTCAGCCAGGGCTCGAACCCAGGCCAGTAGAGCAGCGCTCCAACACCTTAACCACTAGGCCACCGAGGAGCTAAAAGTGGTGGCTTCATTTGATTCCATCCACCACCACCCGCTCTGATTCCATCCACCACCACCCGCTCTGATTCCATCCACCACCACCCGCTCTGATTCCATCCACCACCACCCGCTCTGATTCCATCCACCACCACCCGCTCTGATTCCATCCACCACCACCACCCACTCTGATTCCATCCACCACCACCCACTCTGATTCCATCCACCACCACCACCCACTCTGATTCCATCCACCACCACCCGCTCTGATTCCATCCACCACCACCCGCTCTGATTCCATCCACCACCACCACCCACTCTGATTCCATCCACCACCACCACCCACTCTGATTCCATCCACCACCACCCGCTCTGATTCCATCCACCACCACCCGCTCTGATTCCATCCACCACCACCCGCTCTGATTCCATCCACCACCACCCGCTCTGATTCCATCCACCACCACCCGCTCTGATTCCATCCACCACCACCCGCTCTGATTCCATCCACCACCACCCGCTCTGATTCCATCCACCACCACCCGCTCTGATTCGTGGTCACGTAGCTTGATGCCGTACACACATACACCTCACACACAAACACTATACTTAACCCTTTCAAGCTCCAATACGCGTTTCTGTTCTGTTTCTGGCTACTATTAGACGATTTTATTCAGATTAGTAACGGTATATGGAAGTCAAAGGGTTGATTGAGATAGTATTTACCCATTTAATACCCACAGATACTTCCTAAGCTGCATAAAATCGTCTAATGATAGCCAAAATAAACTGCTAAAACGCGTCAGAGCTTCAAAGGGTTAATGTCACAGGAGAAAAGAACTCAGTGTAAAACAGTAAAATAAATTTTATTTACCTTTTTCACAAACCTAAGTGTAACTTAAGGGGAGATTTCCACTTGAGGGATTTTTTTCTTGACCCCTTTCTCCCTCATGGTTAGCCCCATTGCTTTTGATATTATAAGACGTTCGTCCCATTAGTTTGGCGATTTTAAGAACTTTCGCCCCATTTCTGTCAATTTTAAGACTTGTCGTGCCATTTAGGTGTCGATTTTTTCCTGGCGAGCCTGTAATTTAAGAGGAACCGGCCTTCGGCCGGGAAATTTTTCTACCGAAAAATGTACAAATTTATCTTGAAAGGGGGTCATGGGGGTTTAATTTCAAGCTTGATGGAGGTCTAGGAAACACACTAAAAACCTCCCCTTAAGTATATTAGCAATCAGCTGATGAAATACAAGGTTGTGGCCGAGCGTAGGGAACGAAACAGTGGTGGAGTAATGAGAGGAAAAAGGAGGGTGGCAAATTGCCGGAGGGAGGATAGAGTGTGGAGAGAGCATTCATCTTTGCTATCCTTTCCTTCCACTTTATCTAGGGTTGCTATCTCTACTATGATTAAGTCGTGGCCACCTCGCAAGGATCGTAAGATCTGTGTGGCCAGTGTATACAGTATAATGTAAATCTATGTACATTTATGTAAATCTCTCTTTCTCTCTCTCTCCCTTTCCTTCTACCTAACCTCTCCCCCTCTCTCTCTCTCCTCTCCCTCGCTCACTCTCACTCTCTCTCTCTCTCTCTCACTCTCTCTCTCTCTCACTATCTTTCTCTCTTTCTCTCTCTCTCTCTCTCTCTCTCTCTCTCTCTCTCTCTCTCTTTAGATACCAACCATGCAGACTATAATACGTTCGTTGCGTATAGGTACGAGGCGATCTCAAGACACCTTAGCTCCCAGTGCACAACGAACCGGATCATGATTATGTCCGCCTGTATTAAATTATGTATTATGTGATTTATACCATTGCCTATTTTTGTAATAATTGTACGACACTGTTAATGTATTATGCATCATGTAATTCGTTTAAAATTAATTAATTGTATGAACAGCCGTTGCATAATTAACAGAAGAAAATAATATGAATCTAAATCTGAATCTCTAGGAACACAGGGAATGGTTAGTATTACAAAGATCCTGCGGTTCATTCCGGGGAGATAGTCTAAGTGTCTATGTATTTTGTAATTTGTTTAAGATGATACTATTGTATAAACAGCCATTGTATATTTAATGGAAATAAAATAATCTGAATCTGAATCTCTCTCTTTCGCTCACTCTCCCTCGCTCACACACTCTCTCTCTCTCTCTCTCTCACCCCACCCAACCTAGCAACGGCGCCCAGTACTGTATGACCTCCACCCAAATACGCACACACATACACACACACTTACACGGCCTCCTCATTTATCCCCAGTGTATCTCTCTCTCTCTCTCTCTCTCTCTCTCTCTCTCTCTCTCTCTCTCTCTCTCTCTCTCTCTCTCTCTCTCTCTCTTCCTATCGCTCTATCCATTTACTAATCTATCTATATATTTACATATCTACCTGTTTATCCATCTGTCTGTTTATCCGTCTCTCTCTATCTCTTTCCTTCTACCTAACCCCTCCCTCTCTCTCTCTCTCTCCCTCTCTCTCTCCCTTTTCCTTTGTCAGTTTCATATCCTCCCCTACCTACCTACTCCTGTCCCCCCCCCCTCCCAGGTCACCCCTACAACAGTCATTTAGTTCCTCCCTCCCCCCCCCCCTCACCCTTCCTCCCCTATCTGCCTTTCATCGGTAATAGTTTTTTCTTCTTCTTCTTCTTCTTCTTCTTCTTCTTCTTCTTCTTCTTCTTCTTCTTCTTCTTCTCCTCCTCTTCCTCTTCTTCTTCGTCTTCTTCTTCTTTCATACTCTTCTTCTTCTTCCTCTCCTTCCATTTCTTCTTCTTTTTCTTCAATTTCTTCCTCAATTTCTTCTTCATCTTCTTCAATTTCGTCAATTTCTTCTTCTTCAATTCCTTCTTCTCACTTGTTCATCTTCTTCTTCTTCTCCTCTTTCATAATCTTCTTCTCGCTTCTTCTTCTTCTTCTTCTTCTATGTAAATCACCCTTTTTGCTGACGATACGGAAATCATTGCCTGCCAAAGTATTATACATATCCACCTTCTCGATCACACACACACACACACACACACACACACACACACACACACACACACACACATTAGTTAATTTAAGGGGAGATGGGTCGTTTTTCTGGTCCCTCTTCTTCCTCGTGTTTAGCCCGATTAGTTTTTAGACTTTAAGACGTTCGACCCATTAGTTGGGCGATTTTAAGACTTTTCACCCCATTTCTTTGTCAAATATTAAGACTTTTCGTGTCATTTAGGTGTCGATTTTTTTCCTGGCGAGCAAAAGCGAGCCTGTAATTTTAGAGGAACCGGCCGAACTATCGAAAAATGTACAAATTTATCTTGAAGGAGGGTCTTGGGCAGGTCATTCTTTAATCGAAATATGTAGGCAACAAATCTATCTCGATGGGGGTCTTAGGGGAATTTTCTTTGAAGCCTGATGGAGGTCTAAGGAACAAATTACAAACCTCCCCTTAACTAAAACTAAACGAACGCCTACAGTAAGCCTCTCTTTGCGATAAACGCTAGTCATTGAACATTGGCCTGCAACATTGAACATTGGCCTGCAACATGTAGTGATTCCATCTTTGTGACTCATACCAGTGGTGTGTGTGTGTGTGTGTGTGTGTGTGTGACTGTTTGTTTTGTTCTGCGTATATGCGTGTGTGTGTTTGTTCTTGTTTGTGTTTGTGTGTCTGTGTATGTGCGTGTGTGTGATTTGGTTGTGTGTGTGCGCGTGTATACTACAACTGTACCTTTAAAAAAATATATATATATGTATATAATTATATATTAAACAAGTCACCGAGCACTTATCAATCTCGAAAAAATATAAGGCAAGAGAATCGTCCAAGTGGCATTCAAATGTGACACACCTATTTCAACATCTGGCAGACATTCCTACAGGGCAAACCGAGCGAAACAAAGCCGTGGTATGATTTAATTGGCCACCTATCTATTTGCATAAATTCTCTCCAAGGGGGGTCTTGGGGGTATTGTTTTAATGTTGATGGAGGTCTAGGGAGGAAACTAAATTTTGGCACTAGTTTAGTTAGCCCTTGTTGATTTCACACTGGTTGAGAGCTACTGGTTGAATTGGTCTACTGGTTGAGAGCTACTGCGCGTTGGAATGATCTACCAGTTGAAATGGTCTAACAGTTGAAATGGTCCACTGGCTGAATTGTCCGGGAAGCGAAAGGGTTAATCTCGGGGCATATAGCTTTTAGCGAAGGGACCGCGTTGAAGTGACCATGAGCGAAGGGGCCCACCGGCGAAGCGACTGTGCCCCCCAGCGACTGTGCCCCCCCCGCCCCCCCCCCCCCCCCCCCCCCCGCCCGCCCCGTGCGTTCTGGCGAACGGGGGGGGGGGAGGTCGTTGAACCCAGTGGACACGAGGAAAACCGAGGGGGGGGGGGAGATATTGCACAACACCCCCACCACCACACAATCGGGGGGGGGAGCCTAACCGACCACCTGGCTTTATAACAATAGAGAGAGAGAGAGAGTGAGAGAGAGAGAAAAAGAAATGGCGTGAGTCTCTGTGAGAGAGATAGTACAAAGGAGTACAAAGGAAATCAAGCAACAACAGGTCTAGTGACCCTTCTAGGCTGCTTGTCCTCCAAAACACTGAGGATCAAGTGTCCAAACAGTGGTTTAGAGTGGGTAAGGGAACATTGGAAAGGGAACTACTGCCCTGGAACTAATGTCCGTGGCAGGATTAGGAAGTTAGTAGGGGACAGATGGTTAGTAACTGAGGGGGGGATAAAATAAAGTTATTCATTTACAAACGCAGTCAGTCGCAGGTTTGATGCGAGATATTTGTCTAAGCGGAGTTTAAATGAATCAACGGTGCTGCAGTCTATAACGTCTCGGGGAAGCCCATTCCACAAGTTGACAACTCGATTGAAGAAGAAATTCTTAGATTCGTGTGAGTTAAAAGATTTACCAATAATTTTGCAACCGTTTCCCCGCGTGTAATTAGATTGGTCGATAGTGAAGTACTTACTACAGTTCATATTGTCGATGCCTTTGATGATTTTGAACACTTGAATTAAGTCACCTCTTAATCTGCGCTAGGTTTAAGGAAATAGATTTAATTCTCTAAGACGCTCATTCGTATGATTTGTTCTTTAGACTAGGTATCATTTTGGTAACTCTACGTTGAACTCGTTCTAGCTTGTTTATATCTTTTTGGCAATAAGGGCACCAGGATTGAACGCAGTATTCCAGAAGAGGGCGGACTAAGGAATTGTAAAGGGTTAGGATAACTTCTTTGGATTTATGTTCAAATGACCTGCCTATAAAGCCAATTATTTTGTTTGCCTTCTTAACAACTTCTGAACATTGTTGACTCGGTTTTAGGTTACTCGATATTGTTACTCCCAGATCGGTTTCTCTGTTTACATTCTTAAGCTGAGTGCCATTCATCGAATAGTTTGCTTTCTCATTTAGGTATCCGATATGTAGTACTTTACATTTATCCGCATTGAAACTCATTTGCCAAATTTGGGCCCAACATGACAATTTATCTAGATTGTGTTGCATATCGTCAACTTGTTCTTTTGAGAGTACGCTATTTGCAATTTTTGTATCGTCAGCAAATTTTGAGATTGTACAGGTGAGACCATCATCTATGTCGTTGATGTAAATTAGAAAGAGAATTGGTCCTAGTACCGATCCCTGGGGTACCCCACTACTTACATTGGTCCATTTAGATGCCTTCCCGTTTATGACTACTCTTTGCTTTCTGTCGCTGAGCCAATTTTCTATCCATTTCAACACACCGTCTTGTATTCCATGCGCTTTTAGTTTTAGCAGTAAACGTTTGTGGGGAACTTTGTCAAAGGCCTTTTGAAAATCAAGGTATATAATATCTACAGCTTTACTCTCATCGCTTTTAGTTTTAGCAGTTAACGTTTGTGGGGAACTTTGTCAAAGGCAAGAGAGAGAGAGAGAGAGAGAGTGAGAGAGAGAGAGAGAGAGAGGGAGAGAGAGAGAGAGAGAGAGAGAGAGAGAGAGAGAGAGAGAGAGAGAGAGAGAGAGAGAGAGAGAGAGAGGGGAGGATCTACAGCATACACCCTCATCTATATAATGTATATATAACGTAGGTATATATAACGTAGGAACAAGGCATAACGGTACATATAACATATACATAATGACATTATACAGTATTTTATTTCCTTATAATACCAGTACAGAACCGGTCACTCTCAACCCGTGCATTCATTACATAACTGTGATGTAACTAACTCGCTCTCGCTCTCTCTGTTTCATCTTTGCTATCCTTTCCTTCCACTTTATCTTAGGGTTGCTATCTCTACTAGGATTAAGTCCTGGCCACCTCGCAGGGATCGTAACATCTGTGTGGTCAGTGTATCAATGTAAATTTATGTAAAACTCTCTCTATCTCTCTCTCACACGCACACACGCGCACACACACACACACACACACACACACACACACACTCACCCTCTATCTCAGCTATGTACACTCATAAACCCAGGCCGAAATAGACAGGTAAATCACTACCAATATACTCAATGATCTTATATATAAATTTTTTCAAACCCTTATTATACCCCAAAATTGTTGCCGGAAAAACATATTGATGATACAAGCTCTCGTGTGATACCCCTTTAAGGGGAGATGAGCCGTTTTAATTTCATTCCATTACCTCGGGTTGCAGCATTATTATTAATCGTGAACAGTGCACTGATATCTACTCAGTCAAAACCCTTATGTATCTTAAAACACTCGATAAGTTGGCCTCGCAACCTCCTTTTCTTTAGCGAGAACAAATTTAATTTCTTTAATGTTTCATAATATGGCTTGTTTTTCAGAGAGGGAATTAGTTTAGTTGCTCTGCGCTGCACAGATTCCAGTTTTTAATGTCCTTGAGATATGGGGACCAGAACTGAACGCAATATTCAAGATGGGGTCTAACAATGTTTTTGAGAGAGAGAGAAAGAGCGAGAGAGAGAGCGAGAGCGAGAGCGAGAGAGAGAGAGAGAGAGAGGGATGTCCCTGTAACACGCCCCTAGAGACCCAACGACACACACACACACACACAAACGAACACACACACCCTTTCTCACTGCCATTTTGCCTTTTTTATTTCTATATTTTTATTTCTGGTGTATTCATATCTCTCTCTCTCTCTCTCTCTCTCTCTCAATGTAATTGTACCTATTATTTTTCTCTATCCTTTTAATTCTTGCGTATTCAGCTCTCTCTCTCACTCACTCACTGTCACTCTCACCCACACTCTCTCTCTCTCTCTCTCACGGTGAAAAATGTAACCCGCCGCCGATGGTGAAGTAGGTGAAGGTGCGTTGGACAATGGCAAGGTGAACGTGCTGAGACCTATCGGGGGGGGGGGGGGTCTTGGAACAGGAATTCATATTAAATTTCACCCACCCACTGATTAATTTACAAATAAACCTAACTAATGAAATCAATGCAAGCAATGAATGCATGTAGTGCTTCAAGGACTCGAACCTAGGATTTTTTTTTTTTTTTTTATTAAGGTGACAGTTACAAAGTGGTGTACAATCTATCTTATTCTAGTTACATTGTAGTTTATCTTATTGTACCATTACCTCCCTACAATCAACCTAGTTGTTCCCCAATTCGATCCTCCGCCACGACCATTTCAAAGTCCAAGTCTCTCACTCTTGTCCTCTGTAGCGGGGAGGACCTTGTACCTCTGAGACATAGGAGTGCAGACCTGAAAAGAGAGAAAGAGAGCCGGCATCTCATCCAAGTTATGACTTGGCTTCTATGCTGGCGCTTTTTCTCCGATATTTGTTCAGATAATCTGGCATAGAAGACACTTGCAGAAGGTCCCATTCCTCCCGACGATGAGAAGACCAGAGGAGTAAGCTTCCTTGATCCCTGTTCAAAAAAAAATCTTCATAAGCGCGTTTTTTCCCACTTTCGTTTCTCAAGTATGCCGCCTTGAGTCCTCGCTCACGATATGTTTGTGCTCTTGGGTTGAAGATTCTGATGTCGAAAAAAGCCCGTTGTCCCCTCGTCCAAAAACCTCGAGCACTTACGGATGCAGATGGATCCTCCTTTCTTACAGGCCATACAGTGGTCTGAGTTGTTTATTTCACCACATGCACATTTCAGCGGCAGGTTCGAAACTGGCCACCCATACCTCACAACGAAATTCCGCACACTAGGCCATCTCATTATTCGGACGCCATTTTGGAGACCTCATTATAATACTACGGGATGATGTTTTAAATAATTATATTTATTTATTATTTGTTTATATTATATTTTTAAATTTGTATTTGTTTAAAAAAATATACATATACTGTATATATATCTATCTATCTACAATATATATATATATATATATATATATATATATATATATATATAGAGAGAGAGAGAGAGAGAGAGAGAGAGAGAGTATATCAATTTATTTTGTAATATATTATTATATTTTTGTTTTCACTGCTGGAAAGTATATAGGTTCAGCGACCAATAACACAGACCAACATCACGTGAAGGTGGTTATTAATACATTACATTATACACACACACACACATTCCCCACATTATACACACACACACACAGAAGTTTGTGCAGTGTTAACCAGAATATGAAGATTTTTTTTTTTTTTTTTCGATAGGTGGATAAGCTGCCACAAACCCATCCAGCATGCATGGAAGTTTTGTAAGAGGGGGGAGGGGGGGGTAAAGGTAACAGTAGGTGGAATAAGGGCATCAGCTAAAGTTAACCCGACGTTAATGGGATCCTTTCGGGTACCAAGTGAAGCAACTGACCAATTCTTGTCGAAATTCATTCATTCATATATTCTTAAGACATTGAGTGAAAATACCCACACAATGACAGCCAGACAGGCAAAGACTAACAAACAGACACACAGAATGACAGACACAGACTGACAGGCAGACAGACACACACACATACAGATCGACAAATATACGGGGTTGAAAACAATCCCTTGCTCTAGACGCCTGCGGTGAGGTGCAGGGTAGTGACGTCAGTGGGTATAAAGACTGAGGGTTAAGACGTACTATAAACCCGGCCCAGGTGTTGTGTGTGTCTGTATATGCGTTGTGTATCTGTATGTGTGTGTGAGTGCTATGTGGTCAATAATATTACTGTATGTGTATGTGTTGTGTGTCTGTATGTATGCGACTGTTAGGTATATATATATATATATATATACTGTAGATATACAGTATATGTGTGTGTGTGTGTGTGTGTGTGTGTGAGTGTGTGTTATAGTTATGCATACAAGTAATGTGTGTTTGTCAGTATATGCGTTGTGTCTATGAGTGAGTGGTGTATGTATGTGTGTGGCTTGACCTTGAGAACGTGTGTGTATGAGAGAGACTAGGAGGGAGGGAGGGAGGGAGGGGGGTTAGTCTGACGGCAGCTGCACCCCCTCTCCTCCACTACCACTACTACCTCCACCCTCTCCACCTCCTCCTCCACCACCACCACTACCCCCTCCTCCTCCTCCACCACATAACAGTTAGCCTCACCGGGAATATCCTTTCACTTTCAACCGCGGACTGAGCCTGCCGAGCGGTCCGCTATTATGCTATCTATCTTTGTATCTATCTATCTAGCTATCTATACACACAAACAAATACTGTATATTACCGTACACACTCTGGCCACACCAATTTGTATGCAATCTGTGTGTGTGTGGTTTTTTTTTTTTTTTTTTTGTGGTAGCACACAGTATGTTTGACATAAAATAATAATATGCCAAATAAAATTATTTATCTATTTATTCATTAATTTATTTATGTTTGTTCGGTAGGAATCATAGTACGTTTGACTTAAGTGGAGGTATTTAGTTTGCTCCCTACGTTTTCATCAAGCTTAAAATTACACCCCCTAGACCCCCTTTCAAGATAAATTTGTAAATTTTTCGGTAGAAAAATTTCCCGGCCGGAGGCCGGTTGCTCTTAAATTACAGGCTCGCTATCGCTCGCCAGGAAAAAATCGACACCTTAATGGCACGAAAGGTCTTAAAATTGACATAAATGGGGAAAAATGTCTTAAAATGTCAAAACTACTAGGGCGAACATCTTAAAATCTCAAAAGCAATGGGGCTAAATATGAGGGAGAAAGGAGTCCAGAAAAAAATCCGTCAAGTGAAAATCTCCCCTTAAGAAGAAGAATATACCATAAAAAAACAGGATTGGTTTATTAATTTTTTATATTTTAAGACGTTCGCCCCATTAGTTTGGCGATTTTTAAGAATTTCCGCCCCATTCTATCAATTTTAAGACCTTTCGTGCCATTTAGGTGTCGATTTTATCCTGGCGAGTGATAGCGAGCCTGTAATTTAAGAGTAATCGGCCTTCGGCCGGGACATTTTTCTACCGAAAAATTTACAAATTTATCTTGAAAGGGGGTCAAGGGGGTGAAATTTTAAGATTGCTGGAGGAGTAGGAAACAAACTAAAAACCTCCCCTTAAGGAAAGAGGTTACATTTTTGGTAGATTTTATGATGTATCCGAGAGAGAGAGGTCGACTAAAATAAAAAAAAAATTAAACACCTGCACAATTCTCTCGAGATTGAATACTATAATTATCTCGAGATGAGTCAATTTGGAAAAATAAATAAATTTTGGTGGAAGTGACCAATCAACATTTTTATTTTTCACCCATTATTTTGTCTATTATGCTCGCTAGACCTCCATCAAGCTTAAAAAGAGCCCCCCTAGACCTCCCATTCAAGATAAATTTGAACATTTTTCGGTAGAAACTCGAACTCGGGACACCACACCCAGAACATAAGCATCTAAACCAATACACCACCAACAATTGCCAAGAAAGCCTAGCTGACACCGGGTATAATAATGGATTGGAGGATTTTGGGACTTTTGGGGTATGGAAGACTTATTGGAGGGGTAACTTGGGGGCGGCGGGGGGTGGGGGGGGGGACCAGATGAAGAATGGCTAGAAGTTAGACATTCTGGGCTCAATTAGAATGCTTCATTGTTAATTAAAATGTAAAACTGGCAAACAAAGCAAACCAAAACTAGGTCAAAGGCAATATAAAAGTCAAAGCAACTTATCAAAATCGGAGGTGACCTGATTTGTTATTTCTCTCCTTTTCTCTCTTTCTCTGCCTTGTATCCATTCGGCCCCCTTCAGTCTACTATTTTCAGACGTTTCTCCCAAATCCAGGTGTCGATTTCTCCCTGGCGAGCGATATCGAGCCAGCGTTGTATGGAAAAATTCGGCTTCGCCGGAGAAATTTTTCCATCGAAAAATGTACAAATTTAGCCTGCTGTCAAAATACACTGTGCACTCATTTGAATCTTTGAACCTATAGAGCCAAGTCCTGAAGCATCCGGGTTATATTAACCCTTTGAAGCTCTGACGCGTTTTAGCAGTTTATTTTGGCTATCATTAGACGATTTTATGCAGCTTAGGAAGGATCTGTGGGTATTAAAAGGGTAAATACTATCTTAATCAACCCTTTGACTTCCATTACTAATCTGAATAAAATCGTTTAATAGTAGCCAGAAACAGAACAGAAACGCGTATTGGAGCTTGAAAGGGTTAAGGGGAGATCTCCACTTGAGGGATTTTTTTCTTGACCCCTTTCTCCCTCATGTTTAGCCCCATTGCTTTTGATATTATAAAACGTTTGCCCCATTAGTTTAGCGATTTTAAGAACTTTCACCCCATATTAAGACCTTTCGTGCAATTCAGGTGTCGATTTTATCCTGGCGAGCGATAGCGAGCCTGTAATTTAAGAGGAACCGGCCTCTGGCCGGGAAATTTTTCTACCGAAAAATGTACAAATTTATCTTGAAAGGGACTCAAGGGGGTGTAATTCTAAGCTTGATGGAGGTCTAGGGAACAAACTAAATACCTCCCCTTAAAGCATTATAGTATCTCATATGGGTTGGACACGTATTCAAATGAGTGCGTCGTTATCATGACCCTTGACTGTACCTATTAAGACCTTTATTAGGCTTGTATTCTTAAGGAGAGATGGGTCATCTTCCTGGTCCCACTTGTTCCTCATGTTTAGCTCCCTCAGTTTTCAGATTTTAAGACGTTCGGCCCAATAGCTTGGCTGTTTTATATCAACAGGATGAATTGGACAGAAACAAGGTGTGTGTGTGTGTGTGTGTGTGTGTGTGTGTGTGTGTGTGTGTGTGTGTATATATATATATATATATTGGTGTAGGTTAAAATTATCAGTTTGAGGTGTTGATATGTAGGACATAAACAAGGTACAATCATAGATTCCAGTGGTTTTCGCTCAACAAGTGTTATTGGTATCTTTATAGTTACTGGGAAAAGTGCTTATCCCTCAGAGTATTAGTCAGTGTCCGAAACTTGGTGAAATATCTGACCACACTTTTTAACCTCGACTGTACAATACTCAGGTGAAGCAGAAGACAGTGGTAGTGGTCAGTGGTATGTACCGTAAAGCAGGACCTGGGGTGATGGCTAACCCCTTCCAAGCATACATACACACATACACACATACATACACACACACATACACACTGACATACACATACACACATGCACATACATACATACACACACATACATACACGCTTGAAACCGATTATTATTATTATTATTATTATTATTATTATTATTACACACACACACACACACACACAGGGACCAACGGCAGCAGAGTGGCGGCCCCGCTAAATGTGAAGGACACGTCATTGGTGGAGGGGGGGGGGGGGGGGCGAGTCTGGGAAGCAAGCTTGTTTTGTGCATGAAATTAATCCCTCCGTTTTTTTTTTTTTTTTTTTTTTTTTTTTTTTTGTAGGGGGGCGGGGGGGGGGGGGGAGAGAGAGTCTTAGTAGTAAGTTTATTTTGTGGATTAATGTTATTCCTTCGATTTTTTTATTTTATTTTTTTTTTTTTTTGAGGGGGGTGAAGGCATTTAATCATAGCTATTATTGAACGATTTACTTCACCTTATGCAGTATCTGAGGGAGTCTTGCCCCACTTCGGATTTTCGGGCAATAAGGAAGTTGGAGCTGTAGACATCGATATTAAGCAGCGTTGCCGGCTAAAATACGGTCGTAGTGCAATTGCACGCACATTATAATCCAACTGAAACATACTGCTTCGCTCCATTAGCTTGGAGATTTTAAGATGTTTCACCCCAATAGTTTAGCGATATTAAGTCGCTTCACCCCATTAAGGTGTCGATTTTTTTTTTCGAGTTTGGAGGAAGTCTGGGAAGGTGCATTTGTTAGCCTAGGGAACAAACTAAAAATACATGCTCGAAAATACATTGCTCGAAAAATTCAAAAGCAAACAAAACCCTCAATAACAATAAACAAAATACCGTAATAAATCCCAAGAATTCGGACCTGCTAGTGTTAAACAGAAATCAGGTGTGTGTGTGCGTGTGTGTGCGCGTATGTGGTGTGTATATGTCTGTATGTGTGTTGTGTGTGTGTGTGACTCTCCCTCTACAATCACCTGCACAGCCACGAGTCGTCGTACAGTGTACAGGACCGACACACACACACACACACACACACACACACACACACACACACCACCCACACACACACACCTGTCCCGTAAATACACCTGCAGTGAACCCCCCCCCCCTACAACACCTGTCGTAGAAGAAGTGCGATGAACCCGGCTTGGAAGATATATATAATATATATATACTGTATATATATTATATATATATATATTTCTATATTCTATATATATCTATATATAATCTCTTATATATATATATATAAAGAAGAGCGAGAGAGAGAGAGGAGAGAGAGAGGGAGAGAGGAGGACTAAGACAAAGAGATAGTAGAAGATAGATAGATAGAGAGATCGATATAGATAGAAATATATATATATATAGAGACAGAGAGAGAGGAGAGAGAAGAGAGAGAGACGAGAGAGGAAGAGTAGAAGGATTATAGAAGATAGATAGATAGACATAGATATATATATAGAGACCAGAGAGACAGAGAGATGATAGAGAGAGAGGGAGAGAGGAGAGAGATAGAGAGAGGAGGAGAGAGGGAGAGAGCAGAGAAATAAATAGATAGATCCAGATTATAAATAACCTAAGAGGTATACATGAACCCTCAGTACATGTGATCTAAAATATAAGTGACAGCCACAGGTGTGCGGCCGGACACCTGGTATTTCGGGACGCATATTTATACTTTCTTCTGGTTAGGGGGGATTTGGTTCTTGTTTGGGTCGATTTTTTCATTTATATCTAATTTTTCTTGTTTTCTCCCTAGACCTCCATTGACAACTTTAAAAAGAAAAAAAAAAAAAAAAAAAAAAAAAAAAAAAAACCCAAAGATCCCCCTTCAAGGTTAATTTGCACATTTTTCGGTAGAAGAATGTCCCGTCCGTAGGCGGGTTCCTCCAAAATTACAGGGTCGCTATCGCTCGCCAGGAAAAAAATCGACACCTAAATGACACGAACAGTAAATACTGACAAACAAATGGGGCAAAAGGTCTTAAAATCGCCAAACTAATGACCCGAACGTCATAAAATCTGAAAACTAATGAGGCTAAACTCGAGGGAAAAGGGGTCAGAAAAACGAACCATTCCCCCTTTATTATTACCACCTCCTTCCCGTCTGACTCTCCCAATGGTAAATATTAGCTGGTATGATAGTTGTTTTGGAGTTATGGTTTTGGTTTAATAGAAGTGTTAGTGGGCAAGATAAATGTCCTACTGGTAATGAACAGACTATATTGGTGTTTCTCTATTGGCCGATACCACTGAAAAATAGTTTTGTTGCCAGAACAAATTGGATTAATAGTTTGCGTGAAATGGCTCGTGTGACTCTACTGAAGTTGGTAGCTGTTTTATAACTGTGTGTGTGTGGTTTGTGTGTGTGTGTGTTGGCAGTGTATGTATGAATCAGTCGGTGTATGTGTGTGGGTATATATGCGCGTGTTTGTGTATTGGCAATGTAAGTATGAGTCAGGCTGTGTGTGAGTGTGTGTAGGTATGTGTGCGTGTGTGTGTCTTGGCAGTGTATGCATGAGTCAGGTGTGTGTGTGTGTGTGTAATGTGGCAGTTAGTGTACAGTATGTGCGTGTATACAAAACAGCTCTCAATACAAGCGAAGAGACATGTAAGCGAACGGACCCACAATACCCAGCAAGCCCCCCCCCCCCAATTTTGTATACCAGGAAAATGAAGCGTTTAAATTGGGCCGAAGGCTGATTCCTCTTAAACTACAGGCTAGCAATCGCTCGCCAGGAAAAGATCGACACCTAAATTACATGAAAGGACTTAATATTAGCAATATGTTATGTTATGAGGATGTTATGTGTATGTTATGTTATGAGAATGTTGTTATGTTATGAGGATGTTATGTTATGACTATGTTATGTGTATGTTGTTATGAGGATGTTATGTTATGAGGATGTTATGTGTATGTTATGCTATGATATGAAGATGTTATGTGTATGTTATGTTATAACAATTGTATGTGTATGATATGTTATGAGGATGTTATGTGTATGTTATGCTATGATATGAAGATGTTATGTTATGAGGATGTTATGTGTATGTTATGTTATGATGATGTTATGTGTATGTTATGTTATGAGGATGTTATGTGTTATGTTATGAGGATGTTATGTGTTATGTTATGAGGATGTTATGTGTTATATTATGAGGATGTTATGTTTATGTTATGAAGATGTTATGTGTTATATTATGAGGCTGTTTATGTACATGTTATGTTATGAAGATGTTATGTATGTTATGTTATGAAGATGTTATGTGTATGTTATGTTATGAGGATGTTATGTGTATGTTATGGTATGAGGATGTTATGTGTATGTTATGTTATGAGGATGTTATGTGTATGTTATGTTATGAGGATGTTATGTGTATGTTATGTTATGAGGATGTTATGTGTATGTTATGGTATGAGGATGTTATGTGTATGTTATGTTATGAGGATGTTGTTATGTTATGAGGATGTTATGTGTATGTTATGCTATGATATGAAGATGTTATGTGTATGTTATGTTATAACGATGGTATGTGTATGATATGTTATGAGGATGTTATGTGTATGTTATGCTATGATATGAAGATGTTATGTTATGAGGATATGTGTATGTTATGTTATGAGGATGTTATGTGTATGTTATGTTATGAGGATGTTATGTGTATGTTATGTTATGATGATGTTATGTGTATGTTATGTTATGAGGATGTTATGTGTATGTTATGTTATGAGGATGTTATGTGTATGTTATGTTATGAGGATATGTGTATGTTATGTTATGAGGATTATGTGTATGTTATGAAGGATGTTATGGGTATGTTATGTTATGATGATGTTATGTGTATGTTATGGTATGAGGATGATATGTGTTATGTTATGAGATGTTATGTGTTATGTATGGTATGGTATGTTATGAGGATGTTATGTTATGTTATGAGGATATTTATGTGTATGTTGTGTTATGAGGATGTTATGTTATTTATTTGTATGTATGAAGATGTTATGTGTATGTTATGTTATGTATGAGGATGTTATGTCATGTATGTTATGAGGATGTTATGTGTAGTTATGTTATGAGGGTTGTATGTGTATTTTATGTTATGAGGTTATGTGTCTTTATGTTATGAGGATGTTATGTGTATGTTATGTTATGAGGATGTTATGTGTTTGTTATGTTATGAGGATGTTGTGTGTATGTTATGATATGTTGTCGTCATGTGGATATTACAGCATGTTATATTATGCAAATGTTATGTGGATGTTTATATGCTATGTTGTCGTTATAATGTCGCTATGTGGGTATTATGTTATGGAATGCGGATGTTAAGTGGATGTTATGTTGTCGCTATGTGGATATTATGTTATGATATGTGGATGATATGTTATGTTGTCGCTATTTGGATATTATGTTGCTATGTGGATGTTATGTTATGTTGTCGCTATGTGGATATTATGTTATGTTATGCGGATATCACCCATGTCGTTCAGTCCTCTTAGTCCAGGCTCATTCAAAAGTTGTGTCCCATCAGCTCTATATAGCCTAGCGATCGTGTACTAGAGTATCTACCCTATCTCCA
>CM064580.1:46452960-46473198 GCA_032716605.1 Paralithodes platypus
TCACTCCAGTACCCCCTTCTTCTTCTCTCCCTCCTCCTCCTCCTCCTCTTCCTTCTACTCCAGTACCCCCTTCTTCTTCTCTCCCTCCTCCTCCTCCTCCTCCTCTTCCTTCTACTCCAGTACCCCCTTCTTCTTCTCTCCCTCCTCCTCCTCCTCCTCTTCCTTCTACTCCAGTACCCCCTTCTTCTTCTCTCCCTCCTCCTCCTCCTCCTCTTCCTTCTCCTTCCAGTACCCCCTTCTTCTTCTCCCTCTCCCCTCCTCCTCTCTCTCCTTCTTCCTCCTACACTCCGTACCCACCAGTACCCCCTTCTTCTTCTCTCCCTCCTCCTCCTCCTCTTCCTTCTACTCCAGTACCCCCTTCTTCTTCTCTCCCTCCTCCTCCTCCTCTTCCTTCTACTCCAGTACCCCCTTCTTCTTCTCTCCCTCCTCCTCCCCTCCTCCTTCTACTCCAGTACCCCCTTCTTCTCCTCTTTCTCCCTGTCCTATCCGAAATTACGTGTCAGTTTTTCCATACTACATGATAGTTTTCCAACTGTTTCCATGCCAGCATTAGCTGGAGGGATGGTGGTGGGTGGGGAGGAACCTTCTTTTTTTGCTATCCTTTTCTCTACCTTGTAGTCAATAGATTAGTAGTAAGGACCAATAGGGCTGTTGCAGTTTGTAAGTCCTCATTTGTATTCCTCCTCCTCCTCCTCCAGTACCCCCTTCTTCTTCCCCCCCCCCCCTCCTCCTCCTCCTCCTCCTCCTCACTATTGTTTCTCTTCCTCCTTCCCATCTCTCTCCTCCTATTCCTACTCCTCAATCCTATATTTTTCTCCTGATTCTTTTTAATTACCTTCACGATGTTCTCCTCCTCCTCCTCCTTCTCCTCCTCCTCCTCCTTCTCCACCTCCTCCTCTTTTCGCTTGCTTTATCTTCCTCTTCATTTACCTCTTCCATTTCTTATTCCTCCTATGTTTCCTTCGTCATATCCATATCTTTCCCCACCTGTTCCTATTTACCTCTACCACCTTTTCACCAACATCATCATCATCATCATCATCATCATCATCATCACCAACATCAACATCATTATCATCCCCATCATCATCATTATCATCACCATCATCATCATTACCATCATCACTATCACCATCATCACTATCACCATCATCATCACCAACATCACCATCACCATCACCAACATCATCATCATCACCACCATCATCATCATTCATCATCACCATCATCATCATCATCATATTTTCTGTGTCCACCTTTTTTCTTCGTTATATTCCTCCTCAACTTCTCTGCCTTTTCCTCCTCCTCCTTCCTCCTTCTTCTCTTCTGCCTCCTCCTTCCTTTCTTTCTCCTCCTTTTCTTCTTCACCATCTTCTTTTCCTCCTCCTTCTCATCGATAATGGTGCCTAGGTTCTTATGGAGCGCCCGAGGGGGAGGAGATGGGGGGGGGGGGAGGGGGGGGGGCAAATGAAGAGGAGAAGGAGGCGTAGGAGCAGGGGAAACCGAAGAGGGTACTGGAGGAGGAGGAGGAAGAGAAGGTAGGAGGAGGTAAAGGGAGGAAGAGCAGGAGAGAAAATGGATGATACTGATAATGATGATGAGGAAGACACTGAAAACTAAGAGGAAGGAGAATGAGAATAAATGAGGAAGAGAAGGAGGAAGGGAAGAAAGTAGGTAGAGGAGGAAGGGGGGGGGGGAGAATAGGAGGAGGAGGAAAAAAAGAGTTTGCGGAGGAGAGGGAAATGCAAGGGTTGATGAAGAAGAAGAAGAGGAGGAGGAGGAGGGGGGGGGGGGGAAAGAAGAAGAGGTAGGGTTGGACTAGGGAGCAGGAAAACAAAACCATAAATAAGAGAGAGAGAGTGAGTGAGAGTGTATACAGCCCGGAAAACATATACTGTAGAACTTTGGGAATAAGAAACGTACATATTTAGTTAAAAGAGAAAACAAAAAGTAAACAAGCTGGAGAGCCAAGAATACAAATAATAACTACAGGGACAGTAAATAAGAAAAACAGAAAATAAGGACAAATGAGAAAATAAAGTGAGAAAAAAAAACCCCGCGAAACAAGAGGAAAATATAAGAAACACAACACTATAACTAAGATATAGGATAAATACATAAACAAATAGAAGATAAAAACAATATACAATTGGAAAATAAGTAATAGAAATAAAAGAGAAATAAGACGGAAAATACGGCAAAAAAGTAATTCAGATAATAAAGGAAAACAAATATAGAAAGCAAAGGCCAAATAATATCATGAGAACACGAAATATAAAAGACAAAATAATCCAAAAACGAAAGAAATTTAACGAAACATTAGGCAAAAGGAAGGGTATACAGTATATAAAACAATAGAAAACAAGAGAAAAGAGATAAAAACACGAACATAAATATAATAAAAAGAAAACGAAAACCGGGAACAAAACAACAAACAGAAAACGAGATCAGAAAAGGGAAACAAGAACCGAGGGTAAGGATATATTAACACTATCTGATCGGACGTCTTGTGGATTATGATGATACTCGTGTATACTTATTACTGAGGATTTTGCTTGCTTTTGCCATTTTCGAGCAATATATTTTAGTTTCTCCCCTAGTCTATAAAACACGCCTTCCCAAAATTCCTCCAAGCTAAAAATGCCTAACCAAACCCCCCCTTCAACCTAAATTTGTACATTATCCATAAACAAATGTCCCGACCGAAGGCCAGTTTCTTTTAAGCTACACCAGAATAGAGTGAAACGTCATATTATCGCCATACTATTGGGATGAAGCCGCTTAAAATCTCCAAACTAATGGAGCGAAACAGGGACGTACCAAAAAAGACCCCTCTCGGACAAATCGGGTTAAAATCGTGTAATGATAGCCAGAATTAAACTGTCATAATGCGTCATAATCTTCAAAGGGTTAATTAAGTGGCTGAGTGAGAGCAGTCTGTGTAATAAACGAGGAAAATCATAAACACAAACATATAAAAGGAAAGACAAAATCGTAAATGAAAATAATAAAACTAAACACTACAAACACATAGAAAACGAACGTAAGGCACAATACACTAACATAAAACATAGAACACGATAATTGCAAACACACAAACAAACAAAAATATATATATACAGAAACAGAAAACTAAATAAAACAACACGTAACAAAGAAAGAATAAATCGCAAATGAAAATAATAACAAAAATACTACAAATACATAAAACACGAACGAAAGGAAACTAAATTAACATAGAACACAGAAAACGGTAGCTACAAACAAAAAACTAGATATAAACACAACAAACGAAAGATAATAACACAAAACACGATAATTACAAACTAAAAACTAGATACAAAAATAGAAAACGAAAGAAAAGAACACGTAACAAGGAAGGTAGACTCAAACAAAATACAGTGTAAAGCAACTGGATATAATGGCTTCGTGTTACAGTCAACTCAGGTTAATCCCATTCGCTCAGCCCTGCCGCTCACACGATCATCTGTTTAAGTGGAAGGTTGGATGCGTGGGAGCATGAGATCATTGCAGAGAAGAAGCAACAGCCTAGGAGCCACGTCGCAGCCTGGATGAGGTGCCGTCTATCTTTCTTATTGCTCAGATCAGCACTACTATGCCTGCGGGGAACAACACGGTCTGCACCACAACCAGTGACGGTGACAGAAGTGAACTACGAGGCAGCAGTGGCAGAGGGTCGCATAGGAAGGAGACTGGATTGAAGTTGTATGGTGTAGAATAGTAATATCTGATACTTGTGAAATAAAATGTATGAACAATATTAAATAAAAAAAGTACTAGTAGTACTAGTAGTAGTAGTAGTAGTAGTAGTAGTAGTAGTAGTCAAAAACATTTCACCTCATCAATTCCCTTCCTCTTGCTAGTTCCCTACAATCTCTTTCTAAACGTCGCAATGTTGTATCTATTTCGCTCTTCTATGGCTATTACAACAATCAATGTTCTTCAGAGCTCTCTCTATCTCACACACACACACACACACACACACACACACAGATACGAAGACAATAATCAATAAAGACAAGAAATGCAAAATAAAAAGATAAACAGACAATAATTCCATTTACCTTGAACAGGAGTTACGGACATCAACTGTGATTCTGAAAAAAATAACAGAAAACAAATAATTAGCAATTCATTGAAAACGCATACTATAAAAAGAAAATAAATGTTTAATAACACGCATTGAAATATCGTCAATCAAATTCATCATCATTCCCTTACGTTCTAACAGTCCTTTAAATACTAAAATGTTCCTTCTAACCAGAGTAAACTTAGTACCTTGAATAGACTATAACAAAGTCCTCATCTACTTAACCCTTTCACGCATTTATGACGCAGAGGTTGCCAGATTAGCAATAAGAAATAGAGTTCTCTCACTCTTGTAATTACTTCTCCAAAATTAGTTTTCTGCCCACAGCTAACTCAAAGACAACTGCAGAGGTTGAAATAACTAAACTAAAGGTTTCTAAATACCCCTGATGGTAACAAAGGCTTTAAAGTATCCCCAATAGGCTCAAAATCGCGTCATATGTCGGAGAGGGTTAAGGGGGGTGACCTGCTTTTTGTTATTTCTGTCCTTTTCTCTCTTTCCCTGGCTTGTATCCATTCGGCCCCATTCAGCCAACTATTTTAAGACGTTTATCCCCATCTAGGTGTAGACTTCTTCCTGGCGAGCGATAGCCAGCCAGCATTATATGAAGAAATCCGGCTTCGCCGGAGAAATTTTTCTATCGAAAAATGTACAAATTTAGCCTGCTGTCAAACAAAACTAAAAAATATGCTGGCTCGCTACCACTCATCAGTAAAAAATTGACACCTGGATGGGGATAAACGTCTTAAAACAGTAGGCTGAATGTGGCCAAATGGATACAAGCCAGAGAAAGATAGAAAAGGACAGAAAAAGAACAGGTCACCCCCCCTTAAAGGGACTGGGCTTGTTCTAAACTCCTGCAATACTGCTTCTGTCAAAAAGAACTCCGCAAAGTTGACAGACTGAATAACAACACCATTTGAGGAGGAGCACCTTATTGACAACGATTCCCATACCTAGAGAAGCTATCTGTAAAACGTTGTCAATACAATGCTCTTCCTTCAATGGTGTTTATATTTAATACAGCCTCGAACGCCAGGATAAAGTGAGGGGAGGTATTTAGTTTGTTCCCTAGACCTCCATCAAGCTTAAAATTACACCCCCTTGAGTCCCTTTCAAGATAAATTTGTACATTTTTCGGTAGAAAAATTTCCCGGCCGAAGGCCGGTTCCTCTTAAATTACAGGCTCGCTATCACTCGCCAGGTTAAAATCGACACCTGAATGGCATGAAAGGTCTTAATATGAGGTGAAAGTTCTTAAAATTGCTAAACTAATGGGGCAAACGTTTTATAATATCAAAAGCAATGCTAAACATGAGGGAGAAAGGGGTCAAGAAAAAAAAATCCCTCAAGTGGAGATCTCCCCTTAAACTAAACTGACCCTCAATAAACCCTATATTTCCAGTGTTACTGCAACTTCGTCTCTCTGTATATCATATTTACACCGTGTTGTAATGATCAATATAGAAGTGTACATGAGAGTGTGTGGGTGGGTGTGTGAACGTGAGACGCTTTACAATGATATGTGTGTGTGTGTGTGTGTGTGTGTGTGTGTACTTACTCTAGTTGTACTTACTCTAGTTGTATTGCGGGAGTGAGCATGCTCGTTATTTCCCGCCTCCATGTGTAAGTGTTGTATGTATCGTTGGAATGGCTGTGGATGTGTGTGTAATCTATATTTTTAGCCAATTGGCGACATCGGAAACGAAGGCTTAGGGTGGATCTGTATGGTACCATTCTCACTATAGACGGTACCGTCTCGCCCGAAGGCTTAGGTAGCCATCAGCTTAGGTGAACCATATGATACCCATCTCGCCTTGTACCATTTTTGCCAACCCCAGATGGGACGTCACAACGTCGTCCACTTATTCCAGGTACCTATTTACAGCTAGGTGAACTGAGGCTAACACATGAAAGGAGACAAGCCCAATTTGTCTCTGCCCGGCCGGGGATTGAACCCCGGCCCCTCGTGTGTGAGACGAGAGCTCTACCACTAGGTTACGGGCTGTGTGTGTGTGTGTGTGTGTGTGTGTGTGTGTGTGTGTGTGTGTGTGTGTGTGTGTGTGTGTGTGTGTGTGTGTGTGTGTGTGTGTGTGTGTGTGTGTGTGTGTGTGTCTCAGCAGTTTGTCTCACTGAGTCTCACCTAAACGACACAATTAGAGACTCAGAAGTCCAAATGGAAAAGCTTATACCATTCAGAGTTGACCGCCTAAATAGAAAAAAAGGAGGTGTTATAACTTATGTGTTGGAGGAGTTTGCCTCCCTTACTAAAGTGCTCCTGGGAGAGTCAAACTCCTTTGTGGAGGTACTAGCCCTTCACATTACATCTTTAAACCTGGTCCTTGTAAACCTCTACCGGCCACCTGCTTGCGAGACACAACACTTCAGGCCCATCATAACAAAATTAAATGATATACTTGAAAACCTCCAAAACCCAATGCCAGAAGTAGTTGTGGTTGGAGATTTTAATTTACCACATGTGTTCTGGCCAGAAATGAGAACAATGCACGGTGGGACTGTACAAGACAGGGTCCAGGCAGAGCTGCTTTTTAACTTTGCTGAGCAGTGGTGCCTTAACCAGGTCATTGATTCACCAACAAGAGGTGAAAATGTTTTAGACCTCGTATTTACAAACAATGATGAACTTGTCCATGAGGCGGTAGTAGAGCAGACAATCCTTTCTGACCACAACCTGATTAAGATTACCTCCAACATTAGAAGAATTAAGTCCTCTCAAGTCATGGAACCAACTGCAAAGCCAGAAATCAATTTTGGAGACCTGAATTTCTTCAACAACAAAGTTGACTGGTCCAGTATTAAATGTGAGCTGGGTAAAGTTGACTGGCAGACTGAAATTGAAAGTGCTTCAGTTGATGAAAAGTACAACACAATCATCTCAACTACCCTCAAGATTGTAAAAAAGTATACTCCTCTCCGGAAGGCCTGCTACAAAGCAACCATCCCACGTGAGAGGAAAACAATCATGAGGAAAAGGAGCAAACTAAACTCCAGAATAAAAACTTGTAACAATGACCATGCCAGAAGAAGCATGCAGGACAAGGTGAAACAACTGGAGGAACAGCTGAGGGAGTCCCACAGGAACGAAAGAGCCAAAGATGAGAAATCTGCGGTTGAAGCCATTCGGACAAACTATAAGTATTTCTTCAAGTATGTTAAGAAACGAGCCACAGTGAAAGCAAGTATTGGTCCAGTCGTCGCCACAGATGGAGAAGTCATCAGCAATCCACAACAGATCTGTGAGACACTGAGAGGTCAATACGAAAAAGTATTTAGTCAGCCAAAAGAGATGCACAGAATCAATGACCCAGATATTTTCTTCAATTCTATTGGGCAGCCACCTCAACTGGAGGACATCTACTTCCAACCAAGTGATATTGCTGAAGCAATAGGTGAGCTTAAAGCAAACTCTGCGGCTGGACCCGATCAATTTCCAGCAATCCTCCTGAAAGAGTGCGCTTCAGAGATTTCAGTCCCACTATACATGCTGTGGAAGACATCTATGAGAGAGGGAACTATACCAATGTTATTGAGGACTGCAAAGATTATCCCAATCTACAAAGGAGGACCAAGATCCCTACCCAAGAACTACCGACCGATTGCACTGACTTCTCGCATTAATAAGATATTTGAGAAAGTTATCAGTAAGCAAATAGTGTTTTTCTTAGAAAACAACAATAAGATGAACAGTGGACAACATGGCTTCAGAGGGGGGAGGTCCTGTTTGTCTCAATTGCTGGAGCACCATGACTATATTCTGCAAACACTGGAGGATGGAGCCAACCTGGATGTGGTGTACCTTGACTTCGAGAAGGCCTTTGATAAAGTCGACCATGACGTCCTCCTCCATAAGATTCGGAAACTCGGGATCAGTGGACGCGTAGGACGTTGGATAAGTGCCTTCCTCAGAGATAGAGTCCAGTCTGTAGCAGTTGGTGGATGTGTGTCTACAGATTCAAACATGACCAGTGGAGTTCCCCAAGATTCTGTTCTTGGACCAATATTGTTCCTAATACTCTTGTCAGACATAGATGCTGAGGTTCAGATGGCTCGAGTTTCATCTTTTGCCGACGATACACGGGTGTCTGGAAGAGTGAAGAATGAGAACGATGCAGCATCATTCCAGCAGGAGCTGAATGTGCTGTACCACTGGGTGGAAAATAATAACATGTCTTTTAATAGCTGCAAATTTGACCTCATTAGATATGGACCTGATATCAAACTAAAAGAAAATACTGTGTACTCAACCTATGATGGAAACCGTATCAATTCAGTGGCCAATATTAAAGATCTAGGGGTAACAATAAGCAGTGATGCAACATTTACAAAACACATCCAAGACATAGTCCGTTCTGCTCGCAATCAAATGGGTTGGATTCTACGGACGTTTGCCACAAGGGAAGAAAAATCAATGATAATATTATACAAATCTCTAATAATGCCAATCCTCGAGTACTGCTGCCAACTCTGGGACCCGTGGAAGGTTGGAAAACGACAATCACTTGAAGGCGTCCAACGTACATTTACAAACAAGATCTCCTCCGTGCAACATCTCGACTACTGGGGAAGACTTAAAGCACTTGAATTGTACTCGTTGGAGCGACGGCGTGAGCGGTACATCATAATCTACGTTTGGAAAATGCTAAATGGCCATGTCCCAAACTTAAACAATGAGTCGAAAATAAGTGAGAAAATCAGCAAGAGGCGAGGCAAGCTCTGTGAATTGGGAAACATCAATAATAGAGCCTTGGTCAGAGTGGTGACTCAGAGAATGACCTCAATATCATACCGGGGCCCAACACTCTTTAACGCGCTGCCAAGATATGTGCGTGATGCAGAGTGCTCCTCGGCTGACCAGTTCAAGAGGGTGCTGGACAGGTTCCTCAAAAGTGTCCCTGACCAGCCAAAAATGCCCCACGACGACATCAGGGCACTGAGTAACAGCATTCCTGATCAGCTTGCCCTGATGAGGGCAGACGGTAATTTTATTACCGATCTGTCTACCATGGACAGTCCATCTACTGATCCCCTTGCCCCCGTGTCTTCCACTGGGGACGGGGACGAGCGGTGGATGACTACTGCTGGCGGTGGTGCATCAGCATGACCGAGGGACGACCAGACGTCCTCAACTTATCACCTGGTAGAGAGGCGTGCGTGCGTGCGTGCGTGCGTGTGTGTGTGTGTGTGTGTGTGTGTGTGTAAGGAAGAATGCATTATACCCACATACAAATAACACCGAGGATCTTCTACAGGCCAGGGAGGGTACACAGACTTTACAACCATAAACATTCATGTGGCAAACCAAGCGTGTTAAGGGGAGATGGGGCGTTTTCTAGACCCCCTTCTTCCTCACGTTTAGTACGGTACCATTACTTTTCAGATTTTATGACGTTCGGCTCATTAGTTTGGCGATGTTAAGACCTTTCGTCCCATTTCTTTGTCAATATTAAGACCGTTCGTGATATAGGTGTCAAAAAATGTCCTGGCGAACGATAGTGACCCTGTAAATTTGGAAGAACGGCCTTCGGCCGGGAAATTTTTCTACCGAAAAATGTACAAATAAATCTAGAAGGGGATCCAATGAATGTGTTTTTAAGTTTGATGGAGGTCTAGGGAGGAAACTAAAGAAATAATAAATAAATGAAATAATCAAGAACAAAACAAAAACTTTCACCCCAAAATTCAGGAAGAGAGGAATTCAGCTCCGCCGTATGGACTCACCTGTCGGGGTTGGCAGGGGCTCGGAAAGTAGGGGGGAATGTATGTGAGTCGGGAAACACACACACCCACACACACAGGTTGAGGGAAGTAGGGTCGAGGGCATGTGGGTCGAGAGAGGAAATGAAGGTGAAAGAAGCACCAGAATGAGCAGGGGGGGGGGGGGGGGGGGGGGGGTGAATTTAATAGAAGCAATGACACGGAAATTAGTTATCTAAGTAAAGGAGAGAGAGAGAGAGAGAGAGAGAGAGAGAGAGAGAGAGAGAGAGAGAGAGAGAGAGAGAGAGAGAGAGAGAGAGAGAGAGAGAGAGAGAGAGAGAGAGAGAGAGAGAAGAGAGAGAGAGAGAGAGAGAGAGAGAGAGAGAGAGAGAGAGAGAGAGAGAGAGAGAGAGAGAGAGAGAGAGAGAGAGAGAGAGAGAGAGAGGCGATAATATACATACGCCACGATTATTATGCATTATTTTGGGCCCCCTCCCTCTACTACACACTACTCATACCTCCACAGTATTTCAGGTATATAATTTGTATACATTTTTTGGCAACGATTAGCCTACTCTGATCACACACACACAAACACCTACCCCCCCCCCCCTCCCACACACATACAAACACACACACCCACACCCATACACACACACCCACACACCATCAATGCTTTATCTGGGTAAGAAAGACACACACATGAACGACCGAATTATAGAGTATATACACAAGTTTAAAGGAGGATGAAGGATACGAGTAAATTGGACAACGGTGGCTACAATTATGTAAATAAAAAATAATTGTAGGTAAAGAACCTATAGAGAGAGAGAGTGGAGGGGTGGAGGTGGTTTGTATAGGGTTCATATATATATATATATATATATATATATATATATATATATATATATATATATATACACGGAATAGAAACATCATCGGAGCCTGATGGGTACACAGAAAATGTCTATACATCCAAAATATCATTAAAACACTAGATTAGCGGGCTAGCGGTTTATTTATATGTACCGCCCAGCGGGGTGTTTTTAGCCAAAATAGGGCTGTTTACGTGATCATTTTCATGCCTAAATAAGACCCAGAGCGTAAAACAAGTATCTATCCCTGAAAGGGCATAAACAGAGCTTTCCAATGACAACATAACGATCTTTTTATGATGGCTAGTTTTCTTGCAACAACCGCGCAACGCGAGTGCAAAAAGCATGTAATTCGGCACTTTCCCCATACAATTCCGTATGTAGCGAGTGAGAGAGGGAGGGAGGAGGTGGGATTCGTGTCAGTAGGTTCGCCGCCGCGGTGGTCTGGAGCAGTCATACGCTCGCTACTCTCCTGCCACCACTTGTCTCTCTCTCAGCAACATTACGTGCTGAAATTGCCACACGACCTATGTCGAGCGCCGCCAGATAGTCCAGATTTATTATACTCGACTTATGTTGCGCGCCGCCAGTTAAGGGTTAAATACATAAATAAAATAATTACAATAAATTAGGAGTGCTATGGTTAAAACAACATATAGAGGAAAGAGTATTTTTTTTGTTTTATAATCGAATGAATCACATTTCGGGTCCAAAATATTCTAAATCGAAGAAATATATCGTTGAAGCTTATGAAAAACGAATCCACGTACTTTTTTATAAGTTAGATTACATGGAAGTAAGTTACATTTTATAAGTTAGATTACATGGAAGTAAGTGACATTTTATAAGTTAGATTACATGGAAGTAAGTGATATTTTCGAATATAATCACACAATAGTATTGCGTGAGCGAAATAAAAGTAAACACAACTACTTTGGAATATCAAAAGAATATATTTTAAGGGAAAATAAGTTGTTACTAAAATTGAACCCAAAATCGATGCCACTGATATGAAGCAAATACATAATACAATTTATGACTATTGATTTGATGTTATCCCAATTAGTGCGTGTGTGTGTGTGTGGGGGGGGGGGGGGGTATTTGGACAACAATAGTGCTAATGATGCTAATAGAACAGTTGTTTGTCTTGAGAAGGTCTAATAAGGAATCTATAGAGGAGGAGCGAGGAAGGATGGAAGTGAGAGAGATGGTGTTACATAAAGAATCTATTTATTACAAGAATACAACAATAACACATTTTGGGATTCAGAGATGGTATGAAGTGATAAAATGGTAATGAGAGGTGTGTGTGTATATATATATATTATATATATATATATATATATATATATATATATATATATATATATATGTACTGTATATATATGTATATATAAACATATGTATATGCGTGTGTGTGTGCGTGTGGGTATATATGTGTGGGTAATTATACGTGTGTTATATTTGTGTATTTGTTGGATTATGTTGTGTGTGTGTGGGGGGGGGGGGGGGGGGTGATACTGATGCTTTAAAAAAAATTATGGTCGTAAGTACAGTAGGTATCATAATTAGCCTAGAGAGAGAGAGAGAGAGAGAGTGTCTGAAGGTTTGTGGAAGGTTTATGGAAGGTTTATGGAAGGTTTGTGGAAAGTTTGTATGGGGCCCAGAGGCAGTCAGAAAGGAAGGAAGGAAGAAAGTGAGAGAGAGAGAGAGTTGGTGGTGTTATAACGAACCTAATTATCGTGGGATGAAAAACGAGCTAGGGGTTTAGGCCTGTGGTAAAAGTTAGAGGTGAGAGTTGTGTGTAGGTGTGTTGTTTATGTTGTTTGTTGTCTTTCGTTGTGTGTTGAGTTGTGTGTGTGTGTGTTATGTGTTGCGTTGTGGCGTGTGTGTAGTATTGTGTAGTGATGTGTAGGAGAGGGCATTGTGATTTTATGTGATCAATTATAGTCGAGTGTGCTGTTTCTTAGTGAAAGGTCACTTCAGCCTCCCCTTATATTAAGGAGGTAGAACTACATGGAGAGGCAACAAAAAGAAAATTATGAAGCCAATAAGAGAATAGGGGTTTAAGGAGGTATACAAATATGGAGGCATCAAAAAGAAAATTATGAAGCCAGTGAGATGATAGGTCTTAAAGAGGTATAATAAATGGAGAGGCAACAAAGAGCTCATTATGAAACCAGTGAAAAAATAGGTCTTAAGGGGGGTGACCGGCTATTTTTCTCTCCTTTTCTCTGTTTCTCTGGCTTGCATCCATTTAGCCTACTGTTTTAAGACTTTTATCCCCATCCAGGTGTCGATTTTTGCCTGGCGAGCGAAAGCGAGCCAGCATTGTACGGAGAAATCCGGCTTTGCCGGACACATTTTTCTATCGAAAAATATACAAACTTAACCTGCTGTCAAAAATATTGAAACAAATATGCTGACTCGCTACCGCTCGCCAGGAAAAAAACACGACACCTGGATGGGGGTAAACGTCTTAAAACAGTAGGCTGAATGGGGGCGAATGGATACATCCCAGAGAGAGGGACAGAGAGAGCAACACAATAAGGTGGGCCCCCTTAAGGATGTGGAATATATACAGTAGAGGGGCTTCAAAGGAAAACGATGAAGTCAGTGAAAGAATAGGAGTTAAGGAGGTATAATAAATGGAGAGGCATCAAAGGAGAATATTATGAAACCAATGAGAGAATAGGTCTTAAGGAGGTATAATAAAAGGGGGGGATCAAAGGGGAATTATGAAGCCAGTGAGAGAATAGGAGGTATAATACAAGGAGAGGCACCAAAAGGGGAAGTATGAAGCCACTAAGAGAATAAGTCTCAAGGAGGTAAACTAAATGGAGAGGCGTCAAAGGGAAATAATTATGAAGCCAGTGAGCGAGGCGGTGGGATAAAACGAAGCTAATTATCCTGGTGTGAAAAAAGAGCTGGCTGGAATTAAGGGGAGACTGGCCTTTTTTTTTGTGGTCTATTAATTAATGTATTCCTATATTTCTTAGTTTCCTTGCTAGACCTCTATCAAGCTTAGAAACACCCCCTAGACCCTCCTTCAAGATAAATTTGTACATTTTTCGGTAGAAAAATTTTCCGGCCGAAGGCCGCTTCCTCTTAAAATTTCAGGCTCGCTATCGCTCGCCAGGAAAACATTGAAACCAAAATGGCACGAAAGGCCTTAAAATTGACAGTGGAATGGGGTGAAAGGTATGAAAATCGCCAAACTAACGTCATAAAATCTGAAAACAAATGGGGCTAAACACGAGGAAGAAGGGGGACCAGAAAAACGACCTGTGTCCCCTTAATTAAAAGGGCTATGGCGGAAGTGAGAGGTGAGGGCGGCTTATTCGTTGTTTGTTGTTGTTTTTGTTTTTTTGGTAAGGTATTCATGGTGTGTTATGATTTATTGTTTCTTCTCTCTCTTTCTCAAGAATCTAGTCTTAAGGGGAGGCAGTTGGTTTTTCGCGTCATCATCCTCCCTCATGTTTAGCCCTATTAGTTATGAGATTTCAAGACATTCGCCCCATTAGTTTGGCGATTTTCAGACGTTTTGGCCCATTTCTTTGCCAATAATAAGACCTTTCGTGCCATTTAGGTGTCGATTTTTTCCTGGCAAGCGATAGCGAGCCTGTATTTGAAGAGGAATCGGCCTTCGGCCGGGACATGTACACATTTATATCAAAGGGGGGGGGGTGGTCTTGTGGGTGTTTTTTTTTTAGTTTGATAAAGGTTTAGAGAGCAAACTAAACCCCCTTCTTAAACCATTGAGCCGAACCAGTAAATTATGCTGCACAATACCGGCTGAGCTCCCTTAAACACAACGCTGGAGCTCCCTTGGCTAGCTTAATAATGGTGGTAATAAATTCGTACAAGGATAAAAGGTATATCCTCCATTGTATACACCGTAGGAAAAGGTGGAGAGTTATGTAGTTTTATTGAAAGGTGGAGAGTTATGTAAAGTTGTATTAAAAGGTGGAGAGTTATGTAAAGTTTTATTGAAAGGTGGAGAGATATATAAAGTTTTATTGAAAGGTGGAGAGTTATGTAAAGTTTAATTGCAAGGTGGAGAGTTATGTAAAGTTTTATTGAATGAACAAAACCATACGGTGTGGAGATAATTATATTTGTGTGTTTGTTTATATATTTATGCATTTATTTATTTACACTATATATTTATATATTGTTTTATATGTACCAGTGCCGTATGTTATTATAATTGTTGTTTTCATTTTCCTCCTTAGACTTCAATCAAGCTTTAGGGAAGATGGTTCACTTTTTGGGCGATATTTGCATGTATTCATTATTTTTCTAGTTTCCTCCCTAGACCTCCATCAAATTTAAAAAAAAAAACATCCATTCCCTTCTAGATTTATTTGTAATTTTTCGGTAGAGAAATTTCCCGGCCGAAGGCCGGTTCTTCCAATATTACAGGCTCACTATCGTTCGCCAGGGAAAAAATCGACACCTAAATACCACGATAGGTCTAAATATTGACGAAGAAATGGGGCGAAAGGTCTTAAAATCGACTAACTAATGGGGCAAACATCTTAACATCTGAAAACTAAGTGGGCTGAACATGAGGGAGAAAGTGATCCAGAAAACCGGCCCATCCCTCCTTAAAAGAATACATACCCCCAAGACCCTCTTTCAAGTTAAATTTGTGAATATTTCGGTAGAATAATGCCCCGGCCAAAGGCCCATTCCTCCTTAATTGCAAGCTCGCGATTGCTCGCCAAGAAAACATTGACACGTAAATGGGGCGAATGTCTAAATCTCTCTACTAATGGTGATACAAAATAGGCAAAAGCTCCCCATCCCCAATTCATTAACAATAGGGTTAGGCCTAATCGCCCTAATGGATATAAACGAGGTCATATATATAGAGAGTCTTGATATGAGGATGAAAGAGCTATACCAAGAGATCAGAGGGATATTATTTTTTTTTTAAAGCTTGATAAGAGGTCTAGGCGAGGAAAAGAAACAAAATAATAATAATGAAAAATACTAAATGAATATATAAGCCTTAGGGCCTTAAGGGCAGATCTCCACTTGAGGGATTTTTTTCTTGACCCCTTTCTCCCTCATGTTTAGCCCCATTGCTTTTGATATTATAAAACGTTTGCCCCATTAGTTTAGCGATTTTAAGAACTTTCACCCCATATTAAGACCTTTCGTGCAATACAGGTGTCGATTTTATCCTGGCGACCGATAGCGAGCCTGTAATTTAAGAGGAACCGGCCTTTGGCCGGGACATTTTTCTACCGAAAAATGTACAAAGTTATCTTGAAAGGGACTCAACGGGGTGTAATTTTAAGCTTGATGGAGGTCTAGGGAACAAACTAAATACCTCCCCTTAAAGGTAAGATGGAAAAATAAATCCACAGAGGGGCACGGCTTAATGGGTATAAATGAGGTCTTTTATCAAGGGTCGTTTGAAGTTGGGGGCCAGAAGTTTATATAGAGAGAGATCAAAGGGTTTACGTTTATATATTAACCCTTTCTGTAATTATGGTGCCCTATTTTATGTAGTACAGTCGGCCTAATAAGTGATGTTGCGGCTCCAAGTATATTTCGATCAATAATTGGTATCGGCACTGTCTAAGCTTTAATTCATCCTTTCGAGTGAGATATACAAACATGCTCCTATCTTGACACACCCTATTCAACATCTGACAGACATTAATACAGCACACACCGAGCAAAACGTAATGACAGCGGAGACACGACTTATTTGGCCAACCTTACTAGACTATCATTAGACGATTGTATTTAAATATGATAGTACCGGTCCGTGGAAGTTAAAGGTCAAGTGCGATACATAGGACCTCCTTGATTTATGTTAACCAAATAAAAGGTCTTTCCTAAGCTTAATGTGATGGTCCATTGTTAACGCCCCCCAAAAAAAACAAAAAAAAACAAAAAAAAACACAAAATATATATATATATATAAGAAATGGGGAGGTCCTAAAATCACCAAACTAGTGGGGTGAACGTCTTAAAATAACATAACTAATGGGGCTAAACACGAGGGAAAAAGAGGGGAGGGGGGGGGGGGGTCCAGAAAAGAAACATATACCCCTCCTTAAATGTTATAATATGTTGGGCTACGGAAAGCGGGCCAGAGGGGGGGGGGGGTCCTCTCTCTCTCTCTCTCTCTCTCTCTCTCTCTCTCTCTCTCTCTCTTCTATCTTCTCGTCTCTCTCTCATACTAGCTCTCTCTATCTCTCTCCTCTCCCTTCTCTTCTCTCTCTCTCTCGCTCTCTCCTCAGCTCTCTCTCTCGCCTCTCTCTCTCTATCTCTCCTCTCTCCTCTCTCGCTCTCTCTCTCTCTCTTCCATCTCTCTCCTCTCTCTATCTCTCTGTTCATCGCTCTTCTCTCTCTCTTCTCCCCTCGATCATCCTCCTCATCTCTCTTCTTTCTCTCTCTCGTATCTCTCTCTCTCTCCTACTCGCTCTCTTCTCTCTCTCTCTTCTTCATTCTCTCTCTCTCTCTCTCGCTCTCTCTCTCTCTCTCTCTCTCTCTCGGGTATATCTGGTGGTTGTGGTGTTGAAAGGTTGTGTGTTGATGCGTGGGAACGATTTTCTTGGTCTGGTGAACGGGAATGTGTAGAGTCTCACGCAATAGTCAAGCAACACCTTCACATATTTAAACTTGTGTTGTCTGTTTACTTGTGGCACATGACCTGTATACTCATTGGTAGGGGGTATTGATGCTATGGTATACGTTAATTATATATATTGTAGATAGATAGAGAGATAGATAGATAGATAGATAGAAAGATAAATAGATAGAGAGAGAGTACTGAAGACAGGCCTGATTAGGGAAGGATGTTAGTTGTCTATGTAGGACGGGTTAAGTGGGGGCTCATCTCATCTCATCTCATCCTCTCCCTCTCTCCCTCTCCCTCTCTCTCTCTCTCTCTCTCTTTAACTCACTCATTCACTCACTCTCACTCCCTCTGTAAATGAATGATGGAGTCGTTCCAGAGTTCCTTTGAAAATAGGACTTAAATATAGTGAAAATACATATACCCATCCCGAGAGAGAGAGAGAGAGAGAGAGAGAGAGAGAGAGAGAGAGAGAGAGAGAGAGAGAGAGAGAGAGAGTGAGAGTGAGTGTGTGTGCTCATTAAGGACTTCTAAGGGACAGGCCTAGAGTAGAGAAGGATGTTGGTTGTCAATGGAGGAACAGGCCTAAATGGCTCCTGGAGCTACTGCTCCCATTATTATTATTATTATTATTATTATTATTATAAGTTAAATTGCTACTATTATTATTATAATGACTATTATTTTCGGTAATATTATACATTATTATTATTGCTATTATTTGTAATTGTTATAATAATTATTATAACAATATTAATGCTAATAATAATAATTATAATAATAATAATAATTATTATTATTATTATTATAAGTGTGAAACCAAATTCGTCACAAACAAACACTAATTTTCTTAGTACCGGCATCCATTAAACTATTTAACTGTTTTATTTGTTTTATTTATATGTTCCCTAATATTAAAGTACCCCTGATAAAAGACCTAATTTTTGGGGGGGATTTATGCTACATTTATCAAGCTTAGGAAAGATACATGGTAGCTAAAGGGATTAATTGGGATAGTCTGCAGCCTATTAATGGCTAGAAGTTCTTCCTAACCTGAATACAATCGTCTAATAGTTGCCAGAATATAATAAATAGGACGTCGCTGGTACAGAAGGGGTTAAGCATTACTCATTTGATGATTGAAAATTGCAGGTGATTGTTAATGGGAGGCAGACCGTTTGTTTGGTCTATTAATTCATTTATTCATATATTTTTTTAGTTTCCTTCCTAGACCTCCATCAAACTTAGAAAACACCCCCTAGACCCCCCTTCAAGATAAATTTGTACATTTTTCGGTAGAAAAAATTTCCGGCCGTAGGCCGGTTCCTCTTAAAAATTGCAGGCTCCCTATCGCTTCCCAGGAAATAACCGACACCTAAATTGCACGAAAGGTCTTAAAATTGACAACGAAATGGGGCAAAAGGTGTTAAAATCGCCAAAATAATGGACCGAACGTCTTATAACCTCAAAACAAATGGGGCTTAACACGAGGGACAAAGGGGACCAGAAAAACGGTCTGCCTCCCCTTAATGCAACCAAATTGCCATTGGTTTCTTGTTTCTCACCACTTTTACTATTGTATAACTCGATGCCGTATTGTGTCTGCAACAGGCGCCAGGGGAAATAAACCATAATGCGCTCGCCCTCTCTCGAGTAACCGAAACCCGAGTCAACCATGTTCAGAAGTTGTTAAGAAGGCAAACAAAATAATTGGCTTTATAGGCAGGTCATTTGAACTTAAATCCAAAGATGTAATCCTAACTCTTTACAATTCCTTAGTTCGTCCTCTTCTGGAATACTGCGTTCAATCCTGGTGCCCTTATTACCAAAAAAGATTTAGAAAAGCTAGAACGAGTTCAAAGGGATGTTACAAAAATTGTTACCTAAGCCATAACTATCTCAACCATACGAGGAGCGTCTTATAGAATTAAATATATTTCCTTTAACCCAGCGCAGATTAAGAGGCGACTTAAGCGGAGGTTTTTAGTGCGTTTCCTAGACTTCCATCAAGCTTAAAATTACACCCCCTTGACCCCTTTTCAAGATAAATTTGTACATTTTTCGATAGAAAAATGTCCCGGCCAAAGGCAGGTTCCTCTTAAATTACGGGCTCGCTATCGCTCGCCAGGAAAAATCGACACCTAAATGGGACGAAAGGTCTTAAAAGTGACATAAAATGGGGTGAAACTTCTTAAAATCGCCAAACTAATGGGGCAAACATCTTAAAATCTCAAAAGCAATGGGGCTAGACATGGAGAGAGAAAGGGGTCCAGAAAAAAGTCCCTCAAGTGGATATCTCCCCTTAAGGGGAGGTTTTTAGTTTGGTCCCTAGATATCCTTCAAGCTTAAGATTACACCCCCTTGAGCCCCTTTCAAGATAAATTTGTACATTTTCGGTAGAAAAATGTCCCGTCTGAAAGCCGGTTCCTCTTAAATTACAGGGATCAGCTATCGCTCGCCAGGAAAAAATCGACACCTAAATGGCACGAAAGGTTTTAAAATTGACAGAAATGGGTTGAAAGTTCTTAAAATAGTCGAAATAATGGGGCAAACGTCTTAAAATTAGAAAAACAATGGGGCTAAACATGAGGGAGAAAGGAGTCAAGAAAAAAATCCCTCAAGTGGACATCTCCCCTTAATTCAAGTGTTCAAAATCATCAAAGGCGTCTGTCTGTCACTCTCTCTCGCTCTTGCTCTCTCTTAGCCAGTGAATAAATGTGGGAGACAGACATATAACGATAGATAGATAGATAGATAGAAGAAAATACCAAGATTTAGCACAACAGTCAAAGAAAGAGAGAGAGAGAGAGAGATAGATAGAAGAAAATACCAAGAATTAGCACAACAGTCAAAGAGAGAGAGAGAGAGCGAGAGCGAGAGCGAGAGCGAGAGCGAGAGAGAGAGAGAGAGAGAGCGAGAGAGAGAGAGAGAGCGCG
>CM064580.1:46473298-46610798 GCA_032716605.1 Paralithodes platypus
AGTCAGTGTCCGAAACTTGGTGAAATATCTGACCACAACTTTTTTAACCTCGACTGTACAATACTCGGGTGAAGCAGAAGACAGTGGTAGTTGGTCAGTGTATGTACCGTAAAGCAGGACCTGGGTGATGGCTAACCCCTTCCAAGCATACATAAACACATACACACCTACATACACACACACATACACACTGACATACACATACACTCATTCACATACATACATACACACACATACATACACGCTTGAAACCGATTATTATTATTATTATTATTATTATTATTATTATTACACACACACCACACACACACACAGGGACCAACGGCAGCAGAGTGGCGGCCCCGCTAAATGTGAAGGACACGTCATTGGTGGAGGGGGGGGGGGGGGGGCGAGTCTGGGAAGCAAGCTTGTTTTGTGCATGAAATTAATCCCTCCGTTTTTTTTTTTTTTTTTTTTTTTTTTTTTTTGGGGGGGGCGGGGGGGGGGGGGGGGTGGGGGGGGGGGGGGGAGGGGGGGAGAGAGAGAGTCTTAGTAGTAAGTTTATTTTGTGGATTAATGTTATTCCTTCGATTTTTTTATTTTATTTTTTTTTTTTTTTGAGGGGGGTGAAGGCATTTAATCATAGCTATTATTGAACGATTTACTTCACCTTATGCAGTATCTGAGGGAGTCTTGCCCCACTTCGGATTTTCGGGCAATAAGGAAGTTGGAGCTGTAGACATCGATATTAAGCAGCGTTGCCGGCTAAAATACGGTCGTAGTGCAATTGCACGCACATTATAATCCAACTGAAACATACTGCTTCGCTCCATTAGCTTGGAGATTTTAAGATGTTTCACCCCAATAGTTTAGCGATATTAAGTCGCTTCACCCCATTAAGGTGTCGATTTTTTGTTTCGAGTTTGGAGGAAGTCTGGGAAGGTGCATTTGTTAGCCTAGGGAACAAACTAAAAATACATTGCTCGAAAAATACATTGCTCGAAAAATTCAAAAGCAAACAAAACCCTCAATAACAATTAAACAAAATACCGTAATAAATCCCAAGACTTCGGACCTGATAGTGTTAAACCAGAAATCAGTGTGTGTGTGTGCGTGTGTGTGTGTGTGCGTATGTGTGTGTGTATATGTGTTTGTGTGTGTGTGTGTGTGTGTGTGACTCTCCCTCTACAATCACCTGCACAGCCACGAGTCGTCTACGTACAGTGTGTACAGGACCGACACACACACACACACACACACACACACACACACACACACACACACACACACACACACCTGTACAGTAATACACCTGCAGTGAACCCCCCCCCCCCCTACAACACCTGTCGTAGAAGAAGTGCGATGAACCCGGCTATGGAAAGATATATATATATATATATATATATATATATACTGTATATATATATATATATATATATATATATATATATATATATATATATATATAAAGAGAGAGAGAGAGAGAGAGAGATATATAGAGAGAGAGAGAAGAGATAGATAGATAGATAGATAGATAGATAGATAGATAGATATATATATATATAGAGACAGAGACAGAGAGAGAGAGAGAGAGAGAGAGAGAGAGAGAGAGAGAGAGAGAGAGAGAGAGAGAGAGAGAGAGAGAGAGAGAGAGAGAGAGAGAGAGAGAGAGAGAAATAAATAGATAGATACAGATATATATAAATAACCTAAGAGGTATAACATGAACCCTCAGTACAGGTGATCTAAATATAAGTGACAGCCACAGGTGTGCGGCCGGACACCTGGTATTTCGGAACGCATATTTATACTTTCTTCTGGTTAGGGGGGATTTGGTTCTTGTTTGGGTCGATTTTTTCATTTATATCTAATTTTTCTTGTTTTCTCCCTAGACCTCCATTGACAACTTTAAAAAAGAAAAAAAAAAAAAAAAACCCAAAGATCCCCCTTCAAGGTTAATTTGCACATTTTTCGGTAGAAGAATGTCCCGTCCGTAGGCGGGTTCCTCCAAAATTACAGGCTCGCTATCGCTCGCCAGGAAAAATCGACACCTAAATGACACAAACAGTCTTAATACTGACAAAGAAATGGGGCAAAAGGTCTTAAAATCGCCAAACTAATGAAACGAACGTCGAAAAGTCTCAAAACTAATGAGGCTAAACTCGAGGGAAAAGGGGGTCCAGAAAAACGAACCATTCCCCCTTTATTATTACACCTCCTATTGCCCGTCTGACTCTTCCCAAATGGTACACATATTAGCTGGATTATGCTAGTGGTTTTGGAGTTAATAGAAGTTAGTGGGCAAGATAAATGTCCTACTGGTAATGAACAGACTATATTGGTGTTTCTCTATTGGCCGATACCACTGAAAAATAATCCTAAAAGTTGTTGCCAGAATAATATTGATGATTAATAGTTGCCGGAAACTGGCCTCGTGTGACTCTACTGAAGGTGGTAGCTGTGATAACCTGTGTGTGTGTGTGTCTGTGTGTGTGTGTGTTGGCAGTGTATGTATGAATCAGTCGGTGTATGTGTGTGGGTATATATGCGCGTGTTTGTGTATTGGCAATGTAAGTATGAGTCAGGCTGTGTGTGAGTGTGTGTAGGTATGTGTGCGTGTGTGTGTCTTGGCAGTGTATGCATGAGTCAGGTGTGTGTGTGTGTGTGTGTAATGTACAAAGGAGTACAAAGGAAATCAAGCAACAACAGATCTAGTGACCCTTCTAGGTTGCTTGTCCTCCAAAACACTGAGGATCAAGTGTCCAAACAGTGGTTTAGAGTGGGTAAGGGAACATTGGAAAGGGAACTACTGCCCTGCCACTAACGTGGCAGGACTAGGAAGTTAGTAGGGGACATATGGGTTAGTAACTGAGGGGAGGATAAAGTTATTCATTTACAAACGCAGTCAGTCGCGGGTTTGATGCGAGATATTTGTCTAGGCGAAATTTAAATGAATCAACGGTGCTGCAGTCTATAACGTCTCGGGGAAGCCCATTCCACAAGTTGACAACTCGATTGAAGAAGAAATTCTTAGATTCGTGCGATTCGTGCGAATGTGGCAGTTAGTGTACAGTATGTGCGTGTATACAAAACAGCTCTCAATACAAGCGAAGAGACATGTAAGCGAACGGACCCACAATACCCAGCAAGCCCCCCCCCCCCCCCAATGTTTTACACCAGGAAAATGAAGCGTTTAAATTGGGCCGAAGGCTGATTCCTCTTAAACTACAGGCTAGCTATCGCTCGCCAGGAAAAGATCGACACCTAAATTACATGAAAGGACTTAATATTAGCAATATGTTATGTTATGAGGATGTTATGTGTATGTTATGTTATGAGAATGTTGTTATGTTATGAGGATGTTATGTTATGACTATGTTATGTGTATGTTATGTTATGAGGATGTTGTTATGTTATGAGGATGTTATGTGTATGTTATGCTATGATATGAAGATGTTATGTGTATGTTATGTTATAACAATGTCTGTATGATATGTTATGAGGATGTTATGTGTATGTTATGCTATGATATGAAGATATTATGTTATGAGGATGTTATGTGTATGTTATGTTATGATGATGTTATGTGTATGTTATGTTATGAGGATGTTATGTTATGTTATGAGGATGTTATGTGTTATGTTATGAGCATGTTATGTGTTATATTATGAGGATGTTATGTTTATGTTATGAAGATGTTATGTGTATGTTATGTTATGAGGATGTTATGTGTATGTTATGTTATGAAGATGTTATGTGTATGTTATGTTATGAGGATGTTATGTGTATGTTATGTTATGAGGATGTTATGTGTATGTTATGTTATGAGGATGTTATGTGTATGTTATGTTATGAGGATGTTATGTGTATGTTATGTTATGAGGATGTTATGTGTATGTTATGGTATGAGGATGTTATGTGTATGTTATGTTATGAGGATGTTGTTAAGTTATGAGGATGTTATGTGTATGTTATGCTATGATATGAAGATGTTATGTGTATGTTATGTTATAACGATGGTATGTGTATGATATGTTATGAGGATGTTATGTGTATGTTATGCTATGATATGAAGATGTTATGTTATGAGGATATGTGTATGTTATGAGGATGTTATGTGTATGTTATGTTATGAGGATGTTATGTGTATGTTATGTTATGAGGATATGTGTATGTTATGTTATGAGGATGTTATGTGTATGTTATGTTATGAGGATGTTATGTGTATGTTGTTGAGGATATGTGTATGTTATGTTATGAGGATGTTATGTGTATGTTATGTTATGAGGATGTTATGTGTATGTTATGTTATGATGATGTTATGTGTATGTTATGTTATGAGGATGATATGTGTGTTATGTTATGAAGATGTTATGTACATGTTATGTTATGAAGATGTTATGTGTATGTTATGAAGATGTTATGTGTATGTTATGTTATGAGGATGTTATGTGTATGTTATGGTATGAGGATGTTATGTTATGAGGATGTTATGTGTATGGTATTGTATGAGGATGTTATGTGCATGTTATGTTATGAGGATGTTATGTGTATGTTATGTTATGAGGATGTTATGTGTATGGTATGGTATGAGGATGTTATGTGTATTTTATGTTATGAAGATGTTATGTGTATGTTATGTTATGAGGATGTTATGTGTATGTTATGTTATGAGGATGTTATGAGGATGCTGTGTGTATGTTATGATATGTTGTCGTTATGTGGATATTACAGCATGTTATATTATGCAGATGTTATGTGGATGTTTATATGCTATGTTGTCGTTATAATGTCGCTATGTGGGTATTATGTTATGGAATGCGGATGTTAAGTGGATGTTATGTTGTCGCTATGTGGATATTATGTTATGATATGTGGATGATATGTTATGTTGTCGCTATTTGGATATTATGTTGCTAAGTGGATGTTATGTTATGTTGTCGCTATGTGGATATTATGTTATGTTATGCGGATATCACCCATGTCGTTCAGTCCTCTCAGTACAGGTTCGTTCAAAAGTTGTGTCCCATCAGCTCTATATAGCCTAGCGATCCTGTACTAGAGTATCTACCCTATCTCCATTCTCAACGTATTATTATAGTGACTTGGGTCTCTCTCTCTCTCTCTCTCTCTCTCTCTCTCTCTCTCTCTCTCTCTCTCTCTCTCTCTCTCTCTCTCTTTCTGTGTGTGTGTGTGTGTGTACAATATATGTGTGTTTGACTGTGTGTGTGTGTGTGTGATATGGTAAGTATATTTGTGTGTGTTTGAGTGTGTTCAGTATAATGTGTGTTTGGCTGTATATGTGTGGTAGTAATGTATCCATGTGTGTATATGTGTTTGAGGGTGTTCAGTATAATGTGTGTTTGGTAGTAGGGTATGACTGTGTATGCGTATGTGTGTTATGTAGGGTAAAGGGTTAGACACACACACACACACACACACACACACACACACACACACACACACACACACACAAGAGGGAGGCGCCTGGTAGACTAGACCACGACCTTGAATATGTGCCTCACAGTCAATCAGTCATTCAGTCAGTCAGTCAATTAATCAGTCAGTCAGGTAGTCAGTCAGTCAGTGAATCAGTCAGTTAGCCAGGCAGTCAGGTAGTCAGTCAGTCAGGTAGTCAGTCAGTCAGGTAGTCAGTCAGTCAGTCAGTCAGTCAGTCAGTCAGTCAGTCAGTCAGTCAGTCAGTCAGTCAGGTAGTCAGTCAGTCAGTCAGTTAGCCAGTCAGTCAGTTAGCAAGTCAGTTAGCCAGTCAGTTAGCCAATCAGTCAGTCAGTCAGTCAGTTAGCCAATCAGTCAGTCAGTCTTTAATAAACAGACATGAAAGTGACGATCCTATCCCTTCGTGAGGGACGGCCAAGCAAGGGCTACACTCTCAAAAACGGGGCGAATGTCTTAAAATTTCAAAACTAATGGGGCTAAACATGAGGGAGAAGGGGGCCTGGGGTTAAACCAACCCTAAATAATGAAAACTGTTTATTATATGAGGCAGAGACATAGTGCACTGTCAATAATTAGGGTATAAAAAAAAGTATATAAATGTGTTGGTGGTGTAATGGTCTAGATGCTTATGTTCTGGATGTGCAGGTGTCCCGAGTTCGAATCCCGGGAGGACCATATGCTTTCATTAGTTTACTCAAGTACATTGGGGTTTGTAATGGATGATTAATGTTAAGAACGGGGGTGTTCCTTAATGTTATGATCATTGGGTGGGTATATAAAGATATATAAGATCACTTATTGGTTACATAAAGGTATATAAGATCAATGGGTATAAAAAATGGTATATAAGATCATTAGGTATATAAAAAGGTATATAAGATCATTGGGTATATAAAGGGTATATAAGATCTTTGGGTATAGCAAATGGTATATAAGATAATTGGGTATACTGATAGTTACTTACCTTTCTAACTGGTATAAGGGTTTATTACCACCAATATACCTGTAAATGGGTAGATTATTATGGATACTTTAAATACCCTGCCATGCCCATATTCTATACCTGGCTGACATACCTGAAGATATATTGTATGCCCATGGTGTCAAACCGGGCCAATTTTGTTTGTAATAATGGAATGCATATGAAAAGCAATACAGGGCAATTAGCGTCGAACCGTATTAGTGTACCCATTATTATCACTTTCAAAGACATCATAAAAACTGTAATCCATAATTTTAACTTTACATATCAAATAATAAAAACAATAAGGGCTATGGTTTTCGTTTGGCACCCTGTGTATGCCTGGTGTCATCGTTAGACCTTCATCAATCTTAAAAAAAAAAAAAAAAAAAAAAAAACAGCCCCTAGACCCCCCTTCAAGATAAATTTGTACATTTTTTGGTAGACAAATGCTAAAGGCTTGCTATCGCTCGCCAGGAAGAAATCGACACCTAAATGGCACGAATGGTCTTAAATTTGACAACGAAATGGGGCGAAACTACAATATCTCTGTGTCGTATTAAGTCTAGGTTTTGGTAATTAATAACAATAGTTCGATACAAACTCGTCGGAGTACCCGAGTAATCAAGATGCTGACATGGCAATTTACCTTCACCTGGGAAAAAAATAGACCATAATTAACAATGGACCATAATTATACTTCAATACAAAATCGCAGGCCAATTTGTATACTGTGACGCGCTGGGCTGAAGGTCCCCTAAGCCTGCACCGGTTTGCGTAAGGGGAGATGGGTCGTTTTTATGATCCCCTTTCTCCCTCGTGTTAAGCCCCATTTGTTGTTTAGATTATAAGACCCATAAGGCCCACTAGTTTGGCAATTTTAACACCTTTCGCCTCATTTCGTTGTCAATTTTAAGACCTTTCGTGCCATTTAGGTGTCGATGTTTTTCCTGGCGAGCGATAGCGAGCCTGATATTTAAAAATGACCGAAAAATGTACAAATATATCTTGAAGGATGGGTCTATTTTTGTTTAAGCTTGATGGAGGTATAGGGAGGAAACTAAATCAAATAATAACAAGATAAATACATACGGTATGAAATAAAGAGCCCCCCCCCCTAATAAAGAAGCCCCCCCCCCCCCCTAAGGCTGCACCGGTCTGTTTAAAAATGTCAGGGACACCGCTTATACTGTAGGTGGCGCCGGGGAGGAATGTGCTGCGGGGCGGCAAAGGGGGGGGGGAAGTGTGTGTGGGGACGGGGAAGAGGGGGGGGGGGGGGGGAATGGGATGTGTGTGGGGAGGGGGCAGGGGGTGGGGAATGGGATGTGTGTGGGGGGGGGGGGGGGGAGTTATGGGATGTGTGTGTGTGGGGGGGAGGGGGAGTTATGGGATGTGTGGGGGGGAGGGGTTTATGGGATGTGTGGGGGGGTTATGGGATGTGTGTGTGGGGGGGGGGAGGGGGGGGATGTGGGGGGGAGGGGAGAATGGGGATGTGTGGGGGGGGGGGTTATGGGATGTGTGGGGGGTTAGGGAGAATGGGGGGGGGTTATGGGATGTGTGTGTGGGGGGGGGGGAGAATGGGGAAGTGTGGGGAGGTTATGGTGGGGGGGAGTGGAGGTCATGGGGGATAATATGTGGGGTTCGACAGAGGGGGGGGGGGGGTTTAAGGGGAAGTTTTTAGTTTGTTCTATAGATCTCCATTAAGCTTAAAATTACACTCCCTCAAAATAAATGTATATATTTTTCAGTAGAAAAATAGCCCGGCCGAAGGCCGGTTCCTCTAAAATAACAGGCTCGCTATTGCTCGCCAGGAAAAAATCGACAACTAAATGGCACGAAAGGTCTTAAAATTGACAACGAAATGGGGCGAAAGGTGTTAAAATCGCCAAACTAATGGGCCGAACGTCTTAAAATCTCAAAACTAAAGGGGCTAAGCATGAGGGAGAAGGGGTAAACAAAAAGTGCTAAAGGTTCACGATATATCTGCTGGCCTACCTATTTGGGTCAGGGTATAGTAAAGCTGTACTAATAGTGAAAGAAAACAAGTATGAAGAAGCGGTGCGGACTTTTGATGGGACAGGAGTGAAGATTACAAAGGAGGGTCAACGCCATTTGGGAGCAGTAATAGGCACAGAAGAATGCAAGAAAGACTATGTGCGAAAAAAGGTAGCGGAGTGGGTAAAGGAAGTGAAAACCCTGGCAGACATTGCGAAATCTGAACCACATGCTGCATATACTGCCTTCACATATGGTGTTAAGCACAGATGGACCTTTCTTATGAGAACAGTGCCTGGCATTAGACAGATGCTCCAACCGCTGGAAGAAGCAATCAGAGGAACATTCATACCGGCCTTAACAGAGATGGAAGGCGTCACGCAAGAGCTAAGAGATATATTAGCTCTTCCGCCAAGGTTCGGAGGTATGGGGATCATAAACCCAGTGGAGGCGGCACTACATGAGTACCAAAATTCCCTTAAACTTACTACGTCTCTGACAGAAAAAATACGGGAGCAAAATGAAAATGATGAGGTGGACGAAGAGGAACAACGAAATGCAAGACAGGAAATTACAAAGAGCAGAGAAGAGAGACAGAAACATAGCCTAGAACAAATTAAGACCAGATGTAGGGAAGAACTGAAAATGAGAGTTGAGATGGCACAAGACACGGGGGCTTCAAATTGGCTCACATCATTACCAATAAAGGAGAAAGGCTTCAGCTTAAATAAACAAGAATTCAATGATGCCGTAGCCTTGAGGTATGGGTGGCCAGTTTCGAACCTGCCGCTGAAATGTGCATGCGGTGAAATAAACAACCCAGACCACTGTATGACCTGTAAGAAAGGAGGATTCATCTGTATCCGGCATGATGAAGTACGAGACATCACTGCACAAATGCTGGACGAGGTGTGTCATGATGTCAGAATCGAACCGGAACTTCTGCCTATGGACGGACAGCGCTTGGCCCACAATACTGCAAATACTTCAAATGAAGCAAGAGTGGACATAAGTGCTCGAGGTTTTTGGACGAGGGGACAACGGGCTTTTTTCGACATCAGAATCTTCAACCCAAGAGCACAAACATATCGTGAGCGAGGACACAAGGCGGCATACTTGAGAAACGAAAGTGAGAAAAAACGCGCTTATGAAGAAAGAATTTTGACCAGGGATCAAGGAAGCTTTACTCCTCTGGTCTTCTCATCGTCGGGAGGTATGGGACCTTCTGCAAGTGTCTTCTATGCCAGATTAGCTGAACAAATATCGGAGAAAAAGCGCCAGCATAGAAGCCAAGTCATAACTTGGATGAGATGCCGGCTCTCTTTCTCTCTTCTCAGGTCTGCACTCCTATGTCTCAGGGGTACAAGGTCCTCCCCGCTACAGAGGACAAGAGTGAGAGACTTGGACTTTGAAATGGTCGTGGCGGAGGGACGAATTGGGGAACAACTAGGTTGATTGTAAGGAGGTAATGGTACAATAAGATAAACTACAATGTAACTAGAATAAGATAGATTGTACACCACTTTGTAACTGTCACCTTAATAAAAAAAAAAAATGGATCAGGGTATATATAGTATAGACTGGACACGGAGACGCGAACCCATTAATTACCAGAGCCAGATTGGTCCCGAGGTCGTTTTTTTTTTTCATATCCTCAATACCGACGTCGTACTTCGAACGCCATTAATACTCAGAAGACAGACAGAGAAAAAAAACAAGAGGATGACGAAGATAATGAAAAACAGAAGAAGAAGAAGAAGAAGAAGAAGAAGAAGAAGAAGAAGAAGAAGAAGAAGAAATAAAAAAGAAGGCGAAAAAGAAGAAGAGAAGATGAAGAAGACGAAGAAGAACAAAGAAGAAGCAGAAGAAAGCATAAGCTCTGAATGATAACTTAATAAAGGCTATTACTATTACATGAAGTAATAGTGGCATCTTGGCCAAGGAATAAGCTGTTCATTCATTGGTCTCTTATGTCTCCCACCTCGCTGTGACGCAAATCGATTCGATATGATATGATGAAAATATATATATATATATATATATATATATATATATATACAGTATACTATATATATATAATATATAATATATATATATATATATATATATATATATATACAGTACACTATATATATACTGTATATATATATATATATATATATACAGTACACTATATATATACTGTATATATATATAAAATGGATAAGTATCTTGAACTCAATAGCTACCTAAGTAATCATGGGTGAATACTATAATAATGGCATTTAGAAGGCGAGACTCCATCGACATAATTCGGGATATATATAAACTTCTCTAATGGGAACAAAGCACAACCAACCATGATATTATGATAAGATTAACTGTGTTGGTGGTGTAATGGTTTAGATGCTTATGTTCTGGGTGTGGTGTCCCGAGTTCGAATCTCGGGAAGACCATATGCTTGTTGATTAATGTTAAGAACGGGGTGTTACTTATTAAGAGTTACTGATGCTAGGTGATGTATTGCTTGGGTCTTAGAAATGACAAGAGTTTCAAAATAATCGACGTCAATTTATCATCTAATGTTTTGCTATTATTAATGGGAGATGGGTCGTCTTTCTGGTCCCCCTTCTTCCTCATGTTTAGCCCCATTAGTTTTCAGATTTTAAGACGTTCGCCCCATTAGTTGGTCGATTTAATAAACTTTCGTCCAATTTCCATATGACATTTGACATTTCGTGCCATTTAAGTGTCGATATTTTTCCTGACGAGCAATAGCAAGCCTGTCATTTTACGAGAAACAGGCCTTCGGCCGTAACATTTGTCTATCGAAAAATGTACAAATTTATCTTGAAGGTGATCTAGGGATTTTTTTTTTTTAAATGTTGATGAAGGTCTAGCGAGGAAACTAAAAAAGTAAATTAATATAAAGAATAAGATAGATTGTACACCACTTTGTAACTGTCTTCATAAAAAAAAAATCTATATAAAAAAAAAAATATATATATATATATATATATATATAAATAGACCCCCCAAAACAACCACTGTCCCCTTTAATAGCTAGTAAACTACAGTATGTTATGATATGATAAACTACACTGTAATCATATAATGGGTATGAAATCTATCTATCTATCTATATGCTCAGGCCCAATCCCCATTTTGGGGGTAGCCGACTCAAGACAGAGCAAGAACAGGGAAAACACAAAAACAACATAAAACAAAATGGTAATGAAAAATATGTATAAAAATCCAACCTTATCAAATTATATTGGTAGCTATAAAGTCATCCAACATAAGGATAGAGAGGTAAATCACTATAGGTAGGCGTCAGCGAACTTGACAACACCCCGGAACTTCTTATAACTCGAAACGAATGAAAGCAATCGGGCTGACGTTTCTATCATTTAGGAAGAGTCTACCAGGAAATAGGTGTCGATATTTACAGCCAGTTTGCTCTAGGCCCTTTTGAGTTACAGAGAGGTCAGGGATCAAGATGTTTTGGTCAAGTATGTTGGTGCTACCTATACCCATGAATTTACGACCTCTCGTCCTATTTCTTTGTCAATATTAAGACTGTTTGTGTCATTCAGGTGTCGATTTTTTCCTGGCGAGCGATAGCGAGCCTGTAATTTTAGACGAATCGGCCTACGGCCGGGACATTTTTCTATCGAAAAATGTACAAATTTATCTTGAAGGAGGGTTATGGGCGGGTGTTTTTATAAGCTCTATGGAGGTCTAAGGAGGAAACTAAATATAGTAAAAAGATACATAAATGAGCAAATAAATACGCCCATCCCCCCTTAATAAATACGCCCATCCCCCCTTAATAAATACGCCCATCCCCCCTTAATAAATACGCCCATCCCCCCCTTAATAAATACGCCCATCCCCCCTTAATAAATACGCCCATCCCCCCTTAATAAATACGCCCATCCCCCCTTAATAAATACGCCCATCCCCCCTTAATAAATACGCCCATCCCCCCTTAATAAATACGCCCATCCCCCCTTAGAAACCCTATATATTTATCTATTGCCAAACGCCTTCATCCCCGAGGGTGTGGCCATGAATGAATCGCCTCCACGCACCTCTGTCATCCTCCTACCCCACACCACTTGAATGCCTCTCATCTCCATCCTTCCATCTCATTCTTGGTCTGCCTCTCCCTCTTTATCCTTCCCACTATATTTCTCTCAACTCCATCCTACCATCTTATTCTTGGTCTGTCTCTCCCTGTCTTCCCTTCCACCCATATACCTCTCAACTCCATCCTACCATCTCATTCTCGGTCTGTATCTCCCTGTCTGCCCTTCCACCCATACACCTCTCAACTCCATCCTACCATCTCATTCTCGGTCTGTATCTCCCTGTCTTCCCTTCCACCCATATACCTCTCAACTCCATCCTACCATCTCATTCTTGGTCTGTATCTCCCTGTCTTCCCTTCCACCCATATACCTCTCAACTCCATCCTACCATCTCATTCTCGGTCTGCCTCTCCCTCCAACGTTTAACAATGTACTACGCAGGGGAGCCATGGTATTATAGAAAGACAGTGCCGGCACCCTTGTTGCCAAGAGCCACCATCATCACCACCAGGTTGGCATTCCTTGGCACTGGTTCTGGCACTTACACGCACAGTCAGTCCTAGAGGTCACAGACATCACACACACAAACGCACACACACACACGCTCACGCATATACTTGTAGAGGTCACTGAATCTTGCACACACACACACATAATATATACACACGTACAGTCAGAATCTTACATACACACACACGCACACATAATATATACACACGTACAGTCAGAATCTTACATACACACACACGCACACAAAATACATACACACGTACAGTCTGACACAGAGGTCACAGACATCACATACAAACACATGTAGGCCTACTTACTTACACATATTTCTAGAGGTCACAGGCGCCACATACACACACATATACTGTACATAACATATATACACACACACAAATATACATAACACATACACACACACACATATACATAACATACATACACACACGGGCTGTAATTATGTGAGAAAAATGTACCAATTTATCTTGAAGGGAGATCTAGGGGCGCCTTTTTAAGCTTCATGGAGGTCTAGCGAGGTTACTATACACATAAATACATACATAAATAAATAGAGTTATCACCGATTCTCTCAAGTCTTTCATCTGCTCAACAAGTAAGCTCTGGAACTCTCCCCCTCAATCTGTCTTTCCCTCATCCTATGACTTAAACTGCTTCAAGCTCCGTGTGTCCAGACATTTTGACTCAAACGTAACTTGAATTTGCCTGTTTGTCACTCTTTCAACTATGGGGGGTGACACTTGTTACATGCAGATTTGCTTTTTGTCTCCTTCATATATACAGTATACCTTAAAAGGGTTGTTATTGTTGTTGCTGCTGTTCCCCAGGCTGTCTAGCCGAGCAGCCCCAAGGTTCCGAACAAGGCCAAGGCCATAACCGAGAGCCACAAAACCCTCCCACTAATAAAGCCCAGGTTACCGAAGCCACTCCAAGGCGGGGAGCTGAGGAGGGTGCGGAAACGCCCGGGAAACCAAAGCCCCACCCAAGGCCCTGTGCCCCTCAGCAATTATGAAGGGAAAGTTGAGGGGCAAAGGAAAAATGTGACGTTTTGGCTCCAAATCTGCCAACCTCTAGGTTAGCAGTAGGGAGGTCAATCCACGGAAGAGACGCCGTCACTTGAGATCTAGAGAATATATAAGTAAAAGGAACACTCAGAGTAAGCTATGGGTATGGCAGAGATCGCTCAGTTCTCACTCTGATAGACCAGCCCATCACCACATGACTAGAACCCAATCCTCTCAGCATCAGCTAGGAAAGGCCCTTGAAAGCCACCTTTGGCAGGGGGATAGCTCCCCTATTTCAACTTCTTTCGGGGTTGGGCAACCGCCCAAGGGTAGGGTAAAAGGGTAGTAATATTATTATGGCGACTTTATGTAACTTTTTCATACCCACTATTATAAGAGGTCAAACTGTATCCCCGGGAGGTCAAAGTAGAGGTCACATTAGCCTGACAGTAAGCGCGGTGCCACCCCTACTACTAGTGCACCAGTCAGTGCCAGAAATACCGTGCCGTGCCTGAGGATGCCAAGACTGTGACGCTATGTAGTGTGTGTGTGTGTGTGTGTTAAAGGGGGTACTACTACCTATTTAGGGACCCCCTTTCTCCCTCATGCTTAGCAGATTAGTTTTGAGGTTTTCAGACGTTCGTTTCGTTAGCTTGGTGATTTTGAGACCTTTTGCCTTATTGTCAATATTAAGACCTCCCGTTCCCTTTAGGTGTCAATTGTTTCCTGGCGAGCGAAAGCGAGCCTCTAATTACAGAAGGAACCGGCCTTTGGCCGGGAAATTTTTCTATCGAAAAATGTACAAATTTATCTTGAAAGGGGGTCTAGGGGGTGTTTTTCTAAGCTTGATGGAGCTCTAGTGAGGAAACTCAAAAATACATTAATTAATAAATATATAGACCAAAAACCAAGCCTTACCCCCTTAAAGGTGCCGCGGGTGAGAGGACGACGACCTCATACACAACACACACAGACACACACACATAGAGCCAGCCAAAGCCACGGTCACGGCCACGGACGCTCGGAGGGGGGGGGGGGGGCAATGATCCCCAGCTGGAATAGCCCTTGGTTGAAACGTTGGTCGGTTGGTCGCGAGGATTAAAGTACTCTGGTCCAACAGGCTCAACAGGTACAGCTACTTACAAAAATATGTAAGCTCGTGCGGTGTTCTTTATGAAAATATGTAAGCTCGGGCGGTGTTCTTTATGAAAATATGTAAGCTCGGGCGGTGTTCTTTATGAAAATATGTAAGCTCGGGCGGTGTTCTTTATGAAAATATGTAAGCTCGGGCGGTGTTCTTTATGAAAATATGTAAGCTCGGGCGGTGTTCTTTATGAAAAATATGTAGTGCGGTTGTTCTTAATGAAAATATGTAAGCTCGTGCGGTGTTCTTTATGAAAATATGTAAGCTCGTGCGGTGTTCTTAATGAAAATATGTAAGCTCGTGCGGTGTTCTTTATGAAAATATGTAAGCTCGGGCGGTGTTCTTTATGAAAATATGTAAGCTCGGGCGGTGTTCTTTATGAAAATATGTAAGCTCGGGCGGTGTTCTTTATGAAAATATGTAAGCTCGGGCGGTGTTCTTTATGAAAATATGTAAGCTCGGGCGGTGTTCTTTATGAAAATATGTAAGCTCGGGCGGTGTTCTTAATGAAAATATGTAAGCTCGGGCGGTGTTCTTAATGAAAATATGTAAGCTCGGGCGGTGTTCTTTATGAAAATATGTAAGCTCGTGCGGTGTTCTTTATGAAAATATGTAAGCTCGGGCGGTGTTCTTTATGAAAATATGTAAGCTCGGGCGGTGTTCTTAATGAAAATATGTAAGCTCGGGCGGTGTTCTTTATGAAAATATGTAAGCTCGGGCGGTGTTCTTTATGAAAATATGTAAGCTCGTGCGGTGTTCTTTATGAAAATATGTAAGCTCGTGCGGTGTTCTTTATGAAAATATGTAAGCTCGGGCGGTGTTCTTTATGAAAATATGTAAGCTCGTGCGGTGTTCTTAATGAAAATATGTAAGCTCGTGCGGTGTTCTTTATGAAAATATGTAAGCTCGTGCGGTGTTCTTAATGAAAATATGTAAGCTCGTGCGGTGTTCTTTATGAAAATATGTAAGCTCGTGCGGTGTTCTTTATGAAAATATGTAAGCTCGGGCGGTGTTCTTTATGAAAATATGTAAGCTCGGGCGGTGTTCTTTATGAAAATATGTAAGCTCGGGCGGTGTTCTTAATGAAAATATGTAAGCTCGGGCGGGTTCTTTATGAAAATATGTAAGCTCGGGCGGTGTTCTTTATGAAAATATGTAAGCTCGGGCGGTGTTCTTTATGAAAATATGTAAGCTCGGGCGGTGTTCTTTATGAAAATATGTAAGCTCGTGCGGTGTTCTTAATGAAAATATGTAAGCTCGGGCGGTGTTCTTTATGAAAATATGTAAGCTCGTGCGGTGTTCTTTATGAAAATATGTAAGCTCGGGCGGTGTTCTTTATGAAAATATGTAAGCTCGTGCGGTGTTCTTAATGAAAATATGTAAGCTCGTGCGGTGTTCTTTATGAAAATATGTAAGCTCGTGCGGTGTTCTTTATGAAAATATATCCATTTATATTGATGTTCAGATAAAATAAGCTATTTATAAATCAATACATAATATGGATTGATTCGTATACAGCTGACTAGATTTCAACATAATTATCAACGGATATATTTGCATAAAGAAAATCACAAAAACTCACAAACATTTCTCAGTAGCTGTACAGTCGGCCTAATAAGTGATGTCTCGGTAACAAGTATGTTTTGATCTATAATTGGTATCCGCAACATTTACAAATGACTATTTATTTTTGAGTGAGGTATACCAACACGTTCCTACACTTACCCACCCTATTCAACATCTAACAGACAGCACAGAGCGAGCCAAACATAATGAAAGCTGATAATTGACTTATTAGCGCCATTGTACAGTGAAGAGCATAAATCGCGACGTACCCATTTGAAGCAGTATCGAACGCTAATGAAACAATACAATGCTTTATTATGGCCCAGATGCTTCAGAACTTGGATATAAAGGTTCAAAGATTCGAATAGGTGTAAAATTATAATTATATGCTCTTGACTGAACAATTTGAACATTGTACATTTAAGGGGAGGTTTCCACTTGAGGGATTTTTTTTCGAACTTCCTCCTCCCTCATGTTTAGCCCCATTGCTTTTGAGATTTTAAGACGTTCGCCCCATTATGTTGACGATTTTTAGAACTTTCGACCCATTTCTGTCAATTTTAAGACCTTTCGTGCCATTTAGGTGTCGATTTTATCCTGGCGAGCGATAGCGAGCCTGTAATTTAAGAGAAACCGGCTTTCAGCCGGGAAATTTTTCTATCGAAAAATGTACAAATTTATCTTGAAAGGGGGTCTAGGGGGTGTAATTTTAAGCTTAATAAAAAAGTAGGGAACAAACTAAATACCTCCCCTTAAAGGCAACACAAATGGTACACATAATATGAGCAACGATAGGATGAGTCATGTCTCGGCTGCACCAAGTATGTTTTGATCAATAATTGGTATCAGCAATATCTAAGCTTCATTTCCTCATATCGAGTGAAATATACAAACATGTTCCTACACTTTCCCACCCTACCCAACATCTGACAGACATTAATGTAATAACAGACCGACAGTGATAACAACAGGTAACTCAGGTAAGCTACTACTTACCCACACACATACACACCTTACTCTTCACCTGTCAGTCATCCCGCCACCACCACAATTAGCTCCCACAACCAATATTCCGCTTACCTGAAATAACGAGAAGATCAATGTTAAATATGATAATTATAATGTAAAACTTTTGCAAAATAAACAAACCAAAACTGGGACGAACACAGTAAAAAGACAAAACATCTTATCAAAATCGCTATGTGGAAACAACGCTTAAGGGGAGATCTCCACTGGAGGGATTTTTTTTCTTGACCCCTTTCTCCCTCATGTTTAGCCCCATTGCTTTTGATATTATAAAACGTTTGCCCCATTAGTTTAGCGATTTTAAGAACTTTCACCCCATATTAAGACCTTTCGTGCCATTCAGGTGTCAATTTTATCCTGGCGAGCGATAGCGAGCCTGTAATTTAAGAGGAACCGGGACATTTTTCTACCGAAAAATGTACAAATATATCTTGAAAGGGACTCAAAGGGGTGTAATTTTAAGCTTGATGGAGGTCTAGGGAACAAACTAAATACCTCCCCTTAAGCAAAATAATAATATATAACTAAGTAACACTCCGATCTTCAACATTAATCACCAATTACAAACCCCCCCATGTACTTGAATAAACTAAATAAATAAAAGCACACACCCTCCGCCACATAGGGTGTACATTATTACTACACATGAGCAAGTTCATGTGTTTCCCAAGCCAACTAATTTCACATATAATAGGATCATATGTGTGTCATTCATGTGAGAGGAGGTGTATAATAAGCAAGCAAAATGACATGAGTCGGAATAATAAGAAACAATAAATCCATAACGCACAGATAACCAAGTGTAATTATAAAATGTTCTAACAAACTCTCATAATTATAATTTTCAATTAAGGGGAGGTATTTAGTTTGTTCCCTAGACCTCCATCAAGCTTAAAATTACACCCCCTTGAGTCCCTTTCAAGATATATTTGTACATTTTTCGGTAGAAAAATGTCCCGGCCGAAGGCCGGTTGCTCTTAAATTACAGGCTCGCTATCGCTCGCCAGGATAAAATTGACACCTGAATGGCACGAAAGGTCTTAATATGGGGTGAAAGTTCTTAAAATCGCTAAACTAATGGGGCAAACGTTTTATAATATCAAAAGTAATGAGGCTAAACATGAGGGAGAAAGGGGTCAAGAAAAAAATCCCTCAAGTGGAGATCTCCCCTTAAGTTAATATTCCCACCTCCTTTAGCATTGATTGCCTTGGTCTAACATTGAATTATTATGTTTTGTCCACCAACCAACTTCACCTCTAAACTCAATTCAATGAAATCAACAAATACCTGTGGCACTCCAAGGACTCGAACCCAGGACATACTCGCAGCCTGATCTCTGGACACCTCATATTAGATCCATTGCTAAATATGCTTCCAAGAAAATGGGACTTCTACACAGAGTTCGACAATTCTTCTTCAATATATAAAAGTCATGTGCGTTGAAGATGGAACACTGTTCACCCTTGTGGAATGGATTAGTTTGACCCCATCATTTTGTCAATTTTAAGACCTTTCGTACCATATAGAAATCCGCCTTCAGCTAGGATATTATTCTACCGAAAAATGTACAAACGTATCTCGAAGGGGGTCTTGGGGGTGATTTTTAAGCTTGATGGAGTTGTATGAAGCAAATAAAATAAAATAAAATAATCATAAATAAATTCACACATAAAAACTCGCCTAGGGGGGATGATTAATTTTTGGCCGAGTTTTTCATTTATTTCATATATTTTTTAGTTTACTCCCTAGACCTCCAACAAACTTAAAAAAAAAAAAAAAAAAAAACACTCCTTAGATCCTTCTTCAAGATAAATTTGTACAATTTTCGATAGAAAATTTTCCAGGCTGAAGGCCGGTTTCTCTTAAAATTACAGGTTCGCTATCGTTCGCCAGGAAAACAACTCGTCCCCTAAATGGCACGAAAGGTCTTGATATTGACATAGAAATGGGACGAAAGGTTTTAATATCGACCAACTAATGGGGCGAACGTCTTAAAATCTGAAAACTAATAGGGCTAAACATGAGGAAGAAAAAAATGAAGAAAAATAAAATGCGAAGATGTTAACCAAAACGACAATTATAATAGCGGTAATAATCAATAATCAAATGATGGCTAGTTCCTTAATGAGATATTTGATTGGCAGTCTCCAAGCTCCGGAATTATCCTTTGATGAGAGTTGGGGGTATATTGACTGACACACACACACACACAGCACACACACACAAACAAACAGTACCACCACTAATAATACCTTACGGTTAAACACCCATCATAAAAACTAGTTCACCTTGACATTAAACTTCCCACACGATCATGCTATTGTTGTCTCTACCTCCATATATTATAAACCAGACTATATTATTATGATCAATATTCAATATTTTAGTAACCGAGCTACTATTATGTTAAGGGGGGATGGTTCACTTTTGGGGAGATTTTTGCATGCATTCATTATTTTTCTAGTTTCCTCCCTAGACCTCCATCATATTTAAAAAAAACAAAACATCCATTAGATCCCCCTTCTAGATTACTTTGTACATTTTTCGGTAGAAAAATGTCCCGGCCGAAGGCCGGTTCTTCCAACATTACAGGCTCACTATCGTTCGCCAGGGAAAAAATAGACACCTACTGTAAATAGCACGAAAAGTCTAAATATTGACGAAGAAATGGGGCGAAAGGTTTTAAAATCGCCAAACTAATGGGGCCGAACGTCATAACATCTGAAAACTAATGGGGCTTAACATGAGGGAGAAAGTGGTGACCAGAAAACCGGCCCATGTCCCTTGAAAGCAGACTATCCTATTATGATATAAAAGGAGATCAATAGTTTAGTAACTGAGGTACTATTAGGTGGTTTGCTTAAGGGGAGATCTCCACTTGAGGGATTTTTTGCTGGACCCCTTTCTCCCTCATGTTTAGCCCCATTGCTTTTGATATTATAAAACGTTTGCCCCATTAGTTTAGCGATTTTAAGAACTTTCACCCCATATTAAGACCTTTCGTGCAATTCAGGTGTCGATTTTATCCTGGCGAGCGATAGCGAGCCTGTAATTTAAGAGGAACCGGCCTTCGGCCGGGAAATTTTTCTATCGAAAAATTTACAAATTTATCTTGAAAGGGACTCAAGGGGTGTAATTTTAAGCTTGATGGAGGTCTAGGGAACAAACTAAATACCTCCCCTTAAGGGGAGATGGGGTGTTTTGGGGGTCCTTCTTCTTCTTCCTGCTTAGCCCATTAGTTTTCAAATTCTAAGACGTTCCATTAGTTTGGCGATTTTAAGATTGTTCACCCCATGTCTGTGTCAATATTTAGACTGTTCGTGTCATGCAGATGTCTATTTTTCCTGGCGAACGACAGCGAGCCTGTAATGGACATCTTTCTATCGAAAAATGTACAAATGTATCTTGGAGCAGGGTGTTGGGCAGGTGTTTTTTAAGCTTGATGGGAAGAAACTAGAAAAATAATAAATAAATGAAAAATTCGACCAAGAAGTGAGCCATCCCCCCTTAATCAAACTAGGACACTTGAGCAAGGTTGGGTGGGGTTGGGTAAGGCTGGGGTAAAAAAAAAAAATTGTATTTATTTTTTATTTTTTTCCTAAGTTTAGATTAGCTTAGGTTAAGCTAGTTTAGATTATAGCTTAGGAGAGATTAAATTTGGGATAGGTTAGAATAGGTAAGGTTCGGGGGAGGTCTTTCGTTTTTCGGGCCCCCCCCCCCCTTCTCCCTCATGTTTAGCCCCATTATTTTTGAGATATTAAGACATTCTCCCCGTATGTTTGGCGATGTTAAGGGGAGGTTTTTAGTTTGGTCCCTAGATATCCTTCAAGCTTAAGATTACACCCCCTTGAGCCCCTTTCAAGATAAATTTGAACATTTTTCGGTAGAAAAATTTCCCGGCTGAAAGCCGGTTCCTCTTAAATTACAGGCTCGCTATCGCTCGCCAGGATAAAATCGACACCTAAATGTCACGAAAGGTCTTAAAATTGACAGAAATGGGTTGTAAGTTCTTAAAATCGTCAAAATAATGGGGGCGAACGTTTTAAAATTAGAAAAGCAATGGGGCTAAAGATGAGGGAGAAAGGAGTCAAGAAAAAAATCCCTCAGGTGGAAATCTCCCCTTAAGGCCTTTCTTCGTCAATACTACGACATTTACGTGTGATTTAGGTGTCGATTCTTTCCTGGCAAGCGATAGCAAGCCTGCAATTTAGGAGGAACCGGGAATTTTTTTCTATAAATTTGTATACAAATGTATCTCGAAGGGGGGTCTTTGGGATATTTTTGGGGGGGTCTTTGGGGTATTTTTGGGGGGTCTTTGGGGTATTTTTTGGGGTCTTTGGGGTATTTTGGGGGGTCTTTGGGGTATTTTTGGGTGGTCTTTGGGGTATTTTTGGGGGGTCTTTGGGGTATTTTTGGGGGGTCTTTGGGGTATTTTTGGGTGGTCTTTGGGGTATTTTTTAAGCTTAAGGGGAGATGGCCCGTTTTTCTTGACCTCCTTCGTCCTCATGTTTAGCCCCATCGGTTTTCAGGTTTTAATTTCTCGGCTCACTAGTTTGGCGATTTTAAGACCTTTCGCCCCGTATCTTTGTCAATGTTAAGACTTTTCGTGTCATTTAGGTGTCGATATTTTCCTGGCGAGCGATAGCGAGCCTGTAATTTAAGAGAAACCAGCCTTCAGACAGAAAATTTTTCTATCGAATAATGTACACATTTCTCTTGAATGGAGGGTCTTGGGCGGGTGTTTTTTGATGGAGGTCTAGGGAGGGAACTAAGAAAATAATACATAAATACATATATGAGCAAATAAAAACGACCCATCTCCCTTAAGGGGGGTGACCTGTTTTTGTTCTGTCCTTTTCTATCTTTCTCTGGCTTGTATCCATTTGGCCCCATTCAACCTACTGTTTTCAGACGTTTATCCCCATCCGGTGTCAATTTCTTACTGGTGAGCGGTAGCGAGCCAGCATATTTTAAATTTTTGTTAAACAGCAGGCTAAATTTGTACATTTTTCGATAGAAAAATTTCTCCGGCGAAGCCGGATTCCTTCATATATTGCTGGCTCGCTATCGCTCGCCAGGAAGAAATCGTCACCTAGATGGGGATAAACGTTTTAAAATAGTTGGCTGAATGGGGCCGAATGGATACAAGCCAGAGAAAGAGAGAAAAGGACAGAAATAACAAAAAGCAGGTCACCCACCTTAGTGTGTACCTATTATTTTCACTTAGGAGGTTGAGTTTACCGTTATAGGGGTCATATGATATTAACATATGATCAGGATGTATGTGTGTGTGTGTGTGGCTTAGCGGGGATAAGAGGGTTTTTTTTTTTTTCTATCACGACTATATACCTGTGCCGCGTGATCAGGAAACAGTTATATATACAAATTATATACAGTTATGATATCTCCATGAGGGTCTGGTGGTGGGGGAGGGGGGGGGGGGGGCGGAGGGGTAAAGTTTAAGGTCGTTGTGGTGGTGGTATTGGGGGTGCAGTAGTCTGGTCTAAGGCATGGTCGTGGTAGTGGTGACAGGTAATAGGGGTGGTGGTGGTGGTGATAGTGGTAGAGGTGGTAGGTGATGGTGGTAGTGGTCTTGGAGTCAGGATACAAAGTGGTGATAGGTGGTAGTGCTGGTGGTGGTGGTGATAGTGATGGTGGTGGTGATGGTGGTAGTATTAGTGGTGGTGGTGGTGGTAGTGGTAGAGGTGGTAGGTGATGGTGGTAGTGGTCTTGGAGTCAGGATACAAAGTGGTGATAGGTGGTAGTGCTGGTGGTGGTGGTGATAGTGATGGTGGTAGTATTAGTGGTGGTGGTAGTGGTGGTGGTGGTAGGGGTAGTGTTTAAGTCAGAGGTCAGGGTACAACAAGCAGTCATACGGGTACTTTTTCTCACATTTTTACAGCAATCCTAACAGTAAATTAAATATTGACATTTTTACAGCAATTCGGATTCTATAGTACATTGGCATTACAACAGCAATTCAACCCCAGTAACTTCAATATGGAAATTTTAACAGCAAATATAACCGAGTAGCTTCTATATTGACATTTTAACAGCAATTCGGAATTTACAGCATATTGACATTCGGGAATATACTATATAATAATCTAATGATAGGTTTTTAGTTTTCTCCATAAACCTCCATTAAGCTTTTAAAATTAAATTACAGGCTCACTTTCGATCGCCAGGGAAAATCAACATCTAAATGGCACACCAGGAAAAACAATCAACATCTAAATGGCACACCAGGAAAAACAACATCTAAATGGCACACCAGGAAAATCAACATCTAAATGGCACACCAGGAAAAACAATCAACATCTAAATGGCACACCAGCAAAATCAACATCTAAATGGCACACCAGGAAAATCAACATCTAAATGGCACACCAGGAAAAACAACATCTAAATGGCACACCAGGAAAATCAACATCTAAATGGCACACCAGGAAAATCGACATCTAAATGGCACACCAGGAAAATCAACATCTAAATGGCACACCAGGAAAATCAACATCTAAATGGCACACCAGGAAAAACAATCAACATCTAAATGGCACACCAGGAAAATCAACATCTAAATGGCACACCAGGAAAATCAACATCTAAATGGCACACCAGGAAAATCAACATCTAAATGGCACACCAGGAAAAACAACATCTAAATGGCACACCAGGAAAATCAACATCTAAATGGCACACCAGGAAAATCAACATCTAAATGGCACACCAGGAAAATCAACATCTAAATGGCACACCATGAAAAACAATGACAACTGAATGGAATGAAAGGTCTGAAAATTGACTAAGAAATGGGGTGAAAGGTCTTACAATCGCCAACTAATGGGGCGAACGCCTTAAAATATCAAAACTAATGGGGCTAAACATCAAGGGAGGAGGAGGTCCAGAACAAAAAAATCTCCTTAACCTATAGTCTGTTTATGCTTAGCTGGCGGTAAATTGCCATGTTCGCATCTTGATTACTGAGAGAGAGAGAGAGAGATTTTATTATTTTATTGAGAAAAGTACAAATGTTACATAAGTATCATAGTTACATCATCTCAAAAGGTGCATACGCGATCTTCACCCTAATTCTAGCTAAAACGAGAGAGAGAGAGAGAGAGAGAGAGAGAGAGGGGGGGGGCATGAACTTGCCTATACCAATTCAAACGCCTCCATAATAACGGCGCTTAACCCCTTCTGTACCGGTGATGTATTTCTCCTTATATTCTGGCCACTATTAGACGATTTTGTTCAGCTTAGGAAGGACGTCTACCCATCAAAAGGCTACAGACTATCTCAATTAATCCTTTTAGCTACCATTATAAGCTCCCTAAGCTTCATAACATCGTCTAAATGGAGCTGTAATCAAATACAAGATAGGTCTCAGGTACAGAAGGGGTTAATGGAAGACCTGAGATGATGATGATGATTATTATTATTAGTATTATTATTATTATTATTATTATTAGTAGTAGTAGTATTTTTATTTTTGTTTTATTATTATCATTATTATTATTATCATTATTATTATTATTATTATTATCATTATCATTATTATTATTATTATTTTTGTTTTATTATTATTTATATATATTATTAGTATTGTTATTAGTAGTAGTATTAGTGTCATAATTATTTGTATTATTACTACTACTATTATTATTATTATTATCATCATCTTATACGTTAGTGACTCACACGTTCTTCTCTCTTGATTGACAACTTTCAACTATGACATTCTTTAGTGATATATTATTGCTTAGCTATCTGTAAGCGATACTGTGCAGCTCCTCAGAGCTTTCCCAGTGTATACCACCTCCTCTACGTAGGGTACGTGGTACCCGTTTTGCAACACAATCCCACCCCTACTCTGTGTAACTCTCCAACCCGAGAGTGAAACGTTACTCTCAGTCTTTCTTCTATTCAACAGCTGAGCTCTGGAACTCTCTCCCAGAATCAGTCTTTCCCTCCTCCTATGACTTAAAATGCTTCAAACTCCGTGTGTCCAGGCATTTTAGCTCGAACGTCCCTTTATGTTGGCCCAGTCACTCTTTCAACTATGGGGGAGGCACTCGTTACAGGCAGTTCTGTCTTTTGTATCCCTCACTCACATAGAAAAGAAAAAAAAATTAGGAAGGATCTGTGGTAATTAAATGAGTTGGCTGAGATCGTTTGAAGCCTTATTAATGACTAGGTCCTCCTTAAGCTGAATAAAAGCGTCTAATGGTTGTCAGAATATGATATAAAAAGGACGTCTCTGGTACTGAAAGGGTTACATACTTTATCAACTAAGAGATAATTGGGTGTTAATATAAAAACACCATTACCTAATGCATTGTGTCAGTAATAATAAGATAGGACTGTCTTTATTGTGTTAGTCGTAAGATAGGACGACTGTCTTTAATGGTTTGTTATCATCATTACGTCAGCTGCTAATTTACGAAAGTTGATGTGTGTTGGTATGTGTGTATGTACGTGTGTATGTGTGTGTGTGGTCTTGTTTGTGCGTGTGGTTGTGTGTGCGCGTGAGAGAGAGAAAGAGTGTGTGTGTGTGTGTGTGTTCTTGCGTGTATGTGTAAGTGTGTGTGTATAAGGAATCCATTACAGAAAAAGCGGTGTTGCCATGCCTACAGACTGATCGCGTCATGCCCCATCTCAACAACAACAACAACAACAACAACAGTGATCGAATGATATGTCGGACTTGTTGGGGGGAGAGAAGTACCCTGACCAGGATTCGAACCCACTCACCCCAGGTAGATTTGGGAGAGCTGGACACCGTAACCACTCCGCTCATGCCCGAGTGGTTAAAGTGCCCAGCTCTCCCAAACACACATGGGGTGAGTGGGTTCGAATCCTGGTGAGGGTACTTCTCTCCCAACAACAGTGATCCCCAAACCCCAACCATACTACGAGACTCTATGACCTGCTGTACAGTTTCGGCCAAAAGTATCGTCCCCACCTTCACATCAACAACAACAATACCTATAAATTACTCTCTTGATATAGTAACTTAACCCCTTCACCACCATGACGTAATTTTCATCTCATTCTGGTCACCATTAGACGATTTTGTTAAGGGGAGATTTCTAGTGTGTTGCTTTGACCTCCATCAAGCTTAAAATTACACCCCTTTGAGCGCCTTTCAAGATAAATTTGTACATTTTTCGGTAGAAAAATGTCCCGGCTGAAAGCCGGTTCCTCTTATATTACAGGCTCGCTATCGCTCGCCAGGATAAAATCGACACCTAAATGGTACGAAAGGTCTTAAAATAGACAGAAATGGGGCGAAAGTTATTAAAATCGCCAAACTAATGGGGCAAACGTCTTACAATCTCAAAAGCGATGGGGCTAAACATGAGGGAGAAAGGGGTCAAGAAAAAAATCCCTCAAGTGGAAACCTCCCCTTAAGCTTTGTGATCTCCTCCCTCTAGGACTCAAAGGGGTAAATACGATCTCCATAAACCCTCAGAGTAACATAGGTCCTTCTTAAACTGCGTAAAATCCTCTAATTATAGCTAAAATCAAGGGTAAAAAGGCGTCATGGTGCTGAAGGGGTTAAGGGGAGGTTTTGAGTTTGTTCCCCAGACCTCCATCAAGCTTGAAATTACATACCCTATATCCCCTTTCAAAATGAATTTGTAAATTTTTCGGTAGAAAAATGTCCCGACCGAAGGCCAGTTCCTCTTAAATTACAGGCTCGCTATCGCTCGCCAGGAAAAAATCGACACCTAAATGGCACGAAAGGTCTTAACATTTACAGAAATTGGGAAAAAGTTCTTAAAATCACCAAACTAATGGGGCGAGTGTCTTAATGTCTCAAAAGCAATGGGGCTTAATCATGAAGGAGAAATGAGTTCTGGAAAAAAAATCCCTCAAGTAGAAATCTCCCCCACTCCTGAACAAAACTAACCAAAACAAATGCACGTAAGTTAAAGATACTGTTTTTGTTTCTTGAAGAAGCCGTGTCTGGCGAAACGTCGAATACACTTGGGTCCTACTCTGCATTTGTGTCAGGATTCGAACCCAAAAGCCCGACCCTCTCCTAGACTGCAGCGTATAGGAATCGAACCATAAGTTACCGACTCAGCTACCCAATTGTACTACCCACTTGATTAAACCCGGGTACGCATCAGGCGTCGAACCCCAAACCACCGAGCCTTATAATGAACCTTGCCTCACCCAGCCACCGAGTCTGATCCACCATACTTAATTTTTTTTTTATGGACCCACCTACCCATCATTTTTAAGAGGAGATGGGTCGTTTTTCTAGATCCCCTTCTCCCTCATGTTTGTCCCATTAGTTTGTCGATTTCAAGACCTTTCGCCTCATTTCTGTGTCAATATTAAGACCTTTCGTGCAATTCAGGTGTCGATTTTTTTCCTGACGAACGACAGTGAATCTGTAATTTTGGAAGAACCGGCCTTTGGCCAAGAAATGTTTCTACCGAAAAATGTACAAATCTAGAAGGGGGATCTAATGGATGTATTTATAAGTTTGATGGAGGTCTAGGGAGGAAACTAGAAAGTAATAAAAAGGTACACAATGAGGAAATAAATAACCCCATCCCCCCTTAACCCCATCAGAAATAAACAACCCCATCCCCCCTTAACCCCTTCAGAAATAAACAACCCCATCCCCCTTAACCCCTTCAGAAATAAACAACCCCATCCCCCCTAACCCCTTCAGCACCATGACGGCCTTTTCCTTTTCATTCTGGCAAGAGGTAGATCATTGTACGCAGTGTAAGAAGGACCTATGTTGTTTGGAGGGTTTATTGAGATCGTATTAAGGGGAGGTTTTTAGTTGTTTCCTACTCCTCCAGCAATCTTAAAATTTCACCCCCTTGACCCCCTTTCAAGATAAATGTGTACATTTTTCGGTAGAAAAATGTCCCGGCCGAAGGCCGATCACTTTTAAATTACAGGCTCGCTATCGCTCGCCAGGATAAAATCGACACCTAAATGGCACGAAAGGTCTTAAAATTGACAGAATGGGGTGGAAATTCTTAAAAATCACCAAACTAATGGGGCAAACGAATTAAAATCTCAAAAGCAATGGGGCTAAACATGAGGGAGAAAGGGGTCAAGAAAAAAGTCCCTCAAGTGGATATCTCCCCGTAACCCCTTTGAGTCCTAGAGATAGATTATAAGCTGAAGACAAGAGACTAATGGTAACCAGAATAAGATCAATATTACGTCATGATACTAAAGGGGTTAAGTATGTACAGTATAATGCACGGAGCCTTCACCCACCCAGCCACCACCGAGTATGGCCTAGTGGACTACTGCCGGGGTACGGGTGAGGCTTCGAACCCTATCAGTGTGTCCTCCCGGGGTGAAAGGGGACGAGGGAACCATGACACAGCAACCAAATTACCTCTCTCTCTCTCTCTCTCTATATATATATATATATATATATATATATATATATATATATATATATATATATATATATATATATATATATATATATATATATATATATATATATATATCGCTCTCTCTCTCTCTCTCTCTCTCTCTCTCTCTCTCTCTCTCTCTCTCTCTCTCATACACATTACCGAGAGTGTACCGAAAAATGTACAAATTTATCTTGATGGGTGGTCTAGGGGGGGGGGGGGGGTTTTAAGTGTGATGGAAGTCTAGCGAGGTTACTATACAATTAATACATAAATAGATCAATACACCATAAAACAGCCACTGTCCCCTTAAAGAACAAATTGCTAAAGAACTGCGCTTTGCCCCGTTGTTGTGAGAGGCTACTCGGAAGGTGGAGAGAGGGGGGGGGGGGGGGTTCTGACGAGGGAGAGGAAGTTGGAGAGGATTTTTGCTTAAGGGGAGATGGGTCATTTTTCTAGACCTGCTTTTTCCTGGTGTTTAGCCCCGTTAGTTTTGACATTTTAAGACGTTCGGCCCATTAGTTTGGCGATTTTAACACCTTTAGCTCCATTTCTTTGTCAATGTTAAGACCTATCGTGCCATTTAGGTGTCGATTTTTAGAGGAACCGGCATTTGTCCGGGAAAATTTTTCTACCGAAAAATTTACAAATTTATCTTGAGGGGGGATCTAGAGGGATATTTTTCTAAGTTTGAGGGAGGTCTAGCGAGGAAACTAAACCAAAATACAAATACATTAATAAATACAGCCAAGAAACAGTCACTAGTGACTAGCCCCTTAACATTACCCTGTGATGCTAGTCCATTCTAGTCATTCTATCTTCAGGACGATATATAGGCCTTTACACTAGATAGACAGACAGACAGAGCGATAGATAGATAGATAGATAGACAGACAGATAGATAGATTGGTAGATATAAAACATGTACATAAATCTCTCTCACTCTCTGTCTCTTTCTCTCTCTCTCTCTCTAAGGGGGTCATTCACCTCGCTGCTGGGGTGACGGAGGACGGTAGCTGCCATTGGGAGGGGGGGGGGGGGAGGGGGGGGGGGGAGAGAGAGTGATCCCCCCCCCCTCCCCCAGCCCCCTACCCGAAAGTTTGTAGGACCCCCAATGAGAGTGGTTTCATCTATAGGGAGCGTTACTGTGAGTTATAATACTGTGGCAACACCATTCATCACCTATAATTGAATCCACACACACACACACACACCCACACATACACACACACACACACATACACCCACACACCCACATACACACCCACACACACACACATAAGAAAAGCCTACATATGTCCCAGGCACCACACCACACCGATGCTATCTTTATTTACATATATACAGTATATACAGTATATACTGTATATACAGTATATACTGTATATACAGTATATACAACTATACAGTATATACAGTATATACAGTATATACAGTATATACAACTATACAGTATATACAGTATATACAGTATATACTGTATATACAGTATATACTGTATATACTGTATATACAGTATATACTGTATATACGGTATATACTGTATATACAGTATATACAGTATATACAACTATACAGTATATACAACTATACAGTATATACAGTATATACAACTATACAGTATATACAGTATATACAGTATATACTGTATATACAGTATATACTGTATATACAGTATATACTGTATATACAGTATATACAACTATACAGTATATACAGTATATATACAGTATATACAGTATATACAGTATATACCAACTATACAGTATATACAGTATATACATAGAGTATATACGTATATACAGTATATACTGTATATACAGTATATACTGTATATACAGTATATACTGTATATACAGTATATACAGTATATACAGTATATACAGTATATACTGTATATACAGTATATACTGTATATACAGTATATACAACTATACAGTATATACAGTATATACAGTATATACAGTATATACAGTATATACAGTATATACAACTATACAGTATATACAGTATATACAGTATATACAGTATATACAGTATATACAGTATATACAGTATATACTGTATATACAGTATATAACTATAGTGTATATACAGTATATACAGTATATACAGTATATACAGTATATAACTATACAGTATATACAGTATATATACTGTATATACAGTTTATACAGTATACACTATACAGTATATACAATTATACAGCATATACAGTATATACAACATATACAGTATACACTATATACAGTATATAACTATACAGTATATACTGTATATAACTATACAGTATATAACTATACAGTATATACAGTATAAGTGTATACTGTATATAACTATACAGTGTATATACAGTATATACTGTATATACAGTATATACAACTATACAGTATATACAGTATATACAGTATATACTGTATATACTGTATATACTGTATATACAGTATATACTGTATATACGGTATATACTGTATATACAGTATATACAACTATACAGTATATACAACTATACAGTATATACAGTATATACAACTATACAGTATATACAGTATATACAGTATATACAGTATATACTGTATATACTGTATATACAGTATATACTGTATATACCGTATATACAGATACTGTATATACAGTATATACTGTATATACGGTATATACTGTATATACAGTATATAACTATACAGTATATACAGTATATACTGTATATACAGTATATACAACTATACAGTATATACAGTATATACAGTATATACAGTATATACTGTATATACAACTATACAGTATATACAGTATATACAGTATATACAGTATATACAGTATATACAACTATACAGTATATACAGTATATACAGTATATACAGTATATACTGTATATACAGTATATACTGTATATACAGTATATACTATACAGTATATACAGTATATACAGTATATACAGTATATACAGTATATACAGTATACTGTATATACAGTACAGTATATACAGTATATACAGTATATACAACTAAACAGTATATACAGTATATACAGTATATACAGTATATACAGTATATACAGTATATACTGTATATACAGTATATACAGTATACAGTATATACAGTATATACAGTATATACAGTATATACAACTATACAGTATATACAGTATACAGTATACAGTATATACATTATATACTGTATATACAGTATATACAGTATATACATTATATACATTATATACTGTATATACAGTATATACAGTATTATGTATATACCATATATACAGATCTGTATATACAGTATATACAGTATATACACTTACAGTATATACAGTATATACACTTATACAGTATATACAGTATATACAGTATATACAGTATATACAGTATATACAGTATATACTGTATATACAGTATATACTGTATATACGGTATATACTGTATATACAGTATATACAACTATACAGTATATACAACTATACAGTATATACAGTATATACAACTATACAGTATATACAGTATATACAGTATATACTGTATATACAGTATATACAACTATACAGTATATACAGTATATACAGTATATACAGTATATACAGTATATACTGTATATACAACTATACAGTATATACTGTATATACAACTATACAGTATATACAGTATATACTGTATATACAACTATGATATATTTTACTTCAATTTAGATTGAGTTTCAAATTAAGTAATCGGTTTGTTAGTATAAGATAGTGTACAGGTTAACGTATATCGGCGCTATAATAGGTTAATCGATCTATCACAATCTCGCATAGTCTAGATATCAAAGTCTACACCGAAAAATTATTAATGAGACACAAACTCAGAAGGCGTCGATTTAATGGGTGCTGACGAAAGAGTATGTGTACCCCGTTGCTGAGCTAGAGTTCCCCAAGTCAGCTAGATCCCTCGGAAAACTCTCCCCATATTACGGAAGACGCTACCTAACCCCCCCTCCTTCCCCCCCCCCCCCCCACCCTCTCCTACTACCTTGATTATAGGCCTAAGACGGTGCGGCGGATGCGTCTTCCTATGGGGGGTGGAGGGGGAGGGGGGGGGGGAGAGTGAGGGAGGGGAAGGGAGGGAGGGAGAAAGGAAGGGAGGATGGGAGGCAGGGAGGGAGAAAGGGAGACAGGAAGAAGGAGGGAGGGAGGGAAGGAGGGAGAAAGGAAGAAGGAAGGAGGGAGGGAGGGAGGGAGGGAGGGAGGGAGGAAGGAAGGAAGGAAGGAAGGAAGGAAGGAAGGAAGGGAGGGAGTGGAGGGAAGGAAATAAAGGGGGTTGAAGTGAGGGAGGGAATAGAAAGAAGAATCGGAAGGGAGGGAAGGATCGGGAGTGAGGGAGGGATGGAGATAAGGTGGAATGGAAGGAGAGGTGGGGGGGAATGAAGGCAACAGAGAGAGAGAGAGAGAGAGAGAGAGAGAGAGAGAGAGAGAGAGAGAGAGAGAGAGAGAGAGAGAGAGAGAGAGAGAGAAGGTGAGGGTGAGTTAGAGTGTAAGTAAATGAGTGTGTGTGTGTGCAGTGTGAAAGAGAGAGAGAGTATGTGAGTGAGAGTGTAAAGTGTGAGAGAGAGAGAGAGTGTGTGTGTGTGTGTGTGTGAGAGATAGGTGGTAAGAGAGAGAGAGAGAGAGAGGGGTGGGTAGGGGAGGTACAGTAGGGCTATAGGCAAGGTCAATGTTCTCTCCTTGTTACCAGGCACCCCCCACCAGGCTATACGGCTATATCTGGCACTACCCCCACCTCATCCCCCCCCCCCCTTCCCCCCGGTCTGGCACTCCACCTCTATCCCCGCACCACACCTCTCCCCCTCCTCGTTTCTCCACCATCCTCCTCATCCCAATTCCTTCTAGGCTTCACCTCAGCAGCACACAAACACACACACACACACACACACACGGACGCACACACATTGTTTCGATTCACAAGGCTCTCTCTCTCTCTCTCTCTCTCTAATATATATATATATAAAATATAATATATACTGTATATATATATAAATATAATATATATATATAATTTTATATATATATATATATATATATATATACAGTATATACTGTATACTGTATATATATATACTATTTCTAACGAAAAGCTAGGAAACTTGTATTTACTCAGAACTCACTCTCACATTCTCTCTCTCTCTCTCTTGTGAAAGTTGTCGTTACTTCACTAATAAGTCAGTATTCATAACTTATTAAACAATCGCTTTATGAGGAGGATGTTACATTGTCGATTGTACGTGTGTGTCTGTCTGTGCGTGCGTGTCTGTGTGTGTGTGTATGTACGTATGTGTGTATGTTAATATCAATCAATCAATGGGTATACAGTCTAAACCGTATCTCTCTCTCTCTGTATATATATATATATATATATAGTAAAGCCTTTAACTGAACTACTAGGCTATGGTCAAGGCCTTTGCTAATTTAAAAACAAAAACAAATATTCAGGTTGTTTAAAGGGGAATGATTATTTTTACTATCCCCCCTTCTCCCTCATGTTTAGCCCCACCAGTTTTCAGATTTTAAGACGAACGATCCATTAGCTTGACGATTTTAAGACCTTTTTTTCTCCCCATGTGTTAGTCAATATTAAGACCTTTCGTGCCATTTAGGTGTCTATTTTTGGTTTTCCTGGCGAACGATAGCCAGCCTGTAGTTTGGCTGGCATATTTTTCTACCAACAAATGTACAAATTTATCAAGATCTTGGGGATGTTCTATAAAGCTTGATGGGGGTCTAGGGAGGAAAATGAAAGAATAAATGTATCGACCAATAAATAAACCCTTCCACCCCCCCCCCCCCCCTTATGCCACATAGTTCTATTAAGGGAGCTGACCTGCTTTTTTTTTTATTTCTGTCCTTTTCTCTCTTTCTCTGGCTTGTATCCATTCGGCCCCATTCAGCCAACTATTTTAAGACGTTTATCCCCATCTAGGTGTCGATTTCTTCCTGGCGAGCGATAGCGAGCCAGCATTATATTAAGAAATCCGGCTTCGCCGGAGACATTTTTCTATCGAAAAATGTACAAATTTAGCCTGCTGTCAAAAACATTTAAGAAATATGCTGACTCGCTACCGCTCGCCAGTAAAGAAAATTGACACCTGGATGGGGATAAATGTCTTAAAACAGTAGGCAGAATGGGGCCAAATGGATACAAGCCAGAGCAAGAGAGAAAAGGAGAGAAAAAATGCAGGTCACCCCCCTTAATCGATAATCGTATAGTTCAGTTCTTGATCTGTGAATCATCTAAGTTATTCACTGTATTCCATTTTCTATACATTTGGGGTGTTTTTTTAAAGCTTGATGGAGGAATAGTGAACAAAATATATAATACAATTTAAACTAATAAATATAAATATATCTAAATAATAAATAAATTAACCCATCAAATCTAATAATATAACCTCCACTTTTATTCACTGACCAAGTTTCATGTAAATCCGGCTTTTAGTTTTTGAGATATCCTGTTTTACCAAGAGACAGACAAACAGCGACGATCACATATTCTCCGGTAACTTCGGATGGTGGGGATAATGAGGCTGAGAAAGGAGGGTGGAGGTAGTGGTGTAGTGAGGGAGGAAGAGGAGGAAGGGAGGAGGAGAGAGGAATAAGGGAGTAGGAGGAGGAAGAGGAGGGAGAAGAAGAAGGAGTTAAGAAGGAAGCGGAGGAGGAGGAAGGAGAAGAAGTTGATAAAGAGGAATAATGAGGAAGGAGGCAGTGTAGTAGTGAGGCTGAAAGTGATGATGATGATGATGATGGCAGTAGCTGTATTATTATCTCATGGTTGGCAGCTTCTATAAAGTCTTATTAATTAATGTTCAAGTTACGCAACCCTCCCTCCCTCCCTCCCCCTTCCTTACCTCCACAACCTCCCACCCCCTCCCTCCACCTCATGATTTTTCCTTCCTCCACCTTATGACTCCACAGCTGCCCCCCCCTCCCCCACCCCCTTCGCCTCCCTTTCATGTTGCCCCTTCCTCCACTCCTCCACAGGTAACAGGTGGAGGGAATAGGGGGGGGGGATTCCCTCTACTTTAGGACTTATCCCCTCCCCTCTCACGATACCCCCCTCCCCCCCTAATGGCACCCCCTACCCCTCATGGCACCCCTACCCACCACTCCCACCTCATACCCCACCCCTCTCTCTCTTATGTACACACCCAACTCGACCCCCCTACCCTCATGGCACCCCCCCCCCCCCCCCCCCCTTCCCGTATGACAAACACCCAACGGCCCCACCCCCCTCATGGTACCACCTACCCACCCCTTCCCTCTCATGACATCCACTACCCACCCCTTACCCCTCATGTTACCCCCCACCCTTCCTTATGAAACACCCCCTCCCCCCTCATTGCACCCCTACCCCCCACCCCTCATGGCACCACCCTACCCCCTCTATTATGACACGCCCAACTCACCCCCCTACCCCTCACGACACCCCCTACCTCCCCCCTCACCCCTCATGACACACCCAACTCGCCCCCTACCTCTCATGGCACCCTTTCACACCCACCCCCTACCCCTCACGACACGCCCTACCTCCCCCCCTCAACCCTCATGACTACACCACCCAGTTCGTCTTGACACGCATGGTGAGAAATGTCAGCCCCCTTGAAGCCGGTATCACACGAGCGCTTTTTCACTCAACATTTATCCTCAACACTGGTCTGGCGGCTTATGTGGTCAACATTTATACTATTTCGGTCACCTAAACTCATCTATCATCAGTTTAGTTACCGATACCTGTGCAAAATAGTCCAAAAATGTTGCCAGAAAAATGATGATCATCGAATGTTGACTATAAAAGCTCTCGTGTGATACCGGTTATAGTAACTGCTTTATTCACACTTGACACTCGCTACGTGGCAACAACACCACATTTTAGGAACTGACAACATCCTTTTAGGAACTGACATCATCATTTTAGGAACTGACATAATTATTTTAGGAACTGACAACACCATTTTAGGAACTGACAACATAATTTTAGGAACTGACAACATCATTTTAGGAACTGACAACATCATTTTAGGAACTGACAACATCATTTTAGGAACTGACATCATTTTAGGAACTGACAACATCATTTTAGGAACTGACAACATCATTTTAGGAACTGACATCATTTTAGGAACTGACAACATCATTTTAGGAACTGACAACATCATTTTAGGAACTGACAACATCATTTTAGGAACTGACAACATCATTTTAGGAACTGACAACATCATTTTAGGAACTGACAACATCATTTTAGGAACTGACAACATAATTTCAACACAAAAATCTTAATCGGATGCTTAAGGGGACATGGGCCGGTTTTCTGGACCCCTTTCTCCCTAATGTTTAGCCCCACTAGTTTTGAGATTATAGGTACGTTCGGCCCATTAGCTTGGCGATTTTAACACCATTCGCCCCATCTCATTGTCAATTTTAAGACCTTTCGTGGCATTTAGGTGTCGATTATTTCCTGGCGAGCGATAGCGAGCCTGCAATTTTTAAGAGGAACCGGCCTTCGGCCTGGAAACTTCTCTACCGAAAAATGAACAAATTTATCTTGAAGGGGGGTCTAGGGGGTGTTTTTCTAAGCTTGATGGAGGTCTAGGGAGGAAACCATAAAATTAACTGAATAAATTAATTAATAGACTAAACAAACGGCCAGTCTCCCCTTAACCCATCCTGTACAGTCGGCCTAATAAGTGATGGCTCGGAACCAAGTATATTTTGATCAATAATTGGTATCAACACTATCTAAACTTAATTTATTCATTGCAAGTGAGATATACAACCCTGTTCCTACACCTACCCATCCTATTCAACATCTGACAGACAATAATACAGCACAGAGCAAAGCCAAACGTAATGACAGCTGAAACATGACTTATTAGCTCGACCGTAGCAGTGCCGTCCTTTTAAGGGGAGATCTCCACTTGAGGGATTTTTTTCTTGACCCCTTTCTCCCTCATGTTTAGCCCCATTGCTTTTGATATTATAAAACGTTTGCCCCATTAGTTTAGCGATTTTAAGAACTTTCACCCCATATTAAGACCTTTCGTGCCATTCAGGTGTCGATTTTATCCTGGCAAGCGATAGCGAGCCTGTATTTTAAGAGGCACCGGCCTTCGGCCGGGAAATTTTTCTACCGAAAAATGTACAAATTTATCTTGAAAGGGACTCAAGGGGGTGTAATTTTAAGCTTGATGGAGGTCTAGGGAACAAACTAAATACCTCCCCTTAACATCATTCTGGTTTATTCAGTTTAAAAAGGGCGTCCAACAATTAACAGGCTTCGAAATATCTCACTCAACCCTCATATCATTTCCAAGGATCCTTCTAAAACTGCACAATATCGTCTAAATATAGCTAGAATAATATAGACAAAATCGTCTAAATATAGCTAGAATAATATAGACAAAATCGTCTAAATATAGCTAGAATAATATAGACAAAATCGTCTAAATATAGCTAGAATAATATAGACACAATCGTCTAAATATAGCTAGAATAATATAGACAAAATCGTCTAAATATAGCTAGCATAATATAGACAAAATCGTCTAAATATAGCTAGAATAATATAGACAAAATCGTCTAAATATAGCTAGAATAATATAGACAAAATCGTCTAAATATAGCTAGCATAATATAGACAAAATCGTCTAAATATAGCTAGAATAATATAGACAAAATCGTCTAAATATAGCTAGAATAATATAGACAAAATCGTCTAAATATAGCTAGAATAATATAGACAAAATACGTCGCCAGTACAGTAAGGGTTAACATCACTTCATCACAAAAATCTAATAGGATCCTAGATGATAACAAGATTTCACAACACGTAGACGGAGGTATTTAAGGGGAGGTATTTAGTTTGTTCACTAGACCTCCATCAACCTTAAAATTACACCCCCTTGAGTCCCTTTTAAGATAAATTTGTAAATTTTTGGTAGAAAAATGTCCCGTCCGAAGGCCGGTTCCTCTTAAATTACAGGCTCGCTATCGCTCGCCAGGATAAAATCGACACCTAAATGGCACGAAAGGTCTTAATATGGGGTGAAAGTTCTTAAAATCGCTAAACTAATGGGGCAAACATTTTATAATATCAAAAGCAATGGGGCTAAACATGAGGGAGAAAGGAGTCAAGAAAAAAATCCCTCAAGTGGAGATCTCCCCTTAAGCAAAATAAAAATAAACAAAAAATTGATATACTTATATAAACAAATTCCATCCTAGTAATCCAAGATAGGGACATAAACGTTCATTTTCCTGATTAACATTGTCAACATTTAGTAAGGGAATCAGGTAGAACACGAAAGACAAATTAAATATTACACCACTTCAGTCCGCGATGAGAAATAATCAACACTCGATTATGCTGTCACCCGGTAGAGAATTTCAACTCATAATACATACATACATACATACATACATAATACATAGTTACATACATACAAACATACACTTTATAGACTGAATGATTCATAAAGGGTGCTGTTTCAATCTTAAGAACAGAGAAGTTAACACGCAAAAATGAACAAAGGCATTCTGAGAGAAGAGAGAGACACAGAGAGAGAGAGAGAGAGAGAGAGAGCAAGTAACGGTAGGTCGAACGGAACTCGCCACACAATTCACCGCAACCAACGGAACCTCCCGGGAACAACGGAACGAACGGGTCGCTCCAGTTAACACACACACACACACACACACCGCAACACACTCGATTCGATCCAACCACACTTAACAATAGCCATTCTTCGATCAATTTACCCACCCCACCACTAACAAAAAGATAAAAACAATATATAATAAAAAACACAACCTTGGATACATAATGCCCATTAAATCACTAGTCTATATATATATATACAGAATATAGTATGCGGGATAGAAGCGGGGGAAGATTTGATAATATTAGCCTGGCGTACGAGATTTTTCCCCGAGTCGATCATTCACTCCTCGCCACCAAAACAAACCCATCGGTGGCGGGCGTACGACGAGTTTCCCGGAAAGCCAAACGTAGGGCAATTCTTCGGAGCTTATACGACGAAAACAGAAGAATGATGACTCGTTCTAGGTTCAGTTAGCAGCGAGTAAATTAAGAGAGAGAGAGAGAGAGAGAGAGAGAGAAAGAGCAGAGAGAGAGAGAGAGAGAGACTTTCACACAAGGCGGTGTCAACGTCCGCTGAGCGTTGCGTGAGTTGTCCTCCCACCCCCCACCCCCCCTCCACATTCTCATCACCATACTCCTACCTTTTACCCCTCCCCCTCCCTTCAACACACACTCACACTCGTATATAGTCACGTACACAGTAGTCACACGCACACAAATATGTATAATCTCAATCTCTCTCTCTCTCTAGTCTATCCTTTCCTTCCACGAGTCTTTATTTGTCGTTCTGCTACCTCTATTAGAAGTAAGTCCTGACCACCTTGCTTGGGTCGTAAGGTCTGTGTGGTCAGTGTATCTATGTACAATCTATGTATATATACAGTATATGCATGTATTGTATATATACATATGTAACTTTCAATAATAACCATCTACGACGAAGCAACGCAAGGCAGTGGCCGACAAAAACCCGCCTCGTGTTTAGAGCTTCGCAGAAATGGCATATATTTAAACACTCCTTTCATTGTCTCTATACTTACCCCGTTCCATACCGGTGCCGTCCTTTTAACATTATTCTGGCTACCGGTACTGTTAGACTATTTTATTCAGTTCAAGAAAGGCCTCCAGCAATGATCAGACATCGTTCTGTCTCAATTAACCCTTTTCACTACCGCAGATCTTTTTTAAACTGCACAAAATCGTCTAAATATAGATAGACTATAATTATAAAGACGTCGCCGGTACAGAAGGGGTTAAAAACCCCCGTTAAATGTAACCCATTTCACTTTTCTATTTTCATAAACACATAATTTAATTGTATATATATTGTATACACCCCTTTCATTCACTATATATTTAAATCTCCCCATTTACAATATATTTAAACATCCATTTCATTTACTCTATAATTAAACCTCCCATTTAATTTACTCTATATTTGTAAACACCTATTTAATTCATCGGTACTCTATATCTAAACCTCCTCATTTAATTTACTCTATAATTAAACCTCCCATTTAATTTGCTCTTTAACTAAACCTCCCATTTAATTTACTCTATATTTGTAAACACCTATTTAATTCATCGGTACTCTATATCTAAACCTACTCATTTAATTTACTCTATAATTAAACCTCCCATTTCATTTACAATCTATATTTAACCCCCCCCCCCCCTCCCCCTTCCCATTTCATTAACTCGCTTCCTCTGCCTATCCTTTTCACCTTATGTTTCTTATGTCTTCACATACTTTCCGTCTTGCAAGATATGTAGCTACTCTCTCTCTCTCTCTCTCTCTCTCTCCATTTATCTATTTCACACTCTCTCTCTATCTATCTATCTATCTATCTATCTATCTATCTATCTTCTCTCTCTCTCCATTTATCTATTTCACACTCTCTATCTGTCTGTCTGTCTCTCTCTCTCTCTCTCTCTCTCTCTCTCTCTCTCTCTCTCTCTCTCTCTCTCTCTCTCTCTGTGAAGAAACACGGCACCTGTAGAGAGAGAGAGAGAGAGGCCACTGACCTCCGAGAAACCACGTGCTTCAGGTATTTTAGGAATTTAGTCACAGCTAAACGGTCGTTCCGTTCGCAAGTCAGTTCGTAAGTCACTCGACCCACAAGTCAGTTTATACACAAGTAAGTTTATACACAAGTCAGTTCACCCACAAGTCAGTTCCCCCACAAGTCAGTTCGCTCACAAGTCAGTTCCCCCACAAGTCAATTCACCCACAAGTCAGTTCACCCACAACCACAAGTCAGTTCACCCACAACCACAAGTCAGTTCACCCACAACCACAAGTCAGTTCACCCACAAGTCAGTTCACCCACAAGTCAGTTCCCCCACAGGTCAGTTCCCCCACAAGTCAGTTCACCCACAAGTCACTCCACCCACAAGTCACTCATCCCACAAGTCACTCCACCCACAAGTCACTCCACCCACAAGTCACTCCACCCACAAGTTACTCCACCCACAAGTCAGTTCCCCCACAAGTCAGTTCCCCCACAAGTCACTCCACCCACAAGTCACTCCACCCACAAGTCACTCCACCCACAAGTCACTCCACCCACAAGTCACTCCACCCACAAGGGCGATTTTATTCAGTGTCAAAATGGCCTCCACCAATAAACGGGCTAGGAACTATCTCACTTAACCCTTGCTATTACTACCACTTAAACTGTACATCGTTTAAATATTACAAGCATGAAACTAAAAAGCCATCGCCGGTACAGGGGGAGTTAAGGGATAGTGCTTGGTTTTATATATATATATATATATATATATATATATATATATATATATATATTCATTAATATATTTTGAGTTTCCTCGCTAGACCTCCATCAAGTTTAGAAAAACACCCCCTAGACCCCCTTTCAAGATAAATTTGTAAAAAAAATCGGGAGAAAAATGTCCCGGTCGAAGGCCGATTCCTTCTAAAATTAGAGGTTCGCTATCGGTCGCCAGGAAATTCTCGACACCTAACTGGCACGAGAGGTCTTAATATTGACAAAGAAATGAGGCGAAAGGTCTCAAAATCGCCAAACTAACGGAACGAACGTCTTAATATCTCAAAACAAATATATGCTATAAACCTGAAGGGAGAAGGGGGTCCAGAGAAAGCAGCGAGCAGTACCTAACCCCTTACTAATAAAGCAGAGTAGGGTTGCAGTGTAGTAGTGTCCCTATAGAAGGCGCGCCGCCCCCCGGGAGGTGAACGAACGGCCCCTCTCTCTCTCTCTCTCTCTCTCTCTCTCTCTCTGTTTAATAAAGGGGAGACGGGTCGTTTGTCTGCCCCCCCCCCCCCCCCTTCACGTTTAGTCCCATTAGTTTTCAGATTTTAAGACGTGCATTCCGTTAATTTGGTGATTTTGAGACGTTTCGCCTAATGTATTATTCAATATTAAGACCTTTTGTGCCATTTAGGTGTCGATTTTGTCCTGGCGAGCGATAGCGAGCCTGTAATCTTAGAAGGAATCGGCCTTCGGCCGGGAAATTTTTCTACCGAAAAATGTACAAATTTATCTAGGGGGTGTTTTTTTAAGCTTGATGGAGGTTTAGGGAGGAAACTAAAAACAAACTGAAAAGCTAATTATATGAACAAATAAATACGATAATTATATGAACAAATAAATACGATAATTATATGAACAAATAAATACGATAATTATATGAACGAATAAATACGATAATTATATGAACAAATAAATACGATAATTATATGAACGAATAAATACGATAATTATATGAACAAATAAATACGATAATTATATGAACAAATAAACACGATAATTATATGAACAAATAAATACGATAATTATATGAACAAATAAATACGATAATTATATGAACAAATAAATACGATAATTATATGAACAAATAAATACGATAATTATATGAACGAATAAATACGATAATTATATGAACAAATAAATACGATAATTATATGAACGAATAAATACGATAATTATATGAACAAATAAATACGGTAATTATATGAACAAATAAATACGATAATTATATGAACAAATAAATACGATAATTATATCAACAAATAAATACGGAAATTATATGAACAAATAAATACGGTAATTATATGAACAATTAAATACGGAAATTATATGAACAAATAAATACGGTAATTATATGAACAAATAAATACGATAATTATATGAACAAATAAATACGATAATTATAATTATATGAACAAATAAATACGATAATTATATGAACAAATAAATACGATAATTATATGAACAAATAAATACGATAATTATATGAACAAATAAATACGATAATTATATGAACAAATAAATACGATAATTATATGAACAAATAAATACGGTAATTATATGAACAAATAAATACGGTAATTATATGAACAAATAAATACGGTTATCCCTCCTTAAGAGGATATTTGTGTGTATTTGTTTATATATTTTACTTATTTATTATTTTCTTTAGTTTCCTCCCAAGACCTCCATCAAGCTTAAGGGAAGATGGGCCGTTTTTTTGGTCTATTAATTCATTTATTCCTTTATTTCTTAGTTTCCTCGCTAGACCTCCATCAAGCTTAGGAAAACACCCCCTAGACCCCCCTTCAAGATAAATTTGTATATTTTTCGGTAGAAAAATGTCCTGGCCGAAGGCCGATTCCTCTTAAAATGTCAGGCTCGCTGTCGCTCGCCAGGAAAAAATCGACACCTAAATGGCACAAAAGGTCTTAAAATTGACAACGAAATGGGGCGAAAGGTGTTGAAATCGCCAAACTAATGGGTGTTCAACCCATAGTCTTATAATTTGAAAACTAATGGGGCTAACCATGAGGGAGAAAAGGGACCAGAAAAACGGCCCATCTCAAGCTTAAAACAACACCCCTAAGAACCCCCATCGAGATAAAATCCTCCTAAATTACACGCTCGCTATCGCCGAAAAATTTATAAATTTATCTCAAAGGAGGGTCTAGTGGGTATTTTTTTCAAAGCTTGATAAAGGTCTAGGAAGCAAACAAAAACACTTGTATGTAATAATTATGAGAGAGAGAGAGAGAGAGAGAGAGAGAGAGAGAGAGAGAGAGAGAGAGAGAACAAAACACGAGGTGGGGCCCCTTAACCCTCTCAGGATCTTATGACGCAATACATTTCTGATTTCTGGCTATTATTAGACTATTTTATTCAGATTAGGAAGGACATATGACAGTTAGGGGGTTGATTGATACCTTCTTTACCGTTTTCCCTCATACAGATCCTTCCTAAGCTGCATACAATCGTCTAATGATAGCCAAAATAAACTGCTAAAACGCGTCAGAGCTTCAAGGGGTTAAAATGTTGAGCGGTTCATTCCCAAAACTTGTACCCCAGGTATACTAGAGGGACACTTGGTAGAGCGCATACCTCCGCTTACGTTGACTGTTTCTTTACCATTAAACAAAAGGTTTTTCGACCAAAATATTTTCGATTCTGGGCGAAAATGAAATCTACGACCATGTCTAGAAGCAGCTCGGCGAGAAAAAACGAATGGCTCCAGTTAGAATTCTCTAGGACTTATAGTTTGGGCTACAGAGGACTTTTAAAGTCCAAAAAACGGTCCCCTGGGCCCTCCTGGAAGGCCAAGCCAAAATCGAAATCCTAAACTAATGGTCTGATTTTAATTGTGTTTGCGCCATTTGATTCAGCTTGCCAAAGTGTACTTATGGTATAAATTTAAACAAAATCCGTACATAAATAACTCGTCTATGGAGTTTTTTAAACTTTAAAATAGGTCTATTGGGCCTAAAAATTGGTCAAATTTAAAAAAAATAATTATACCATTGAAACCGCAACGGCGAGACAAATCCAAATATGTAATAATATTGACAAGTCAAAATTCGACCAAAATCACCGATCACATTCGTTTATCGAGAAATGTAAAAATTTAGCTTGCTGTCAAAACAAAACTATATAATATACTGGCTCGCTACCGCTTCCCAGGAAAATATTGACACCTGGATGGGGGTAAACGTCTTAAAACAGTAGGCTGAATGGGGCCAAATGGATACAAGCCAAAGGGAGAGGGAGAGAAAGATAAACAAAGCCAGGTGGGCTCCCTTAATATCATAGGCATACATTTTCTTCTGGCTCTGGGGTTGCAGGATATCAGCCGGATCGTCTCATAATTGAATCACTATATATCACTTTATCCACGTATCCTATCTGCTCTCCAAACTTTGTGAAAATCGGTTACTCTCTCTCTCTCTCAACACTATGAATCCTATCTGTCTACCAAACTTTGTGAAAATCGGTTACTCTCTCTCTCTCTCTCAACACTATGAATCCTATCTGTCTACCAAACTTTGTGAAAATCGGTTACTCTCTCTCTCTCTCAACACTATGAATCCTATCTGTCTACCAAACTTTGTGAAAATCGGTTACTCTCTCTCTCTCTCTCTCTCTCTCTCAACACTATGAATCCTATCTGCCTACCAAAGTTCGTGAAAATCGGTTCACACTATAACTCCTATCTGCCTATACTAAATGTCTTGCAAATTGGTTCATAACTTTGTGAGATAGGCCTACATTGTTTAGAGGAGGTGTGGTGGAATGGTCTTGCCACTGGATTGGTAATCCAATGGACCCGGGTTCGAATCCCTATATGTCAATGGGAAGATATTATTGGGATGGAATTTGTGCTGTACCTAGTATTACCACAAAGCACACCGAAACGCCAAATAAATACCCTCATTGTTCCCTGATTAAATAGCATTGTATGAATATTCCCATATTCAAAATATGATATAGGGGGGGGGGGGGGCAATGCCTAATGAGTTCATTGCTCAATAAGTGGCGTTCTGAAAGTGAGGGTCCGAGTCTAGGGGCTGAGACAGTGAAACACTGTAGTGAGGCAGCTTCAGAGATGGGGCTGCTTCGAGCCATGAGTGGGTAACTAAGCCCCATGCATCCTGCAAAGATAAGATGGCAGGGGCTGGTTGCAGCTAAATGTGCTTCACATTTCTCACCCCCTAGATTGGAACGAGACCTCACAGACTTCACCGTTCAATGTAAAACAGTTGAATGTACAGGCTCTCAGCCTATGCACGAGAGGGAGTAGTTGGAATATAGAAGAAAAAAAAATACAAGGAGACGAAAGCATAACCTCTGTCCAACTTCGTGGCCGGAGGTAAAAAAAAAAAAAAGATAAGAAAAGCAAAAGAGAAAGCACCAAAGAGCGAGAGGACGTGCATGTGAAAGGCCCTGGGAACGAACTGACTAAAGAGAGCACTAGAGGTCATGGATCTTGTTGCCTGACACACCACTAGCTATTGATCTCCAACACTATACCTCAGCCACCTAAGGTCAAAGGTCACCGCCCCTGCTCTCTCTCTCTTGCTCTTGCTCGGTATTTCTATCTCTCTCTCTCTCTCTCTCTCTATTTGTCTGTCTGTATCTCTCTATCTCTCTCTGTCTCTCTCTGTATCTCTCTATCTCTCTCTCTGTATCTCTCTATCTCTCTCTCTCTCTGTATCTCTCTCTCTCTCTCTGTATCTCTCTCTCTCTCTCTCTCTCTCTATATATATATATATATATATATATACTGTATATGCATATCTGAAGCGTCTCATTATCGCCAAATTAATCTGGTGAAACGTTATAAATTCTCCAAACTAATGAAGCGAAATGTTGTCGAATACAGGATATGCATGTAGAGAGAGAGAGAGAGAGAGAGAGAGAGAGAGAGAGAGAGAGAGAGAGAGAGAGAGAGAGAGAGAGATCACGAGCAAGATAGACATAACAAGAGATAGCAAGTTAACAGAAGGGGGGGGGGGGGGTGGGGGGGTGAGCGTCCAGGAAGTAAATACAACATAATTATACTATACGCTATAATACCCCACCCTTCCCCCCTCCCCCCACCCGGTCCGTCTTGTGACCTAATATATCCAGGACAACCCCCCCCCCACACCCCCCACCGGTGACAAGCACATTGACCTCATACCCCCCCCCCCCCCCACCACCCCCACACACTCTTTATCTTAAGGGGAGATGGGTCATCTTTCTGGTCCCCCTTACTTCCTTATGTTTAACCACATTGGCTTTCAGATTTTCAGACGTTTCACTCCACTAGTTTGTCGATTTTAGAACCTTTCGTACCATTTCTATATCAATAGCTACACCTTTCGTGCCATTTTGGTGTTGATTTTTTTTCTCCTAGCGAGCGATAGCGAGCCTTTAATTTTAAGAGAAACCGGCCTTTGACCTGGACATTTTTCTATCGACAAATGTAGACTACAAATTTATTTTGAAGGAGGTCTAGGGAGTGTTGTTTTAAGCTTGAAGGTCTAGCGAGGAAACACACACATACACATATATATATATATATATATATATGTATAAAGACCCTCAAAATACACCCACTGTCCCCTTAACCCCTTCAAAGTTATGATGACAAGTGGTTCCATTGTGTTTTGGCTCTCGGTGGCCGATTTTGTACAAGTTAAGGGGAGATCTCCACTTGAGGGATTTTTTTCTTGACCCCTTTCTCCCTCATGTTTAGCCCCATTGCTTTTGATATTATAAAACATTTGCTCCATTAGTTTAGCGATTTTAAGAACTTTCACCCCATATTAAGACCTTTCGTGCAATTCAGGTGTCGATTTTATCCTGGCGAGCGATAGCGAGCCTGTAATTTAAGAGGAACCGGCCTTCGGCCGGGACATTTTTCTACCGAAAAATGTACAAAATTATCTTGAAAGGGACTCAAGGGGGTGTAATTTTAAGCTTGATGGAGGTCTAGGGAACAAACTAAATACCTCCCCTTAATAGTGCGAGTCATAGGATTAACCCCTTCTTTACCGGTGCCGTTCTTTTAAGTTTATTATGGCCACTAGTAGACGACTTTACTTAGTTTATTATGGCCACTAGTAGACGACTTTACTTAGTTTATTATGGCCACTAGTAGACGACTTTACTTAGTTTATTATGGCCACTAGTAGACGACTTTACTTAGTTTCAAACGGGCCTCCAGCAATCATCAGGCTTCGAACTATCTCACTTAACCCTTTTCACTACCACAGATATTTCCCTAAACTGAACACAATCTTGGCTCTGTCTTGAGTCGGCTACCCCCAAAATGGGGATTGGGCCTGAGCATATAGATAGATAGATAGATAGATAGAACACAATCCTTTAAATATAGCAAGATTGAAATTAAAAGACGTCGCCGGCACAGAAGGGGATTAATGGAGATCCACTAATTATTAACCCCTTGTGGTACCTAGAGAGCCTTCCTAAGCTGAGTTAATGGGTAAAGGCAATGTGTGTCTTATGCTTAAGGGGGGGGGGGTTTTCTGGTCCCCCCCTTCTTCTTCATGTTTAGTCCCATTAGTTTTCAGATTGGAAGACGTAAGACCCATTAGTTTGGCGATTTTAAGACCTTTCGCCCAATTTTTTTGTCAATATTATTTTTCTTCGTATAAATTAGGTGTTGATCTTTTCCTGGCGAGCGATAGCGAGCCTTTAATATATAAAGAACCGGCCTTTGGTCAGGACGTTTTTCCATCGAAAAATGTACAAATTTATCTTGAAGGAGAGTCTTGGGGGGGGGGGGTATTTTTTTGTGTAAAGCTTGATGGAGGTCTATGGTGGAAACTAAGAAAATAATATAAAATACATAAATGAAAAAATAAATACACCCATCCCCCCTCAAATAAATACGCCCATCCCCCCTCAAATAAATACGCCCATCCCCCCTCAATGGAGATTAACTTGTCCCCTTTGATTCTTAGAGAGCCTGCCAAAAGTTGTGCCCAAATCGTCTAAGGTTAGCCAGATATATAAAGCGACAAGGCCGCCCTAGATTCATTGAGGCGGGGGTGGAGGAGGTGGTGGAGGCAGTTCAGTGACCTCCCCTACACGTGGGTATTGATTCTCTCTCTCTCTCTCTCTCTTTCTGATTTGGAGAACAAAATTGGGTGTTCTGATTAACAGTGACCTAAAGTTTTCCAAGCAGTGCATTGAAGTAGAGAAGAAAGCTCAGAAATTATTGGGCTATATTAAGAGGCAATTTAAGTATAGAAATAAGGAAATAGTCCTCACACTTTACAACGCTCTGATACGGCCTCTCCTGGAGTATGCTGTTCAATTCTGGTCTCCAGCACTCAGGAAAGATATAGAGCGACTGGAAAGAGTACAAGTTACGGCTAAAAAGCTTAATCCATCGATTAGATGACTGATCTATGAGGGCCGGTTGACAACTCTTGATCTTTTTCCGTTGGAAATATGCAGACTACGAGGTGAGCTCATTGAAGCTATTGAAATAATTAATTGGTTTGACAATGTGGATAATAGCAAAAAATTTAGTTTCAATATGAATATAACACTCAACCATGGCTGGAAGTGAATTGAAAAGGTTCAGCCCTAGTATTTGTGGAAACTTTTCCACATATAAGATCTGTTCTACCTGGAATAAACTTCCCTCCAAAGTTGTAAACAGTTCTTCAGTAGAGCAATTCAAGAAGAGAGTAGATAGTATTGTGCACACTGTAATGAGTGTAGTGCACTAAACAGTCTCTCGCCTTCCACTTCGAGAATCTCCTCGGAATGGACCGTGAGGTCTGTGAGATACTAACTATTTCTTGTAACTCTCTCTCTCTCTCTCTCATTTCTTGTAACTCTCTCTCTCTCTCTCTCTCTCTCTCTCTCTCTCTCTCTCTCTCTCTCTCTCTTATCTATTATTTCCCTTATGTCTCCCCTGGGTGTAAGGGGGCCTTCACATTTAATGGAGAACAAACAGCATGACCCACGTATCCTGTTGGGTGTCGTACAAGGCGACTACAAAAGAGAGATATCGTAAGTATGAATCTACGGCAATCCTGTGCAGTTAAATCTTGTTATGGCACTGTCTTACCTTTTAAGGGGGGATTTCCACTTGAGGGATTTTTTTCTGGACCCCTTTCTCCCTCATGTTTAGCCCCATTGTTATTGAGATTTTAAGGCGTTCGCCCTATTAGTTTGGACATTTCAAGAAATTTTGCCCGATTTCTGTCAATTTGAAGACCTTTCGTGCCATTAAGGTGTCGATTTTTTCCTGGCGAGCGATAGCGAGCCTGTAATATAAGAGCAACCGGCCTCCGGCCGGGACATTTTTCTACCGAAAAATGTACAAATTTATCTTGAGAGGTGGTCTAGGGGGTGTAATTTTAAGCTTGATGAAAACGTAGGGAACAAACTAAATACCTCCCCTTAAGGGGGAGATTGGCCTATTTATTTGCTCATTTATGTATATTTTTATCATCTTTTTAGTTTCCTCCCGAGACCTCCATCAAGCTTAAACAAAACCCCCCCAAAAAACACCTGCCCAAGACCCTCCTTCAATATAAATTTGTAAAAATGTTCGATAGAAAATTTTTCAGTTCCTCTTCAATTAAAGGCTAGCTATCGCTCGTCAGGAACAAAATCGACTCCTAAAAATGAAATGAAGTCTTGATATTGACAAAGAAATGGGGCGAAAGGTCTCAAAATCGCCAAACCAACGGAAAGAACGTATTCAAACCTCCAAAAACTAATATGCTAAACATGAGGGAGAAGGGGGTCCAGAAAAAAAAGCAATTACCTGCCCCTTAAGGAATAAGTAGCCAGCGTTATATATTATTGACCCCCCCCGCCCCCCCCCCCCCCCCCATGACGCAAACGGTGACGTAAGAATCATGGGAGTGTTTATCGCAAAGGTTAACCCCTTCAGTAACGCTGACATTCTTCAATTCAATTCAAATATTCAAATATATTGATTTAGCCTTCAGATACACAATAAGTTCAGAATTTAAATACATGGAAGTCAACTGGCTAAGCCTTATGAGAGAAAACTCCCTTTAAGGCACCTTGATTTAACCCGAATTAATTTAAATTTTTGCATACATGTAATATAAACTCTTTCAATTCGCACCCCTAAACTTACACCACATACACATATTCAGCACAAAAGTAACTTACAATTTGACGGATGTTTTAATATTTACTCAATAAAAATGATTTGAGGGACATCTTAAATTCTTTGCAGTACATTCGGCCCACTATTTGACGATTTTATTCAGCTTAAGAAGGACGTCCACCATTTACAAGGATACAGACTAATCTCCCTAAACTGGATGAAATCGCCTAATAACAAGAAGAGAGGAGTCACCCGCCCTCAATAAAGGAGTCACCCGCCCTCACTAAAGGAGTCACCCGCCCTCACTAAAGGAGTCACCCGCCCTCAATAAAGGAGTCAGCCGCCCTCAATAAAGGAGTCACCCGCCCTCAATAAAGGAGTCACCCACCCTCAATAAAGGAGTCACCCGCCCTCACTAAAGGAGTCACCCGCCCTCACTAAAGGAGTCACCCGCCCTCACTAAAGGAGTCACCCGCCCTCACTAAAGGATTCACCCGCCCTCAATAAAGGAGTCACCCGCCCTCACTAAAGGAGTCACCCGCCCTCACTAAAGGAGTCACCCGCCCTCAATAAAGGAGTCACCCACCCTCAATAAAGGAGTCACCCGCCCTCACTAAAGGAGTCACCCGCCCTCAATAAAGGAGTCACCCGCCCTCAATAAAGGAGTCACCCGCCCTCAATAAAGGAGTCACCCGCCCTCAATAAAGGAGTCACCCGCCCTCAATAAAGGTCGCCTCGCTATGACTAAATGTTTGGCTCCTGCATGTGTGTTTTATTGACCTTCCCAGAATCTTACACAAGCCCTTCCACACAATGACGAATACTTTACATTGCTGTCGTATTCTGGTTGATCCTAAGCTATTTAATGCAGCTTACAAAACAACTCTAGATAATAATAAGGTAAAGAATGCTATTGGTTGACTCTCTAGAAGTCTTGGAAGTAAAAAAAGGAAAAAAAATTTTTTTTTTTTTTTATAAATCTCAAACTTCCAAAATTCCCCCCTGAACTGAATAAATTAACTGAGGTATATACTGTATATATATATATATATATATATATATATATATATATATATATATATATAGAGAGAGAGAGAGAGAGAGAGAGAGAGAGAGAAATTGTGTAATGGTAAGCAGAATATGATGAATATTACGTAATGGTGGTGAAGGCGTTAAGTTCACAATATTGCTGCCTGTCCTATAACCATACACATAAATATTAAATCTTCCTAACAGTGCATGCGATATGGCAGAAACGAAAGGTATGCAAAATGGCGACAACGGAAGGTAAACAAGATGGCTGCCGCTGTAAGGAAGTAGTCACCCCAGCCTCCCTCCCAATAAAGGGCCATATAGTTTGTTTGACCTTTGAGTGTCCGTGACTCACCATTGTGGGGGACTCATCTCTCATCTCTCTCTCTCTCTCTCTCTCTCTCCTAACCACCCCAATGGCATTATATGATATGAGTAGTCACTGTATCTATGTAACCCAATGTAAATCCTCATACACAGTCTATTAAGGTAACACCCCGTTCTTAACATTAATCGTCAATTACAAACCCCAATGCACATGACTAAACTAATGAAAGCATATGGTCCTCCCGGGATTCCAACTCGGGACACCACACCCATAACATAAGCATCTATACCATTACAACACCAACACAGTTATGCCAAGGTCGCAGTTGATGTAGGGGGGGGGGGGGAGGGCGTCATACCGTAGAGTTATATCAGTCCTTATACCTGCACCACAACCCTTGGCAGGACCCCCTTCTCCCCCATGTTTAGCATATTAGTTTTGATATTTTAAGACGTTCGTTCCGTCAGTTTGCCGATATTGAGACCTTTCACCCCTGTTCACTACCGTGCTGACCTCATCTTGTTTTCATAGCATACCGTTCTGACCTCATACTGTCTTCATATCATACCGTTCTGACCTCATACTGTTTACATATCATACTCTTATCATATCGTACCGTGCTGACCTCATACTGTTTTCATAGCATACCAGCCTGACTTCATCCTGTTTACATATCATACTGTTATCATACCATACCGTTCTGACCTCACCCTGTTATCATAGCATACCGTTCCGATCTCATACTGTTTTCATATCATACCGTTCTGACTCATACTGTTTTCATATCATACCGTTCTGACCTCATACTGTTTCATATCATACCGTTCTGACCTCATACTGTTTTCATATCATACCAGCCTAACCTCATTCTGTTTTCATATCATACCGTTCTGACCTCATACTGTTTTCATATCATACCGTGCTGACCTCATACTGTTTTCATATCATACCGTTCTGACCTCATACTGTTTTCATATCATACCGTTCTGACCTCATACCGTACAACATTGAGTCAGGCAGCCAATTGTGGGAGGGGGGGGGGAGGGCTTACACATACCACCGTTGGGGAAGGTCACACAAACACACACACGCAAGGGCCGGTATCACACGGACGCATTTCATCGGTAATTTTCATCCGGTTACTTCACCCATGTCAAGTGTCGATTTTTATTTTCTGGGCGAGCGATAGCGAACCTGTAACTTAATAAGAAATTGGCCTTCATTTTCCTATCGAAAAAGTTACAAACATAGCTTGAAGGAGGACTGGTTGGCCATTGTATAGTTTGAAGGAAGTCTGGGAAGGCGTTTTAGTTAGCCTAGGGGACGAACTAAAATATATGCCATGAATATGACAAAAGTAAACAAAATCCTCGATAATAATCAATAATAATCAATAATAATCAATAATAATCAATAATAATCAAACAAAATATCATAATAACCCAAAAGACATCGGACCAGATAGTGTTAACTCATATATGAGTATATAACTCATATATAACACATAATATTAATATGTAAGAAAAATAAACCCACGTATGAAAAATATATATATATTTATTGTAAAGGATAGCAGTTTCAGTTTATCTTGAGCCCTCTTTAGATGCAAAATGAAACTGACATACATGCCTTTACAATATATTAAATACCATCAATACCACATACCACAATACCACATACCATACCATACCATACCCCATACTAAATTATATGTTAAAACTACATACTAAACTACAGACTCGCTATCGCTCGTCAGGAAAAGAAATCGACACCTAAAGATCTTTCTAATCTTGTATCCACGGCAATAAATCACTTAAATGTCTATCTATCTATCTATCTATCTCTGCCATACGTCTTAATCTCTGAGGGGGTGGCCCCAAATAAAGCCGAGGTAGCTCATTCGATTATCTAGCATGTTCCTGTTGGCGACGGAGGGTAGACCTATGGGGAGGATATAATATTGTGTATTGTCCTTCCTAGAACTCTATCACGTTTTTTTTTTTTTTTTATCTTTCTCTCCTTTTCTCTCTTTCCCTGGCTTGTATCCATTCGGCCCCATTCAGCCAACTGTTTTAAGACGTTTATCCCCATCCAGGTGTCGATTTCTTCCTGGCGAGGCGCCTCGATAGCGAGCCAGCATTGTATGGAGAAATCCGGCTTCACCGTTAACATTTTTCAATCGAAAAATTTACAAAAGCTTAGTGTCAAAACAAAATTATATATATGCTGGCTCGCTACTGCTCGCCAGGAAAATATTGACACCTGGATGGGGGTAAACGTCTTAAAACAGTAGGCTGAATGGGGTCGAATGGATACAAGCCAAAGAGAGAGAGGGAGAAAAAGAGAAAGAAAGCGAGGTGGGCTCCCTTAACCCCTTTGATTCAGGCAAAAGTTAGAAAATGTTATACAACTTAAGAAGGACCTATATTGTTCAGAGGGTTTATTGAGGTCGAATGTACAGTGGCGCTAATAAGTCATATCCCAGCTGTCATTACGTTTGGCTCGTTCTGCGCTGTATTAATGCCTGTCAGATGTTGAATAGGGTGGGTAAGTGTAGGAACATGTTGGTATATTTCACTCGATATGAAGAAACGAAGCTTAGAAATTGCTGATACCAATTGATGATCAAAACATACTTGGTGCCGAGACATGACTTATTAGCGCGACTGTACCCACTTATAAGTCGCTAGAGGTAGATTATAAACAACAAGAAAATCGTCTAATAGTAACCAGCGTATGATGAAAATTGCGTCATGGAGCTGAAGGGGTGAATAAAAGCGTCTATAGTAGGTAGCGCCAACGAACTTGACAATCATCTCGATCCCTGACCTCTTCGTAACTCAAAAGGACCTTGAGCAAACTGGCTGTACATTTCCACACCTATTTCCTGGTGGACTCTTCCCAAATGATCGAAACGTCAGGCCGATTGCTTTCATTCATCTTGAGTTATAAGAAGTTAGTTAAGGGGTCCAGATTATTGTCAAGTTCGCTGGCGCTACCTATAGTAACAGCTAGAGTAAATAGAGCAAACAAGATAATGAACTCCGGAAATAATGAAAGGGTGCATCAAATCGTCTAATCATAGCCAGAGTACATAAAAGAGTGATTACGATAATACTAAAAAATAAATAACAATCGACTAATACCAGCCAGCATAGAATAAAACACGTCCTCGTAGTTTGTTAAGGGTTGTCAAAATCGTATACAAACAAAGTAAAAGTAAGAATGGATGCTCAAATACTAAACACAAAAAGTTAATATAATTGGCTAAACAAAAAAAGCACACACACACACAGAATAAGAAGAACATCCTCCTATAAAAAATATATAATAATCGTATAATAACAGAAGGGTTATAATAATCGTATACTAACAGTAAATGTATGAATGCGTGGTGAACTACTGAAAGGGTTAAAGAGGAGGAGGGGGGGGGGGGGGGGGGTGACCACGTGGGTTAGCGGAAGTCAACGGCCTCTGGGAAAATGTGTGTGTGTAAGTTTCTGTCTGACATACACATAAATTAAATATATATATATACCGGTATATATATATACTGTATATACACACACATGCGTGCGCGAGTATATCAGAGTTAGAAGGAATGTGCTGTATGTATATAAAGGTGTACATATGTGTAGTGATCCAATTATATAGTGTTGAATAGATCCTCTAGTGTTACCTAGTAAGTCTGTGTGTGCTACTGATGGTTTACATGTGTGAATGCATCAGTATGTGTATGTTACCGAGTCTTCATAGTACAGTATATTATAGTGTGTATGGTTGTGTATGCAGTTATGTGATTGTGTTGTCAGGAAAATATATGACACATCTTCCTCCAATGCCTACCTAGAGAGAGAGAGAGAGAGAGAGAGTAATGCACACTTCCTGGCGCGAGAGAGAGAGAGGGGGTTCAAAGACCTGGTAAATGTCATCGCCACCACCGCCTCCCCCCCAGACGTGGCACCACCGCATGACGTAATGTTTCCCCTTATTTTCACCAACGCTTACACTCTCCCGGGGTGGCTGGCTGGCGTACGATACCGGCTATTTATATCTTCCCTAATGCAGCGGCTCCCACGGCTGTATCGAGGCCCGCATTACACCCTCCAGAAACACACCCGTAGAAATAGTAGAACCAGTATAATCGGGCGGGATAGCGGGCGTGATCAAGGGCGGGATTGAGGCGGTGGGGGAGATGGGGCGAGAGTGAGAGTGGTGGTGGTGGTGGAGGGATCAACGAACTCGGCCCACTCAACTCGGCTGTGTCATGCTGAACCAGGACAGTCAACCACCTCACCACTTCCGCGAGGTTGTTGGGCTCTCTCAGCTGGTTGGAGGGGGGGGGGGGGAGGGGAGAGAGAGGGAAAGGAGGGAGGTGGGAGAGAGAGAGAGGAAGGGGGGAGGGGCGCCGAGTCAGCCCATTCATTGCGACTTCTAGTTCTCCTTCCCTTGTATGTATGATGATGAGCGGAGGACAATATCCCACTTACCTTAAGGGGCAGGTAGTCGCTTTTTTTTCGGGACCCCCTTCACCCTCATGTTTAGTATATTAGTTTTGACATTTCAAGACGTTCGTTCCGTTAGTTTGGTGATTTTGAGACCTTTCGCCCCATTTATTTGTTAATATTAAGACCTTTCGTGACATTTAGGTGTCGATTATTTCCTGACGAGCGATAGCGACCCTGTAATTTTAGAAGGAATCGGCCTTTGGCCGGGAAATTTTTCTACCGAAAAATTTACAATTTTATCTTAAAAGGGTGTCTATTTTTTATTTATTTTTTTGTTTAAGCTTGATGGAGGTCTAGCGAGGAAACTCAATAATAAATAAATAAATATATACATAGACCCCTTACATCCCACTTAAGGGGAGGTTTTTAGTTGATTCCCTAGACTTCCATCAAGCTTAAAATTACTCCTCCTTGACCCCCTTACAAGATAAATTTGTACATTTTTCGGTAGAAAAATTTCCCGGCCGAAGGCCGGTTCTCCTTAAATTACAGGCTCGCTATCGCTCGCCAGGAAAAAATCGACACCTAAATGGCACGAATGGTCTTAAAATTTACAGAAATGGGGCGAGGGTTCTTAAAATCGCCAAACTAATGGGGCAAGCGTCTTTAAATCTCACAAGCAATGGGGCTAAACATGAGGGAGAAAGAGGTTCAGAAAAAAATCCTCCAAGTGGAAATCTCCCCTTAAACTGAATTGCTCTTAAATATTCTGACTATATATATTCTGCATTATGCATTCCACTTGGATAGAATTCCACTGTTGGACAATTCCACTTGAATAAAATGTTAGACAAAATTCCACTTGAACAATATTCCACTCGTACAACATTCTAATCGTATTTTGTTTTTGTGTGTTCATTGTTTTCTGTTGTGTTGGCCCGATTCTGGTTCTGTCTTGAGTCGGCCCCCCCCCCCCCCCCCCCCCCCAAAAAAAAACAGAAGAAAAAAACACGAAAAAGAGGAGAAACAGAGGAAAAGTGGGGATTGGGCCTGAGTATATAGATATATATATATATAGATAGACAACATTCTACCTAAACAAAATGCTTAGTAAGACCAAAATCCCACTAGTATAAAATTAGGTTTGAACAAAATCACACTTGAATAAAATTCCACTAATAAAATAACACACGAACAGCGTAGTAGAGTGTATGTATCACTTAACCCTTTCACGCACATGTGACGCAGAGGTTGCCAGATTAGCAATAAGAAATAGTTATCTCACTCTTAAAATTACCTCTCCAAAATTAGTTTTCTGGTTAAAGTAACTAAACTAAAGGTTTCTAAATACCCCTGATGGTAACAAAGGCTTTAAAGTATCCCTAATAGGCTCAAAATCGCGTCATATGTCGGAGAGGGTTAATCTGATTTAAGGGGGTAGTGCTTGCTTTTTGGTCTATGTATTTATTTTTTAGTTTCCTCGCTAGACCTCCATCAAGCTTCAAATAACACAACCTAGACCCCCCCTTTACAGATAAGTGTGTACATATTTTCGGTAGAAAAATGGTAAGGCTGAAGGCCGGTTCCTTCTAAAATTACAGGCTTGCTGTCGCTCGCCAGGAAAAAAAATTACACCTAAATGACACGAAGGGTCTCACTATTGACAAAGAAATGGGGCGAAAGGTCTCAAAATCGCCAAAAAACCCAGAACAGACGTCTTAAAATCTCAAAACTAATATGCTAAACATGAGATAGAAGGGGGTACAGAAAAAGCGACTACCTCCCCCTTAACCTAGCCTACCTTTAACTCACCTAACTTAACCTGATCAAACTTCCTATAATGAACTAACCTAACCTAGCCTAACCTGATCTGACCTTAAAATTATCTAGCCTAACCAAAAATAATTTAACCTAACCAGATCTGACCTGCCTTGAATCACGCTCGGATTCACACATAATAATAATAATAATAATAATAATAATAATAATAATAATAATAATAATAAATAATAATAATAATAATATATAACTAAATAAATAAATACATAAAATACCAGTTACCCGTACAAAAAACATATTCTTTAAAATATTCGCCCATCGAAAATCGGTGTAAAAATGTTCCATGTGACGTCGCCCTGGTGCCAGGTAGAGTCACTGACCTTGTATCTCGACCTTTTATAGAGGTAGAAGGTCTGGTACTCTCTCTCTCTCTAGGTTGATTCCCTTTCTTCTCTCTCTCTCTCTCTCTCTCTCTCTCTCTCTCTCTCTCTCTCTCTCTCTCTCTCTCTCTCTCTCTCTCTCCGGGTGAACGACACAAGAGAGAAGCTGCAAGAGATAGAGTAGGTCGAAACTAACAGGTGCAGTGTTACCTTAATTTAATGTTGGTGTTGATGGTGGTGATGATACTGGTGGTAGTAGGATTAATGGTGATGATAGTGATGGTAGTAGGAATAATGGTGATGATAGTGATGGTAGTAGAAATAATGATGATGGTGATGAGAGTGATGACAGTAAGAATAATGATGATGATGATGATGGTGATGATAGTAACGGTAGTAGTGATGAAGATAGTGATAGTAATGATGATGGTGATGATAGTAACGGTAGTAGTGATGAAGATAGCGATAGTAATGATGATGGTGATGATAATGATGATAATGATAGTAATGATAATTATTAAATGCTTACGATAATGATGATATAATGCAAGAATGCGCCATAGTACACTAAGAAGGTTAAGTTGGCAACAGTGCTGCCATCCGTGTAGTGTATAAGTCTACGGCTTTCCGCGATCAATTTCAACACTATAATATTAAGGGGTGGTATTCAGTTTGTTCCCTAAACCTCCATTAAGCTTAAAATTACACCCCCTTTGACCCCTTTCAAGATAAATGTGTACATTTTTCGGTAGAAAAATGTCCAGGCCGAAGGCCGGTTACTCTTAAATTACAGGCTCGCTATCGCTCGCCAGGAAAAGATTGACACCTATATGGCACGAAAGGTCTTAACATTGACATAAATGGGTCGAAAGTTCTTAAAATCGCCAAACTAATGGGGCGAACGTCTTAAAATCTCAAAAGCAATGGGGCTAAACATGAAGGAAAAAGGGGTCCAGAAAAAAATCCCTCAAGTGGAAATTTCTCCTTAAGAGGATTCCGGGTAAATTATTTAACAGGAGAGAGAGAGAGAGAGAGTACCTGGGCATATCACCTGTCATATGCCAGGAGAGTGTAGGTTCAAATACGTGGTCAATAATAGAACATACGAGTAAATGTGTTTAATTATATATATATATAGTATATATATATATATATATATATAGTATATATATATATATATATACTGTATAAATATAATCTTCAAAACAGGATGGTTCAGAATGCAAACACCATATATACCTCACATTCCTGTCCTTTGTAACAAGAGCAACACTTTCTCTCCCGGGATCATAGCATTCTTTGTAGTAGATGCTAGGGTAGAGCCTTGGTCTGATGGTCTTAGTAAAGTATGAGGTGTGAATTCCAAGGGTGTATATATTTGTGCCACCCTCCAAAAGAATATTCAACAACCTAATATATACCAGACTTCAACATTGGTAGGAATATTGAAATCCTTTAAGAGTGTAAGTACTAAGTAAACTAAACTACCACTACTACCACAACCCACAAGGCAGGAAGGATGTATATGGCTGGGGTGAGGGATATCTTCGTACCTCCTGAATCTCTAAATGCTAATCAACTTTTATTACCCCATCTACTACTACTGTTATTACTACTACTACCACCACTACTACTATTATTATTATCACTACTACTACTACTACCACCACTACCACCACTGCTACTATTATCATTACTACCACTACTACAACACATAAGGCAGGAAGGATATATGGCTGGGGTAAGGGATATCTTCGTACCTCCTGAACCTAGACATACTAACCAACTGTTATTACCCTATCTACTACTACTACTACTACCACTACTACTAATACTACTACTACTGCCACCACTACTATTAATATTATCACTACTACTACTACTACTATTACTACTACTACTATTATCACTACTATTACTAACATTACTACAACTACTACTACCACCACTACTACTAATATTATCACTATTACTACTACTATTACCACCACTACTACTACTATTACCACCACTACTACTATTACCACCACTACTACTAATATTACTACCATTACTACAACAAGGCCGGAAGGACATAGGGTGGGGTGAGGGGTAACTTCGTACCTCCTGAACCTATAAATGCTAACCAACATGTATTACACCATCTACTACTACCACCACTACCACTACTGCTAATATTATCACTACTACTACTACTGCCACCACTACTACCACCACTACTACTAATATTATCACTACTAATACTAATACTATTATCACTACTATTACTACTACCACCACTACAACTAATATTACCACTACTACTACCACTACTAATAATATTATCACTACTACTACTATTATTACTACTACTACCACTACTATTACCACCACTACTACTAATATTACTACTATTATTACTACCACAACAAGGCCGGAAGGACATAAGGGTGGGGGTAAGGGATAGCTTCGTACCTCCTGAACCTACCAAGATAACCAACTTTTATAACCCCACCCAGTTGAGGCACTTCCTACACGTGGCACCACTGCTTTTCGTCCCATTAAGGGGAGATGGACCCTTTGTTATGCCCCCCCCCCCCCCTTCTCCCTTATGTTCAGTCCCATTAGTTTTCAGAATATAAAAAGTTCGACCCATTAGTTTGGCGATTTTAAGACCTTTAACCCCATTTATTTGTCAATATTAGGAACTTTCGTACCATTTAGGTGTCGATTTGTTTCCTGGCGAACGATAGCGAGCCTGTAATTGTAGGAGGAATCAGCCTTTGGCTGGGAAATTTTTCTACCGAAAAATTTACAAATATATCTTGAAAGGGGGTCTAGGGGATGTTTGTTTTAAGTTTGATGGAGGTCTTGGGAGTAAAATAAAAAATAAAAAAACAAAAATAAATATAAATTAGCAAATATATAGCCCGTCCCCACTTAATTCATAACATTTACACAATTTTCACCTATAATCCAATCTTCCATGCACACATTTACTCCACACCGCTGGGACATTCATTCAAATCGCAGTCGTCTAATGCTATAGCCTTCCTAAGCTGAAGAAAATCGTATTGCATTAGTTTCTATGTGAGTATAATGAACTCCAGAACCAAATGCGATAATACATAATTATGAATATGCCCCGTTGCAATGACACCAATAATACTGTACCTACACAATTAAATAACAAAAAAAGAATCAAACATCCAACCATCCATATATAGCTTGATAAATACATGCATACTGAACATAAAAACAATCATATATGCATTCATAAAACCATATACTCTATATATATATATATATATATATACAGTATATACAGTATATATATACAAGGTAGTCAATGAGTGGTAGGGCAGATCATGGGTGGTTGGGGGGGTGGGATGGGCGGAAGGGGGGAGGGGGGGGGGCAACTTTTATAGGCCTAACCCCAACCTTCACTTTCTCCTACGTGTTTGTGTGTTTATTTGTTATTATTATTTATTATTTGTCTTGGTTGTTACTATGGGACTATGTATGTGTATATGCATGGGTTTATTTATGGTTATATATATATATATATATATATATATATATATATATATAACCATAAATAAACACATACATAGTCCCATAGAAACAACCAAACCGAACGATAAATAAACAAAAAACAAAAACAACACACAAACAGGTAGGAGAAAGTGAAGGTTGGGGTTAGGCCTATAAAATTTGCCCCCCCCCCCCCCCCCACCCCCAACCACCCACGATCTGCCCTACCACTCATTGACTACCTTCCCCTCTCTCTCTCTCTCTCTCTCTCTCTCTCTCTCTCTCTCTTACACAGAATAGGGGTTTGCAGTAGTATGACCAGTACAAATAAGGGGAGGTGGGTCGTTTTTCTAGAACCCCCCCCCCCTTCTCCCTCATGCTTATTCCCATTAGTTTTCACATTTTAATATGTTTGCCCCATTAGTTTGTCGATTTTAAGACCTTTCGCCCCATTTTTTTTTTTGTCAACATAAAGACCTTTCGTGGTATTTAGATGTTGATTAATTTTCCTGGCGAACGATAGTGAGCCTGAAATTTTGGAAGAAGGCCGGGACACTTTTCTACGGAAAAATGTACAAGTTAATCTAGAAGGGGGATCTAATGGATGATTTATTAAGCTTGATGGAGGTCTAGGGAGGAAACTAATAAAATAACACAAAGATACATAAATGATCAAATAAATACGCCCATCTTCCCTTAATGACTCAATAATAATATATCCTTTAAATTAATATTGGTCCGTGATAATATTGGTCCGTGATAATATTGGTCCGTGATAATATTGGTCCGTGATAATATTGGTCCGTGATAAACCCATTTGGTAAGCTATATCAAATAATAATTAAAGATGATTTATTACTATCAATATATCCAACTTGATGCTATATATCTGCGCATATCCTTGATTAATAACTTACTAGATAATCCCAGTGACTCTCTGTGTTCTTCAGGGCTCTCTCAGCGCATACTCTCTGCCTTATGGTGCCACCCGCCTTTCAACACAATCCCACCCCTATTCTATCTAGCATTCCAACACAAGAATATACAAATGTTCTCAGTTTTTCTTCTACTCAACAAGACTAGTAAGCTCTGGAACTCTCTCCATCAATCAATCTTTCCTTCAGCTTATGACTTAGACTGCTTTAAACTTTCTGTGTCCAAGCATTTTGACTCCAACGTTCCGGAAATTTGGCTCTGTCACTCTTTCGGCTTTGGGAAAGACAATGGTTACAGGCAACTCTGCCTTATTGTCTCTTGCAGGCACTTATTAAGAACAAAATAACAAATATAACTCACTGTAACTCTAACTCTCTCTCTCTCTCTCTCTCTCTCTCTCTCTCTCTCTCTCTCTCTCTCTCTCTCTCATATATATATATATATATATATATATCCACACGCTCTTGCTCTCTCTCTCTCCCAGATGCGCCAGGCCTGCTCGAGGTCATTGACTCCCCTTGGCTTTCTTTCTTTCTCTAAACCACCACAACAAACATACACACACGCGCACGCGCATACGTACATAAACACATACACACGCATACGTACATAAACACATACACACACACGCATACGTACATAAACAACGAACAAGTAACTGAGTAAACACACACATAAGCATACGTACATACATGAAACAAACGTATATGCATAAACACACACACACACGCGCATATTTACATTTATACAACACTCACATACACGCATACATACATTACATACATGAGTAAGGTTACACATGCATACCTACAATCACACACACACACACACATACATAAAAGTTCCTAGATACATACCAAATATAACTACACACACACACACTTGCACTCTATCACTGTAATACCTCTAACCTTTACATCTCTCCACTTGTTCGATACGTTTCACTTTCCTTATATAGAGGTGTTCACAGAGCGTCACACATACACAGTAATATTAGGAGTGGGTGGCCAGTGGGTGGTAGTGTTATAGTTATTATGTTATTATTATTATCATTACATATATATATATATATATATATATATATATATATAGAGAGAGAGAGAGAGAGAGAGAGAGATAATTATTATTATTATTATTATTATTATTATTATTATATTGTTATTATTGTTATTATTATCAAATAATATATATTTGTTTTTCTTATTTAATTTTGCATTATATTTTAGTTTCCTCCCTAGGCCTCCAACAAGCATTAACATAATATCCACAAGACTCCCCTTCGACAGAAATGTGTGCATTATTCGGACATTGTCCTCCTAAATTACAGGTTTGCTATCGCCCGCCAGGAAGAGATGAACACCTAAATGGCACGAAATGTGTTAAGGTTGACAAAGGAATGGGGCTAAAAGTCTTAAAATCGCCAAACTAATGGGGTGAACATCTTAAAATCTTAAACAAATATAATGGGGCTAACCATGAGGGCGAAGGAGCTCACAAAAACAAATACTTCCCCTCAATCAATACTGCCCGTCTAGTTTCCGACACCAGTGTAAAAGATCCAAAAAAAAAAAAAAAATTCCAGAAAAATAAATTGCCGCTCGAATATTGCCAATAAAAGCTCTCGTGTGACACCGGCTTTATAATTGACCACTGGCGAGTTTCAGGCTATACAGAAGTTGGAGTTGTAGATATATAAAGGATTATATAAAGGGGTATGGCTCACTTTTTGGGCGATTTTTTCATTTACTCTCTCTCTCTCTCTCTCTTTTTCTCTCTCTCTCTCTCTCTAGCTACCTATCTATCTATCCCATTCTCTCTCTCTCTCACACACATTACCCAGGCCTCAGCACCCCCCCCCCCCCCCACCCCACCCTAGACGCCCTTAACCCTAACACACTAACCTACACACACTTACGAACACACACCCCTTCTATGGTACCAGAGATTGGCCATCCTCCGCCATATTGGTACCCACCGGTGCCATTAGCCTCTTTTAAGGGGAGATGGGTCGTTTTTCTAGATCCCATTCTCCCTCATGTTTAGCCCCATTAGTTTTCAGATTTTAAGAAGTTTGCTCCATTAGTTTGTCGATTTTAAGACCTTTCGCCCCATTTATTTATCAATATCAAGACCTTTCGTGTCTTCCCCAAACCCAAAAGAGTGATAACAGACAAATTCAAGGGACGTTGGGGTCCAAATGCCTGAACACACTAACTTTAAGTCATAGGATGAAGGAAAGATTGATTAAGGGAGAGAGTTCCAGAGTTCACTAGTTGAATAACAAAATAGAATAGAGAGACTTTGCTAATTCTTGGGTTGGAGAACAGGGCAGAATAGGAGTGGGACTGTGTTAAAAGGCGGGTGCCTCACACTCGCCCTGAAGGAATACATGAATTAATAGATAAAACAAAAAAACAAAAACAATAAACAAACAAACCCCGGCCCATCTTCCCTTAAGGGGGGGTGACCTGTTTTTGTTCTGAACTCTTCTATCTTTCTCTGGCTTGTATCCATTTGGCCCCATTCAGCCTACTGTTTTAAGACGTTTATCCCCATCCAGGTGTCAAATGTTTTACTGGTGAGCGGTAGCGAGCCAGCATATTTTTTATTTTTGTTAGACAGCAGGCTAAATTTGTACATTTTTCGATAGAAATATTTCTCTGGCGAAGCCGGATTTCTTCATATAATGCTGGCTCGCTATCGCTCGCCAGGAACAAATCGACACCTAGATGGGGATAAACGTCTTAAAATAGTTGGCTGAATGAGGCCGAATGGATACAAGCCAGAGAAAGAGAAAACAGGACAGAAATAACAAAAAGCAGGTCACCCCCCTTAAGTGAGGGTAAAGTGTTGTCAGCAAGCGAGGTCACTGAACTTCTGACTGGAGGTGTGCAGTCAGCTCTCACCACCTCTATACTTTCTCAATCCTTACTGCTTTTGTTTGCATTATTTCCCTCCTCCATTTTCCTCCTCCCCTCCCTCCCTCCCCATTTGCCTCTATCCCTCTCTCTCTCTCCCTCCCTCGCCCCCCCCCCCCCCCCGCTTTTGCCTCCATCCCTCTCTCTGCTTCTTAACCTTTACCCATTCTATCATAACCTAACCTAACGTATCCTGACCTAACCTAACCTATCGTCTCCTAATCTAACCTACCCGGTCATAACCTAACCTAATCTAACCTATCTGACCTAACCTAACCCAACCTAATCTAATCAAACCTAACCTATGCTGACGTGACCTAATCTAACATATCTGACCTAAGCTAATGTATCCAGGCATGACCTAACCCAACCTAATCTAATCCAAACTAACCTATACTGACGTGACCTACAGGTAATCTAACCTAAGCTAATGTATCCAGGCATGACCTAACCTAACCCAACCTAATTTAATCTAATCTAATCTAATCTAACCTAACCTACCTAACCTAAGCTAATGTATCCAGGCATGACCTAACCTAACCTAACCCAACCTAACCTAATCTAATCTAACCTAACCTACCTAACCTAACCTAACGCATCCAGGCATGACCTAACCTAACCTAACCCAACCTAATCTAATCTAACCTAACCTAACCTAACCTAAGCTAATGTATCCAGGCATGACCTAAGCTACCCAAACACAGTGAGGGTATAGACTATAGAGTCTTGTCAGCTAGCGAGGTCAATAACATCTGACTGGAGGACTCACTCAACTCTCTCACCTCTCTACTTTCTTAGCTCATTATTTATTATTATTTATTATTATTTATTATTATTTATTATTATTATTATTTATTATTATTTACTATTATATTTATTATTATTTATTAGTATATTTATTATTATTATTTATTATTATTATTTATTATTATTTATTATTATATTATTATTATTATTATTATTATTATTTATTACTACCGGTATTTATTATTATTATTATTTATTATTATTTATTATTATTTATTATTTTGTATTTCCTTCCTCTCCTCCCTCCCCCCCCTCCCTCCCTCCCTCCCCCTCCCTCTCTCTCCCATCCTTTCTCTTACCTTGAAAGGCTAATTCAGATATTTGTTAGCCCCCTCAATGCCCGCAGATCCTTCCTGAGCAGTATAAAAATTGTCTACTAAGTGCCTCATAATCCTCAAGGGGTTAAACTCTCCTGACCTATCCTATAACCTTACGTGACCTAACCCTGACCTACCACAACAAAGGGGGGCAAGAGTTAAGGATTCATTCTGGCCGTGAGCGAGGTCAATGAACTCTGACTGGAGGGTTCATTCAACTCTCAAGGACTCTACTACTTTCTTCTCTCTTACTTCCTCCCCTTCCCTTCCTCCTCCCTAACTCTACCCCCCCCCCCTCCCTCTCCCTCTCCCCCGCTTCCTTAACCTAACTTAATCATATTCTCTCCTAACCTAACACAATCTATCCTAACCTAACCTAACCTATCATAATATCAACTCATAACCTAACATTATCTATCCTAACCAAACATAACCTATTATATCCTCTCATAACCTAACATTATCTATCCTAACCTAACGTAACCTATCATATCCTCTCCTAAGCTAATCTATACTAACCTAACATAATCTATCCTAACGTATCTTCTCTCCTAACCTAACCTATCCTAACCTAACAAGCTATCCAAACACAGTAATGGAAACTACTATCCAGAAGAGAGACAGGAGTGTACAGGTGTATTCTGTCACCGGGAGAGGTCATTGACTTCTAACTGGAGGAATCGTTCAACTTTCCTGTCTCTACTGTCTGCTGTTTTCCTCCGTTTTGATTTCCTCTCTCCCTCTTCCCTCCTCCATCCCTTTTCCCTCCCTCTCTCTTCCGTACTTCCTATTTATGTTTCCCTGTTTTGATTCCCTCTCTTCCTCTTCCCTCTTCCCTCCCTCCCTCTCTCTTCCTTACTTCCTCCTTCACTCGCTCCCCTTCCCTAATTTAACCTCTCATGTTTTCTGTTTCCCTCTCTCCCTCTCTTCCTCTTCCCTTCATTCCTCCTGAACTCCCCCCCTCCTTCTCCCTCCCCCCTCTCTAACTTAACCTAACCTATCCTAGCCTAACCTATCCTAATCTATCTAACCTAACCTTTATATCATAACCTCATCTAACCTATCCTGAGCTATCTTAACCTATCTAAACTAACCTCATCTATCCTAATCTAACATAATTATACATCCTAACCTAACCTACCCTGATCAATCATAACCTACTTAAGCTATCTATCCTATCCTAACCTAAACTAATTCATCTTAATTTAACCTATTCCGATCTATCCTAACATAACCCATCTAAACTACCCTAACCTAAACTAATTCATCCTAATTAAATCTAACCTATTATAACCCATTAAGGGAGGATGGGCCGGTTTTCTGGACCACTTTCTCCCTCATGTTTAGCCCCATTAGTTTTCAGATGTTAAGATGTTTGCCCCATTAGTTAGTCGATTTTAAGACCTTTCGCCCTATTTCTTCGTCAATATTTAGACCGTTCGTGATATTTAGGTGTCGATTTTTTCCCTGGCGAATGATAGTGAGCCTGGAATGTTGGAAGAAACGGCCTTTGGGCGGAAATTTTTTCTACCGAAAAATTTACAAATTAATCTAGAAGGGGGATTTAATGGATGTTTTTTTTTAATTTGAAGGAGGTCTAGGGAGGAAACTAGAAACATAATGAATACATGCACAAATCGCCCAAAGGACATATTATACGAGAGAGAGGGCAAAGTCTGTCGAGGTCACTGACATATGACTGGAAGCCGACACATGCAACTCTCAGCTCTCTACTTTCTGACACCTAACTTCCGGTTTTGGTCCCTCACTTCCGCTTCTCCCCCCCCCCCCCACCTCTTCTCACCCCATCTCTCCCTCCCTCCCTCACTACTACCCATTCCCCCTTCTATCCCATTCCTCTCTCCCTCACTTCCCCCCTCTCCCTCCCTCACTCCCATTTCAACCCTTTCAGCCCCCCCTCTCCCTCGCCTTCTCCCTTATTACCCTCCACTCCCCATTCCTCCCCTCTCTCCACCCCCCACCCCTCCCCTCTCTCCTCATTCCTCTCCCTCCCTCCCTCTCACCCTCACAGCTTTTCCTCTTACTACTCACGTGACATAGTGTACATAGAACTATACAACCAATGACTCACAAGGTAGATACATAGATAGATAGATAGACAAATAAAAATAGGTGACAAATATACTTTAAAAAACAAGACATTCAGATAAAAAAAAATAGATAGCTGACATATATACTGTAGATAAAAAAAATATACTGTAGATAAAATAAAAATATACTGTAGATAAAAATACAAAACGATAAATAACAATAGAAATAGATAGCTGACAAATATAGATAAAACAAAAGAAATAGATAGCTGACAAATATAGATAAAACAAAAGAAATAGATAGCTGACAAATATAGATAAAACAAAAGAAATAGATAGCTGACAAATATAGATAAAACAATAGAAATAGATAGCTGACAAATATAGATAAAACAAAAGAAGATAAATACAAATACAAACAGATAACTGACACATAGAGATTAAGACATACAGATAAACACACAGATAATAGATATAGATAGTTCAGCTGACTATCTCCTTAATAGTCCGTTCAATTATATGGCATTAAACATATCACCTCTGTTCCTACTTTGAAACTTCCACGTATAAGATAATACAAACACACACACACACTCACACACACACTCACTCACTCACTCACTCACTCATACTCTCTCTCACTCACACACACACACTCTCTCCCTCACTCTCTCTAACATTATTCACTTAGGGGCCGATGAAAGCAAAAGTATCAGGAAGCACGCGAACACACACACACACATAAACACACAAGCACGTACACACACACAAGCACGTACACACACATACACACATACAAGCACGTACACTCTCACACACACACACACACACACACACACACACACACACTCACACATACGTACATACATACCTAAGATGACACATGCTCACACTTACATAGATGAATACATCAATATATTTACATATATACACATAAAAAAACACGCACACACAGACATAAAAAAATATAGAACCACGCAGATACTCACACACTTACAGGAACACACACACACACACACATGCATACATGCATATATACATTACGTCATATACACAATAGCATACGCGCATACATACATAGTATGGCATATACCCATGTAGGTAAAAACAGATATACAGACACGAACACACATATACATATAAGGACACATACACTCACAAACACGTATATAGACAAATACATACATAAACACACATACAAACAAACACACACATACATCCATACATACATACAATGGCGCACACACACACACACTACCTGAGGTCGCTAACCCCGTCCATACTTTCACATGGAAGATGGGGGGGGGGGGGGGGGGGGGTGAGAAGGGGGGGGGGGGGAGGAGGAAGGGAGGAAGTGAAAGGAGAAAGGGAGGAAAGAGGGAGGTGGGTGGGTTGTTAGCGGGAGGGAGGAGGGGGAGGGAGGTGGGTGGGGGGGTTAGCGGGAGAAGGGAGGGGGGCGGAGGAGGAAGGGGAGAGAGGGAGGAAGGTGTGTGGGGGGAGGAGGAAAGGGAGGGTAGAGAGGGAGGGATGGGGGGGGGGAGGAAGGAGGGAGGGACGGTGGAAGGGATTAGAGGCGGGAGGGGAAGAGGGAAGGTAAGTGGGGGTTGGAAGGGGGAGGGGGATGGAGGGAAGGAGTGAGGGTGATGGAAGGAAGGAGGGAGTGGAATGGAGGGAAGGAGGGATGGGGGTTAGAGGGGGAAGGAGGGAAGGAAGGAGGGAGGGGGTTAGAGTACAAAGGAGTACAAAGGAAATCAAGCAACAACAGATCTAGTGACCCTTCTAGGCTGCTTGTCCTCCAAAACACTGAGGATCAAGTGTCCAAACAGTGGTTTAGAGTGGGTAAGGGAACATTGGAAAGGGAACTACTGCCCTGGAACTAATGTCCGTGGCAGGACTAGGAAGTTAGTAGGGGACATATGGGTTAGTAACTGAGGGGAGGATAAAATAAAGTTATTCATTTACAAACGCAGTCAGTCGCGGGTTTGATGCGAGATATTTGTCTATGCGGAATTTAAATGAATCAACGGTGCTGCAGTCTAAAATGAATCAACGGTGCTGCAGTCTAAAACGTCTCGGGGAAGCCCATTCCACAAGTTGACAACTCGATTGAAGAAGAAATTGCCTTCTTAACAACTTCTGAACATTGTTGACTCGGTTTTAGGTTACTTGATATTGTTATTCCCAGATCGGTTTCTCTGTTTACATTCTTAAGCTGAGTGCCATTCATCGAATAGTTTGCTTTCTCATTTAGGTATCCGATATGTAGTACTTTACATTTATCCGCATTGAAACTCATTTGCCAAATTTGGGCCCAATGTGACAATTTATCTAGATTGTGTTGCATATCGTCAACTTGATCTTTTGAGAGTACGCTATTTGCAATTTTTGTATCGTCAGCAAATTTTGAGATTGTACAGGTGAGACCCTCATCTATGTCGTTGATGTAAATTAGAAAGAGAATTGGTCCTAGTACCGATCCCTGGGGTACCCCGCTACTTACATTGGTCCATTTAGATGCCTTACCGTTTATGACTACTCTTTGCTTTCTGTCGCTGAGCCAATTTTCTATCCATTTCAACACACCGTCTTGTATTCCATGCGCTTTTAGTTTTAGCAGTAAACGTTTGTGGGGGAACTTTGTCAAAGGCCTTTTGAAAATCAAGGTATATAATATCTACAGCTTTACTCTCATCGTAGAGGTTGAGGATATCGTGGAAGAAGTCTAAGAGGTTTGTTAAACAGGAACGTTTTTTACGAAAGCCGTGTTGAGTATCTTTAAGTATGTTATTTTCCTCTAAGTGATTTACGAGTCTGTCTCTTATGACCATTTCTAGCATTTTACATACAACTGAGGTTAAGCTAATTGGACGATAGTTACTGGGTAGGGATTTGCTGCCTTTTTTGAATATCGGTGTTACGTTGGCTATCTTCCACTGATCAGGCATAGTTCCAGACTGCAAGGATTTATTGAATAGTAATGTCAGTGGTTTGGAGAGGGAGGAGATGGAGGGAAGGAAGGATGGGGGTTATAGGGGAGATGGAAGGAGGGAGGGGGATGGAGGGAAGGAGAGAGGGGGATGGAGGAAAGGAGGGAGGGGGAGGGAGGGAAGCGGGATGGAGGGAAGGAGGGAGGGGGATGGAGGGAAGGGGGATGGAGGGAAGGAGGGAGGGGGATGGAGGGAGGGCGATGGAGGGAAGGAGGGAGGGAGGGAGGGGAGGGAGGGAAGGAGGGAGGGGGAAGGAGGAGAGAGGGGGATGGAGGGAGGGCGATGGAGGGAAGAGGGAGGGAAGGAGAAAGGAGGGGGGGGGATGGAAGGAAGGAGAGGGAGGGAAGGAAGGAGAGAGGGGGATGGAAGGAAGGAGAGAGAGGGATGGAAAGAGAGGGGAATGGAAGGAAGGAGAGAGAGGGGATGGAAGGAGAGAGGGGGATGGAGGGAAGGAGGGAGGGGGATGGAGGGGAGGAGGGAAGGGGAAGGAGGGAGGAGGATGGAGGGGAACGAGGAGTGGAGATAATACCAAAGGAAAGCAAGCAACAACAGGTGTACTTAAGGATGGGCTTTTTCTGGATCCTCTTCTCTTGTGTTTAGCCCCATTAGTTTTGAAATTTAAAATTTTCGCCCCTTTTTTGGCGATTTTAAGACTTTTCACCATATTTGTTGTTAATTTAATGACCTTTCGTGCCATTCAGGTGGCATTTTTTTCTTGGCGAGCGATAGCAAGCCTGTAATTTAGGATGAACCGGCCTCCGGCCGGGATATTTTTCTGCCGAAAAATTTACAAATCTATCTCGAAGGGGGGTCTGGGGAGTATTTTTGTTTTAAACTTGATAGAGGTGTAGAGAAGAACTAATAATAAAATAATAAAATAATAAAATAATAATAATAATAATAATAATAATAATAATAATAATAATAATAATAACAATAATAGTAAATACAAATATATATAAGTTAATTAATAAATAAATAGTGTCCTTAACCTTGCTAGGCTGGTGAGACTACACTGCCTAGCCTAAAAAGGGGGTGGAGGGGGGGGGGGGGGGGGGGGGGGCGGGGGAGGGGGGTAGAGATGGAGGTGGAGGGGGGGGGGGGAGGGAGAGAGATATGGAGGTGGAGGGGGGGAGGGAGGGAGAGAGAGATGGAGGTGGAGGGGGAGGAATGGGAGTTTGAGGGGAGAGAGATATGGAGGTGGAGGGAGGGAGGTGGAGGGGGGGGGGGGGGGAGGGAGAGAGATGGAGGTGGAGGGGGAGGAATGGGAGTTTGAGGGGAGAGGGGAGGGGGAGGAATGGGAGTTTGAGGGGAGAGGGGAGGGGTGATTTTTTTTTTTTTTTTTTTTCCTATGTGGATGAGGGATGCACAAAAGCAAAACTGTATGTCACGAGTGCCTCCCCCAGAGTTGAAAGAGTGACGGCTAAAATCAAGGAAAGGTGGGGGATTGGGGAGGGGGGGAAGGGGGGGATTGGAAAGGTGGGAGAGGTAGGGATTAGGGAGGTGGGGGATGGGGGAAGTGGGGTTTGGAATAGTGGGAGAGATAAGGATTAGGGAGGTGAGGGATTGGGGAGGTGGGGGAAGTGGGAATAGGAAAGGTGGGAGAGGTAGGGATTAGGGAGGTGAGGGATTGAATAGGTAAGGGGAGGTTGGATATAAGAGGGAAGAGGGAAGGGGTTGGAATGACAAGGAAGGGAGACAATTGGAGGGAGGGAGGGGAGCGAGGGGGACGAGAGAAGGGAGGGATCGAGTTTTGAGGGAAAGATTGGGGAAGTTGGAGAGGAAGGGGGGGGGGGGTGGAGATATACAGGAGAGGGAAGGGGTTTGGAGAGGGAGGAGGGTTGGAGGGATAGTGTTTTAAGGGGGGGGGGGGTGGAGATATACAGGAGAGGGAAGGGGTTTGGAGAGGGAGGAGGGTTGGAGGGATAGTGTTTTAAGGGGGGGGGGGCGTATTTATTTGCTCAATTATATAATGACTTTATATTTATTTTAGTTTCCTCCCGATACCTCCATCAAACTTTTAAAAAACACCCCCCAAAACCCTCCTTTAAGATAAATTTGTACATTTTCGAAAGTTTTAATATTAACAAGAAATGGAACGAAAGGTCTTAAAATCACCAAACTAATGGGCCGAACGTCTTAAAACCTGAAAACTAACGAGGCTAAGCACGAGGGAGAAGAGGGACCAGAAAAACGGACCATCTCCTCTTAAGGGATTTTCCACAATAAAGCCCCAATTTAAATTCTAATACGACTAATGGAACCAGGGGGGGGGGGGGTATAGTGTATTGGGGTAAAAATGATTGCAATTACTTCATACATTCTTTCCTAGTCCATGAGAGTGAGAGGGTGTTTGGTCCGTTGGTTCATATCTACTGTATTAATGTATTATATTTTATTAGTTTCCTCCATAGGCTTCTATCAAACTCAAAATACAACACCCCAAATTTTTCCAAAGACAGTACTCGAGGGTGTTTGATAGGCCTTCACATGGAACTAACCCACTATAAAATCACTTCTTATATAGAGTGTGAATATAAACTTCTAAATTACATACATAGATATATATAGATAGATAGATAGATATATAAAAAGTGAGAGAGAGAGGGAGAGAGAGTTGGTAGGCCTATATATTTAAAGGATATATACTGTAGATTGGATAAAATATAATAACAACACTAAACCATATTAAGTTGCAATCATATTTCCGCGTGCCAAAAAAACATACGGGATACACCAATCACGTTTCACCATATCCCCCCCCCCCTCTCTCTCTCTCTCTCTCTCTCTCTCTCTCTCTCTCTCTCTCTCTCTCTCTTATTAATATTAATCCAGTGCACACCATCATATGCATAATTATATACTCATATATATATATATATATATATATATATATATATATATATATATATATATATATATATATATATAGAGTGTATAGTGTTGAATGTAGGTTAAGTATGCATGCATGTATATGGACCATTTACGAATGTATGGGTAAATACATGTGCACCGATATAAATACATGTGCACCGATATAAATACATGTGCACCGATATAAATACATGTGCACCGATATAAATATTAAAGGTATTATTTGTTTAAGGGGGTCACCTGTTTGTTTGTTATCTTTCTCTCCTTTTCTCTCTTTCTCTGACTTGTATCCATTTGGCCCCATTCAGCCAACTCTGTTAAGACGCTTGTCCCCATCCAGGTGTCGATTTCTTCCTGGCGAGCGATAGCGAACCAGCATTGTATGAAGAAATCTGGTTTCACCGGAGACATTTTTCCATCAAATAATGTACAAATTTAGCTTGCTGTAAAACAAAAATATATATAAGCTGGCTCGCTACCGATCGCCAGGAAAATATTGACACCTGGATGGGGGTAAACGTCTTAAAACAGTAGGCTGAATGGGGCCGAATGGATACAAGCCAAAGAGAGAGGGAGAGAAAGAGAACAAATGCGAGGTGGGCTCCCTTAACAATTTGCATTTTGTTCATCATGTATATGCATAAAAGAATGTTTCAATTCATTAATATGTTACGTTATGAGGTTAATGAGGTAATTCATAATATAGGGACGTTATACATTACGGATGCAATAGTATATATATTCCTAGAATCAAATTATTTTAGAGTTTGTAATCATATAATATGTAATACATGTGAGGCAAAATAATACAATTAAAATGTAATCCTAATTTCATTTTTTTTTTTTTTTTTTTTTTTTTTTAAGGGATGAGGTCACGAGGAACCTATTTACCCTGGCATAGACATATTTTACCCCTTGAGGACTATGAACAGCTCTGACAGTTTATTCTGACTATCATTATACGATTTTCTACAGCTTACAAAGGATCTGTGGGCATCAAAAGAGTAAAACTATTCCAATTAACCCTCTGACTTCCCTATACCCTTCCTAAGCTGAATAAAGTCGTCTTATGATAGCCAGAATAAACTGTTGCATTGCGTCATAATCCTCAAGGGGCATACAAAATTAAAAAAAAAAAAAAAGCAAATACACATTGGTAAGTGTAGATCTACCTAAATTATTGACCTATTATCATAAAGGAATTGAGAGACAAATAGATAGTTTAGTTATAGAGAGAATCAAGTTGACCTCTTCTTTACCGGAGCCGTCTAATCAACTTTATTCTGGCTGCTATTACACGATTGTATTCAGTTTCCAAAGGGCCCCTCCAGCAATCAACAGGCTTCGAACTATCACACTTAACCCTTTTTCCTACCACAGATCCTTCTTAAACTGCATAAAATCGTCTAAATATAGCCATAATAAAATACAATAGACGGCGCCAGTACAGAAGGGGTTAATAGGGGGGGGGGGGGGTTCTTGACCCCCCCCCCCTTCTCCCTTATGTTTAGACCTATTATTTTTGACATTTTAAGATATTCGCTGCTTTAATTTGGCGATTGTAAGACCCTTCGTGCCATTTCGGTGTCGATTTTTTTCTGGGCAAGCGATAGCGAGCCTGTACTATATAGGAGAAACCAGCCTTTGTACGTGGCATTTTTAATACCTAAAAATGCACAGAATTACCTCGAAAGGGATCCAAGGGTATTTTTTAAAGCTTGGTGGAGGTCTAGAGAAGAAACTAATAAATAAAATAATAAATATACACACATACCGGTACTGGTAAATATACACACATACCGGTACTGGTAAATACACACACATACCGGTACTGGTAAATAACTGTTAAATATTGTCATGACCAAAATAACTGAAAGAATACAGGACATAACAGAAAGCCAGCCTTGAAGGGGCTAGTGCTTGGTTGTTGGTCTATCTATTTATTCATTAATGTATTCTTGAGTTTCCTCGATAAACCTCCGTCGAGCTTAGAAAAAACTCCCCCCAAGACCCCCTTTCAAGATAAATTTGTAAATTTTTCGGTTGAAAAATTTCCCGGCCCAAGGCCGATTCCTTCTAAAATTAGAGTCTAGCATTCGCTCGCAAGGGAAAAATCGACACCGAAAGGGCACGAATGGTCTTCATATTGATAAACAAATGAGGCAAAAGGTATTAAAATGAGGCAAAAGGTATCAAAATGAGGCAAAAGGTATCAAAATGAGGCAAAAGGTATCAAAATGGAGGCAAAAGGTATCAAAATGAGGCAAAAGGTATCAAAATGAGGCAAAAGGTATCAAAATCGAAAATCTAACGAAACGAACGTCTTAAAACCTCAAAACTAATATGCTAAACATGAGGGAGAAGGGGGTCCAGAAAAAGTGAGTACTACCCCCTCTAATATTGTAGAATGAGGAGGTTGGTATCTAGCCAACGTGTCGTTTACGAGGGATATAACTCTCAAAAACCATCACCTAGACTCTTGTTTCATTTTCATCTGACGGTAAATTGAATCCTTTAGCAGCTAATTTATTGATACTTAAGGGGAGACGGACCGTGTTCTGTTTTCTTCTATTAATTCATGTATTTCTATATTTCTTAGTTTTCTCGCTAGACCTCCATCAAGCTTAGAAAAACACCCCCTAGACCCCCCCTTCACGATAAATTTGTACATTTTTCGGTAGAAAATTTCCCGGCCGAAGGCCACTTCCTCTTAATATTTCAGGCTCGCTATAGCTCGCCAGGAAATAATCGACACCTAAATGGCACGAAAGGTCTTAAAATTGACAACGAAATGGGGCAAAAGGTGTTAAAATCGCCAAACAAATGGGCCCGAACGTCTTATAATCTCAAAACAATTGGGACTTAACACGAGGGAGAAAGGGGACCAGAAAACGACCCATCTCCCCTTAACCTCAACAGTCCATCAGCCTCTCCACTAATGGGAAAATATACAACCACTATGTCTCTGCATCACATCGAGGCCAAGTTTATGTAATCGGCACCCTATTTCACAACAATATCTGCAAAATACCTGAGCACTCTTGATGGGGAACTTTGCAATTTACCGTCAGTTGAAAAGGACACAGGGTCATGCCTTACGTACTTCTAGTAGAGAGAGAGAGAGAGATATTGATTGATTGATTGATTGATAGATAGAGAGAGAGAGAAGAAAACAAGAAAAAAAGAAAGAATTAATTAGATAGATAGATAGATAGACAGAGAGAGAGAGAAGAAAAGAAAGAAAGAAGGAAAGAAAGATGGATAGACAGAGAGAGAGAGAGAGTTCGCAAGCACACTCCCTCCTTTCTCTCTTCGTTCCCATCAACATGCATGCCCCCCCCCCGCCCCCTTCTGTCGCCCTCCCCCCCACCTCAATCTCCCAAGTACTTCCTTCTTATCCCCTCCTCCTGGTCCTTCTCTCTCTCTCCCTCTCTCTTTATCTATCTATATAATTTTGCTCTCTCTCTCTCTCTCTCTCTCTCTCTCTCTCTCTCTCTCTCTCTCTCTCTCTCTCAAGTCACGTGAGCGCCAGTACACACACACACATACGCACGTACAGTCACACCCACAAGTTCGAGGAGAGCGAGAGAGAGAGCGCTGGAGGATGAAGGACAGGGTACGGTACGGTCCGAAAAGAGCACCACCACCCAGGGTACGAGGAGAGTATTGGTGGTCCAGGAAGTAACGATACGCCCTGGAACAAAAATAGCAGCCACCCTTTTTGACAGTCCAGGAATTAACGGTACTCTCGCCAGGAAGTAACGGTACACTCTAGGACGGTCCCGGAAATAACGGTACACTCTGGGACGGTCCAGGAAATAACGGTACATTCTGGGACGGTCCAGGACATAACGGTACACTCTGGGACGGTCCAGGAAATAACGGTACACTCTGGGACGATCCAGGAAATAACGGTACACTCTGGAATGGTCCAGGAAGTAATGGTACACTCTAGGACGGTACAGGGAGTAACGGGACACTCTGGGACGGTACAGGAAGTAACGGTACACTCTGGGACGGTACAGAAAGTAACGGTACACTTTGGGACGGTACAGGAAGTAACGGTACACTCTGGGACGGTACAGGGAGTAACGGTACACTCTGGGACGGTACAGGAAGTAACGGTACATTCTGGGACGGTACAGGAAGTAACGGTACACTCTGGGACGTACAAAAAAATCCCTTTTCTGACCCCCTCTAAAAGAAAGCACAATCCTCAATAACGATTAACATATCCTAATTATCCTAAAATATCCATTAACCCTTTGAGTACCAGCGACGTGTGTTATATTGTATTCTGGCTAAATGTAGACGATATTATGCAGCTTAGGAAGGATCTGTGGGAGTTAATAGGGTTGGTTGAGATATATTGAAGCCTTATTAATGCTAGAGGTCCTTCCTAAGCATATTATAATCGACTGATAGTTGCCAGAATCTGATGCAAATGAAGTCCCTGGTAGTGAATGGGATATAGCCCGCAAGACGACGGACCAGACAGTGTTAAGCCTTAGAAGATACCCATGGCGCATTTCTGTTGTTTTCTGGCTATTGTTAGACGATTTTATTCATATTAGGAAGGGTATATGGAATAATCTAAGGTACTCATTTCACTCCCAACACTAAATACCTCCCAATGAAATCAATGAAAGCATGTGATCTTCCCGGGATTCGAACCTGGGTTGCCACATACAGATATTAAACACTCTAACCATTACACCATTAGAGGATTAACTGAGCTTGTCCATTTTAAACTGATCGTCTAATAGTAGCCAAAGTAAAGTTAAAAGGACGACACCGGTACTGAACGGGTTAACATACGACAGCCTTGCCCAATTGCAATGCTTAGAACCACACTCAATATTTTAGTTCAGTGTAATCGAAGTTAGTCCAACACTGATCCAGAACCTGTGACTGATCCAAAGGAGAGAGAGAGAGAGAGAGAGAGAGAGAGAGAGAGAGAGAGAGAGAGAGAGAGAGAGAGAGAGAGAGAGAGAGAGGAGAGAGAGAGAGTACCCACAGCAATCGATGGCAGACACATGCACGGACCCAAGTAGCGAAGAGGGGGGGGGGGGGGAGGGGGGTATAGGGGTGGAGGGGAGAGGAAGATTGTGTAATGTTGGAACATGCATACATACATACACACACACACACACGAGTGCGCGCGTTCTCACTCATTCTCACTCTCACACACACATCATTTCTCTCTCTCTCTCTCTCTCTCTCTCTCTCTCTCTCTCTCTCTCTCTCTCTCTCTCATACACACACCCAGAGCCATATTGATCAACCTTTAAAATTGAAAACGATTAAGTTCTATCAACTAACTGACACCGAAGATTATATTGAAGATTATAACGTATTGTTAACAGTTTATTCTAGCTATCATTAAACCATTTCATAAAGCTTAGGAAGGATCTGTGGGTATTATATGGGTAAATAGTAACTCAATTTACCCTCCGACCTCCATACACCATTCCCAATCTACTAAATAAACTCGTCTAATAATAGCCAGAAAACAGAACAAAAATGCTTAATCAGATCTTGGAAGGGTTAACTCTTTAAGCATACTATAGTCTGGTCGCTGTAAGTAGGCGATATATCATGACCTCTATCCTATGTAACTCAAAAAGGGCTAGAGCAAATTGGCTGTACATTTCCACATCTATTCCTTGACCTACTCTTCCCAAATGGTAGAAATATTAACTCGATTACTCTAGTCGTTTTTGAGTTACAGAGGTTAGAGGTCATGATTTCTCGCCTACTTACAGCGAATAGACTATAGGACTCATATCATCAGCTTCTTTACCCTACCAATAGATGAGCTAACTGACAGTAAAATATATATTGATATTTATTCACCAACCCACCAATTAACTTACACTAATTAAGGAAATCAATGAAACTAATGAATATATGTGGTACTCCAAGGACTCGAACCTAGGACACTCACAAACAAATAATATATAGGTGCTTATGTTCTGGGTGTGGTGCTCCAAGTTCGAATCCCGGGAGGACCATATGCTTTCATTAGTTTATTCAAGTACATTGGGGTTTGTAATTGATAATTGATGTTAAGAATGGGGTGTTACTTAATACTATTCCTTGCAAGACCCTGTTTGGTAGCATCAACCTCTAAAGTACCGGATATGGCACTATGGCACTGTCAAGGCCGGTGTGTGTGTGTGTGTGTGTGTGTGTGTGTGTGTGTGTGTGTGTGTGTGTGTGGTTCAAGGTCCACTGGGGACGTTATGTGCGTCTGGCCTTGAGTACACAGCTGCCATCAGGGAACGTTGTGTACGTAATGCGTGAGTGTTGTTTGTGCGTGTGTCTGCTTGTGTGTGTGCGTTTGAGCCTGTGTATGTGTACTTGTGCGCGTGGCACTATGTACGTAGAATATATACTATATATATATAATTACATGAGAGAGAGAGAGAGAGAGAGAGAGAGAGAGAGAGAGAGAGAGAGAGAGAGAGAGAGAGAGAGAGAGAGAGAGAGAGAGAGAGAGAGAGAGAGAAGACGAAAGGCTAACATACAGACAGACGTAAACAGTACTGCCGTCCCCACCCCTTTCTCTCTCTCTCTCTGCAGGATCAATAGTTGCACGTTGCAGGATACTCCCCTCTTCTCCAGTGCCCCCCCCCCCCCCCCCCCGGCCCAGCTTCTCTCGCTAAGTTACTCCACCCACACACCCACCCCCTCTCCTGTCTTTGCTACAACTCCAACTTCCTTGTCCCTGAATTACGACAAGGGTGACATTTTAACCCTATATGATCCGAGGCCGATATGGTTGGATCTGCCCTGTTTCGCCCTATTACTTTGGAGATTTTTAAGACGTTTCAACACATTAGTTTGGCGATATTAAGACGCTTCACCCCATTTATGTTTGTTTTTTATTTTATTTATCATGTTTTTATTTATTATTATACTACTACTACTACTACTACTAATACTAATAATAATAATAATGATAATAATAATATTTTTCGCCATGGTATTATCCGAAATATATCCAGATTCAACAATGAATGATGAGTCCTAATGATTGATGAGGTCAAAGCGTGGTTGATGAGATGCCTAGCTTTAGTATATTATTATTCAATTATATACCCGGTACTGTACCACTCTTATTTTCAATAGTGCACACCAGTTACATATATATATACAGTATATACAGGTATATATTTTTTTTTTCTCACTTTCAACTGTGAGGGAGACACTTGTTGCGGGTAGGTTTTTCTTTTGTCTCCTTTATACACATAGGAAACAAAATCAGCTACTCGTAAATGACAGCCATAATTCTCAACCAGTAATCCATATCAACCAGTGCTGAATCAACCAGAGCCAACTAAATAGCTGCCAAAATGACGATCAAACCGAACTCTACTTAACCTAACGTCCTAACGTAACAGTATTGGTTGAGAGTTACTGGTTGAAATTATCTACTGGTTGAGAGTTACTGGTTGAAATGGTCTACTGGTTGAAATGGTCTACTGGTTGAAATGGTCTACTGGTTGAGAGTTACTGGTTGAAATGATCTACTGGTTGAGAGTTACTGGTTGAAATGATCTACTGGTTGAGAGTTACTGGTTGAAATGGTCTACTGGTTGAGAGTTATTGGTTGAAATGGTCTACTGCTTTTTTTCTTCTTCTTCTATGTGGATGAGGGAGACAAAAGGCTCAACTGCCTGTAACTAAGTGCCTCCCACAGAGTTGAAAGAGTGACAGGGCCAACATCAAGGATTCTTCAAGCCAAAATGTCTGGACACACGGAGTTTGAAACAATTTATGTCATAGGATGCGGGAAAGATGGATTCAGGGAGAGAGTTCCAGAGCTCAGCTGTTGAATAGAAGAAAGATTGGGAGTATCGTTTCACTCTCGAGTTGGAGAGCTGTACAGAGTAGGGGTGGGATTGTGTTGCAAGACGGGTACCACGTACCCTACGTAGAGGGGGTGGTATACATTGAGAGAGCTCTGAGGAACACTGATTATTGTAGTAGCGATAGACTAGCGAAGAGAGAGAGAGATTGCAGAGTCGGTGAGTGGACGGGTGTTAATGATACGATAGGCTTTCCTTTCTGCTTTGTCTAGAAATGCTGGGGTGAGGCGTCTTAAGTGAGATAGTTCGAAGCCTGTTAATTGATGGAGGCCCCTTGATACTGACAAAGAAATAGGGGGAAAGGTCTTAAAATCGCCAAACTAATGGGTCATACGTCTTAAAATCTGAAAACTAATGGGGCTAAACACGAGGAAGAAGGGGGGCCAGAAAAACGACCCAACTCCCCTTAACTCAAAACGATAATAATGAACTCGGTGTACGATCACGCTTTTATGGTCTTGTATTATGGGGGGATAGGGGGTATTTGTTGGTCTATTTATGGGGTGGGGGGGGGGGATAGGGGGTATTTGTTGGTCTATTTATGGGGTGGGGGGGGGGGATAGGGGGTATTTGTTGGTCTATTTATTTATAGATTTAATAATTATTTCTTAGTTTCCTCGCTAGACCTCCATCAAGCTAAAAGAGCCCCCCCCCCCCCCCCCCCAAGACCTCCATCAAGCTAAAAGAGCCCCCCCCCCCCCCCCCCCCAAGACCTCCACCAAGCTAAAAGAGCCCCTCCCCCCCCCCCCAAGACCTCCATCAAGCTAAAAGAGCCCTCCCCCCCCCCCCCCCCCCCCCCCAAGACCTCCATCAAGCTAAAAGAGCCCCCCCCCCCCCCCCGCCAAGACCTCATGATCCCTTTCAAGATAAGTTTGTACATTTTTCGGTAGAAGGATGTCGAAGGCCAGTTCCTCCTATAATTACATGCTCGCTATTGCTCGCCAGGATAATATCGACACCTACATGGCACGAAAGGTCATAATATATTGACAAGGAAATGGGGTGGAAAGTCATAAAATCACCAAACTAATGGGGCGAACGTTTACAATCTGAAAACTCATGGGGCTACACATGAGGGAGAAGGGGGGATCCAGAGATAACCCCCTAAACATCCCCTTAAAGCGTCATACAGTACGGCAGTAGGGGGGGGGGGGGTGGCAATGCATGACGGAGGGGGGGGGGGAAGAGTACGAAGTGTGTGATGCTCGCCTGTTTGTGCGCCCTTATTTCCCGCCTCTCCAGCCCTCCCAGACTATCCTCAACTATCGCGGGGGCTAGGGGAACTACTACCCTGACTATGACCACGACGTCCGGGGACTAGGAGGGGGCGTACGAGCGGGGAATGGGCGTGGTAATCGTGTTTCCGGAGGCGTCTGGCTAACCCCGACACCCACCAGACGCCCGGCAGACGAGGCAGAGGGGGGATTGACGGAAGGGGGAGGGACGCCATATTGCATACCCCAGATTAGCAACAATATCAGGTGAGGTGTGACAGTCTAAAGCCGGTATCACACGAGAGCTTTTATAGTCAACATTCGATGATCAACATTTTTCTGGCAACATTTCTGAAATATTTTGCACTGGTATCGGAAACTAGACTGATGGTAGATGAATTTAAGTAGCAGAAATATTATATATGTTAACCTCATAAGCTGCCAGACCAGTGTTAAGGATAAATGCTGAGGGAAAAAGCGCTCGTGTGATACCAGCTTAAGGGGAGATTTCCAGTTGAGGGACTTTTTTCTTGACCCCTTTCTCCCTCATGTCTAGCCCCATTGCTTTTGAGAGTTTAGGACGTTTACCCCATTAGTTTGGTGATTTTAAGAATTTCCGCCCCCATTATGTCAATTTTAAGACCTTTCGTGCCATATAGGTGTCGATTTTATCCTGGCGAGCGATAGCGAGCCTGTAATTTAAGAGTTGCCGGCCTTCGGCCGGGACATTTTTCTACCGAAAAATGTACAAATTTATCTTGAAAGGGGGTCAAGGGGGTGAAATTTTAAGATTGCTGGAGGAGTAGGAAACAAAATAGAAACCTCCCCTTAAGTATTCTATAGAAGGGTGCTACATTGCAATAATCTAGGGCATAACAAAGTATCTAAAAGGTATCTAAAAGGTATCTAAAAGGTATCTAAAAGGTATCTATTTCCTTGGGAGGTGTTTGGTGTTGGGAGTGAAGTAAATACATTAAATCATATCTAAGAGACTATATATCTTTAGTGATTTCACCTTTCTATCTTTAACGCCTTGAAAATTAATTATGATGGGTTTTATTTTTGTATTAAATTTTGTTTGTTAACTTGATGGAGGTATGGGGAAGACATTAAAGATACAATAATTAACCTGTTCAGATTAAGGGGAGACTGACCGTTTGCATGGTCTATTAATTCATTTATTCATCTATTTGTTTAGTTTCCTCCCTAGACCTCCATCAAGCTTAGAAAAACACCCCCTAGACCCCCCTTTAAGATAAATGTGTACATTTTTCGGCAGAAAAATTTCCCGGCCGAAGACGGGTTCCTCTTAAAATTGAAGGCTCGCTATCGCTCGCCAGGAAATAATCGACACCTAAATGGCACGAAAGATCTTAAAAATGACAATTGACAACGAAATGGGGCGAAAGGTGTTAAAATCGCCAAACTAATGGGCCGAACATCTTATAATCTCAAAACTAGTGGGGCTACACACTAGGGAGAAGGGGGTCCAGAAAAACGGTCTGCCTCCCCTTATTAGCGCCTTCCTACCTTTGCTTCTGGCTGAAATTGGACATATTTATGCAGTTTAAATGACTTTTTATATTCAGTGGGTTTATTGAGGTCATACTTACCCCTTTGAACAATAAAGATAGATTATAAGCGATAGAAAAACGTCTAATAACATATAAGAACATAAGAAAACGGGAGTCTGCAGTGAGCCAATTGGCCCATAAACGGCAGATCCCTTTCACACCCATTCCATCTCGTTTATATGCCTATTTCGATATATCTTGAAGCTCTCTATCGTTCTTGATCCTAGTATAGCACTTGGTAGCCTATTCCACCTATCTACATCTCTGTTACCAAACCAATATTTGCCTATATCTTTTCTGAAACGAAATTTATCTAATTTGAAACCATTTCTTCGAGTTCTTGCGTATCACTGAGCTTCAGTACATCTTTCATGTCCCTTTTACTAATCCCACTAACCCACTTGAACACCTATCATACCAGCTCTAACTCTGCGTCTCTCTAGCAAATGTAAGCCTAATTTGTTCAACCTTTCTTCCTATGGAAAATTTATAATATTATGGCTATTTTTGGTCGTTCTCCGTTGTACTCTCTCCAAGGAATATATCTATGTCCAATCTGTAATATGGACACCAACATTGAACAGCATAATCCATATGTGGCCTTACTAACGCTAGATAAAGTGTTAACATTACGTCTGCTGTTGTGCCACATGTATTGGTTGATTTCATTAATTGAGTTTAAAGGTGAAGTTGGTTGGTGGCAAAAACATAATAATTCCCACCTCTAGATAGTATATAGTCGAGAACTCTACTTGTTTGATGGAGGTCTAGCGAGGAATCTAAACAATAAATTAATATAGAAATAAACAGACCCCCAAAATAAAAAAACAGACGGGGGGTCTGTTAGGGGGTCCTCTTAAATTACAGGCTCGCTATCGCTCGCCTGGATAAAATCGACACCTAAATGGCACGAAAGGTCTTAAATTTGACAGAAATGGGTCGAAAGTTCTAAAAATCGTCAAAATAATGGGGGCGAACGTCTTAAAATTAGTAAAGCAATGGGGCTAAACAGGAGGGAGAAAGGAGTCAAGAAAAAAATCCCTGAAGTGGAAATCTCCCCTTAAGTACTATACAAGTACTGCTTAATACCAGGATTTATTATGTACCTTTGGGAATTACTGGATATATTTTAAGGGGAGATTTTGTATTCATGTCCATATATATATATATATATATATATATATATATATATATATATATATATATATATATATATATATATATATATATATATATATATATATATCCAACTACGTATGGCTTATACTTTGATATTGTATATTTTGTTTAAATTTAGGTGTTCAAAATCCATTAAACTTTCATTACAAATATATATCAAATCATTAAGGGAAGCTAAATCACGTCTGTTCTGTCAATATCCACTAATCAGGCTGATCCAGTGCAATGGTACTTAGTCAATAATTAGCTTGCAAAACGCTATAAACCAACGCTAAGAATTATGACTTGACCAATTTAAGATTCTGTGAGTGATGTTACAGGAAATACAATGTTTGATTCAGGATGTTCTAAATGCTATTAGACCTGATTAACGTTTGCCCTTAATAACTGCAAGAATTAGTATTTGTTTAGCATATTTAACTGTTGTTGTTGTTGTTGTTGTTGCTGTATGTGTGTAACAATACAAATATTAACAAATAATTATAAACAGTTTATATACAGCCATAAGGTGAAATTATATATCGCAAAAAAAAAAAGCCACACACGATACTTTAACGCTAACCTAGAATAATATACTGGATACTGGTATAGGATTAATATACTGGATTAATATACTGGATACTGGTATAGGATTAATGTACTGGATTAATATACTGGATACTGGTATAGGATTAATATACTGGATACTGGTATAGGATTAATGTGGTGTCTAGAAACGTATACAGTATATACCGTATATGTAATAAATTGACGGTACTGAAGGTTCAAATTCGGTGAGTACTAATGCTTAAAATATGGGAATAGTTAATCGATAGTAATTTATGATACCTAACTGACATGGTGCAGTAGAAAACTATATTTATGAGCAGGGGGTATACCAACGCGTTAACTCTCCAATCTCCTACTTTACTCAAGCCATCATCATCAACGCATTAACCCTTTGAGTACCAGCGACGTGTGTTATATTTTATTCTAGCTATATTTTGATGATATTATGCAGCTTAGGAAGGATCTGCGGTAGTTAAAAGGGTTGGTGGAGGTAGTGTGAAGCCATATTAATGCTAGAGGTCCTTCCTAAGCTGAATACAATCGTCTAATAGTTGCCAGATTATGATGGAGAGGACTTCCCTGGTACTGGATGGGTATTAATATAAATCACAAGGGTGTACAGTTACCCGCATAAGTCCTGTTCCTCTCCGTGATCTTATACATGGAATTATAATGCGCATGACTGAATTACGAGTATCATTTCTTATGCACTGGTTAAGGGGAGATCTCCACTTATGGGATTTTTTTCTTGACCCCTTTCTCCCTCATGTTTAGCCCCATTGCTTTTGATATTATAAAACGTTTGCCCCATTAGTTTAGCGATTTTAAGAACTTTAACCCCATATAAAGACCTTTCGTGCCATTCAGGTGTCAATTTTATCCTGGCGAGCAATAGCGAGCCTGTAATTTAAGAGGAACCGGCCTTCGGCCGGGACATTTTTCTACCGAAAAATGTACAAATATATCTTGAAAGGGACTCGAGGAGGTGTAATTTTAAGCTTGATGGAGGTCTAGGGAACAAACTAAATACCTTCCCTTAAGTCATCTGATTAGTCAACTGATAATCAAAAGAAACCACTCGCAATTAATTCACACTATTTTACTTTCATACATAAAATCACGACGAAAAATATGCCACACAGTTATTATTATTATTATTATTATTATTATGATTATTATTATTATTAACACTCGCAATTAATTCATACTAGTTTACTTTCATATATAAGATCACGACGAGGAGCAGAATTTTGTGTGGGAGACTGTACATTGACTTACTAATCATTAATCCTGCCGCACTGTATATACGTCGTAAGAGATTGGAGTATTACCTGTTGAGGGGTCTCTCTCTCTCTCTCTCTCTCTCTCTCTCTCTCTCTCTCTCTAAAACCCACACACTCTCTCTCTCATCGGTACTCTCGTTGATCAATACTTCATGCTCTTACTCCCCCCCCCCCCCCCCCACCCCTGCCATGTACTCTTCTATACTGTGTGATCCAAGTGGCCTCTGCTCTCTCTCTTTCTCTCTCTCTCTCTTTATAGGTAGATAGATAGATAAGATATATAGATAGATGGATAAATAGATAGATAGATAGAGGGAAAGATAGATAGATAGAGGGAAAGATAGATAGATAGACAGACAGATAAATAGATATATATAGATACATACATACATACATACATACATACATACATACATGCATACATACATAGAGATAGATAGATAGATAGATACATACATACATAAATACATGCATACATACATAGAGATAGATAGATAAATAGATAGATATAGATAAATACATACATACATACATGCATACATAACTGATATCATTATGCACGCTACAAGCAATAATAACAGGAAATCATCGGTAAACACGTTGAACACTGGATACATAATTAGCTTCTCAGGTAAACTATCAGCTTACTTTAGTATACAGAATATTTAGGTGTGATGGTTGATTTGTTTGGTCTCCCTTCTCTCTCATGTTTATCCCCATTAGTTTTCAGATTAGAATACTCCTAAAACCCACCTTCGAGCCAAATTTGTGCATTTTTTCGGTAGAACAATGGCCGTGTCCTTATCAATTGCAGACTAGCTATCACTCGCCAGGAAAAACAAAACAAAATCCACACTTATATGGCACGAAAGGTTTCTAAATCGCCAAACGACAGGGTCGAATATCTTAACATCTTCAAAAATAATGGCTCATGGCTAAAATAGGGCTAAACATGAGGGAGAAGCAGATCCGGAATCCCCCCCCCCCCCACCCCCTTATAATGATAATTTTGATATGAACGTTCTAAGCAATGCAAATCATACCATCCCTATCATGAACCCTTTCGAGAGCCGATTACGGATTTATGTTCTGTTTTGTGGCTGTTATTAGACGATTTCATTCAGATTAGGAAGGGTGTGTGGAAGTCAGAGGGTAGATTGAGATAGTCTTTACCCTTATCATTCCCACTGATCCCCTTCCTAAACTGTAGAAAATCGTCTAATGATAGCCGGAATAAACTGTTAAAATGCGTCACAATCTTCAGAGGTTAAGGGGGCGTATTTATTAAGGGGGGATGGCCGTATGTATTAAGGGGGGATGGGCGTATTTATTAAGGGGGGATGGGCGTATTTATTAAGGGGGAATGGGCGTATTTATTAAGGGGGGATGGGCGTATTTATTAAGGGGGGATGGCCGTATTTATTAAGGGGGGATGGGCGTATTTATTAAGGGGGGATGGGCGTATTTATTGGCTCATTTATGTATCTTTTTAGTATTGTATTAGTTTCCTCCCTAGACCTCCATCAAGCTTCTAAAAACACCCGCCCAAGATGAATTTGTACATTTTTCGATAATTACAGGATCGCTATCGCTCACCAGGAAAAAATCGACACCTAAATGACACGAAAAGTCTTAATATTGACAAAGAAATGGGACGCAAGGTCTTAAAATCGCCAAACTAATTGGCCGAACCTCTTAAAATCTGAAAATTATTGGGGCTAAAGATGAGAAAGAAGGGGGACCAGAAAAACGGCCAGTCTCCCCTTAAAATCCACTGAGCGGTACCTGTTCTGTATGGTCTCTATCTTATGGTCACTTACAATAAATATGATTATAATAATTAATATATACATAAATTTAACAAAAGAAAAGACAAATATAGTACCAATAAACAATAATCGAGAGAGAGAGAGAGAGAGAGAGAGAGAGAGAGAGAGAGAGAGAGAGAGAGAGAGAGAGAAAAAATAAGTACAGTTAGGTAATAAAAATTCCACGAATCCTTGTTTAGATATACAAAAAATGTCTTAGTTACGTCGTTGGAATGAAGAGGATACTAACAACAGAAAACGTAAACCTGTGAAAACGACGGGTATGCGTAACAGAAAACCTGGTATTGAAGGGTTAACTCTACTGTTCCGAGCACGGTAGCCTCGCAGTTAAATACTGTATATAAGATTTATGTTGTGTTTGTGTTGCATTTATCCCTCATATACAGTATATACCGATGTATATATATATATATATACAGTATATTGAAGGATGGGTCTGAGGGCCATTTATTTTAGCTTGAAGGGATCTGGTGAGATTGTAATTAATATATTTCTCTTTTAAGCTTGGGGGGGGGGGCGGGGAATAAAACTGTATTGCCTGAAAACCCAAACATGTTACTACCAGGGATTCTTTCTAAACTTAAGGGTGCCCACCTCGCTTTTTTCTCTTGCTCTCCCTCTCTCTTTGGCATGTATCCATTCGGCCCCATTCAGCCTACTGTTTTAAGACGTTTACCCCCATCAAGGCGTCAATATTGTCCTGGCGAGCTGGAGCGAACCAGCATATATATATATTTGTTTTGACAGCAAACTAAATTTGTACATTTCCGATAGCAAAATTTCTCCGGCGGAGCCGGATTTCTCCATACAAAGCTGGCTCGCTATCGCTCGCCAGGAGGAAATCGACACCTGGATGGGGATAAACGGCTTAAAACAGTTGGCTGAATGGGGCTGAATGGATACAAGCCAGGAAAAGAGAGAAAAGGATATTAAGATAAAAAAAAACCGGTGACCCCCCTTAAAACACTTCGTAAACTGGGAGCCAAACTCCAAGCAAACCCGTGGTACTGAAAGGGTTAACCTAATGGCGGCGGTGGTGTGTGCCAAGGGATTAGTATTATTAGTAGTCTTTCCTTGAATTGGTGGGGTGGGGTGAATTAACTGGGTCACCTCTACCTCTTCAGTATACTGTAGAGGTGTGTGGGTGTCTGTGTGTATGTATGAAAGTGTGAGATGTATGAGAGTGTGATGTATGTGTGTGTCTATCTGTATGTGTGTGTGTGTGCCTGTTTGTGTGTGTGTATGCCTGTGTGTGTGTGTGTGTACGGATGTATGAGTGTGTGATGTATGTGTGTGTCTGCCTGTCTGTGTGTGTGTGTGTGTACGGATGTATGAGTGAGTGATGTGTGTGTGTGTGTGTGTATGTGTGTGTGTACGGATGTATGAGTGTGTGAGTCTGCCTGTATATGTGTGTGTGTGATGTATAAACAGGGACATACATAGTTAATTAAGAGAGTTGTGATACCTTTCTTTCCTAAATATGCTGACGAACTCCAGTAAAATCGTCTATCAATAACCAGAATAGAATACAAAGGGAATCATTGTACACACTGTCAATAATAATGAGTTTAAGGGGAGATGGGCTTATTTAAGGGGAGATGGGCTTATTTAAGGGGAGATGGGCTTATTTAAGGGGAGATGGGCTTATTTATTAATGAGTTTAAGGGGAGATGGGCTTATTTAAGGGGAGATGGGCTTATTTAAGGGGAGATGGGCTTATTTATTAATGAGTTTAAGGGGAGATGGGCTTATTTAAGGGGAGATGGGCTTATTTATTAATGAGTTTAAGGGGAGATGGGCTTATTTAAGGGGAGATGGGCTTATTTAAGGGGAGATGGGCTTATTTAAGGGGAGATGGGTTTATTTATTAATGAGTTTAAGGGGAGATGGGCTTATTTAAGGGGAGATGGGCTTATTTATTAATGAGTTTAAGGGGAGATGGGCTTATTTAAGGGGAGATGGGCTTATTTAAGGGGAGATGGGCTTATTTAAGGGGAGATGGGTTTATTTATTAATGAGTTTAAGGGGAGATGGGCTTATTTAAGGGGAGATGGGCTTGGGCTTATTTAAGGGGAGATGGGCTTATTTAAGGGAGATGGGTTAAGGGGAGATGGGCTTATTTAAGGGGAGATGGGCTTATTTAAGGGGAGATGGGCTTATTTAAGGGGAGATGGGCTTATTTAAGGGGAGATGGGCTTATTTATTTGCTGTGTGTTTGGATTGTTATAAATATTTGTTTAGTTTCCTCCCTAGACCTCCATCAAGCTGTAAAAAACACCTCTTAGACCCCTTTCAAGATAAATGTGTACATTTTTCGGTAGAAAAATTTCCCGGCCGAAGGCCGGTTACTCTTAAAATTACAGGCTCGCTATCGCTCGCCAGGAAAAAATCGACACCTAAATGGCACGAAAGGTCTTAATATTGACAAATAATTTGGGTGTAAAGTCTTAAAATCGCCAAACTAATGAGCCGAACGTCCTGATATCTAAAAAATACAATGGGCCTGAACACGAGGGAGAAGGGATGTCAGAAAATCCATCCCATCTCTCCTTAAATAAAGTATAAAATGGGTATCTAAAGCGTCCACAATAATACACCTTTACCGAGAAACATGTTGTGTAGTAGTAAGAAAGAGGAATATTAATTGGTAGTAATAAACCCATCTATTATAATGATAAGCAGTAAGAGGACTATTAATATATCCAATGATTTTATATTCTGCTTATACGTACAGTTGGCCACATAAATTAGATTCCACTCTGTGATTTTATGTAATAATAATAATAATAATAATCTTCTGGTTACTAGCGCCCATATCTCCTTCGAGGGTTGCTTGAGGAATATAGTTTGTTACCCAGTAGTTAATTCATAGGAGAAATTAACCCTTTCAGCACCATGACGCCTTTTTACATTTTATTCTGGCTAAAGTTAGAGGATTTCACGCAGTTTAAAAGGGACCTATGTTACTAAGAGGGTTTATTGAGATCGCATTTATCCTTAAACCGCATAAAATCATCTAATTGTAGCCAGAGTCGAAGGTAACAAAGTGTACATGGAGCACTACTTAGGAAACACACCTATGGAGCACTACTTAAGAAACACACCTATGGAGCACTACTTAGGAAACACACCTATGGAACACTACTTAGGAAACACACCTATGGAACACTACTTAGGAAACACATCTATGGAGCACTACTTAGGAAACACACCTATGGAGCACCACTTAGGAAACACATCTATGGAGCACTACTTAGGAAACACACCTATGGAGCACTACTTAGGAAACACACCTATGGAGCACTACTTAGGAAACACACCTATGGAGCACTACTTAGGAAACACCTATGGAGCACTACTTAGGAAACACACCTATGGAGCACTACTTAGGAAACACATCTATGGAGCACTACTTAGGAAACACACCTATGGAGCACCACTTAGGAAACACATCTATGGAGCACTACTTAGGAAACACATCTATGGAGCACTACTTAGGAAACACCTATGGAGCACCACTTAGGAAACACACCTATGGAGCACCACTTAGGAAACACACCTATGGAGCACCACTTAGGAAACACACCTATGGAGCACTACTTAGGAAACACACCTATGGAGCACTACTTAGGAAACACACCTATGGAGCACTACTTAGGAAACACACCTATGGAGCACTACTTAGGAAACACACCTATGGAGCACTACTTAGGAAACACACCTATGGAGCACCACTTAGGAAACACACCTATGGAGCACTACTTAGGAAACACACCTATGGAGCACTACTTAGGAAACACCTATGGAGCACTACTTAGGAAACACATCTATGGAGCACTACTTAGGAAACACACCTATGGAGCACCACTTAGGAAACACACCTATGGAGCACCACTTAGGAAACACCTATGGAGCACCACTTAGGAAACACACCTATGGAGCACTACTTAGGAAACACACTATGGAGCACTACTTAGGAAACACACCTATGGAGCACTACTTAGGAAACACACCTATGGAGCACTACTTAGGAAACACATCTATGGAGCACTACTTAGGAAACACACCTATGGAGCACCACTTAGGAAACACACCTATGGAGCACCACTTAGGAAACACACCTATGGAGCACCACTTAGGAAACACACCTATGGAGCACTACTTAGGAAACACCTATGGAGCACTACTTAGGAAACACACCTATGGAGCACTACTTAGGAAACACACCTATGGAGCACTACTTAGGAAACACACCTATGGAGCACTACTTAGGAAACACACCTATGGAGCACTACTTAGGAAACACACCTATGGAGCACCACTTAGGAAACACACCTATGGAGCACTACTTAGGAAACACACCTATGGAGCACTACTTAGGAAACACACCTATGGAACACTACTTAGGAAACACACCTATGGAGCACTACTTAGGAAACACACCTATGGAGCACTACTTAGGAAACACACACCTATGGAGCACTACTTAGGAAACACACCTATGGAGCACTACTTAGGAAACACACCTATGGAGCACTACTTAGGAAACACACCTATGGAGCACCACTTAGGAAACACACCTATGGAGCACTACTTAGGAAACACACCTATGGAGCACTACTTAGGAAACACACCTATGGAGCACTACTTAGGAAACACACCTATGGAGCACTACTTAGGAAACACACCTATGGAGCACCACTTAGGAAACACACCTATGGAGCACTACTTAGGAAACACACCTATGGAGCACTACTTAGGAAACACACCTATGGAGCACCACTTAGGAAACACACCTATGGAGCACTACTTAGGAAACACACCTATGGAACACTACTTAGGAAACACATCTATGGAGCACTACTTAGGAAACACATCTATGGAGCACTACTTAGGAAACACACCTATGGAGCACTACTTAGGAAACACACCTATGGAACACTACTTAGGAAACACATCTATGGAGCACTACTTAGGAAACACACCTATGGAGCACTACTTAGGAAACACATCTATGGAGCACTACTTAGGAAACACATCTATGAAGCACTACTTAGGAAACACACCTATGGAGCACTACTTAGGAAACACATCTATGGAACACTACTTAGGAAACACACCTATGGAGCACTACTTAGGAAACACACCTATGGAGCACCACTTAGGAAACACACCTATGGAGCACTACTTAGGAAACACACCTATGGAGCACTACTTAGGAAACACACCTATGGAGCACTACTTAGGAAACACACCTATGGAGCACTACTTAGGAAACACACCTATGGAGCACCACTTAGGAAACACACCTATGGAGCACTACTTAGGAAACACACCTATGGAGCACTACTTAGGAAACACACCTATGGAGCACCACTTAGGAAACACACCTATGGAGCACTACTTAGGAAACACACCTATGGAGCACTACTTAGGAAACACATCTATGGAACACTACTTAGGAAACACATCTATGGAGCACTACTTAGGAAACACACCTATGGAGCACTACTTAGGAAACACATCTATGGAGCACTACTTAGGAAACACACCTATGGAGCACTACTTAGGAAACACACCTATGGAACACTACTTAGGAAACACATCTATGGAGCACTACTTAGGAAACACACCTATGGAGCACTACTTAGGAAACACATCTATGGAGCACTACTTAGGAAACACATCTATGAAGCACTACTTAGGAAACACACCTATGGAGCACTACTTAGGAAACACATCTATGGAACACTACTTAGGAAACACACCTATGGAGCACTACTTAGGAAACACACCTATGGAGCACTACTTAGGAAACACACCTATGGAGCACTACTTAGGAAACACATCTATGGAGCACTACTTAGGAAACACACCTATGGAGCACTACTTAGGAAACACACCTATGGAACACTACTTAGGAAACACATCTATGGAGCACTACTTAGGAAACACACCTATGGAGCACTACTTAGGAAACACATCTATGGAGCACCACTTAGGAAACACATCTATGGAGCACTACTTAGGAAACACATCTATGGAGCACTACTTAGGAAACACATCTATGGAGCACTACTTAGGAAACACATCTATGGAAGAGACGGTGCGTTTATTGGTACACACGCAAATTATGCATGTTTAAGAGTACATTTTCCGATTTGTTTTAACCAAAATGAAACTATTCAGATCGAACTTAACCTAACCTATCTTAAAACACTGCATCTAAATATTCTAAACACACACACACACACCAGCGGTGGTGTGTTTATCAATACACACGTTAGTTTTGCATGCTTACGAGTACATTTTTCGTATTTTAAACCTAAATATACGTATCTAGATCAAACCTAACCTAACCTAACCTAACCTACCTAACTTACCTAACCTAACCTAAAACACTCCACTTCAACGCATTTTAATGAGGTGTGTACACTTAAACTGTCGCCCCAAACCTCATGCACGTACACCTGCAAACCTACATATTTAGTCAATGTTGTACCTTTAAGCACACCACCGCTTGTCCATACACACACACACAAACACACACAAACACACACAATACCAGATTACCCTTAAAGATGGATAGTAACGGGTATTTGCTTGGGTAGATTGTAGGCACCAATCGAGCAGAGCAGTACCCAGGGGAGGCCTCATAGTTATATGATAAGGAGTTGCTGGAACCCCTGTTTCATTTGCCAGGCTTCCCCCACTGTTTCTGGTGTGCCTCACCTACGCAGAGAGTAATCCAACTATCTCTCACAAACACCTACACCTAACTCTCACAAACACCTCCTCCTCCTATTCATTTCACTACACCTTACAAGCAAAGAACACTTCTGTCCTACACACTCAAATTACCTCTAATATGCACCTTGATTTGGGCTCTCTACCACTCTTTCAACCTTGGGGGAGACACTTGTTACAGGCAGCTTTGCCTGTTGTCTCCTTCATCTTTATATCTATATCTTTAACATTTACATCATGACTAAAATACTACTGACCTTGAAGCTGTACAGGTGTGTCTAGGTCATGGGCAGCGTCTTACCTGTAGGGAAAGAAAACGTTTATCGTGAGTACAGGTATTCGGGGAAAACGTTTACAGGGAGTAGAGGTATACGGGGGAAACGTTTACAGTGAATAGAATCCTTGGTAGAGGTATACGGGGAAAACGTTTATAGGGAGTAGAGGTATACGGGGGAAACGTTTACAGTGAATAGAATCCTTGGTAGAGGTATACGGGGAAAACGTTTATCGGGAGTAGAGGTATACGGGGAAACGTTTACAGGGAGTAGAGGTATACAGGTTTAAAAAGCCTAGGTATACGGGTATAAAAGGCCTAGGCATACGCTTTATTCTGGATAAATTTAGACGATTTCACTAAGAGGGTTTATGGAGATAGTATTTACCTATTTGAGTCGTATAGGTAGATTATAAACCAAATTAACTCGTATAATGGTAACCAGAATAATTATGATCAAAGGATATAGTTGTACGCCTCTCACGCATTTAAGATACGATGACGCATTTTTGTTTCTCTCTGTTGGCTGACTATTATTAGACGATTATAATTCAGTGAACCAGTCTATAAATAACACTATGTTGTTATCAGTACCTCACAGTGTAGGGTTAATGAACTCCCCAGACAGGTGTTTAGCTCTAACTTTAACTCTCTCTCTCTCTCTCTCTCACTCTCACTCTCTCTCTCTCTCTCTCTCTCTCTCTCTCTCTCTCTCTCTCTCTCTCTCTCTCTCTCTCTCTCTCTCTCTCTCTCTCTCTCTCTCTCTCACTCTCTCTCTCTCTGTCTCTCTCTCTCTCTCTCTCAACATGCGGTATCTTGACTTATAGTATTTTAATTATCTCTCTCTCTCTCTCTCTCTCTCTCTCTCTCTCTCTCTCTCTCTCTAAATATCCGGTAGCTTGGCATATTATTATCTCTCTCTCACTCTCACTCTATCTCTCTCTCTCTCTTAACATCCGGTATCTTGACTTGTAGTATTATCGGTCATTCACATTTTTCACAAGTTAAGTGTGTATATATATATATATTATTAATACGAGTATATAATCTATATTCACATTAAATGACGCACACTCAATACGTGACTAATATAGAATGACCTATAATACTATATATATATATATATATATATATATATATATATGGTAGTTTATTTGATCACAAAATCAAAACGTGTGGGGGGACAGACAGTCTTTTAATCGAAATCCGGTTCCCCTAAGCATGACTGTTAAACAAGCGCCATAATCCTCAACCTTTCGAATCTATCACGAACGGAAACGAATCTATCACGAACGGAATCGAATCTATCACGAACGGAATCGAATCTATCACTAACGGAATCGAATCTTCCACGAACGGAATCGAATCTATCACGAACGGAATCGAATCTATCACGAACGGAATCGAATCTATCACGAACGGAAACGAATCTATCACGAACGGAATCGAATCTATCACGAACGGAAACGAATCTATCACGAACGGAATCGAATCTATCACGAACGGAATCGAATCTATCACGAACGGAAACGAATCTATCACATTTATTATCTACCAATTCCTTCATCCTATGACTTAAGGGGGGATGGGCCGGTTTTCTGGACCACTTTCTCCCTCATGTTTAGCCCCATTAGTTTTCAGATGTTAGGATGTTTGCCCCATTAGTTAGTCGATTTAAGACTTTTCGCCCCATTTCTTCGTCAATATTTAGACCTTCCGTGCTATTTAGGTGTCAATTTTTTCCCTGGCGAACGATAGTGAGCCTGTAATGTTGGAAGAATCGGCCTTCGGCCGAGACATTTTGCCACCGAAAAATGTACAAATCAATCTAGAAAGGGGATCTAATGGATGTTTTTTTTTTAAATTTGATGGAGGTCTAGGGAGGAAACTAGAAAAATAATTAATACGTGCAAAAATCACCCAAAAAGTGAACCATCCCCCCTTAACCCCTTCTGTACCGTCACCGTCCTTTTAACATTATTCTGGCTACTATTAGACGATTTCATTCAGTTTAAAAAGGGCCTCCAGTAATTAACATGCGTCCAACTATCTCAATTAACCCTTTTTACTACCACATCTTCTTAAACTGCACAAGAACGTTTCAATTTAGCTAGAATATAATAATGAAATGTCGCCAGTACAGAAGGGGTTAAGACTGCTTTATATTTCGTGTGTCTAACGTCCCTTGGAGTCGGCTCTCTGTCACTCTTTTGCTTTGGGGAGACACTCGTTACAGGCAGTCGGCCCTTTTTCTCCTTCATTCACATAGGCAAAATATGTCGGAGGTTCATTTACGAGCCAGTAAATAAATATTAGTATTAGAGTGTATAGTCAAAATCAAACGTTCATGATCATGTTGCGATATCTACAAACGAGGGGTAGTTAAAGGGATGAAAATAGACCATTATATAATTATGTCCTCATTATATATATCCTATTACATCCTATTATATGCATCCTATTACACCCTATACATCTTATTACACCCTATTACACCCTATACATCCTATACACCCTATACATCTTATTACACCCTATTACACCCTATACATCTTATTACACCCTATTACACCCTATACATCCTATACACCCTATACATCTTATTACACCCTATTACACCCTATACATCTTATTACACCCTATTACACCCTATACATCTTAATACACCACACCCTATTACACCCTATACACCCTATACATCTTATTACACCCTATTACAACCTATACATCTTATTACACCCTATTACACCCTATACATCTTAATACACCACACCCTATTACACCCTATACATCTTATTACACCCTATACATCTTATTACACCCTATTACACCCTATACATCTTATTACACCCTACTGCACCCTATACATCCTATTATATTCATCCTATTACACCCTATACATCTTATTACACCCTATTACACCCTATTATATTACATCCTATTACACCCTATACCGGTACATCCTATACATCTTATTACACCCTATACATCTTATTACACCCTATTACATCTTATTACACCCTATTACATCCTATACATCCTATTATATTCATCCTATTACACCCTATACATCTTATTACATCCTATTACACCCTATACATCCTATTACATCCTATTACATCTTATTACATCCTATTACATCTTATTACATCCTATTACATCTACTCAACGACACAAATTACGGCCATAGTGTTCGAAGCTATCCCGAACACAATCGAACCTCATTCATTCTTCACCAAATATTTGTGTTTAATAGGAGGTTGATTTTTGCAGTTCGAGAGTTCACATTGGGCCCGTATTTAGGTGGTTGAGTGTACAGTCACTTACAAAAAATCGTGGACCCCCTGTGTTTTTCTTTATGCAATTGTAACTATATAGATTGACTTTTGGATCGAACTCTCTTTTCAATCAATAAATACTATACAGTTTTGTAATGGATCCACCAGGACATGTATTCATAAATTAGTTTCCACAGATGTTACTTCCATGATTAGAAATAGGTGAGGTCCAGGAATGTTTATGAGTGACTGAACATATATAAAGTTACACCATTTCGAATCTTTGAACCTTTGAAGCCCAGATCTGAAGCACCCCATGGCTTTATAACTAGGTGCTTCATATCTGGGCAATTGACCACTTGCGAGTTTCAGGCTATAAGGAAGTTGGAGCCATGAACATCGATATTAAACAGAAATGCAATAATAATGTACGTTTCTGATGGATAAATGGTAGGTTGAATCGGGTTTTATGTATTTATAAATGTACTACGACCGTATTTTAGGTGTAAATTCTGTTAAATATCGTTGTCTACGGCTCCAACTTCCTTATAGCCTGAAACTCGCAAGTCGGCAATTGTAGTGTCTCGTTTGCGTTCGATACAGATTCAAATGGGTGTGTGCAGGTACTATAGTCTATTCGCTGTAAGTAGGCGAGCAATCATGACCTCTATCCTCTGAAACTCAAAAAGGGCCAGAACAAATTAGTTGTAAATTTCCACACCTATTCCTTGACTGACTCTTCCCAAATGGTAGAAATATTAGCTCGATTACTCTAGTCGTTTTTGAGTTACAGAGGTTAGAGGTCATGATTTCCCGCCTACTTACAGCGAATAGACTATAACATGGCTCTTCATTGTACCCCCGACACCAAGACGACCCACCACACCACTAAACCCGGTATCACACGAGCGCTATTTCCCTCAACATTTATCCTCAACACTGGTCTGGCAGCTTATGAGGTCAACATTTAATATATCACGGCTACCTATATATTCATCCACCATCAGTCTAGTTTCCGATGCTATTCTATATGTACTCAGGCCTAATCCCCACTTTTCCCTTTTTTTTTTTGGGGGGGGGGCCGACTCAAGACAGAGCCAGAATAGGGACAACACAACATAAAACAATGAACACACAAAAACAAAATACAAATTCACACACATCGACTTTCCGATACCCGTACAAAATATTGTAGAAATGTTGCCAAAAAAATGTTGACCCTCGAATGTTGACTATAAAAGCGCTCGTGTGATACCGGCTTTAAATACACCCTGACAAAGCCACGCCCTCTCCAGCTGTCCTACATTACCTCGGGTTGGAATAAGATGTGGGATGTAATAAATTCCTAATACATTTTAAATGTTGGCCACTGTAAAGAGTGTGCAATGATGGTTTAGCTATAATTTACAAGACATGAGAACATACGTTGCTAATCACTAACTAGCAGCCAGAGGAGGAAGGTGGGGGAGTTGGGGGTGGAAGGTGGGGGAGTTGGGGGTGGAAGGTGGGGGAGGTGGGGGTGGAAGGTGGGGGAGTTGGGGGTAGTTTAGGGGTGGAAGGTGGGGTAGACTTGGACACGACTCCACCATTCCACCTGCCGAGGGCCAATTCATCTTAAAAATGCAGGCTCGCTTTCGCTCGCCAGGAAAAAATCGACACCTAATTGGCATGAAAGATCTTAACATTTTCAACAAAGTGGGGTGAAAGGTGTTAAAATTGCCAAATTATCGAGCCGAACGTCATAAAATCTGAAAACTAATGGGGCTAAACATGAGGCTGAAGGGGGGCCAGAAAACCGGCCCATCCCCCCTTAAAGCGTCATCAACTCACAATCCTCAAGGGGTTAAGAGAGAACTATATAAAACTCACGCTATATCCCCGTGTGTTTCTTCTTGTTTCTGGTGCTTTCTAGATGCTTATGTTCTGGGTGTGGTGTCCAGAGTTCGAATCCCGGGAGGACCATATGCTTCATTAGTTTATTCAAGTGCATTGGGGTTTGTAATTGATGATTAATGTTAAGAATGGGGTGTTACTTAAAGGGCGAACTATCCCTGTGTGTTCTCCCCAGCAGGCGACCCACGTGCGTCTTCCATTTGTTGAGGTGGCTAGCTCAAGTTTTCGACCGGACAGCGAGTTGTGGCTTCGGCTTCCTCAGAAGTTGTATTGAATGTTCTCGTAGTATTTCGGACAAGGGACTGGTGTCTGGGCAACCCCCGGAAAGTGCCAGTTGTAGTCGTTATTTGGGTAATTGGGACCCCACCACTTTTTGACGTAATTCTGATGGATAGCAACAACAGATGGCGTTAGCGTCTAGTAGGCTTTAGGGCAAGCTCTAGGGCATTTTATGTAAACAGTCTGGTTCCTGACCACTTATTGCCTCCTGGTACACGTAATACAAACTTGCATTCTCGGTCCTTTGCAGGCAAGGACAATCGGGTTTGCCATTCTTATAATTGACTATCTATTGTAAAGTCATCTATATCTAAGTTGTAGTAGAAGGAAGGGTTATGTATTCAGTGGTATACAATTATTGTGTGGTATTTATTCAGTGGTATACAATTCTTGTGTGGTATTTATTCAGTGGTATACCATTGTTGTGTGGTATTTATTTATAGATAGTTTCTAATTTTATCAGGAATGCCTAAATATGCTAAAGCCGAACTATAGTGTCCAGCTTGCAAAACAACACGAGACAGTTATTGGTATTGTGAATGACAAATCAGTGTTTTGTGTGCTCTAAGCCAATCAGTAATCTGCCATTCTTCCACTGGCATGGTGTGAAAGCATCTTTCCTGTGACATATGCAATATTGATTGATAATTCCAAGTAAATCAGCTTGTAAATAGTTATTTACACTGGCTCCGGACACGAATCAACTCGTTCCTTGGTCTTTTCGCTATCATAAAACGATTGATTCTTTAAATAACTTTAATAAGCAAGCTATAACCAACCATATCATAGCCTACGCTATTATATATTGGGATAAGCCTGTGTATATCCGCTTATCCCGACAGTAATAGTAAGAAATCATGAGACAGGGTCGGTGATGTCATTTCCCTAAATACCGATTTTCGTTTATATTCCACTCGTGTCACTCATAGGAAAATTGAAGAACCTAATAAAAAACAGGATGACATAATGGTGAAGTATGCTGAGTATGTAGTTTGTATTTGTCCTTGATACAGCTAATAAGGCCATATGGTTAGCGTGCGTTATTGCATGGAATGCAATTCATGTAATACTTAATTAGCAAACCAAGTTTTCCTTCAATTAGCAATTATTGCATCTATTTATTTATTTATCTATATATATATACAGTATATATATATATATATATATATATATATATATATATATATATATATATATATATATATTTTTTTTTTTTTTTTTTTTTTTTTTTTTTTTACGTGAACTAAAGCAATGGTTTTATGTTCTTCTGATTACTGTACAGTACTGTGGAGAGCACAAGCGTGGATGAATGGAAGAGAAGTGCGATCCCCTACATTTTCGCCACTATTAGTTCTGGATACCAACAACAGATGGTGTTATACTGTGGCATTTGGCAACCTTTAGGAGCACGATTTTTATTAGTATCATAGATAGGAGGATTCCCATCTCCTGGTAAGTACAAGTATCTCTGGTTCTGGGTTGCGGCTAAAACGGGGCCATTTCTTCACCAACCATCATCAAGTGCACTACTCGGTTATATATCCGATAAACTACTTCTGCTTTCAATCTACGATCACCATACCACCACCTTAACTGCCAAGTCCGGTAATTATAGTCCTTCCTGTACTCACTAGTGGTCATTATGATATAGGTAGGACGATTAGTTAGTGCAACCTGACCACATGAGGTGAGTTCCAATTCCCCCTGTTACACCATAGCCCCCTGCCTGGTTACATATTTTCTACTGGCATAATAAAACTCAACGTAGTTGGTATCATTTAGATTTTAGAACAACTAGAGCAGCCTTATTTACCAAGTGTTCTATATATTTATTGTTGTTTTTCATGGTTTGAGTGCAGGATTTGCATTAACTTACCCATTATTCATTAATCTGAAAATACGGCGTCAAATGGCGCCATTTATTGGGTGAATCGCGCTTTTACAGTAAGTAAAGGAAATTGTGGGTAAATTGGATACATGTTGGGTTGAGAGGGGGGGGGGAGAGGCCGCTGCCCCCCCCCCCCCCCCCCTTGACTTATTGTCATCCTCGTGTATGTTGATTTGTAAGGAGGCAAAAACAGGTTGCCACAGGTACAGGTGAGTAACGCTCGCGCCGTTTATTGGGTGAATCGCGCGCCGCCTCCTACAAAACGAGGTCAAGTCGATGGAATGCTTTGTTTACACTCGGAACGGATTATTTTAAGAGTTATATTTCGGTGAAATCGGATTTTGTCAAGTTATCGATAAAGCAATTTCTCCATGCGGACTATAATGAGAAAAATATGGCGATTCTATTGATTTCTATTTTCCTTTATAATTTGTTTCTAATAGTGCGGCGCAAGACGTCTTTAATGATATCATATATTATACTATGATAAGGCTGAGGGGATTGTTCCTATAAACGGCCCCGCTCACGGTCGTTCCTCCCTGGTTACCGCATCCACACACACACAGAGCTGCTTGCATAAGGCTCTCTACCTACCTACCTACCTCTATTCTCTCTCTCTCTCTCTCTCTCTCTCTCTCTCTCTCTCTCTCTCTCTCTCTCTCTCTCTCTCTCTCTCTCTCTCTCTCTCTCTCTCTCTTCGTACTCCGGCTAACTCTGGAGCGTTTAATAATACAACTCTTCAGAATAATAGGCAGTATAAAGGGCATATAGTGCGTGTGTGTGGATGTCTAATTATCATAAGCTGTTTATTGAACGATGGACGTATTCTTATCATCTTAATGGGGGCTCAATGGTAGGACAGACAACCATATAAATAGATAGAGAGAGAGAGAGAGAGAGAGAGAGAGAGAGAGAGAGAGAGAGAGAGAGAGAGAGATCCTTAAATCATTGCCCATAAGGATTCCCATGCATTTCATTATGGTGATAGAAGGAGTGATGATGATGATAGTAGTGATTATGGTAAAATATCTCTTATAATAAAATACATGGGAAATCCCTATGGCCAATTATTTAAGGATCGCTTTGTATATATATATATATATATATATATATATATATATATATATATACTGTATATGTGTATTATTATTTATTTTGTTGTAACCTAGTCTAACATATGCTGACCTAATCCAATGTATGATGCTATAACCAAATCCATAGAGTAGACAAAATTACTTAAAACCTTTTCTGATGATTAATGCCATTATTTGTTATCATGACAATCATTGGACGATTTTATTAAGCTTAGGAAGGTTCAATGCGAGTCCGACATTTATTGAAATAGTGTGTACCCCCTATGAATCCTAGAGGTCCTTCCCAAGCTGAATAAATTCTTCTAGTAATAGCCAGAATTAAAGGGATAAAAGGCGTTACCCGTACCGTACTGACAATAGTTAAGGGAGCCCACCTCGCTTTTGTTAAGGGAGCCCACCTCGCTTTTGTTCTCTTTCTCTCCCTCTCTTTGGCTTGTATTCATTCGGCCCCATTAAGGGGAGGTATTTAGTTTGTTCCCTAGACCTCCATCAAGCTTAAAATCACACCCCCTTGAGTCCCTTTCAAGATAAATTTGTACATTTTTCGGTAGAAAAATTTCCCGGCCAAAGGCCGGTTCCTCTTAAATTACAGGCTCGCTATCGCTCGCCAGGATAAAATCGACACCTGAATTGCACGAAAGGTCTTAATATGGGGTGAAAGTTCTTAAAATCGCTAAACTAATGGGGCAAACGTTTTATAATATCAAAAGCAATGGGGATAAACATGAGGGAGAAAGTGGTCAAGAAAAAATCCCTCAAGTGGAGATATCCCCTTAAGCCTACTGTTTTAAGAAGTTTGCCCCCATCCAGGTGTCAATATTTGCCTATGAGCGGTAGCGAGCCAGCATTATACAGTATATATATTTTTGTATTGACAGCAAGCTAAATTTGTACATTTTTCTATAGAAACATTTCTCAATACAATGCTGGCTCGCTATCGCTCGCCAGGATGTCATTTGATGGATGTCTAGGGAGGAAACTAAAAAATACATTAATATATAAATAAATAGACCCCCAAAATAACCACTGTCCCCTTAATTAATACAGCTTAGGAAGGATCTGTGGGCATTAATAAGGGTAAAGACTATCTCCATTAACCCTCTCACTACCACATACCCTTCCAAATCTGGATAAAATCGTCTAATAAAAGCCAGAGAATAGGCAAGCAAGGCGTCACCAGTACTGAAGGGGTTAAGGGGGGGGGGATTGGTTGATTTTCCTGGGCCCCCTTCTCCCTCGTGTTTAATGCCATTAGTTTTCAGCTTTTAAGACGTTCGACCCATTAGTTTGGCGATTTTAAGACCTTTCGGCCCCATTTATGTGTCCATATTAAGACTTTTCGTGTTATTTAGGTGTCGATTTTTTTCCTGGCGAGGGATAGCGAGCCTGTAGCCTAATTTAAGAGGAATCGGACTTAGGCCGGGAAATGTTTCTATCGAAAAATGTACACATTTATTTTGAAAGAGGGTTTTAAGGGTGTTTTTTTGTTTTTGTTTAAGCTTGATGGAGGTCTAGTGAGGAAAAAAAAATTATATAAATATATATATAAATGAGGAAATAAATACGCCCCTGCCCCGGGGATGGGACGGTTTTATGGACCACTTTCTCCCTCATGTTTAGCCCCATTAGTTTCCAGATGTTAAGATATTTGCCCCATTAGTTAGTCGATTTTAAGACCTTTCGCCCCATTTCGTCGTCAATATTTAGACCTTGCGTGCTATTTAGGTGTCGGTGTTTTCCCTGGCGAACGATAGTGAGCCTGTACGGTAAATTTTCTACCGAAAAATGTATAAATTAATCTAGAAAGGAGATCTAATGGATGTTTTTTTTTTTTTTTTTTTTTTTTTTTTTTTTTTTCTTTTTTTTTTATGTTTGATGGAGGTCTAGGGAGGAAACTAGAAACATAATGAATACACGGAAAAATCGCCCAAAAAGTGAACCATCCCCCCCTTAAGGTAAACGTTGTGATGAGCAAGACCCATCCTCATAATGTAACGTTTATGTGATCTATAATGGTGATGACCTAGATGTGTGTGGGAATTTGTATTTTGTTTTTGTGTGTTCATTGTTTCCTGTTGTGTTGTCCCTCTTCGGGCTCTGTCTTGAGTCGGCCCCCCTTCTCTCTCTCTCTCCCCCCCCCCCCCCCCAAAAAGAAATGAAAGAAATAGAAGGACAAGTCGGAATTGGGCCTGAGTATATACATACATACATACATACATAATGATAATGATATAGTCCTCTCGCAGCCCCCGTATATCTTGCTACCCAAGGACATAATTATTATACCTCTCCTTGTGTGAATACAGGTGGTTACACATACATACACACACAAATAGAATACATACACATACACACACACATAAATACAATCACATACAATCACACGCACACACACACACACACACACACAAATATCCTTCCTTCCTTCCTTTCTTCCCTTGTGGTCCCGTTACCCTTGTGGTTTGCTGCACACACACACACACACACACACACACACACACACACACACAGTTACACACACACACAGTTACACACACACACAGTTACACACACACACACACACAGTTACACACACACACACACACACAGTTACACACACACACACACACACACAGTTACACACACACACACACACACACACACACACACACACACACACACACACACACACAGTTACACACACACACACACACACACACACACACACACACACAGTTACACACACACACACACACACAGTTACACACACACACACACACAGTTACACACACACACACACTCACAAATATCCTTCCTTCCTTTCTTCCCTTGTGTTCCCGTTACCCTAGTGGTTTGCTGCACACACACACACACACACACACACACAGTTACACACGTACACACACACACACAGTTACAGACACTCACAAATATCCTGCCTTCCTTTCTTCCCTTGTGTTCCCGTTACCCTAGTGGTTTGCTACACACACACACACACACACACGTACACACAGTCACACCTACACCAATCTTTCAATGGGAAGTGTGAATCAACAAGTGACGTTTTTGCTTCATTAAGTTACGAATATATAAAAACAATATCCTCTCTTGTCTCCAATGTCTATAGAAATATAAATGTTAATGATGCTAGTAGGAGACTTTCTATAAGGGAGCCCACCTCACCTTTTGTTTTATCTTTCTCTCCCTCTCTCTTTGGCTTGTATACTGTATATTCGGCCCCATTCAGCTTACTGTTTTAAGACTTTTACCCCCATCCAGGTGTCAATATTTTCCTGGCGAGCGGTAGCGAGCCAGCATTTATATGTTTTTGTTTTGACAGCAAGCTAAATTTGTACATTTTTCGATAGAAAAAATGTCTCCGGCGAAGCCGGATTTCTCTATACAATGCTGGCTCGCTATAGCTCGCCAGAAAGAAATCGACACCTGGATGGGGATAAACATCTTAAAACAGTTGGCTGAATGGGGCCGAATGGATACAAGCTAGGGAAAGAGAGAAAAGGAGAAAAAAAAAACGGTGACCCCCCTTAACCCGTTTAGTACAAGTTCCGTCCTTTTCATGTTACACTGGCAACTACTAGACGATTTTATTCAGTTTAAAAGGGGCCTCCAGCAATTAACAGGCTTCCAACTATCTTACTTAACCCTCTTTACTACCACAGATCCTTCTTAAGGGGAGGTATTTAGTTTGTTCCCTAGACCTCCATCAAGCTTAAAATTACACCCCCTTGAGTCCCTTTCAAGATAAATTTGTACATTTTTCGGTAGAAAAATGTCCCGGCCGAAGGCCGTTTCCTCTTAAATTACAGGCTCGCTATCGCTCGCCAGGATAAAATCGACACCTGAATTGCACGAAAGGTCTAAATATGGGGTGAAAGTTCTTAAAATCGCTAAACTAATGGGGCAAACGTTTTATAATATCAAAAGCAATGGGGCTAAACATGAGGGAGAAAGGGGTCAAGAAAAAAATCCCTCAAGTGGAGATCTCCCCTTAAACTGCATACCATCGTCTAAATAGAGTTGTCCTTACGTTCGTGCTGCACTCTTTATGGGGGGGGAGTTAGTTGCTTTTTCTGGACCCCCTTCTCCTTCATGTTTAGGCTCCAGTAGTTTTGAGACGTTCGCCCCATTAATTTGGTCGATTATAAAACCATTTGTCGATTATAAAACCATTTGTCCCATTTCTGTATCAATCTAAAGCCCTTGCATGGTATTTAGGTGTCGATGTTTTCCTGGCGAGCGACAGCGAGCCTGTAATTTTGGAGGAAGGCTTATCAAATTGTGTAATAATTAAAGTGTCTGCTAGGGAGCCCAGCAGAATAGGCCCCTTCAAAATGATGTATACATAAATATGTGTGTATATGTGTGTATATGTGTGTGTATATGTGTGTGTGTATATGTGTGTATATTGTATATTGTATGGTTTATTTGTATGTTAGTGGCAATAAACTGCAGCAACACACTAATGTACACCACGGATTGCTTTCCTTTCTTCCCTCGACACACACACACACACACACACACACACACACACACACACATACACACACACACACACACACATACACACCTTTCTTTCCTCCTCAGAGCTGCCGAATCACTCACAAACGCGCGCACACACACACACAAGACAAAAAACACACATATACATCCCTTTCTTTCCTCCTCAGAGCTGCCGAATCACACACAAACGCACACACCCCCAGAGCTTCTTAGACAGTGTTGCCAAACGTGACTCACAGGAACCCCCTAGTGCGCGGCTGCCAAACCTCGCCTTTCCCCGCATACGTGGGTCACTGAACCCCGCGCGCGCGAAACCGGGCGTGTTTGGACCGTAGAGTTTATTGACTGTTGTTTAATTTTTTTATTTTTTTATATATGCGGAAGCCCTTTAACCCTTTCTGTACCGGCGACGTTCTTTTAACCTTATTCTGGCGACTATTGGACGATTTTGTACAGCTTAGCAAGGCCGTCTACTCAAGAAAATGCTACAGACCATCTCAATTAATCCTTTAAGCAACCATAGATTCTTCCTAAGCTTCGTAAAATCGTCTAAATGTAGCTAGAATAAAACTTAAAAGTCGTCGATGGTACAGAATGGGGTTAAGGTGGGTGACCTGATTTTATGTATGTATGGGTGTGTGGGTATTTTGGCTCATGACTGTACAAGTGTTCGTGTGAATTATGGGCGTCCGTTCTGCCTAGAGCTGCTACTTCGGTGTCACACAGAAACGATTCGGCGGGCAATTATTTTCGGCAATTTTGGGTTGATGGCCTCGGAAATATGGTTGGTCAGACGGTGTGACACGATAATACAAAGCTCCCAAATTTTGCCTGAACTTCCAGAAAAAACCGCGTTGATATAACTTTATCGATAGAAAATTATAATGAAAAACTTGCATACAATAAGCAACACCTCGTTCTTAACATTAATCATCAATTACAAACCCCAATGTACTTGAATAAACTAATGAAAGCATGTGATGGTCCTCCCGGGATTCGAACTCGGGATGCCAGAAAAAAACGCGTGCACATAACTTTTCCCTCATATAACTTTACCAATAAAAAGTACCAGAATAAAAAAGCGTTCATATAATTTACCGATAGAAAATACCAGAAAAAAGAGCGTTCACATAACTTTCCTGACAGAAAATACCAGGGAAAAAAAAGCTCGTTCAAATTACCTATAGAAAGTACCAGAAAAAAATGCATTTATATAAGAAAAAAAAAACGCATTTCTATAACTTTACCGATAGAAAGTACCAGAAAAAAAGCGCGTTCATATAACTTTACCGATAGAAAGTACCAGGAAAAAAAAAAAGGGCGTTCACGTGGCTCAAGATTACGCCGCCGTTCCGAGAAAGCTAAAACTGTGACGGATAATATAAACAAGAGAACAGGGGCATTGACCCCTCTCCCTCATGCTTAGCCCCATTAGTTTTGAGATTTTATGACATTCACCCCATTAGTATGGCGATGTTAGGCCTTTCGTGCCATGTAGGTGCCTTTTTATCCTGGCGAGCGAAAGCGAGCCTGCAATATAGGAGGCATCAATCAGCCTTCGACAGGGTGAAATGTGCAAATGTACCGAAAAATGCAAATAGTTACCTCGAGGCTTGCAACAACAACAACAACAACAACAACAAATAATAAATAAAAATTTATATATTTTTGAGTTTCCTCGCTAAACCTCCAAGTTTAAAAAAAAAAAAAAAAACACCCTTTCAAAATATTGGTGGACATTTTTCGGTAGAAAAATGTCTCAGCCGAAGGCCGGTTCCTATTAAAATTACAGGCTCGCTATCGCTCGCCAGTTAAAAATACTGAATGGCACGAAAGGTCTTAAAATTGACAACGAAATGGGACGAAAGGTGTTAAAATCGTCAAACTCATGGGCCGAACGCCTTAAAATATCGAATTTAATGGGGCTAAACATGAGGGAGAAAGTGGTCCAGAAAACCGGCCCCTCTCCCTTTAATATTTACTGCTCTATTAAATTCCCACTTGTTCGGACCCTCGGTTAATGCAATTTATAGGCAATCAAATTGACATTAATCATTAAAATATAATCCGGGGCAAACGCCTACAATAGTGGGAGATAATATATATATATATATATATATATATATTATGTTCCTTCCAACAACCAACTATACTCCTAAAATCGATTTATGACATTTACAAACACATGTGGCAGTCCGTGGATTCGAAGCCCAGGATGCTCACACCGAATATCAACACCTTATGCATCGCACCACGAAGACCGTTAAAAGAATGGTGGACACTGCCTACGAATTATTATGCAACTTCGAATCCTGCATATCAATCTAAGCATGTACTCACATCCCAACTGCAACTCACGTAGGCTATGCATATGTGAATGGAAAGAGCAGGAAAAGAAAGAGACTGGAACAAGACCTCACGGGCTTCACTGTTCATTGTAAAGCGGTGAATGTTAAGGCTCTCAGCCTATGCCCGAGAGGAAGTAAGTTGGAATATAGAAAAAAAAAAAAAAAAAAAAAAAAAAAAAAAAAAATTAATGGGGCCTTAACCACTAGGGAAGTCCTCTCGATAAATTACTCCTGAACCAATATCAATTATTATGTTCCTTCCAACAACCAACTATACTCCTAAAATCGATTTATGAAATTTACAAACACATATAAATATATATATATATAATTATATATATATATATATTATTATTATTATTATTATTATTATTATTATTATTTTGTTTTTAATCCAGTTTGCTCTCTAGAACTCAATCAATATTTTAAAAAATACCCCACGACCCTCCTTCGAGATAACCTTGTATATTTATCGGCAGAAAATGTCCCAGTCAATAGGGATCTTGGCCGATTCCTCCTCAGTTACAGGCTCGCTATCGTTCACCAGGAAAAAAATCGACACGAAAAGTCTTAATGTTGGCAAAGAAATGAGGCGAAGGGTCTTAAAATCGTCAAACTAATGGGACGAACTTAATTTCAAAACTAATGGGGTTAAACATGAGGGAGAAAGGAGTCAAGACAAAAATCCCTCAAGTGGAAATCTCCCCTAAGGTTCATATTGAGTTAGAACAAAGCGTTTTCTACTTATTTATACGTGTTATTATTGTCTTTATATATTATTATAAAAAAACAATGTATATACCCTTCTGTACAAACCCCAACACTCTAAGGACAACGGGTACACATTAAACATAATTAAAACTTAAGTGAACGCAGTTAAACTGAGTAAAGCAAAAAATAAAATGAATTATCAAAAATAATGCAAATATATGAATAAATAAAATATATAAAAAAAATATATATATATATACAGTATATATATATAACTATAATTAAATTCATCAAATATTTGTATACAAATTAAATTCCCTCTTAACCTTCTTGTATTATATCCAATTTACAATAATTACGTTATTTTGCAAGTTATATTAAGTTACGGTACGAGAGTTTCTTGTTCTAGTCACTGTACAAGGCGTGTAATGTATGTCCCTTATAACCCTACTGTACTCTCTCTCTCTCTCTCTCTCTCTCTCTCTCTCTCTCTCTCTCTCTCTTTCATGCTATGCTATCTATTTCTTCCACTTTTCCATAGTTGAGCTTGCTAACTCGACTAGAATTATGTCCTGCCAACCTCGCTCGTTTCGTAAGATCTGTGTGATGTTTATCATGTAAATTTAAGTAAATCTCTCTCTCTCTCTCTCTCTCTCTCTCTTCTTGTAATACCTTGTAGGTGTGTATGTTAATTTGGTCTCTCTCTCTCTCTCTCTCTCTCTCTCTCTCTCTCTCTCTCTCTCTCTCTCTCTCTCTCTCTCTCTCTCTCTTCTTGTAATACCTTGTAGATGTGTATGTTAATTTGCTCTCTCTCTCTCTCTCTCTCTCTCTCTCTCTCTCTCTCTCTCTCTCTCTCTCTCTCTCTCTCAGCGTGTGTATATGTGCTGTTCTCAATGACCTCTCCCTCTCTCTTTCTCTGTCCTGTCCTCTCACTCCCCCCTTCCCACCCACCAGCACCAGCCTCCCTCCCTTCCCTCCAATACAATCAACAGCGCAACCTGCACTTTAGGCCTACCCCAAGAGATCCTAGAGAGGGAGCCTGGCCTTCTTTCACCCAGCGTGTACCCATAGACCTACCCCTCACACACAGCCTACACTATAGACCTACCTTCCACACCCCCTCTCCTAACCTACCCCCACACCCTCCTAACCTACCCCTACCCCCTCCTAACCTACCTCCACACCCTCCTAACCTACCCCAACACCCTAACCTACACAACACCCTAACCTACCCCAACACCCTAACCACAGACCCCCTACCCCTCCCCCTCCTAACCTACCCCCACACCCTCCTAATCTACCCCTTTCCAAGTATATTGGTAGTTATATACCCATGATACCCATATACTATATATAGGGATGGAGAGGTAAATCACTATCAATATACGCAATTATCCTATTTACTGTACATTTTTCACTACTTTTGTTATACCGCTTCCCTTGATTTTTTTTTTTTTTTTGTACAGGGAAAGATTGTGGCAGTTTGGATGATGGCCGTTTAGGAGTGCTGCCGTATTGACTCATATAGTGTGTGTGTGTGTTTTTTTTTTTTTTTTTTTTTTTTTTTTTTTTTTTTTTTTAATAGATAGCCTACCTTTATATCCTTGATGTTTGACAGTGACAGATTGGGGCCGTGTGGGTTGTGGCCGTTTAGGAGTGTGGCCGAATTGACTCATATATTGTACAACTTTGTATAGCTACTTTTATACAGTGACAGATTGTGGTCGTGTGGGTTGTGACCGTTTAGGAGTGTGGCCGAATTGACTCCTATACTGTACAACTCCTTCGTAACTAATTGAAGGTATTGAGGAAAAAGCCTTAACAACGGCCGCACCTAGATTTTTAACAAGTGAAAATAATGTTAGTCGTGTGGTAGTGGCCGTTTAGGAGCGTGGCCGTACTGCCGATATGTTGCCATAGTATTGACTCATAACGCCATAGGCCTACCCTCGGCGTGCGTACGGGCAGAGGAGGAGAAGCGTTGGTAGGCGGGTGGGGCTTCTGTAGGGAGAGTGTTGGGGCGGCTTCATTTACTGTAGCATATTAAGGGGCTAGTGGCTGGGTTTTTTGGGTGTATCAATTCATTTAATTACATATTTTTTAGTTTCCTAGGTAGACCTCCCTCGAAATTAGAAACCCCCCCCCCCCCCTGAAGATAACTATGTAAATTTTTCGGTAGAAAATGTTCGTACAGGCTCGCTTTAGCTCGCCAGGAAAAAATCGACACCTAAATGGCACGATAGGTCTTAAAATTGACAACGAAATGGAACTAGAGGTGTAAAGATCGCTAAACTAATGGGCTGAACGTCTTAAAATGTCTAAACTAATGGGGCTAAACACGAGGGAAAAAGGGATCCAGAAAAACGACCCATCTACCCCCCTTAACAGCAAAGATCCGAGAAGAAAAGGTGATAATAATATGATGAGTGGGGCAGAAATGGGGCTACAACACAAGAACAACAACAACAACAATAACAAACAATAACATGAACCAATAACAAACATTAATACTGAAACATGAAGGACAACGGGGAGAGAGAGAGAGAGAGAGAGAGAGAGAGAGAGAGAGAGAGAGTGAAACATGGACAACGACAAGAGATAGAGAGAGAGAGTGAGAGCATGTGTGTGTGTGTGTGAGTGAGAAAGTGAGAGTGAGAAAGTGTAATTATATGAGAGTTTGTGAATACATAGGTGAGTGTAAGTATGTGTGCAAAGAAATAGTGTTAGTGTACGTGAATGTGTGTGTGTGTGTGTGTGTGTGTGTGCGTGTGTGTATGTACTGTATATATGTTTGCATGTATGAATGTGTTCTTGGTTGTATATAGTATAATTATGTATGTATATGTTTATATATGAATGTATGTATATATGTATGTGACGATGTGTGTGTGTGTTTGTCAGTGTATATATTACCTGTATGTGTGTACGTGTATGTGTGTATGTGTATGTGTCCAGTGGGTGAAGGGGTACACGTCCACAGTGACCCTAGAGGACCCATTGATCGAGCCTCCCTCCACCACCACCACCCCTTATAATCCACGCTACCAAAATTTCCCATAGCGTATTGCCTACAAAAGGAGAGAGAGAAAGAGAGATAGAGAGCGGGGTGGGGGGGTGGGGGGAGAATGTGGAGAGAAGGGGGTGATGAAGGGGAGACAGGGGGGTGAACAGGGGGTGTAGAAAATGTAGACATTAAACAATACTGACATAAATTCTAAGTGTGTAATAATAGTTTGGTGTTTTACGGTGAACACACTTTCATTTAATCTTATGCTTAGACGCTTGGTTGTGTTGCCAGTGAACCATCCTTTGTATCCGTGTGTGTGTGGTGGTGCAATGGATTAGATGCTTATGTTCTGGATGTGGTGTCCAGAGTTCGAAGCCCGGGAGAATCATATGCTCTCATTAGTTTATTCTAGTGCATTGGGGTTTGTAATGGAGGATTAATGTTAAGGGGAGATTTCCACTTGAGGGATTTTTTTCTGAACCCCTTGCTCCCTCATGTTTAGCCCCATTGCTTTTGAGATTTTAAGACGTTCGCCCTATTATTTTGGACATTTTAAGACATTTTGCCCCATTTGTCAATTTTAAGACCTTTTGTGCAATTAAGGTGTCAATTTTTTCCTGGCGAGCGATAGAGAGCCTGTATTTAAGAGCAACCGGCCTGCGGCCGGGACATTTTTCTACCGAAAAATGTACAAATTTATCTTGAAAGGGGGTCTAGGGGGTGTACTTTTAAGTTTGATGAAAACGTAGGGAACAAACTAAATACCTCCCCTTAATATCAATGTTTACAGGCCGAACTTCCTTAAAACCTAAAACTCGCAAGTGGTCAGTTACATGATTTCTGTTGTGTGGATTATGGTCCTATACTCTCACTTGACTCAGAGGGCCTTACAGCTGCGTGGACAATGGCTACTACTTTTCTAATTGACTACATTATTTGGATTACCCCCCCTCTAGAAAGTTCAGAGTCTACATTCCCTGCTTGTCATAGCCCCGGCATAGGTTGGCGGTGGGAAACACGATGGGTTGAGGGGCTTCACCTCTCTCCCCCCCCCCCTCCCCCTCCCCCTACCTATTGAAATAATTGTCTGTAGTAGTTTTTTGTCAGATCTGCTCTAAAGTACCCACTAGCAGATCCTGGTCTTTATCATGTATATATTTGTATAATGTGTTTGTAAATTTCATTAATCGATTTTTAGGAGTATGGTTGGTTGTTGGAAGGAACATAGTAATTGTATATCTAGGTATTGGTTTTAATGGCAATAAACATTTGAATGGGAATTGGAAAACCAAAAATTAGAACAGTAATGAGTCAATATTAATAATCTTGTCCCCAGAAACTTGGTCGTGGGATCCACATACACCCTTTTTTATCTTTTTCTTGTTTAGTGAAAGTGTGAAAAGGAACACCTTGAGATGGTTCGAAAATGTGGAACGTATGGGAAGCGAGGGCATGACTAAGAGAGTGTACGAGAGTGAGGTGGAGGGACAGAGAGGGAGAGGTAAACCGAGAGAGAGGTGCAAGGATGGAGTTAATAAGTATATGCGTGAAAGGGTGCTGGATGGGAGGAGAGGGAAGGAGTGTGTGTGCGGGGGGGGGGGGGGGGGAGGGAGTGAAAAGTGGGACAGGATGGGCGGTAGGTTGAGAGAGAGAGAGAAAGAGAACAATATTAATATTCATAATATTAATAATGATAAAAAGAGAAAAAGAAAAAGAAAGCAAGAAAGAAAGAAAGAAAGAAAGACACTGCTAGAAACAGATAAAACAAACCAAAACATCAAATCACCCCAGAAAGACAGACACGCCAACCCCCGCCCCCCCTAAAAAAAAACCCACCGTAGGCCTATCCGAAGTATAGCGGCCCCGTGAGTGCATTCGTCGGGCGGTGCCGCGTCTCTGCCGTAGGCCTAATATGGGGCGCCAACTCAAAGTCAAGGTTAGGTTCGCTGCCAAGGCGGACACACATATGGGTTGTCGGGCCAGGGGTTAAAGGCAGGTGCCTATTTAGTTATTTATATATTCATACATATATATGTATTTAGTTAGGGAGGAAATTAAAGAAAATATTACTAAGTTTGAGTTTCCTCCCTAGACAGAAACTAAACAAAAATATATATTACTAGGCTATTTTGTATTTTATTTGTTTGTTTTTGTTTTTTTCCTCCGTAGATCTGCTTTAAAAAATACCCCCAAGATAAATTTGTAAATTTTTCGGTAATTTTTTTTCCGGCTAAAGGGTTGATACCTAAATGGCACGAAAGGTTTTAAACTTGACAAAGAAATACGGTACCGATAATGCGAAAGGTCTTAAAATCGCCAAACAAATGAGGTTCAACGTCTTAAATTATCAAAACTAATGGGGCTAGACAAGAGGGAGAAGTGGATAGTACCCCCCCCCAACCCCCCTCCTAAACCAAACCTAAGCTAGGAATCACTATCAATATACTCAGTGATCGACTATATACCTTTGTTTTTAGTGTGTTATTCTATCTATCTATCTATCTATCTATCTATCTATCTATCTATCTATCTATCTATCTACTTAGGCCCAATCCCCACTTTTCCTATTTTTTATTTATTTGTTTATTTTATTTTATTTTTTTTTGGGGGGGTGGCCAACTCAAGACAGAGCCAGAATAGGGACAACACAACAGAAAACCATGAACACACATAATACAAAATACGAATTCACAACATTTTGTTCTATTACAGTAAAAATAAATAGTTCCCCCCCCCCCCCCCAAAAAAAAAAAAAAAAAAAAAAAATCCCCCCCCCAAAGAAAAAAATAGTCCCCCCCCCTGGACCCCCTATTCCCTTATGTTTAGCCCCACTAGTTTTGAGATTTTAAGACGTTGGTTCCATTAGTTTGGAGATTTTATGACCTTTCACCCTATTTCTTTGTCAATATTAGGACCCTTCGTGCCATTTAGGTGTCGATTTTTTCCTGGCGAGCGACAGCAAGCCTGTAATTATTAGGCTATGTATATAATTATAATTGTGTTTAGTTTCCTCCCAAGATCTCCATCAAACTTGAAATATTACCCCCAAGACCCAATATTACCCCCAAGACCCACCTTCGAAATAAATGTGTACGTTTTTCGGTAGGAAAGTGTCCTGGCCGAAGGCTGGTTCTTCCTAAATTGCAGGCTTGCTATCGCTCGCCAGGAACAAATCGACACCTAAATGGAACAAAAGGTCTTAAAATCGCCAAATGAAACGGGCGAAAGTCTTAAAATGTCCAAACTAATGGGGCTAAACATGAAAAAGAAGGGGGTCCAGAAAAAAATATTGGGGCTAACGATGAAGGAGAAGGGGGTCCAGAAAAGACAAGAACTCTCCTTTCAGTCACAATGTCTTCGTAGTGTGGGGCGCTTAGTGACCGGTAAAACAATAAAACAATAAAACAATCAAACATAATATAACATACAAATAAAACCAATAAATTAATACACAAAACACTATCTGGCACATGAAGCTATCCAAGTGCGGCATTTTGGTGGGCCTATGAATGACATTAATGTATATATCACTTTCGGAACTTTTAATATATGCATGTGTGTGTGTGTGTGTGTGTGTGTGTAAACAGGTCAGTATGTATGTGTATGTAAAAGTGCATGTGATTGTGTGTTGCTATGTATAAGTGTGTGTGAGAGAGAGAGAGAGTATATATAGCTCATATTCAAGGAGCAAGTCATAGACAATATATAACAATACTAGTGAAGCATTGTACAACTAGGACTGTCCTGTGTTTTAGTGTGTGAGGAGACTAATGACGTGACCGATTAGAAGGATTAGAGTAGGAGGAGAAGGTATAATAATTATATAGGATTAACTGGGTCACCTTTCCCCGGCCACTTTTCTGGGCAACTATATTCTGGAATATCTAATGTTAATTTTGGAAGCTTCTAAATATATGTTATTATTAGAATGTAGATCATGGTCATTATATCATTCAAACTCAGTATAGTTGTCAATTATATACATAATAGCGCCTCATAGTGCTGCCACAAACATAACTGTCGATCGAAAATTTCCGGAAATAGCCTGTACCTGTGCACTGATTCCTGTATACATGTTATGTCAAATACTCTAACCTCAAAAGTCCTACATATTTATTATCAATCGTAATTTATTGAAATACTATCAAGAACATTGCTTATTCTCTGTTTTGGATTTGAATGCTCAGTAATCTTTCAATGTATGCATTTTAGTTATCACGGTCATTTTCATTATGTGCTGACCAGTTGACAAGCAAAGTTTGTGAAATGTTTCACTCTTCTATCAGTATTCTTCAGAGCACTCTCAGTTAGCAAATTTTCTCGGTCTTTCTTCTGCTCAACAAACTCTCTCCCTTAATTAATCTTTCCTTCATACTATGACCTAGACTGCTTTATATTCCGTATGTCCAGGTATTATGACCCCAACGACCATTGAGTTTGGCTCTCTGTCATTCTTTTGGCTTTGGGGGAGACACTCGTTACAGGCACCCTGCCGTTTGTCTCCTCCATACACACATAAGACAAAATACTTATTGAAACGTTTTGCTGTCTTTCAAGTGTTATTGATCTGTAGTATGAAAGAAAAAAATCGTGATAGGTTGTCCTGTCATATAATTATTTCATATGAATTGTTGTATATCATAAATTTCGTGTTTCTAATATCGGTATATGTATTGCAGATGTATACTTTCCAACCAATGTTTGTGTTATTACAGTCAACTTCAAATCGCTTAATAATCAGATAAGTTTGAAGTTCGAGTTAGATGCACTGTATAAGAATGTGTACATTACAGTTCTAACATGTAAGGAAACAAGGCAATCTAGTAAATGCTAGTAAATGCTGTTCAATTTGTGTGTCCTTACCACAGACTGAACATAGATTCATTGGAGAGCGTACAACGTAGAATGACAACAATTATCCATAATATTATAAATCATCCGTATGAAGAAAGGTTGAAGAAAATAGGCTTACATTCGTTAGAGAGACGCAGAGTTAGAGGGGATATGATAGAGGTGTTCAAGTGGGTTAGTGGGATTAATGAAGGGGACATGAACAATGTACTAAAGCTCAGTGATAGCGAACAAACTCGAACTAATGGTTTAAATTAGATAAATTTAGTTTCAGAAAAGATATAGGCAACTATTGGTTTGGTAACAGAGTTGTAGATAGGTGGAATAGGCTACCGAGTGACATGGTAGGATCGAGAACGATAGGGAGCTTTAAGATAAAATTAGATAGGCATATGGACAGTATGGGTTGGGTATGAGGGGGGATCTGCCTGTTGTAGATACCCGTAATCTTGTTACGTTATTGTGGGGTCGGTCCCCACCACCACCACCACAATAACTACCACGACCACCACCACAATAACTACCACAACCACCACCACCATCACAATAACTACCACCACCACCACCACCACCACTACCACAACCACCATCACAATAACTACCACCACCACCACCACCACAATAACTACCACAACCACCACCACCACCACCATCGCAATAACTACCACCACCACCACTACCACAACCACCACCACAATAACTACCACAACCACAACCAGGCACCATACCCACACCACACACCATTAAAATAAAGTAGTCTATTAGTAGCCAGAATAAACTGTCAAAACTGGTCATAATCCTCTCAATGGGTTATTAAAGATAGTTATTATGTATTTCCTTCCTAGACGTCCTTACTAAACTGCATAAAATCGTCTAATAATAGCCAGAACATAATGAAGGAACGCGTCATAGTATCCTGAAGGGGTTACTTATATCACCCATATTTCTCACCTTATTTCAGCCTATTTCCTTCCCATTCTCCTCTCAGCCCGTCCGCTATTCGTCAAATACCACCTCCAGTCTCTTTCCGCACTTCTGGCACTCGAATATCGCGCACACATACCAAAAATAACTACGGGAGGAGCAAAGCGTCTTTACCGAGCGTCACCGTCTCTGGGAATCAAGCGAGAGTCTATAGTCCTCCACCTGGATACTTATACACAATAAAATAAATATCTGGCTTAAAAATCAACTAAACAATACAAACGTTAACTCAATATCATAATATTGTTTATGGGAAGTGAAAATAATTATAAGGACCACCTAGAGTTAAATATGGAAAGGGATTTGATAGCCTCTCCCGGTGGGTTCCCGGATGTCAAGCGTTTCCCGCCAAGACCATGGAATGCTGGGAAGCTCTCGTTTTCTTTGAAAATTTATAATTTTGCCTGATCTGAATATCGGATTATACTGTACCATGTACACTAGCGCGGTTATATATACCGATGTGTATATATATATATATATATATATATATATATATATATATATATATATATATATATATATTGTATATATATATATATATATATATATATATATATATATATATATATATATATATATATATATATATATATATATATATATAGGCATATGGACGAGATGGGTTGGGTATGAGGGGGATCTGCCGGGTGTGGGCTGATCGGCGCTTAGCAGACCCCAGTAATCTCGTGTTAATCTCTGACCGTTTTGGTGGAGTCAGTACTCAAGGTATTACTGAGTCAATTGGGCCTATAATTTGGCCTTGTAATTGGGGTTGGGCGTGACAGGGATCTGCCTTGTGTGGGCCGATCGGATTTTTGCAGACTCCCATTTTCTTATGTTCTTATATTAGAAACACGAAATTAATAATATACAACAATTCATATGAAATATACGACAGGACAACCTATCATTATTGTTTGTGTTCATACTACAGATCTAAAAGCTTTAGAAGACAGCAAAATGTTTCAATAAGTATTTTGTTTTCTTATGTGTGTATGAATTTTCTTATGTGTGTATGAAGGAGACAAACGGCAGGCTGAGTGTAACGAGTGTCTCACCCAAAGCCAAAAGAGTGACAGGGAGCCAAATTCAAGGGACGTTTCGGTCAAAATGCCTGGACACAAGGAATATATAGCAGTCTAAGTCATATGATGAAGGAAAGATTAATTCAGAGATAGAGTTTGTTGAGTAGAAGAAAGACCGAGAAGAACACTGAAGGTTGTAATACTGATAGAAGAGTGAAATATTTCACCGTCTTTGCTTGTCAACTGGTCAACACAGAACGAAAGGGAACTTGATAACTAAAATGCATAAATGGAAAGATTATAGAGCATTCAAATCCCCCCCCCCAAAAAAAAAGCATAAACAGTGTTCTTCTTGTTAGCATTTCAATAAATTACGATTGATAATAATTATGTAGGATCGACTTTTGAGGTTACAGTATTTGACATAACATATATACAGGCATCAGTGCACAGGTACAGGCTATTTCCGGAAATTTTCGATCGACAGTTATGTTTGTGGCAGCACTATGAGGCGCTATTATGTATATAATTGACAACTATACTGAGTTTGAATGATATAATGACCATGATCTACATTCTAATAATAACATATATTTAGAAGCTTCCAAAATTAACATTAGATATTCCAGAATATAGTTGCCCAGAAAAGTGGCCGGGGAAAGGTGACCGAGTTAATCCTATATAATTATTATACCTTCTCCTCCTACTCTAATCCTTCTAATCGGTCACGTCATTAGTCTCCTCACACACTAAAACACAGGACAGTCCTAGTTGTACAATGCTTCACTAGTATTGTTATATATTGTCTATGATTTGCTCCTTGAATATGAGCTATATAATTATACTCTCTCTCTCTCTCTCTCTCTCTCTCTCTCTCTCTCTCTCTCTCTCTCTCATATGGAAGTCTTATATACTGAATGGGTCAGACAATGTGGATTAACACAAAATGCTTAGCCTCAACATTACACAGAGTTAGTAATATGAATATGATGAAAAGTTAACCAATTAATCTGAAGATATGTAAAATAAGTTAAGTCCGGAAATGATATAACACAAATTATTCACAGCATTATTTGATTATGAATGGACAACATTTGATTATGAATGGACAACATTTGATTATGAATGGACAACATTTGATTATGAATGGACAACATTTTGTCGTCAACATAATACACAAAATTTGCATCCTTTAGAAGCCAGTTTAGAGTGTGGGAGGCTAACAAACTTCAAAGTGTGGGCGAAAAGACTTCAAGGTGTGGGATAACGAACTTCATTGTTTGGGCTAACAAATTCCTAGTGTGGGCGAACAGACTTGAGGGCGAATAGACCGTAAACCCCTATCATATCTTAAATGATTTAATATACGGTACAGAATGAAATAGTTCGATCGCATTATTTTATTTTACTAACTATTAATGCGATCTTATTCAAATTAAGAAGGACGTCTATCAGTTATAGTGCTACAAACCATCTCAATGAACCTTAGCTAACATGACCCTTCCTAAGCAGTACAAAGCCGTCTATATATATTTGAAACATAAAACACACATTACCGGTACTGCAATATATATATATATATATATATATATAATTTATAGTGTATATATAATACGTGTAGGCCTATGTGTGTCAAAATAAACGAAAACTTTTCCCTGTAGTGGGTAGAGAGCAATATGTATCCCTATCTTTACTGCATTGATGAGAGAGAGAGAGAGAGAGAGAGAGAGAGAGAGAGAGAGAGATTGCTGAAACCAATTATGGATCAACATATACTTGGTGCCGAGACATCACTTATTAGGCCGATTGTACATTAGCGTTGAGTTTCATAATCACACAATTGCATAACGTTAATCATACAAAAATACATTAATACAATAACGGTAGACGCAAAATAAATGCAATATCCAATAAAATACAATTGTTTATAAATCAAATAATGCAGAGAATGCCACATAGCTAAACAAATAGCTATATAGTTAAACCTATTTCGAATCAGAGTATATATTGGTTGAGGTACAATGCTGTTCATTAATACATAACATAAATAATTAATCGAACCGTATCACCGAAAGACACAAACATCATTATAATGTTTAGTCTATTTATTATAATTAGGCCAAAAATATATACCACTAACTTCTATAACTCAAAAATCTATACCACTAACTTCTATAACTCAAAAATCTATACCACTAACTTCTATAACTCAAAAATCTATACCACTAACTTCTATAACTCAAAAATCTATACCACTAACTTCTATAACTCAAAAATCTATACCACTAACTTCTATAACTCAAAAATCGATACCACTAACTTCTATAACTCAAAAATCGATACCACTAACTTCTATAACTCAAAAATCTATACCACTAACTCCTATAACTCAAAAATCTATACCACTAACTTCTATAACTCAAAAATCTATACCACTAACTTCTATAACTCAAAAATCTATACCACTAACTTCTATAACTCAAAAATCTATACCACTAACTTCTATAACTCAAAAATCTATACCACTAACTTCTATAACTCAAAAATCTATACCACTAACTTCTATAACTCTCTACACCACTAACTTCTATAACTCAAAAATCTATACCACTAACTTCTATAACTCAAAAATCTATACCACTAACTTCTTATCACTCAAAAACGCCTAGAGTAATCCACCTTATATTTCTACCATTTGGGAAGACTCAGCCAGGAAATAGGTGTGAAAATGTACAGCCCATTTGCTCTAGCCCCATATGAGTTACAGAGGTTAGGTGTCACGACATCTGGCCTACCTATAATGAATGAACTATAGGTAAAGTAGATAAGGTACAAGCAGCTTCGTATGTATGAATAGCTCTGATGTTACTTGCTTTCCTTTGTACTGCTTTATACTTGTGACGGCATAATATTAGGACGAGCTGGTTCTGAGGATACGACAGAGATAAAGTGTAAAGACGGTGTCACACGAGCGCTGTTTCCGGCAACTTTCGTAATATTTTGAGGCTATTTCACAGGTCAGGTGAGGTCAGGTGAAAATATTGAGTGATATGCCTTTACAACACATTGAAATAGGAAACTAGACTGATTATGTTCGGTAGTTGAATTCTGATAACACTAACATTTCGAAACTGCTAGACTACAATTGCCCATAAAAATTGACGAAAATATACGCTCAAAGGGTAATCACGATAGATTTTACCCATTTGATCCCTAGAGGTCCTTCCCAAACTGCATAAAAGCGTCTAATTATAGCCAGAACATAATGAAGGAACGCGTCATCGTATCCTGAAGGGGTTACTTATATCACCCATATTTCTCACCTTATTTCAGCCTATTTCCTTCCCATTTTCCTCTCAGCCCGTCCGCTATTCGTCAAACACCACCTCTAGTCTCTTTCCGCACTTCCGGCACCCGAATATCGCACACAAAAAGCAGAAATAACTACGAGAAGAGCGATGCGTCTTTACCGAGAGTCACCGTCTCTGGGAATCAAGCGAGAGTCTATAGTCCTCCATCTGGACACTTACACACGATAATAGAAATACGCAGCTTAAAAATCAACTACACTATTAAACCCGTAACTCAATATCAGTATATTGTTTATGTGAAGTGAAAATAATTATATCGATCACCTAGAGTTATATATGGAAGGTGCATTGATATTGTAAATCTCCAGGTGTCCCGGATGTCACGCATTTCCCGCCAAGACTCCGTTTTCTGTGAGAATCTTTTGCTTGGCTTAATAAATCTGAATAAAGGTTTATATTATGTACGGTAGCGCTAATAATTCATGTTTCAGCTGTCCTTTCGGTTGGCTAGCTCTGTGCTGTAATAATGTCTGCCAGATGTTGAGTAGGGTGGGTAAGTGTAGGAACAGGTTTGTATAGCCCACTTGAAATTAATAAATCTAAGTTTAGAATAAAATAATAATAATAATAATATATATATATATATATATATATATATATATATATATATATATATATATATATATATATATATATATATAAGTATTTACAGGCGCTGTCATTAATACTGATACATACATATTCACAGCTGTCTCGGGCTGAACTAAACCTCCTTATTTAATTCTTTACCCTATATATAGGCATATCTGCATTTCGGAGCTTCGTTTAATCAGTACAAGGCTTCAAAGTGTATCAGAATTTATGACCTCGACTCTACAATTATGCCTTTTTATAACCTATGCTGAGTAATAGAGACGACAATTTTACGGCCAGAAAATCCAGTCTACCGTTTTAAGGGGAGGATGGTTGGATTTTATGGACTCTCTTCTCACTCGTGTTGAGCCTTATTAGTTTTCAGGTTTTACGACGCTTGGTCCACTAGTTTGGCGATTTTAACCCCTTTCGCCCCATTTCGTTTTCAATTTTAAGACTTTTCGTGCCATTTATGTGTCGATTATTACCTTGCGAGAGATAGCGAGCCTGTAAATTTAAGAGGAACCGGCATTCGGCCAGGACATTCTCTACCGAAAAATGTACAAATTTATCTTGAAGGGGGTGTTTTTTAAAGCTTGATGGAGGTTTAACGAGGAAACTAGACCATAAATAAATAAATAAATAAATAAATAACTAACTAGGCCAGACAAATAACCACTGTCCCCTTAAGGAAAGAAAACAAGAAATGACTCCTCTAGAACTGTTAAAGATAATTCTCTCTGGGGAGAACCCTCCTTTATCACTTAACCTACTCTTAACCATCCATTAGGCTATTTTGGGTGTTTTTTTGTTTTTTTTTTGTTTCTATTTACAGTATGTTGTGTTTATAAGTAAGTGTTAAACTAATGCATGGGTATATACAGTATATATATATACAGTATATATATATATATATATATATATATATATATATAAACGTTGCTATGAAGTTCTCTCTCACATATCAACACTCACCTCCTGTTCGCAATATTCTTCCCACACGTGTACAAAAATAGGGCTGGTACTTCCTAATGCTAGTTATATATATACAGTATGTGTGAGTCATTACACATTTACCACATAATTAGCAATATGACTAACATTTATCTGCATCCTGGTATGTTAAGGGGGTCACAGGTTTGGTTTGTATCTTTCTCTCCTTTTCTCTCTTTCCCTGGCTTGTATCCATTCGGCTCCATTCAGCCAACTGTTTTACGACGTTTATCCCGATCCAGGTGTCGATATCTTCCTGGCGAGCGAAAGCGAGCCAGCATTGTATAGAGAAATCCAGCTTCGCCGGAAACATTTTTCTATCGAAAAATGTACAAATTTAACTTTCTGTCAAAACAAAAATATATATATATGTTGCTCGCTTCAGCTCGCCAGGAAAATATTGACACCTCGATGGTGATAAATGTCTTAAAACAGTATGCTGAATGGGGCCGAATAGATACAAGCCAAAGATAGAGGTAGAAAAGGAGAAAAAAAGCGAGGTAGGCTCCCTTAAAAGAAGAAATATGCTATGTTATGTTCCAATCCCAGTCCTGTCCCCTAAACCCCCGCACATAATTCTACTCAAGAACCGCCCTCTGCAATCCCAAATTAACTATGATATTACGTCAGTTGTCTAAGGATCTGTTTTCTAGAGGGTCCCTTTCTCCAGGAGTCATCGACCGTCCTCGCGGCCTTTCCCGAGAAGCGGCAGCGTTGCGGAGGCGGTGGTGGTAGATGTGGCACCGCGGAGACTCGCACGTGAAGCAGCAGGGTTCACTGACCGAGCCCAGCCAGTCAACCTCCGCTCATCGCTGGGGAGGGTTGTGCTACCTCTTTCTCCCACTCACTTCCTCCCCCGCACCCACTCATGTTGTATACCATCGAGTTTTTCCTGTAGTGCTTGTCTATTCGAGTTAAATTTCACATGGCATTAGTAGTATGTAATTGATAATATGCGCAATTCGTCACTGCATTAATATCCCTCACATGTTCCCATATATAAGTCGCCTACCTGTATGCATCGACAAGTAGTTTCTTTCTTTCCGGTTTAAATTTCTAGCAACATTACGGTGGAACGGTAAATTATTGGGATGCGTAAAGCAGTTATTATTTGAGGTGGATAAATTAATGCAATGTTTAATTTGTATTGATAGACAGGGGAGGTATGTAAAAAAGATGTTTATAATTCTTCCCATAAAGGTTTGTGGTAAACTTCAGCAAACGCGCATACATAGCCTACACACACACACACACACACATATATTCACATACACACACACACACACTCTCTCTCTCTCTCTCTCTCTCTCTCTCTCTCTCTCTCTCTCTCTCTCTCTCTCTCTCTCTCTCTCTCTCTCTCTCTCTCTCTCGTAAATAAACAACCAATAATTATAGCACGAAATTTATCATTAAATACACACTCCTAATTAAATTTCGCGTGTTTCATTTGCATATATAATAGCACATGATTATATGTAGCTATAATGTGGATCTATCTGATGGTGGGAGGGGTTCTAGGTTAGCTATAAGATCAGGTAAGGTGTGGAGACTAACTCATGATAGGAGAGGTATTATTTATGATCAGGTTAGGGATCTGCCATATATAGGTCAGTAGGCCTTCTGCATATTCCCGTATTTCCATGCCCTAGTCAACCCTTTCTACCTATAGTCTTGTTATTATATATATATATATATACTGTATATAATTTTTTTTTTTTTTTTTTTTTTTTTTTTAATTTATGTTTGGCCAGACAGGTAATTCCCGAGGGAGGGTGGCCATGCACATTAGGTGTTTGTCACGAATCTCTAGGTGAAGTTGCCCGGGCTTGATTCACATCTACCAATAACATTTCGACAGTGCGGGCTCGACCCGCCGACCCTTTGATCAGCAGCCGACGCTCTACTGACTATGCCACGGCTCATTTTGGAGTTTTAAGATTATAAGACGTTCGCCATATTAGTTTGAATATTTGCAGACCTTTCGCTCCATTTCATTGTTAATTGTAATACCCTTCGTTCCATTTAGGTGTCGATTATCGCGAGCCTGCAATTTAGGAGGAGCCGGCCGAAGAAAATAACCCCCTAGACGTCGGGCCAGGTAGTGTTAAGGGGGTTCACCTCGTATTTTTTTTCTCTCACTCTCCGTCTCTCTCTCTGGGTTGTATCCATTCGGCCCCATTCAGCTTATTGTTTAAGACGTTTATCTCCATCCAGCATATTTTAAAAAAATAAAATAAGGGTAAATTTGTACATTTTTCGATGAATCAGATGCGAAGGGATTGAATTTACCGTCAGCTGGAATTAAGGGGAGGTATTTAGTTTGTTCCCTAGACCTCCATCAAGCTTAAAATTACACCCCCTTAAGTCTCTTTCTAGATAAATTTGTACATTTTTCGGTAGAAAAATGTCCCGGCCGAAGGCCGATTACTCTTAAATTACAGGCTCGCTATCGCTCGCCAAGATAAAATCGACACCTAAATGGCACGAAAGGTCTTAAAATTGATAGAATGGGGCGGAAATTCTTAAAAATCACCAAACTAATGGGGCAAACGTCTTAAAATCTCAAAAGCAATGGGGCTAAACACGAGGGAGAAAGGGGTCCAGAAAAAAAATATCCCTCAAGTGGAGATCTCCCCTTAATAAAGAAACAGTGTCTCCTGTTAACCAGCATACGATACAGATAATAATAGTGGTGGTGGTGAAGGTGGTGGTGGTGGTGGGGTTAAAAAAGGGTAGATATCCACTTGAGGGATTTTTTTCTGGACTCCTTTCTCCCTCATGTTTAGCCGTTTTCCTAATGTTAAGACGTTCGCCCCATTATGTTGACGATTTTAACAACCCTCGCCCCATTTCTGTCAATTTTAAGACCATTCGTGCCATTTAGGTGTCGATTTTATCCTGGCGAGCGATAGCGAGCCTGTAATTTAAGGGCCACCGGCCTTCGGCCGGGAAATTTTTCTACCGAAAAATGTACAAATTTATCTTGCAAGGGGGAGTAATTTTAAGCTTGATGGAAGTCTAGGGAATCAACTAAAAACCTTCCCTTAAAACAGGGTATGAAAAAGGTAATTAGGTGAGGTAATGAGATGTTGGGACTAATTACGTTAACCCCTTCTGTCCCGGCGACGTCCTTTTAGCTTTAATCTGGCTACTATTAGACGATTGTATACAGTTTTAAAATGGCGTCCAGCAATTAACAGGCTTTGAAATATAGCACCTAACCCTTTTGAAATATATCACCTAACCCTTTTGAAATATATCACCTAACACTTTTGAAATATAGCACCTAACCCTTTTGAAATATATCACCTAACACTTTTGAAATATAGCACCTAACCCTTTTGAAATATAGCACCTAACACTTTTGAAATATAGCACCTAACCCTTTTGAAATATAGCACCTAACACTTTTGAAATATAGCACCTAACCCTTTTGAAATATATCACCTAACACTTTTGAAATATAGCACCTAACCCTTTTGAAATATAGCACCTAACCCTTTTGAAATATAGCACCTAACACTTTTGAAATATAGCACCTAACACTTTTGAAATATATCACCTAACACTTTTGAAATATATCACCTAACACTTTTGAAATATAGCACCTAACACTTTTGAAATATAGCACCTAACACTTTTGAAATATAGCACCTAACACTTTTGAAATATAGCACCTAACATTTTTGAAATATATCACCTAACCCTTTTGAAATATAGCACCTAACACTTTTGAAATATATCACCTAACCCTTTTGAAATATATCACCTAACCCTTTTGAAATGTGGGTGGGTTCATTGTTAGCTTACATACATACATACATAAAATTTTAAGACCGAGTGTTCCACACATCAGTGCAGTTTCAGTCTCTTGTCCTAATGGCGGCGTTCCAGGTAACCCTGTTAAGGGCTGCTTCACTTGTCAAGTTCTTGGATTTGAGATCGGCGCGTATAGTCTGATCCCAAGTCTTCCTCGGTCCACCCCTTGGTGCAGCTCCCTCCACAATCACTGGAGGGATTTCTTTCTTGACTCCTTTCTCCCTCATGTTTAGCCCCATTGTTTTTCTAATTTTAAGACGTTTGCCCCATTATTTTGACGATTTTAAGAACTTTCAACCCATTTCTGTCAATTTTAAGACCTTTCGTGCCATTTAGGTGTCGATTTTATCCTGGCGAGCGATAGCGAGCCTGTAATTTAAGAGGAACCGGCTTTCAGCCGGGACATTTTTCTACCGAAAAACGTACAAATTTATCTTGAAAGGGGCTCAAGGGGGTGTAATCTTAAGCTTGAAGGATATCAAGGGACCAAACTAAATACCTCCCCTTAAGGGGTAGTACTCGCTTTTTCTGGACCCCCTTCTCCCTCATGTTTAGCATAATATTATTAGTTATGAGGTTTTAAAACGTTCGTTCCGTTAGTTTGGCGATGTTGAGACCTTTCGCCTCATTTATTAGTCAATATAAAGACCTTTCGTGCCCTTTAGGTATCGATTTCTTCCTGGCGAGCGATAACGAGCCTCTAATATTAGAAGGAACCGTTAAGCTTAAACGAACATCCTCAAGATCCCGCTTCAAGATTATTGTGTACATTTTTCGGTACACAGAGGTTAATGACACCAGTGGCCCCAATATGGCGGAAGTTGGCCGATCTCCCCTACTAAAAGCCCTCTATACCCGCGGGCATTGACACCCAGGGTACCAACATGGCGGAGGAAGTTGGCCGATATCCCCTACTATAAACCCTCTACCCGCGGACATTGACACCCAGGGTACCAACATGGCGGAGGAAGTTGGCCGATATACCCTACTATAAACCCTCTACCCGCGGACATTGACACCCGTATTATCTAATCCACGAGTTCCCGGTGACGTCATGATTTCTGGACTCAACAAACTTTAAGGGGACATGGGTCGTTTTCCTGGACCCCTTTCTCCTGCGTGCTTAGCCCCATTAGTTTTGACATTTTAAGACGTTCGGCCCGTTAGTTTGGCGATTTTAACACCTTTCGCCCCATTTCGTTGTAAATTCTAAGACCTTTCGTGCCCTTTAGGTGTTGATATTTTCCTGGCAAGCGATAGCGAGCCTGTAATTTTAAGAGAAACCGGCCTTCTACCGAAAAATGTACACATTTATCTTGAAGAGGGGTCTAAGGGGTGTGTTTCTTAGCTTGATGGAGGTCTAGCGAGGAAACTAAAAAATAAATGAACAATTGAATATAAAATTAGGCCAACAAAACAGCCACAAGCCCCTTCATTATTAATCAAGCCAATTATCTATGATAGTGCATCCGAGGTGGAATTATACCCTTGAGAGGAGAGGAGGATGGCGCATTTTGGCAGTGGATTCTAGCAATCATTAGGACGATTTCAACCAGCTTAGAAAGGATCTATATGGGAATTAAAAAGGGTAAAGACAATCTCGTTTATTCTGGCGATCATTAGGACGATTTCAACCAGCTTAGGAAGGATCTATGGGAATTAAAAAGGGTAAAGACAATCTCGTTTATTCTGGCTATCATTAGGACGATTTCAACCAGCTTAGAAAGGATCTATATGGGAATTAAAAAGGGTAAAGACAATCTCGTTTATTCTGGCTATCATTAGGACGATTTCAACCAGCTTAGAAAGGATCTATATGGGAATTAAAAAGGGTAAAGACAATCTCGTTTATTCTGGCTATCATTAGGACGATTTCAACCAGCTTAGGAAGGATCTATATTGGAATTAAAAAGGGTAAAGACAAGCTCGTTTATTCTGGCTATCATTAGGACGATTTCAACCAGCTTAGGAAGGATCTATATGGGAATTAAAAAGGGTAAAGACAATCTCGTTTATTCTGGCTATCATTAGGACGATTTCAACCAGCTTAGGAAGGATCTATATGGGAATTAAAAAGGGTAAAGACAATCTCGTTTATTCTGGCGATCATTAGGACGATTTCAACCAGCTTAGAAAGGATCTATATGGGAATTAAAAAGGGTAAAGACAATCTCGTTTATTCTGGCTATCATTAGGACGATTTCAACCAGCTTAGGAAGGATCTATATGGGAATTAAAAAGGGTAAAGACAATCTCGTTTATTCTGGCGATCATTAGGACGATTTCAACCAGCTTAGGAAGGATCTATATGGGAATTAAAAAGGGTAAAGACAAGCTCGTTTATTCTGGCTATCATTAGGACGATTTCAACCAGCTTAGAAAGGATCTATATGGGAATTAAAAAGGGTAAAGACAATCTCGTTTATTCTGGCGATCATTAGGACGATTTCAACCAGCTTAGGAAGGATCTATGGGAATTAAAAAGGGTAAAGACAATCTCGTTTATTCTGGCGATCATTAGGACGATTTCAATCAGCTTAGGAAGGATCTATATGGGAATTAAAAAGGGTAAAGACAATCTCGTTTATTCTGGCGATCATTAGGACGATTTCAACCAGCTTAGAAAGGATCTATATGGGAATTAAAAAGGGTAAAGACAAGCTCGTTTATTCTGGCTATCATTAGGACGATTTCAACCAGCTTAGGAAGGATCTATATGGGAATTAAAAAGGGTAAAGACAATCTCGTTTATTCTGGCGATCATTAGGACGATTTCAACCAGCTTAGGAAGGATCTATATGGGAATTAGGAAGGGTAAAGTCTATAAAAAAAAATTATTTACGACAATTACTACACTTTAAAATATATCCTTATATTATTATTATTATTAGAGTTTAGGGAAAGGCCAAACACAGGGAGGGGGAGGGGGGGGGGGTAACCTGGAGGGGAGGGGGAGGGGGTGTAATAGGGGGACGGGGGTTAAAGAAAGAGAGAGAGAGAGGGTGACATTGGGCAAGGTTGTTGTTGTGGTTGTGTCTCTCTCTCTCTCTCTCTCTCTCTCTCTCTCTCTCTCTCTCTCTCCTGTGAATTAAGTTATCTATGTATGGCAAAGCATTGACCAACCTCTCTTTCTCTCTCTCTCTCTCTCTCCTACCTATTCCAATCTACTCAAAACATTAATATATCACGATTAATCATACGAATCCCACACATCCCTCTTAAGGGGAGGTTTTTAGTTTGGTCTCTAGATATCCTTCAAGCTTAAGATTACACCCCCTTGAGCCCCTTTCAAGATAAATTTGTACATTTTTCGGTAGAAAAATTTCCCGGCTAAAAGCCGGTTCCTCTTAAATTACAGGCTCGCTATCGCTCGCCAGGATATAATCGACACCTAAAAGGCACGAAAGGTTTTCAAATGGGTTGAACGTTCTTAAAATAGTCAAAATAAAGGGGCAAACGTCTTAACATTAGAAAAACAATGGGGCTAAGCATGAGGCAGAAAGGAGTCAAGAAAAAATATATCTCAAGTGGACATCTCCCCTTAAACTTATGGAAGAGTTTATTTTTGGGTCGATTTTGTTTTTCATTTGTTATATAGCCTATATGTTTTGTTTTTCGTTTGTTATATAGCCTATATGTTTTGTTTTAGTTTGTTATATAGCCTATATGTTTTGTTTTAGTTTGTTATATAGCCTATATGTTTTGTTCTTCATTTGTTATATAGCCTATATGTTTTGTTCTTCATTTGTTATATAGCCTATATGTTTTGTTTTAGTTTGTTATATAGCCTATATGTTTTGTTTTAGTTTGTTATATAGCCTATATGTTTTGTTTTTCATTTGTTATATAGCCTATATGTTTTGTTTTAGTTTGTTATATAGCCTATATGTTTTGTTTTAGTTTGTTATATAGCCTATATGTTTTGTTTTAGTTTGTTATATAGCCTATATGTTTTGTTTTAGTTTGTTATATAGCCTATATGTTTTGTTTTTCATTTGTTATATAGCCTATATGTTTTGTTTTAGTTTGTTATATAGCCTATATGTTTTGTTTTAGTTTGTTATATAGCCTATATGTTTTGTTTTTAGTTTGTTATATAGCCTATATGTTTTGTTATAGTTTCCTCCCTAGACCTCCATCAAACTTAAAAACACATCCCCCAGATCCCCCTTATAGACACATTTGTACATTTTTCGGTAGCATAACGTTCCGGCCCAAGGCCGGTCCGTCCTGAATTACATGCTCGCTTTCGCTCGCCAGGAAAAAATCGACACCTAAATGACACGAAAAGGCTAAATATTGACACAGAAATGGGGCGAAAGGTCTTAAAAT
>CM064580.1:46615798-46900798 GCA_032716605.1 Paralithodes platypus
AGCGGTAGCGAGCCAGCATATTTAAAAAAAAAAATTGACAGCAGGCTAAATTTGTACATTTTTCGATAGAAAAATGTCTGGCGTAGCCAGATTTCTTCACATAATGCTGGCTCGCTATCGCTCGCCAGGAAGAAATCGACACCTAGATGGGGATAAACGTCTTAAAATAGTTGGCTGAACGGGGCCGAATGGATACAAGCCAGAGAAAGAGAAAAGGAGAGAAATAAAAAAAAAACGGTCACCCCCCTTAAGCCGGTCACCCCCCCCCCTTAAGCCGGTCACCCCCCTTAAGGGGAGGTTTGGTTTGTTTGTTTTCTGGATCCCCTTCTCCCTACTGCTTAACCCTAATAGTGTTGAGATTTTAAGACGTTCGCTTCATAGGTTTTGCCATTTTAAACCCTTTACTGCCATTGATGTAGAGAAGAAAACTCAGAAATTATTGGGCTATATTAAGAGGCAATTTAAATATAGAAATAAGGAAATAGTCCTCACACTTTACAACGCTCTGATACGGCCTCTCCTGGAGTACCGGTATGCTGTTCAATTCTGTTCTCCAGCACTCAGGAAAGATAGCCTATAGAGTGACTGGAAAGAGTACAAGCTACGGCTACAAAGCGTAAGACTGAGCTATGAGGAATGGTTGAGAGCTCTTAATCTCTTTCCGTTGGAAACACGCAGATTACGAGGTCAGCTCATTATAGCTTTTAAAGTACTTAATGGGTTTGACAATGTGGATTATAGCAAAATGTTTAGCCTCAATATGAATACAACACGCAACCATGGCTGGCAGTTCGAATTGAAAAGGTTCAGCACTAGTATTTGTGAAAACGTCCTCACGTAAAATATCTGTTCTACCTGGAACAAACTTCCCTCCAAAGGTGTAAACAGGTCTTCAGTAGAGAAGTTCAAGAAGAGAGTAGATATTATTGTGCACACTCTGGAGTGAGTGTAGGCCTAGTGCACTAAACAATTTCTCTCCTACCACTTCAAGTATCTCCTCGGACTGGACAGCAAGGTCTCTGGGATACTAACTATTCCTCGTAACTCCTTGTAACTCTTTCACTAGTAAAAATGTGTCTGTGAACGATGAAGGCTACTGACGAAGACTTAAGGGGAGATCTCCACTTGAGGGATTTTTTTCTTGAACCCTTTCTCCCTCATGTTTAGCCCCATTGCTTTTGATATTATAAAACGTTTGCCCCATTAGTTTAGCGATTTTAAGAACTTTCACCCCATATTAAGACCTTTTGTGCCATTCAGGTGTCGATTTTATCCTGGCGAGCGATAGCGAGCCTGTAATTTAAGAGGAACCGGCCTTCGGCCGGGACATTTTTCTACCGAAAAATGTACAAATTTATCTTGAAAGGGACTCAAGGGGGTGCAATTTTAAGCTTGATGGAGGTCTAGGGAACAAACTAAATACCTCCCCTTAAGTCCCTAAACGTGTACTCTCTAGAGCGACGCCGAGAAAGATGCCTGATAATCTATACCTGGGCCATTCTCAATAACTTAGCCCCAAACCTGCTGGGAGAGGAAGAAGAGGAGTTCATAAAGATAAAAGAATACCGAGGACTGGGCCGTATGTGTATTATCAGGTCTATTAACTCAAGAGCACTGACAAGACCTAAGACACTGACACGCAATGCCTTCGCTGCTACACGGGGTGCAAAGCTCTACAATTCACTGCCTATAGAAATAAGAAACATAAATTACCCATTGTTGAAACATTAAAAAAGGACTTTAATGATTTCTTATCATCACTGCCAGACCATCCCATCCTACCCACTACCACCTCCGTGCTGTCAGCAACAACATCCTTGACCAGCTGACACAGCGGAGGACAGATGGGATGTTCAGTGGCGGCGCCGAAGCGGCGTGGACCATGGGGCGATAACTGACAGCCCTCAAATACAACCACAGGTGTGTGTGTGTGTGTGTGTGTGTATGTGTGTGCTTGATGTGTGTTTGTGTGTGTGTGTATGTGTGTATTTGGTGTGTGTATGGATGTCTGTGTTTATGTGGGTGTGCTTGTTCTTGGTGTGTGTGTGTTTATATGAATGTCTGTCTTTATGTGTGTGTGTGTGTGCGTGTGGTGTGTGTGTGAATGTGTGTGAGGCAGCAACATGACCCGTGAGGTCAGTCACCCTCGCGACAACATCCAACACATACACACACACACACACACACACAATTAATGACTACCCTGGTTTCTTTCCACGCACAGTATATCATCTTCTATCAAATCATATGTTATACCTGCGCTCCTTCCAATAGAACACCTGTATATCTAATTAAAGACCGCCATCCGTCAAACATTACAAGATAGATCACCTTTACATTGATAACAGCTACCTTGTTAACCCCTTCAGTACCGGTGCCGTCCTTTTAACTTTATGCTGGCTGTTATTAGACGATTATATTCAGTTATTAAAGAACCTCCAGCAATTGACAGGCTTCGAACTATCTCACCTACCCCTATTTACCACCACAGATCCTTCTTAAACTGCACAAAATCGTCTAAATATAGCTAGAATAAAATGAAAAACACGTCGTCGGTACAGAAGGGGTTAAGGGTATAGTATTATGGACACTTTAATTACCCTTTTCAAACCCATTATTTTAGACAGTGTATAAGAGAACGCGTTTATTCTGGCTAAACTTAGACGATTTTATTTGGCTACCGAAGGCTCTCTAGTAGCCAAAGGGGTAAATTAAGATTGTCACAATAACTAACCCTCTGACTCGCACACTACCTTGCTAAGCTAAATAAAATCGTCTACTGATAGCCATAATCAATCAAAGAAAAGCGTCGTCGTCTACTGAAATGGTTAACCCCTTCTGATCCGACATCTTGCGGGTTATAACGATGTTTTGTTTCATTGTTATTGAGGATTTTGCTTGCTCTTGTAATTTTCGAGCAATGTATTTTAGCTTGTCCCCTAGGCTAACAAAAACGCCTTCAAAGACTTCCTTCAAACAAAAACAAAACATACAACCTAAATATATAGTATATTATTATAGCACACATTATAGCATATTATTATAGCACACATTATAGCATATTATTATAGCACACATTATAGCATATTATTATAGCACATTATAGCATATTATTATAGCACACATTATAGCATATTATTATAGCACACATTATAGCATATTATTATAGCACACATTATAGCATATTATTATAGCACACATTATAGTATATTATTATAGCACACATTATAGCATATTATTATAGCACACATTATAGCATATTATTATAGCACACATTATAGATTATTATAGCACACATTATAGTATATTATTATAGCACACATTATAGCATATTATTATAGCACACATTATAGCATATTATTATAGCACACATTATAGCATATTATTATAGCACACATTATAGCATATTATTATAGCACACATTATAGTATATTATTATAGCACACATTATAGCATATAATTATAGCACACATTATAGCACACATTATAGTATATAGCCTAAATGTGTCCGGGTCAAAGGGCGATTTCAGGTCGCTATCACTCGACCAGAAAAAAAAAACGAAACTTGAATGGGGTGAAGCGTTTTATTATCACTAAACTAATGGGGTGAAACGTCTTAAAATCTCCAAACTAACTGAGCGAAACAGGGGTTCCGAAAATACACCCCTTGGACCAAATAGGGTTAAGGTGATAGAGATGGCGCTCGAGTGACTCGAGTTTAAATTTAAATATGTATATATATATTTTTTTTTCTTCTGTGAGAGTGAGGGAGACAACAGGCAGAACTGCCTGTATCGAGTGCCTCCCCCACAGTTGAAAAAGTGACAGGGTCAAAATCAAGGGACGTTCGAACCAAAATGCCTGGACACACGGAGTTTGAAGCAATTTAAGTCATAGGAAGAGGGAAAGACTGATTCTGGGAGAGAGTTCCAGAACTCAGCTGTTTTAGTTATTTATTTATCTAATTTACATATATATATATATATATATATATATATATATATATATATATATATATATATATATATATATATATATATATATATTCATGTATAAGTTTATTTATTTATTTATTTATCTAATTTACATATTTACATATATTTATTCATGTAAATATTGATTTATTTATTTATCTATTTACTTTAAGACGCTTGAGGATCGTCACGCGTGTTGACAGTTTGTTCAGGCTATCATTAAAAGATTGTAGACAACTTAAAAAGGATGTATGAATATTTTAAACGGTAAAGTCTTGGCAATTAACTATCTGACTTCCATATGCCGGTAGCCTTCCTAATCTAAATAAAATCGTCTAATGATAGTCGGAAAACACTGCTAAAACGCGTCATGATCCTCAAAGGGTTAATCACTTTAAGAACTTTCACCCCATTTTTGTATCAATATTAAGACCTTTCGTGCCATTTAGGTGTACATTTTTTTCCTGGCGAGAGATAGTAAACTTGAAAGTTTGAAGGCATCGGCCTTCGGCCGAGGACATTTTTCCACCGAAAAATGTACAAATATATCTAGAATGGGGATCTTGGGAATGTTTTTTTTTTTAAAGCTTGATGGAGGTCTAGGGAGGAAACTATAAATTGATGAATAAATTGATGAATAAATTGATGAATAAATTAAAACATCGACCAAAAAATAAGCTCGTCCCCCTTTAAGAAATTACAGACTATCTCAATTCATCCTTTTAGCTACCGTACCAAATATCGTTCCTAAGTTTCATAAGATCCTCTAACTATAGCTAAATTCCAATAACCAAGACGTTACCGGTACTGAAAGGGTTAAGTGCCGCTACAGGACTATATAATAATACCGTGGTCACTGCTCGAATCCCATCTGTCCACTCCTAACTTCCTAATCCTGCCACGGACACATTAGTTCCAGGGCAGTAGTTCCCTTCCCAATTGTCCCTTTCCCACTCTAAACCACTGTTGTTGTTGTTGTTGTTCCCTAAGCTGCCTGGCCGAACAGCCCCGACAACATCTAAACCACTGTTCGGACACTTGATCCTCAGTGTTGTGGAGGACAAGCAGCCTAGAGGGGTCACTAGATATGTTGTTGCTTGCTTTCCTTTGTAATACTCCTTTGTACATCAATGGCGGATATGTTTATGTTATTTACTATCCAGAGCCCGGGTACTGGGAACACTTAAGGCGCCTTAATTCATCGCCGTATCGTAAATGCCGACACCGTAAGTTTAGCGCCGTTAATACACACACACATACACACACACACACACTGGAAACTCGTGTGGTTGAATATTTTTACGCACACACACATACCCTCCTCCTTGGAAACTCTCTTGTGGGTGAACCTTCTTGACCTTGGCACGTTACGCTTTCTAGGCTACCACGGTCATTTCTCTCTCTCTCTCTCTCTCTCTCTCTCTCTCTCTCTCTCTCTCTCTCTCTCTCTCTCTCCTCCTTGTATTATCATCTTAGGTCATAATTATTCCTCTATCACTTTTACCCTTTATCTGTTCCGGCGACGCCTTATTTTATTTCGACTATAGCATTTAGACGATTTTTATTAAGGGGAGACGGTAATTTTTCTGGTCCCCTTTCTCCCTCGTGTGTAGTCCCATTATTGTTTAGATTTTTAGACGTTCGGCCCATTTGTTTGCCGATTTTATGACCTTTCGTCCCATTTCGTTATCAATTTTAAGACCTATCGTGCCTATTAAGTGTCGATTTTTTTCCTGACAAGCGATAGCGAGCGTGTAATTGTAAGAGGAACGGGAAATTTTTCTGCCGAAAAATATACAAATTTATCCTGAAGGGGGGTCAAGGGGATGATTTTCTAAGCTTGAGGGATGTCTAGCGAGGAAACTAAGAATTTATGAATGCATGAATGTATAGGCCAAAAAAGCAGGTGACCCCCTCTATAAGCTTAGAAAGGAAGCTGAAATTATGAATTGAAATAATCTGTACGTAGCTTTTTATATTGGTAGACGTCCTTCCTAAGCTGAGTAAACTCGTCTAATAGTTGCCCCGGAATTAAACGAAAAGGATGTCACCGGTACAATATGGGTTAAGTCGTATTGAGCTCTCTGACATCACTAGAAGTCATTCATCTTTGTGACCCCAGTATAAGGCATTGATTTTTATGACGCTAGCATAAGTCATTGATTTTGTTGACATCATTATATGGCATTGATCTTTCTGACGTCAATATAAGTCAGTGATGTTTCTGACATCACTTTAAGTCACTGATCTTTCTGACGCTACCAGAAGTAACTTATCTTTCTGACATCACTACAACTCATTTATTTGTCTGACATCACCAAAGACGTACCATCTCCAACACGTATCCATAAGTGCTGTGTGAGTGTTTGTGTGTGTATATGTGTGGGTGTGTGTGTTTGTGTGTGTGGGTGTGTTTGTGTGTGTATATGTGTGGGTGTGTACTGTGTGAGTGTTTGTGTGTGCATATGTGTGGGTGTGTTTGTTTGTGTGTGTGTGTTAATCCATAGGTACTGTGTGAGTGTGGGTGTGTTTGTGTGTGGGTGTGTTTGTTTGTGTGTGTGGGTGTGTTTGTTTGTGTGTGCGGGTGTGTTTATGTGTATGTGTGGGTGTGTTTGTTTGTGTGTGGGTGTGTTTATGTGTGTGTGTATATGTGTGGGTGTGTTTCTGTTGTGTGTGGGTGTGTTTCTGTTGTATGTGGGTGTGTTTCTGTTGTATGTGGGTGTGTTTCTGTTGTATGTGGGTGTGTTTCTGTTGTGTGTGTATGTGTGGGTGTGTTTGTGTGTGTGGGTGTATTTGTGTGTGTGTGTTTCAATCGCCTTCAGTTATGGGTCAGTATCCTCACAGCACATCATCATGGGTCAACTAACTTTGTCTTAAGGGGATATGGGACGTTTTTCTGGTCCCCCTTCTTCCTCATGTTTAGCCCCATTAGTTTTCAGAATTTAAGACGTTCATCCCATTATTTTGTCAATTTTAAACCTTTCGTCCCATTTTCATATCAATATCAGGACCTTTCGTGCCATTTAGGTGTCGATATTTTCCTGGCTAGCGATAGCGAGCCTGTAATTTTCAGAGGAACCGGCTCTCGGCCGGTACATTTTTCTATCGAAAAATGTAAAAATGTATCTTGAAGGGGGATCTAGGGGGTGTTTTTTTAAACTTGATGAAGGTCTAGCAAGGAAACTAAAAAATAAATGAATAAATATATATATATAAACCCCCCAAAATATATATATATACCCCCCAAAATATATATATAAACCCCCCAAAATATATATATATAAACCCCAATTCAATATATATAAACCCCAATTCAATATATATAAACCCCAATTCAATATATATAACCCCCAATTCAAATATATAAACCCCAATTCAATATATATAAACCCCCCAAAATATATATATAAACCCCAAAAATATATATATAAACCCCAAAAAATATATATATAAACCCCCCAAAATATATATATAAACCCCAAAAAATATATATATAAACCCCTCAAAATATATATATAAACCCCCAAATATATATATATAAACCCCAAAAAATAACCACTGTCCCTTTAATTACCTTTCTTTCTCTCACACACACACATCACACACATAGGACATTGACCTTTCTCTTTCTCTTAGCGTAAGTAATTCACATTCTCTCTCTCAGCAACATAGGTCAATGAACTCTCTCTCACTTTCACTCTCTCTTATTTCACTCATACACACACACACGCACACAAACAACCATACACACGCACACACACACACATACATACACACAAACAAACATACAAACAAATAAACGCACCAACACACACCCACACCAACAAAAACACACACAAACAAATAAACACACACACACAAACAAATAAACACACACACACGGACGCAAACATACACACACACAAACACTCACACACACACACACACTCACAATCACCATACGTCATCGATCTTTCTCTCTTGCTCTCACTTATACACCACCATAGGTCACTGACACCTCTGTCTGTCTCTCTCTCTCTCTCTCTCTCTCTCTCTCTCTCTCTCCAACATTACCATAGAACATTGACCTTACTGTCTCCAACATTACCATAGAACATTGACCTTACTGTCTCCAAAATTACCATAGAACATTGACCTTACTGTCTCCAATATTACCATAGAACATTGACCTTACTGTATCCAACACTACCATAGAACATTGACCTTACTGTATCCAACATTACCATAGAACATTGACCTTACTGTATCCAACACTACCATAGAACATTGACCTTACTGTCTCCAACATTACCATAGAACATTGACCTTACTGTAGCCAACATTACCATAGAACATTGACCTTACTGTATCCAACACTACCATAGAACATTGACCTTACTGTATCCAACATTACCATAGAACATTGACCTTACTGTATCCAACACTACCATAGAACATTGACCTTACTGTATCCAACATTACCATAGATCATTGACCTTATTGTCTCCAACACTACCATAGAACATTGACCTTACTGTCTCCAACATTACCATAGAACATTGACCTTACTGTCTCCAACACTACCATAGAACATTGACCTTACTGTCTCCAACATTACCATAGAACATTGACCTTACTGTCTCCAACACTACCATAGAACATTGACCTTACTGTCTCCAACATTACCATAGAACATTGACCTTACTGTCTCCAACATTACCATAGAACATTGACCTTACTGTCTCCAACACTACCATAGAACATTGACCTTACTGTCTCCAACATTACCATAGAACATTGACCTTACTGTCTCCAACACTACCATAGAACATTGACCTTACTGTCTCCAACATTACCATAGAACATTGACCTTATTGTCTCCAACACTACCATAGAACATTGACCTTAATGTCTCCAACATTACCATAGAACATTGACCTTACTGTCTCCAACACTACCATAGAACATTGACCTTACTGTCTCCAACATTACCATAGAACATTGACCTTATTGTCTCCAACACTACCATAGAACATTGACCTTACTGTCTCCAACATTACCATAGAACATTGACCTTACTGTATCCAACATTACCATAGAACATTGACCTTATTGTCTCCTACATTACCATAGAACATTGACCTTACTGTCTCCAACATTACCATAGAACATTGACCTTACTGTATCCAACATTACCATAGAACATTGACCTTACTGTCTCCAACATTACCATAGAACATTGACCTTACTGTAGCCAACATTACCATAGAACATTGACCTTACTGTATCCAACACTACCATAGAACATTGACCTTACTGTATCCAACATTACCATAGAACATTGACCTTACTGTATCCAACACTACCATAGAACATTGACCTTACTGTATCCAACATTACCATAGAACATTGACCTTATTGTCTCCAACATTACCATAGAACATTGACCTTACTGTATCCAACACTACCATAGAACATTGACCTTACTGTATCCAACATTACCATAGAACATTGACCTTACTGTATCCAACACTACCATAGAACATTGACCTTACTGTATCCAACATTACCATAGAACATTGACCTTACTGTATCCAACATTACCATAGAACATTGACCTTACTGTATCCAACACTACCATAGAACATTGACCTTACTGTATCCAACATTACCATAGAACATTGACCTTATTGTCTCCAACATTACCATAGAACATTGACCTTACTGTATCCAACATTACCATAGAACATTGACCTTACTGTCTCCAATATTACCATAGAACATTGACCTTATTGTCTCCAACATTACTGGTACCATAGAACATTGACCTTACTGTATCTAACATTACCATAGAACATTGACCTTACTGTATCCAACATTACCATAGAACATTGACCTTACTGTATCCAACATTACCATAGAACATTGACCTTACTGTATCTAACATTACCATAGAACATTGACCTTACTGTATCCAACATTACTATAGAACATTGACCTTATTGTCTCCTACATTACCATAGAACATTGACCTTACTGTCTCCAACATTACCATAGAACATTGACCTTACTGTATCCAACACTACCATAGAACATTGACCTTACTGTATCCAACACTACCATAGAACATTGACCTTACTGTATCCAACATTACCATAGAACATTGACCTTACTGTATCCAACATTACCATAGAACATTGACCTTACTGTATCCAACATTACCATAGAACATTGACCTTACTGTCTCCAACATTACCATAGAACATTGACCTTACTGTCTCCAACATTACCATAGAACATTGACCTTACTGTATCCAACATTACCATAGAACATTGACCTTACTGTATCCAACATTACCATAGAACATTGACCTTACTGTCTCCAACATATGCTCACCTTAGGACATTGCCCTTACATCCACGGACTGCCACATGTGTTTGTAATATTTCATTAATCGATTTTAGGAGTAGAGTTGGTTGTTGGATAGAACATAATAATTCGTAATTCTTAATTGTATCGCCATAGATCATTGGTCACATACGATCTGTCTCTCTCTCTCTCTCTCTCTCTCTCTCTCTCTCTCTCTCTCTCTCTCTCTCTCTCCGTGTGCTGCAGTTCATTGATCTTTCCCTGTAAGGTTCCGTCAGCTACGTATGTAAATAGTTGATTAGTAGAGCAGGTCAAGAATCGGTTATTGACACTTTCCACTGCGTATATTACACTTTATAATTCCACTTTGGTTATTCATTTTATACTATCAATTTTGTTTATACTTTTTCACTTTAAAATATCACTTTGCTTAGATGTTTTTTTCACTTCATAAGACCACTTTGTTTTTATTTTTTCACTTTGTAATAGGGTAGCCTACCACTTTGTTTTTTTTCTTTCCCACCTTGTCACTTTATTTATAAATTTTTACTTTGTTACTTTGCTTATAGTTTGTTTTCACTTGATAAAGGAATACCACTTTTGTATTTGTGTTCACTTTGTAATACCACTTTGTTTATATTTGTTTACTTTGCCACTGTGTTGTTGTTTTCACTTTGTAATACCGGTAGCACTTTGTATATATTTTTCTTTCACTTTCTTTACCATATTGTATATATATATAGTTTTTTTCACTTTGATACCACTTATATAATCATGCTTTCACTTTGTCATGTTGTATATATTTTGTTCAATTTAATTCGAAATCCCCGGACTGCCACATGTGTTTATTAATTTCATTAATCGAGTTTAGGAGTAAAGTTGGTTAGTGGAGAGAACATAATAATACCACTTTTGTAATATTTTTTTTAACTCTGTCACTTTGTATTTTGTTCTTACTTTAATACCACTTTTGTAATCATTCTTTCACTTTGTCACTTTGTATCTATTTGCTCGCTTTGTAATACCACTTTGTTTACATATAATTTACACTTTATAATACCACTTTGTTTACATATAATTTACACTTTATAATACCACTTTGTTTACATATAATTTACACTTTATATTCCCACTTTGTTTACATATAATTTACACTTTATAATACCACTTTGTTTACATATAATTTACACTTTATATTACCACTTTGTTTACATATAATTTACACTTTATAATACCACTTTGTTTACATATAATTTACACTTATATTACCACTTTGTTTACATATAATTTACACTTTACAATACCACTTTGTTTATATATAAGTTCACCTTTTTCTCACTGTTTTGGACAACGAGGGGTTTCAATTCTACGATGTCTTTGCAATTGTGTGTTGCTTTCACGGACCATTGTAGGATATTGAACTCTCTCATTCACTCACTTTCTCTCTCTTCCTACCCTCTCTCTCTCTCTAGCTCTCTCCCTACTCTCTCTCTCTCTCTCTCTCTCTTACACACACAGAAAAAGAAAAAAAAAACACACACACACACACTCCCTCTCTCAGCATCACTATCTGAGGTCATTACCCCCTCTCTCTATCAGTAGAGGAGGAAGGTGGGGAGGGGGGGGGTAGGTAGGTAGGTAGGTAGGTAGGGAGGAAGGTAGATAGGTAGGTAGGGAGGGGGGAGGAAGATAGGGAGGGGGTAGGTAGGTAGGTAGGGAGGAAGGTAGATAGGTAGGTAGGGAGGGGGGAAGGTAGATAGGAAGGGGGGAAGGGGTTGGCAAGTAGATAGGAAGGGGGGGGGGGAGACTGCATTACATCACAATACAAGGGGAGAGGGGGGTGGGTGGAGGGGGGGGGGAGAGAGATAAAAGGGCCGCACTTGGGTGGTATGGTGTGCAGGGTTATGGGAGGTATTTCTTTTCCTTCACCTGCTATTTAACCCCTTCTGTACCAGCGACATCTTTTACATTATATTCTAGCTATATTTAGACGACTGTGTGCAGCTTAAGAATGATCTGTGGTAGTAAAAAGGGTCAATTGAGATAGTATGAGGCCTGTTAAGTGCTATACCTCCCACACGTTCTTGCTAAAATGAATACAATAGCTTCATGGTTGTCAAAATATACTGTCAAAAAACGCCATGATCCTCAAAGGGTGAACTGCTATGGGAACTCATTGCCCAAGGTTATGATAACAACAACAACAACAACAACAACAATAATAATATAACCCCCTTAACCCCTACAATTAGCCCTAAAATTATACCTGAGCAATAATTACCGCCTGTCCACCTGCCCCCAAGATTAAAGTAATTATAGACAGACATAATTATTTGCTACGCTCGATTATTCCGGCATCTTTATGTGGCTACCGTACAGGGAGTCAAATCGGAGCAATAATGTTGTTGGAAGACTTGAATGAATATGGGAAGGAATACTAACAAATTAAGGGGGAGTCACCTGCTTTTTTTTTTTAATCTCTGGGTTGTATCCATTCGGCCCCAACCAGCCTACTGTTTGTAGACGTTTATCCTCATCCAGGTGTCAATTTATACCTAGCGAGCCACCATATTTTGGATAATGAGTTAGACAGCTGGCTAAATTTGTACATTTTTCGATAGAAAAATATCTCCGGCGAAGCCGGATTTCTTCATAGATTGCTGGCTCACTTTCGTTCGCCAGGAAAAAATCGACACCTGGATGGGGATAAATGTCTTAAAACAGTAAGCTGAATGGGGCCGAATGGATACAACCAAAACAGAGAAAAAAACAGGTCACCGCCCTTAACATAAATTAGCATTGTTTGGACAATCTGACCACTTCCCCAAAGACATAATTTCAACTAGAACCCATTATTGTCTCTTTGCATATATACAATAATTAAGACTACAAATAATGGACTCCGGTATCGTTGGACACTCTGTTACCGTACTCTGGGACTCCGGAACACTCTTGGATGGTATTAGTTTATTTATGGATTCGGTCAGTTCTGTTATTGTATCGGCAGCTTGCATGACGATAAGTCTACTGTTAACTGTGTTACTGTTTTATAATTAACATATACACACATACACACACATACACACCCACACACACACACACTCTGTATATATATATGAGTAAAATAAATGTGTAGTGTATATGCACTGTAAATCACTTACTCTCATGGTTAATTTATGATAATTTGTATTTTGCACTAGCATAATTATTGTATTAATTTCTTGTTTTAATGTAAAGTATATTATACTCACCCATTGTAAACTGAGCTTACCATTTTCATATCTGTACATCTCATGTTCATCCACTAATTGTAAAATGTGTATTTTCAGCTCATGAGGCTGCCATTCTTTAATAAACCGTTTATTATTATTATTATTATTATTATTATTATTATTACAAACACACACATACAGGAAATGTTGCTAACATATAGTAAATTGACGATCAACTCGTGTGAATCTTCCTCTTCTCCTCTCTCAGAGAGAGAGAGAGAGAGAGAACGATTATGAAGAGTTGCAGTACAGGTGTCGTAAGACGGCAGGTGTCGTTGATTACAGGTGTACATGGTGGTGGTGTACATGGTGTGGTGGTGTACATGGTGTGGTGGTGGTGTACATGGTGTGGTGGTGGTGTACATGGTGTGGTGGTGGTGTACATGGTGTGGTGGTGTACATGGTGTGGTGGTGGTGTACATGGTGTGGTGGTGTACATGGTGTGGTGGCGGTGTACATGGTGTGTCACTATCGCTCGTCAGAAAAATATCGATACCTAAATGGGTCGAAAGGTCTAAATATTGAATACAAAAATGGGTGAAATTCTAAAAATTAGAAAATGGGGCTAAATATGAAGGAGAAGGGGGTTCAGGAAAATACAAAGACTTCCCCTTCAGTGTACCCACGTGGCTTCCTAATATAATGACACACACACACACACACACACAGTCACACATACAAAATACACACATACACACATCTACCCACATACACACATATACACACACACACACACACACACATATCCACCTACATACACACACACACACACACACATCCACCTACATACACACACACAGTCACACACACACACACACACTGGGGTCCTTTGTCAGTAAATTAGGTTATCTCCCATTTGACTGTTGCTGCGGGGAGGCCCTTTAGTCAACAGTGTAGGGACAAACCGGAGCCATTTTGTGTGAAGACTTGAATGAATATGACTAGAAATACAAGACAGTTTACATGATATAGCACTGTCTTAGTCATTTTATACAGGCTACCGAAAAATGTACAAATTTATCTTGAAGGGGGGTCAGATTGAGAAGAAATACAAGAAAGTTCACATGATATAGCATTGTTTGGGTAATTTTATACCTACCGAAAAATGTACAAATTTATCTTGAAGGGGGGTTCTAAAGGGGGTGTGTTTTATAGCTTGATGGAAACAATCGACACCTAAAGGGTACGCAAAAAATACGCGAACAAAATAAGGCGAAAGATCTCAAAATCGACAAACTAAAGGAGCGAACGCCTAGGGAGGAAACTAAGTTGAAGGATAAACCACAATTTGATCTTTGCATAAACTATAATAAAAAATAAATATAAAAAACTCCACCTTCGTTTGACACAGAGACCCTTCTTTAGTTCATTCATTCTAGGAGTTACAAGAGGGCTAGAACAAATGAGCTGTCAATTTCGACACCTATTCCCCAGCCAAGTCTTCCTATTCGGTAGCAATATTTGCTGGATTACTCAAGTCCTTTTTGAGTTAGCCTATGAGAGGTTAGAGGTTACGATTTCTACCCAACCTAGAATGAACCGACTATAGTAACAGTGATCGGCCAACCTCCGCCATATTGGTACCCCGGGTGTGTATGTCCACGGGTAGAGGCTTTATAGCAAAAGTTATCAGCCAACCTCCGCCATATTGGTACCCCGGGTGTTAATGTCCACGGGTAGAGGCTTTATAGTAACAGTGATCGGCCAACCTCCGCCATATTGGTACCACGGGTCATATTTTCTTATGTTCTTGTCTTTACACTCAAACAGTCTTTCTGGAGCTGAAGCCCAGTTGATGGCTGTCTTTGTTGTTATTTTCTCTTTGTTTTCTCTTAAAATTACAGGCTCGCTATCGCTCGCTAGGGAAAAATGTACATCTAAATGGCACGAAAGGTCTTGATATTGATATAACAAATGGGACAACAGGTTTTAAAATTGACAAACTAGTGGGGCGAACGTCTTATAATCTCAAAACTAATAAGCTAAACACGAGGGAGAAGGGGGTGCCAGAAAAAGATTGAATTACCCCCTGTCATATCTACCTTTTTTAAGCCCCGACTATTTGACAGTGCTTGTGACATGTGCATAGCTTGGTGTCAGCTTGTTCGATCGACCCAGTTTTTGGCCCGTTGTTGTCTGGGGTTTGGCTAGGGCGGCAGTTTGTTTTACCACCGGGTTGGGGTATGGCCGTGGATATTATATTGGAACACACACACACACACACACACACACACACACACACACACAGACATACATGGTTATTTTATGATAATTTGTATTCTGCACATGCATCATTATTGTATTTATTTATTTTGTTTGTAAACTAAGCTTACCATCCTCATATCTGTACATCTCATGTTCATCCACTAAATTGTAAAATGTGTATTTTCAGCTCATGAGGCTGCCATTCTTTAATAAACCGTTTATTATTATTATTATTATTATTTTTAAATTTTACTATTTTTATTATTACACACACACACACACACACACACACACACACCACAGACACACACATACACACACACACACACACACACACACACACACACACACAGACACACACACACACACACCCATCTTTAAATGTATAGGCCTATACTGATTATATGAATATCAATACATCGTGCATAAGTTAAGTTGAGAGTTGTGGCCTACTTATATGGAACAGGGTGTACAGTATACTACTAAAGCCAAATTGTCCCGGTTGGTCACCCTGTAATATATGCGCCACCTACTTTTGTCCCCCCCCCCCCCCCCACCTCTCCCAACCCCCCCCATCTTTTCCAATGATGCCAACCCAATGAGAACACGTCTATATTGACCCCCCCCCCCCACACACACTGATGTTAACCCAATGAGAACACGTCTATAATGCCCCCGCCCCCCCCATCGATAGCCAATGAGAACACGTCTATAAAGACCCCCCCCCCCCCCCCTTGATAACTAAATGAGAACATGTCTATAATGCCACCCAGACGACCACCACCAGTGAGGAGTATCATCATCACTTCCGGTGCATGCGGTGGGAAATGTATGTATGTATGTATGTATAGTATGTATGTATGTATGTATGTATGTATGTATGTATGTATGTACCGTATGTATGTATGTGCCGTGGTCTCGTTCACTATGTTATTTAAGGAGGGAAGTTGTTTTTTTTCTGTTAAGGGGAGATGGTTCACTTTTTGGGCGATTTTTGCATGTATTCATTATTTTTCTAGTTTCTTCCCTAGACCTCCATCAAATTTAAAAAACATCCATTAGATCCCCCTTCTAGATTAATTTATACATTTTTCGGTAGAAAAATATCCCGGCCGAAGGCCGATTCTTCCAACATTACAGGCTCACTATCGTTCGCCAGGGAAAAAATAGACACCTAAATAGCACGAAAGGTCTAAATATTGACGAAGAAATGGGGCGACAGGTCTTAAAATCGACTAACTAATGGGGCAAACATCTTAACATCTGAAAACTAATGGGGCTAAACATGAGGGAGAAAGTGGTCCAGATAAAAGCGGCCCATCCCCCATTAATTAAATTTATTGGGGAATTTCGAAAGTCAGAAGGTTAATTGGCATCAAATTTACTCTTTTGATATCAAGAGGGTTTATCCTAGGATATGGGCCTAAGTCATCAACCATACCACCGTCAGATTTACTACTATCTTCTAACTTATCTCAACACACCTTCATGGCTTCCTTGTGCTTGGGTGGCGAGAGGTGGGGTTTATTTTGGGCGTGATGACGGTCCTTGTGTGAGTGAGTGTGTGTGTGTGTGTGTGTATTGGGGTCAGGGTATATCGTGAGCCTCTAGACCAGACAGTTCCCCCCTCCCCCCTACCCCTCTCCCTGTTTCACCCACTATCTCCCCCCCTCCCCCTCCCTCTTTCGTCTATTCTTCCCCTCAGTTTCAGCCCTCTTTCCTATCCCTCCCTCAACCCCCTCTCTGTCCTATCCCTCCTTTGATCACCTCATTCAACCCCCTTCCTTCTCTCACCTCCCTTAACCCCACCCCCCCTTCTTCTTTTCTACCCTCCCTCCCTAAACCCCCCCTCCTCCTTTTTCGCCTCCCTTAATTATCAGACAATGGAGTGTTATTGTATTTGTGATCATGTACAGTAGGCCTACAGTATATACCATGTAACTTGGTAGGTTGCTTGTCCTCCAAAACACTGAGGATCAAGTGTCCAAACAGTGGTTTAGAGTGGGTAAGGGAACATTGGAAAGGGAATTACTGCCCTGGAACTAATGTCCGTGGCAGGATTAGGAAGTTAGTAGGGGACAGATGGGTTAGTAACTGAGGGGGGGATAAAATAAAGTTATTCATTTACAAACGCAGTCAGTCGCGGGTTTGATGCGAGATATTTGAGGAGAGGGTTAAGACACCCAAATACAAAGATGGCCGCTCTCTCGTATTACAGGATCTCTAGTGAACATAGATGGACCAACCCCTGACAGTTTGTATTATCACCTTACCTTTAGTTATTATAGCGCCATAGTAACAAACCCATGCTACTACTATAAACACCACAATAAAGGTGATATACGGTACAGTAGTGCATCAAATATTATACAATCTTACGTTTACATTTTGTTTGGCACACAGGCGTACAAATATAGGTAGGTGTGTGGGGTGTGGGGGGGGGGGGGGGGTGGGGGGGGGAGGGAGTGGGGTACACAGATGAGAAAGAATTGTGTGGAAGGGTAGCGTGAACAGCAGTTTGAAAAGGAAGAAGGGAGTAGAAGAGTAAAAGGCTATATATATATATATATATATATATATATATATATAGAGAGAGAGAGAGAGAGAGAGTGTGTGTGTGTGTGTGTGTGTGTGTGTGTGTGTGTGTGTGTGTGTGTGTGTGTGTGTGTGTGTGTGTGTGTGTGTGTGTGTGTGTGTGTGTGTGTGTGTGTGTGTGTGTGTGTGTGTGTGTGTGTGTGTGTGTGTGTGTGTGTGTGTGTGTGTGTGTGTGTGTGTGTGTGTGTGTGTGTGTGTGTGTGTGTGTGTGAGAGAGAGAGTGTGTTTGTGTGTGAGAGAGTGAGAGTGTGTGTGATTACCATACTTATTATACATCTACACGTACACATATGTATAGTACCACACAAGAACCAGCACCATATTGGTACCGTCAGCCTACTGGTAGATATGGTCTACTGGTTGAGCTGTACCATCTCTTTCAACCCAACCAGGTGTGTGTGTGTGAGTGAGTGTGTGTGAGTGAGTGTGTGTGTTCTCGTGATCGAGTGTCCCCAAAATTGATTATGAAGTTGTGGGTTCGAGTCTGATTGACGATAAAGAAATGGGTCGAGGGTATAATTATGTGTGAATCCGAGTTTACTATCAGTGTTGTTGTTGTTGTTGTTGTTGTGATGGCACGCTCTAAAGTCACGTATGGATGTTTGAAATACCGGGTACTATTTATAACTATTTATAACTATTCCTTATGAAACACCCATTTGCTCAAGCCCTTTTTGAGTTACAGAGGTTAGGGTTCAAGATTTCTGGCCTATCTACTTGGGACAAGGTATAGCAATCCTCCCCTGAAAACAAGGTAGAGGATCGATCTAAGTGCCTCAAAGGTGTGTGTGTGTGTGTGTGTGTGTGTGTGTGTGTGAGGATCGATCGAAGTGCCTCAAAGGTGTGTGTGATTGAGTGTGTGCGTGTGGGTGTGTGGGTGTGTGTGTGTGTGTGTGTGAGGATCGATCGAAATGCCTCAAAGGTGTGTGTGGTTTTTTTTTTTTTTTTTCTGGACTCCATTCTACCTCGTGTGTAGGCCAATTAGTCTTGATATTCTAAAACGTTGGCCCCAATACTATGGCTATTCTAAGACCGTTTGCTCAATTTATTTTTCCATTTCAAGACTTTTTGTGCCATATTGGTGTCGAATATTTCCTGACGAGCGATAGCAAGCTTGCAATTTAGGAGAAACCTGTCTTTGGGTGGAACATTTTTCTACCGAAAATTTAAAAAAAATACAATAAAATAAAAATAAAAAAATGGGGGGGGGTATTATTTAGGCTTGATTGAGGTCTAGGAAGCAACAAAAAAAAAAAAAAAAAAAAAAAAAAAAAAAAAAAAAAAAAATCCTCTTAAATGTGGAGGCGATTTATTCGTGTTTACCACCTCCTAGGGGGATCAAGGCGACTGCCACGATAAAAAAAAAATAATAATAATAGAAACAAAATATATATATATATATATATATATATATATATATATATACTGTATATAAATAAAGTAAAACTAAAGCAGACGTCCAGATAAAACCAATGATATAAACCAAGGGCAAACCCAAGGGGTGAAAGAAAGGAATGCAACATGGTACCCCCCCCCCCCCCCCAACACCCATCCCTTCCCCCCTCCCTACCCTTCCTCTCGCCCTTCTCTACCCTTCTGCCTCCTATCACTCCTCTCCTCCCTCCCTACCCTTCTGTCCCCCATACCTCCTCTCCCCTTCGTCCCCCCCCCCCCCAACCCTTCTATCTCCCATCCTTTCCTTCTCCACCACCTTCTCTCCCACTCCTCCCCCCCCCCCTCTCCACCCACCATCCTGCCCACAAATAAACGAACTTAATATAATACCGGCATCTTTTCATGGTCTCTCCTGTCTAGAAGTAACCCCCCTCCCTCCCACCATAATCCCTATAACTGGCACCCCTTCCCACTAGGCACACTGACTGGCACTGTGGTAGTATTGTAGGTCAGGGGTACATTATGGGTATTAATATCGTCTGTACCCTCCTCTGTGGGTGGATAGGCACTCAGGAGAGGGAGGGGGCGGTACACTCTCTCTTCCTTCTGTACCATTTCCTGTACCCTGTCTCTGTCCAAACCCTGAGACCAATCCTACAAACCATTATTTTTGTCTCCTGCCCACTTTAGACCATTCCTACAAACCATTATTTTAGTCTCTCTCCAAACCCACAGACCATTCCTACAAACCATTATTTATGTCTCCTGCCCACTTCAGACCAATCCAACAAACCATTATTTGGGTCTCCTTCCAAACCCAGACCAATCCTACAAACCATTATTTATGTCTCCTGTCCACTTGAGACCAATCCTACAAACCATTATTTCAGTCTCATTATTTGTGTCCTTCCCACTTCAGACCAATCTTACAAACCATTATTTCAGTCTCCTTTCAAACCCACAGACCAATCCAACAAACCATTATTTATGTCTCCTGCCCACTTGAGACCAATCCTACAAACCATTATTTCAGTCTCCCTCCAAACCCTGAGACCAATCCTACAAACCATTATTTTTGTCTCCTTCCCACTTCAGACCCAGACCAGAGTGTGATCCAAACCAAGGCTATTGTAAGCTTATACTGTACATGGTGGGAGAAAGAAGGAAGGAAGGCAGGAAGGTTACAAGTGTTCAGGCATTTGATTTAGTGATTTATATATTTCTATAGTTATTTTAGTTTCCTCTCTAGACCTCCATCAAGCTGTTAAAACATAGGATACCCAAACGACCCCCCTTCGAGACAAATGTGGAAATTTTTCGGTAAAAAATGTGCCGGCCAAAGACCGGTTCCTCCTAAATTGCATGCTCGCTCTCGCTCGCCAGGAAAAAATCGACACTTAAATGACATTAAAGGTTTTATAATTGACAAAGAATTGGGCCGAAAGATGTTTAAATCGCCATACTAAGGGTCGAACGTCTTAGAATCCTCAAACTAATGGGAGCTAAACATGAGGGAGAAGGGGGTCCAGAATAGAATCCTTAACCAGGCCAACCTACCTCACTACATTCCCCCCCCCGTCCCTGTAGGTCCTGTGCCGCCCCCCCCCCCCCCCCTCCCCCACACACACACACACATAATAGTCCTCTCCGGTTATTTTTAGAGACCAACCTAATAGACCAATAAATCTCCTTGAAGCGCCGACTGACTGCGTTTGTGTCCAAGTATTAAATGTTATATATATATATATATATATATATATATATATATATATATATATATATATATATATATATATATATATATATATACTGTATACCGTACCGGTATCTATATTACGTGGACATATGAAATTCTGAATGTAAATACGGTACCCAATATTACTTAAGGGTAGTATCTATGTACCAGCCTTTGTTACGGCTACACATATTATATATTTTGTAACTAACTTGATATATTTACTTTTCCCCAACATTGATTTCTTGGCCTAAATTGTAAGGACCTTGTGTCGCTATTAACTTCCTGCATGTGATCGTCTCCTTTGTTGTGTATTCCTCGTGTATGCTGCCCCCCCCCCACACAAGGTTGTTGGGGTGGTTGGGTACAACAATCATCTCAAGGTGATTCCACTCATAATATTATTCCCTCTTTGGTCAATGTGAGGGGAGATGGGCCGTTATTCGGGTTCCCTTTCTTCCTCATGCTTATCCCCCTTAGTTTTGACATTTTAAGACGTCTGCCCCATTAGTTTGTCGATTTTAAGACTATTCGCCCCATTTCTTTGTCAATATTAAGACCTTTCGTGCCCTTTAGATGTCGATGTTTTTTTTTCCTGGCGATCGATATCGAACCTGTAATTGTGGAGGAACCGGCCTTTAGCCGTGACATGTTTTTACCAAAAAATATACACATTTAATCTCGAAGGGGGATCTAATGGATGTTTTCTTTAAATGTGATGGAGGTCTAGGGAGGAAACTAAAAAGTAAGTGAATGTATTAATTAATATATTTGTTCACCAACCAACTTCACTTCTAAACTCAATTAATGAAATCAACAAATACCGGTACATGTGGCACTCCAAGGACTCGAACCTAGGATACTCACACCGACATTCCGCGCACTTTTGCATTACGCTATCAAGACGGTATAAAAAACAAAAACAAACAAACAAAAATCACTAATTCATTTATTCATATATTTGTATAGTTTCCTCCCTAGACCACCATGAAGCTTAGAAAAACACCCCCTAGACCCCCCTTCAAGATAAATTTGTACATTTTTCGGTAGAAAAATTTCCCAGCCGATGGCCGGTTCCTCTTAAAATTGCAGGCTCGCTATCGCTCGCCAGGAAATAATCGACACCTAAATGGCACGAAAGGTCTTAAAATTGACAACGAAATGGGGCGAAATATGTTAAAATCGCCAAACTAATGGTCTTATAATTTCAAAACTAGTGTGGCTAAACATTAATGAGCAGAGGGTCCAAAATAACCACTGTCCCCTTCAAGCCAGCGTTAATACCTGTACCGTCAACTCCACCCTGGTGTCAAATGTCTGTCCTATCAACTCCATGCTAATTCGCTGTCAATTCTGCTCACTGTCAACTCAACCCCCAGTTAATATTAAGGGGGCCCACCTCGTTATTTTCTTTCTCTCTGTCTCTCTCTCCCTTTTGTTCTGGGTTGTATCCATTCGGCCCCATTCAGCCTACTGTTTTAAAACGTTTATCCCTATCCAGGTATCGATCCTTTACTGGGGAGCGGTAGCGAGCCAGCATTTTTTTTAAATTTATTTTAACAGCAGGCTAAATTTGTAAATTTTTCGATAGAAAAATGGCTTCGGCGAAGCCGGATTCCTCCATACAATGCTGGCTCGCGCCAGGGTCACCCCCGTTAAACCCGTCGACTCAACACTCAGTCAATTCGGCCTCAGTCAATTAAACCCCATTCAAATAAAACACCAAATTAGACTCAATCAACTTCCTAGTAACGCAATTCCCTATCAACTCAACATTACGAAGTTTGATAAAGCAGTGTCCAATTGAAACACACACACACACACACACACACACACACACACACACACACACACACACACACACAAACACAAACACAAACAAACACACACACACACAATATAACAAGTAATAAATAAGAGCACTTTTTGTTATCCAAGGTGATATCAAATACAAGATGATGGCCACAGCAATTAACAACAACACAGTTATGGCCAGACAACCTCGGAAGAGCCTTGGGGGGTGTACGATATCTTGTGCATGCCCTCATTTGTGTGTGAGAGAGAGAGAGAGATAGACAGACAGTGTGTGTGTGTGTGTGTGTGTGTGAGAGAGAGGGAGAGAGAGAGAGATAGTGTGTGTGTGTGTGTGTGTGTGTGTGTGTGTGTGTGTGTGTGTGTGTGTGTGTGTGTGTGTGAGAGAGAGAGGGAGGGAGAGAGAGAGAGAGTATGGGAGCATATGAGACACAAATAAGGTTAATGTTACTCTCTTTATGTTAAGACACGAAGATCAATGTCGTAGAATAGGCTGCCTAGCGTAACGGAGGAGGTTGCAGGCACCAGCCGAACAGGGCGGTAGTCCTGAGGAGTGCTACAGGTGGTGGATAAGGATAGCTAGAACTCCTGTTTCACCACCTGGCCTCCTTTGCTGATCTAGTCTGTGCCTCACAAACATAGAGGGCAACTTTAGTTTGCAGTTTGGCGCTGCCGATTAACAGGCTCTTCGACAATACTTCTTTGATTTCCCAAGGAATGATTTTTGCTTCTGTGGTCGGGGACCCTCGGAGTGTGCTGAATTCATTGCCGAGGTAATCATCTCGGAAATGGATGCATACATTCCATTTTCTTTCTCAGTCTCATGCAATAAAATCTTGGTTTATTCAAGCTTGTTCTACTGCTGTCCACAATAAGGAGGAAGCATTCAAACGGTACCGTCACCATAAAACTCAACAATCTCGTACTTTTTATATTTCTGCCCAGAATCAAGCCACATCTGTTCTTTGACTCGCCAAAAACTCTTTCATCAATAACATATGTTCTGAAATTTCCAAATCTAGTTCTTCCCAAGCTTCTGGGATCTAGCCAAAAACCTCTCCAACAATTTTACTTCCTTGTCTTTCCCTCCTCTTTTCCACTCTGATACCGTAATTTCTTTCACTAACAAATCTGAACTCTTCACTCAAACTTTTGGGAATAACTTCACCTTGGATGATTCCGGTGATATTCCTCCCTCTCCACCCCCCTCTCACTTACTTATGCTAATACCTTCTAAGGATGTACTTTCTGCCCTCTCTGGGCATAATACTAAGCAGACATATGGACCAGATAGTGTTCCTCCTATTGTACGTTTTCGAATCTATTCTTAGTTCAAAATGTCTTAACCCAGCAAGCGCAATAGGCCTTACGCAAGTGTCTGTATAGTGTACACGGTAGTCCTCACGGAAGCGAGCCCATGAAAATATATCAGTACCCGAAAAAATGTCTCACAGGCACTCAAATGGAAGTAATATGTGATTAAGTAGTATAAACACTCTCTGGTACCTCCTTCCTCTCCCCTACATGTGTCCCCCTCTCCCCCTCCCTCTCCTTCACCCCCTTTCTCCCCCCACTTTCCCCCTCCTCAATTATTGGCTATTATTCCTCTTATTTTCGTCATTTCTCCCTTTCCCTGCATAAAATACGAGTCACGGTCTTCCACTCCCTCCTACCCTTCACCTGCGTGAATGAAAGCTGGGAAGCTCAGTCTGCCGCAAGCAGGGCCAGGAATCACACCTATGTTGCACTCTCTCACTCTCTTTCTCGCCTCCATCCACTCCCTTCCGCCACAAATATAAGTTTTTCACTAAATATTTGCTCTTTACACTTATTAACTGGTCTTCACTGTTATATGTTCATCATATAAGTAAAATAAACGCAAATGGAGCAGAAATAATGCTTTGTATGGTAAATATACCGTAATTAATTCTGTTAGAATCGATTTTTGTTCTCGCATATGCGGCACTTTTAAACACATCAGTGGTGCACTCCTCGGGTTAAGCATCTGTCTTCCCATAATATACTTTCAGATCACCAGTGTGGCATCCTTAGGGGATGCTCTACTGGTGATCTCCTTTCTAACCTTAATACCTCTTGGTCATCCTCCTTTCCGGACTTCGGTGATACCTTTTCTGTTGCACTAGACATATCAAAAGCGTTCGATAGAGTCTGGCACAAATCTCTATTTTCTAAACTACCCTCCTTTGGTTTCTATCCCCCTATCTGTGCCTTTGTCTCCAATTTCCTTTCTGGCCATTCCATAGCTGCGGTTATATCCATATATATATATATATATATATATATATATATATATATATATATATATATATATATATATATATATATATATATATATATATACGGTATATATATATATATTTATATATATATGTATATATATATATATATATATATATATATATATATCCTATATATTGTCCATAGTCCATGTACCAGTACAATTATAATAGTACCGGTAATTTGTGCATACATTCTTCAAGTCTGCAATCTAGAGGGATTCGGCCTTCGGCCGGGGCCGTTTTCTACCGGAAAATGCACAAATATATCTCGAAGGAGGGTCTTGGGGGTATAGTTTTAAGCTTATATAATATAAACATTCTCCCCTTATAGCCCACTGCAACCAGACCAGCACGGAGATAGCCACCCGGAAATATTTAACATTTTATTTTGGCTGATACTTAGACGAGCTATATTTCCGATACTGAATTAAACTTTGGATAGACAACTGAATGGGGGCCAAGTTACTCCGGCCCTCCCACAGAAAGTATTAGGGTACGCTAGACATTATTTATGACGATCGAACTGAAGTGACTGAGGGAGAAATGACTGAGGGAGAAATGACTGAGGGAGAAATGACTGAGGGAGAAATGACTGAGGGAGAAATGACTGCCTCCGGAGTGACTGAGACCAAAATGACTGTGGCCCAAAGTGTATAGGGCCGATGTGATTGTGGCCGGAGTGACTTGGGCCGAAATGAATGTGACCGGAGTGAATGAAGCGGAAATGACTGGGGACGAAGTGACTGGAACTGAAATGACTGAGTGACTGTAAACGGTTTATGGTCTAATAGGATGGAGGGATTTAAAGGGGAGGTTTTTAGTTTGTTCCCCAGACCTCCATCAAGCTTAAAATTACGCCACCTAGACCCCCTTTCAAGATAAATGTGTAAATTGTTCGGTAGTGCCCCGGTCAAAGTCCAGTTCCTCTTAAATTACAGGCTCGCTTTCGCTCGCCAGGAAAAAATCGACCCCTAAATGCACCAAAACTCTTAATTTTGACAGAAATAGGGCGAAAGTTTTTAAAATCGACAAACTAATGGGGCAAACGTCTTAATATCTCAAAAGCAATGGGGCTAAACGTGAAGGAGAAAGGGGTCCAGAAAAAAATCCCTCAAGTGGAAATCTCCCCTTAGCATGATCGGTACTGTACCTCGAGTAACTATATTGTTTCTTTTCAAATGACGGTAAAATGCTAAGTTACCGGTACCATTTAGATTTTTCAGTTAGGCTATTTGGAAGATGCTGTGGTGAAATATGGCGCTAATTATATAAACTTGGTCTTTTTATGATGCAGAGACATAGTAGTATCATATTGTGTCCATTAACTATTAAAAATAACAGTTGCTAAGGGATTTAATTTACCGCCATATGCAAATAAACCGAGTACAGTTCAGTAGAAGACCTTGTTTTCTGGTAGTTTTTTGTTATTACTAGACGATATTAATAAACTCACGGTCGATGTATCTTAGCTAGCCAATTTCACATTTAATACGTAATCATCCGCGGGTTGATAATATTTTATAATAGTAGGTCCAATAACAGAGAGAGAGAGAGAGAGATTTGCCTGTTCATAGATAAATATGTGCATACTCACGCTGTGCCCGTACATTCAGATTCAGTTCTATAATTATGTATCATATATATATATATATATATATATATCTATATATATATATATATATATATATATATATATATATATATATATATATATATATATATATATATATATATATATATATATACCGGTATATAGTTATAGTTATATTTCAAAGGTAGGATAACACGTCTCAACTAACTTAACAGAACATATATTTTTTACTTTAATGAATATACTTATTTATACTTATTTATCTTGAATGTGCTTAATCCATATGCGCTGAACATTTAAGCATATGTGAGCATTTCCGTAAGACCGTAACCAGGCCACAGAGGACATTGCCTGAAGATGGTGTAACAATAATAGTAGGAAACGCAGGGCTGGTGGAACTATCTAGACTATTGTGGAGTATTTATGAGTAAGCAGGGTGAATCCTGACCAAGAAGGCTCCAACCTTCCTCAACGATGATAGCAGCTCATCTTCCTAACCTAAAGGGGTACTGGCTTATCCATATTGATGCAATTGCGCACGCATATATATACAGTATATATATTATATATACAGTATATATATTATATATATATATATATATATATATATATATATATTATAAGCTATACCGTATAGATTTATATAATGGTGCATCTATAGGCTATTATATACAAATCGATGTAAATACTGCCGGGTAAGTCTGTAAGTGTAAATACCAAGTAGACGAAAAACAGTAAAAGACGATATATAGGGAGGGCCAACGGTAAACCTGCCAGGGACAAGGGAGGAGGGAGGAAGGGAGGGAGGAAGGTGGAGGTAAGGGAGGGTTGGAGTATTGGCAACACTGTCTCACGCGTACGATGAGGCTATTCACCCCGCACCCGCCAAATTCAAAACAGTAAACACGGGCCGATGCGAGTCAATAACACGCCTACACCTCTCCTATTGTCACACATATACTCACCCTGATCAATATGAGTGCCCTTCTTACCTATTTACCCTTGATAGAGCCTGTAGTTCAAGGCGACATTCTGATATTATCGGCTTAAAAATTAGGCCTACTGTATACACTTCATCTGCCTGTTGCCACATGTATATAAGCCTAGCCTCTGAAGAAAACGAGTTGCATTATATAGGCTACATACAGCTTACGCATGCAGTAACTATAAATACTTGAAGCCGACATGTTGATATTTAGCCCCAAGATTATAAATGCACTAGGGATCAATAAACCGAATGCACTTTAGCCTACATAACTACAGAATCAATAAAAATGCCAGCTTACCTTAATGCCATGGTGTTTGAAGACGTTGTTAACATAATCCTGTTATCTGTTCCGTTGTGCTATGCTATGTCACTCACAATGACAATCCTGAGTGGACCCCAAATGGCAACCAATAGGTGATAAGATAAGGAATTTGACGTAAGAAAAGAGCAATATCCTTAATCACGAGATAGGCTACTTGGAAAATACCCCTTCTTAGATCACCCTTTATAGAATCTGGTGTTTTCAAATATTTCCTCTAGGCCTAAATTCACATTGTTGTTTTGGTTTATAGAATTGGTGTAGGCTATTCAAATATTTCCTCTAGGCCTAACTTCACATTGTTGTTTAGGTTTATAGAATCTGGTGTATTCAAATATTTCCTCAAAATTCACATTGTTGTCTTGGTAAGTTGTATTTAACTACGTGTTGTTGCAGGCCATATTATCAGGAATGGTTGTAACGAGTAATTATTAAAGGATAATGTCGTATTTAAAGAAATTCCGTGCACAATTCGGAGACACTTGATAATCACCAACTTATTATTTTTCTCACCGTCACCAAAAATCGTTATCACCAATTTCGAAGATGTATAGGCCTAGGCTATAACTTTGTTTCAGTAAGTTAGGAAACTTTGTAGGTGTAGGGTTATATCACTTCATATTATCCCAACAGTATGTCAAGTCCCGTTTCCCTTCCCGCTCACAACGGTACTTGGTCATCGGGGATCGCTCTCCGACACTCTCTCTTGTATAACTGGGCTTTATATCACTTATATTACGCCGCACTCATATCCAATACTATCAATAGGCACGTAAGACCATCCAGCTTGCCGTATGCACCGTAAAAATAAACATTCACAGTTCCATGTAAGCACGCGAGCTGCCAAAACTAGAGGAGCTCTGTCTTGTGCTCTGGGAGGCCGAGGAATACATGCACACTCGCTCGCTGGCTGAGTATCAGAGTCATTGACCTCCACACAACTGCGCTCAGCTGTTCGCTCCGGCAAAGTAGTCCTTTGTTTAGGTTTTTCACATTTTTCTCCCGGGAAATGATACTTCTTCTCACTTTACTGGATTATCACATTTAATATAGTGTATAATAATAGTAGTGTCTCGTTCACCACATATCTTTAGTTAGTCATAATTTTGCCTTTAGAGAATCATGTATCCTTCCGCGCTGTGACGTATTTCCGAGGCGCGAAAATTGATTCAGACAGAGCAGACGACGTCAGCCCGGGGTCAGTGGCACCATGAACCCGGCAACGCTAGACTCGCATATATTCACCTATATCTAACAAATACACGGGCTTTTTGGTTTAACTTCCATAGATATAACACCACACTATCTACTATTATCACCACAGTATAGCAGAAACAGTCGGAGAAACGTATTTTCAATCGGGTGGCAGAAATACTTGAGGAGGCGGCCAGATGGAGGTTTTCCCTTCCCTAGCTCTTAATCTGCGGGCTGGCGACTTCAAAACACGCCTAAAGTGTCAACAGAGATGCAACACCAGAACTTTTCAGTCATGGGGTAGATAACAAGTGGCAGTGGTTGGTGTTGGGGCTAGAGAAGTGTGGAGTTATGGAGGGAGCGGCTGCGGGGTCAACGTTCTCACCACCCAGGCTCAGAGTTACCAAATCAAGTCGGCTAGATAGTCAATACATGCCGATAATAGCTAGAATAATGGTACAATCTCTACAATACTTCTCTAAAATGGCTCAAATCTACAGAATATCGTTATAATTCATGTTGCTAGATGCAAAATGTGTCTCTAGATAGCATATACCTCTAGATCTAGCGGGAAAGTAGCTAAATTACCTTTAGATCTAGCGGGAAAGTAGCTAAATTGGCAACACTACCCAGGCTCCACGCGGGTAGTGGCCAACTTTCCACCAGGCTTTATGTGAGTATGTGTGTGTGTGTGTGTGTGTGTACAGTATATGAGTGTGATATTCATAGTTAGGTAGATATAAAGTAATATCAAGTTTTAAGGGGAGGTTTACAGTATAGTTTGTTCCCTAGGCCTCCACCGAGCTTAAAATTACACCCCTTAGACCTCCTTTCAAGATAAATTTGTAAATTGTTCGGTAGTCCCTATTAAATTACAGGCTCGCTATCGCGCGTCAGGAAAAAATCTACACCTAAATGGCACGAAAGGTCTTAAAATTGACAAATGTGGCGAAAGTTCTTAAAACTGCCAAACTAATGGGGCGAACATACTAAAAATATAAAAAGCAATGGGGCTAAACACGAGGGAGATAGGGCTCCAGAAAAAAAAAATCCCTCAAGTAGAAATCTCCCCTTAAATGCTCAGTCACTAGCATCTTTTATGTTTTTTTTTCTTTTTTTTTTTCTTTTTTTTATCGGTACCGGTAGGTATTGCCCGGTATTTTCCTTATATATTTTTTATTTATTTCACTCCACACACCAAACACACCTCCCAATGAAATTAATGAAAGCGTATGATGAGCCTACCGGGATTCGAACCTGGGTCACCGCATACAGATTTTAAACACTCTTTAACCATTACACCAGCAATTATGAGACTTGTAGGAATTCAGGTGTCAAATAATCTGTCATCAAATACTTTCTTTATTTGTGTTTTCTTATAAAATTCTTGTTTAACCCGTCCAGTACCAGGGACGTCCTTTTTATTATATTCTGGCAACTATTAGACGATTTTGTTCAGCTTGGGAAGGACCTCTAGCAATAAAACTATCTCAATGAACCCTTTTAACTACCACAGATCCTTCCTTAGCTTCAAAATATCGTGTAAATACAGCTAGAATAAAATATAACACGTCGCTGGTACTCAAAGGGTTAACTCGTTCTGTACCGGCGACGTCTTTTTAACCTTATTATGGCTACCGTTAGACGATTTTATTCAGTTTAAAAAGGCCTCCAGTAATTAACAGGCTTAGAACTCTCTCGCTAAACCCTTTTTACAACCACAGATCATTTATTTTTTTTATTTTTTTTAGTTTCCTCCCTAGACCTCCATCAAACTTTAAAAAAAACATCCATTAGACCCCCTGCTAGATTAATTTGTTCATTTTTCGGTAGAAAATGTCCCGACCGGTTTCTTTTAAAATTACAGGCTTGCTATCGCTCGCCAGGAAAACAATCGACACCTAAATGGCACGAAAGGTCTTAACAATGACAAAGAAATGGGGCGTAAAGGCTTAAAATCACCAAACTAATGGGCCGAACGTCTTAAAATCTAAAAAAAACAAAAAAAACAAGTCCTTTCTAAACAGTGTAAAATCGTTTAATGAACTATGTCCCATACTGCTTCACAATCGTCAAAGGGTTAACCAGGAATAGATAACAGTTATCGCCTTAAGGGGGGAGATGGGTTGTGTGTCTGGTCCCCTTTCTCCCTCGTATTTGTTTTGAAATTATATAAGACGTTCGGCCCATTAGTTTGACGATTTTAACACCTTTCGCCCTATTTCGTTGTCAATTTTAAGACCTTTCGTGCCATTTAGGTGTCGTTTTTTTCCTGGTGAGCGATAACGAGCCTGACATTTTAAGAGAAACAGGCCTTTGGCCGGGAGATTTTTCTACCGAAAAATGTACAAATTTATTTTAAAAGGGGGTCTAGGGGAGTTTTCTAAGCTTGATGGAGGTCTAGGGAGGAAACTAAAAACAATATAGAACGATGAGTAAACAAGCCAATAAATACGCCCATCCCCCCCTTAACCCAGAATTGATAAGTTATCGCCTTGGCCTCATTGCTTGTTGGACAGTGCATATATTACGGATCCAGGGTTATATTATTACTGATTACACCACCACTGATAGCAACTGGACTCGTATCAATGGTAAGGGTCCTATCAATGTATTACTGTTATATGGTTCAGTCAGATAGATAGATATATAGATACTAGAGAGAGAGAGAGAGAACGTCTGATAATCTGAAAACTAATGGGGCTAAGCATGAGGGAGAAAGGGGTCCAGAAAAACGACCCATCTGCCCTTAACGCAATCAGGAATTTACGTCAATGATGATATGTGTAATGGCAATCATTGTTCAAATTTGCATACCTCGCCCATCAAGGATGTATAAGTGTCATGTGTGTGTATAAGTATGTGCGTGTTGTATGTTCTATATGTGTTCATGAACTTCATGTGTGTGTTTATGTGTGTTTTCCAGGGTCAACGGCATTCGGGTGGCATGCTGCATCTTCGTATTATATATATATATATATAATTCCTACATTGACGGGAGCGAAACATGGACGTTGTTGGAAAGACACAAACCAAGAGTAAGAGAGATGGAAATGAGTGTGTGCAGAGTTACACGTACATGGAGGGATAGGCAGACGAATGAGGAAGTACGAGAGCGGTGTGGTGTGGATGTAGATTTGCTGGAAAGTGTGAAAAGGAACACCCTGAGATGGTTCGGCCATGTGGAACGTATGGGAAGCGAGAGAATGACTAATGCTGGGTTCACACATTCACGTATATTGCTCCCGACAGCTCCCGTCAGGCGTAATCGCCAATTTTATGTTCTGTCGGGCGTAGTCCTGCCGTGTACGCCCGTATCACCACGATTATTGCATTTTCCCGACAGACATACCGTGACGGGGCCATTGTTACGTCATTCGTAATGTAGTCGTAATGAACTACGTACGTGTTTGCAACTTGCGTAAGCATGTCCCCGTTAGTCGCATGGGCTGCCCGATTTGCGGAAACACAGGCCACGCCCATGCCACGCCCCCACAAGACCTGCGTAGCTGAGACCGTATGTCCTGGGACTTTTTAGGACTTACCTCCACCGTTTCCGGACAATCGTTGGCACACCCCGTCTGTCCAAACACAGACAAAGACAGTCTTTGTCAACCACGTAGGTCGGGGTTGGAATCTGGGAACTACAAAAGGGCAGGAATGGCCACACCATTCCCATTCCCAGTCCTTCATCGGCACCATGAACAACATCGCGGAATTCATCCTGGAGGAGTTCAATTTTGTGAACTCCCTAATAAAACCGGAGAACAGGCATAACACGCGGCTAATGCAATGGATCCTTTCCTACATCGAAATCTTGGAACTACTTGCAATAACAAACTTCATCTATCAAGAGGAACAAGAGAAGAAGGAAAGGAGCAAGAGGAGAGACCATTCATCCTTGTAACCCTTTTTTTTGTTTTTGGCTAAATCTATCAAGTTGGGAGAGAAAGGAAGGATAATGGTAAAAAAAAACTCCCCTCGCCAGAAATCAGGTCCCCGATGGTCCCGAAAGTAGCTGAAAAGACACTATAGACTACAGAGACTTTTATGGTATCGGAATGTATGGGTGGGAGGGTGGTGGGAGGGTGGTTTTTGGGTTGGTGGGGGGAAGGTAGAAGGGTAACTGACTTGTGTTACACATATGAAGCCGATTGGTGAGGTAGTTTCGCCACCACGGATTTTCCTTTTTTTCCTTTTCTTCGTACGGATACGCTAGAAATGGGTGGTGGGAGGCGGTTGGGGGTGTGGTGGGGGGAAGGCAGAAGGGTAAGGGACTTGTCACACAAATATGGAACCGATTGGTGCAGTCGTTTCGCCGCCACAGATTTTCCTTTGTTTTCCTTCTGACGGGACCGACAGTCAGCGAGTGGGTGGGAGGAGGTATTTGGGATTTTTGTGGTGGGTAGCCTAAAGGGTAAGGTACGTGTGGTAAAAATATGAAAGCCATAGGTGCAGTCGTTTCGCTGCTACGATTTATTTTCGGTGAGGACGTATATATACGTCCCTGGCACTAAATAACATGAATAAACTGCTTTGTGTTATTATGTGTTTCATTAACAAAAATGTTAGGTAATATAATTATATATATATATATATATATATAGGTTATATATAGTTATGGTAAAGTACTAAAGATTTCATCAGTTCACACCATAATAGCAACAATAACTTTGAACATATTAGGCTTCCCAGAATACCACATTTTTTTTTTATACATTAGGTTATATATATATATATATATATATATAAGGCTGTAAACTTAAGTGAACAAGATAAATTGAAACAAATATTTGCATCATTATAAGCAAAATAATTCAGAAAAAGACAAAAACCTGTCACTGTCCCGTCGGTCCTTTTATACCCCCCCCCCCTACAACGTTCCCACGTCTTCCCGCCAACCCGCAGTGCGGCGCTGTTGCCAGATGCGCCCGGACGAACGTAAACTTTCCCGTTTGACGGGAATTTTTTACGATTGACGGGAGCCGCTTAAGTCTGACGGCAGAGCGTTTTACATCTGACGGGGCTGCTCCCGGCAGACGGCCGTGATGGCCGGTCGGTCGTAAAATTTCCCGACTTTTGACATACGGGAGCTCGAGCCCCGTATCTGATTCGAATTTCAAAACATACCGGGCGGCATCGCCCGCACCAACCGCCTCCCCGACCCACGTGGCTACTCCCGCCATGCATACCAACCCCCCCGACTGTACACAATTTCATTTACGTTTTGCGTAATATGCCCTTACGTTTGACCAAACTACCAATATTCGGATGCCAACTACCAATAAACCTTCGTACGGGAGCTGTCGGGAGCATATACGTGAATGTGTGAACCCAGTATACGAGAGCGAGGTAGAAGGACGAAGAGGTAACCCTGGTTCGAATCCTGGTGGATCACATATATGCTTTCATTAATTTCATTGGAGGTGTTTGGTGTTGTGGTGAAATTAATAAAAAATAGATTATGTGAACTCGATATCTATTAAAAGTTTACCCCTAAAAATAACATTTTCTATTATTGTTCTTGCAGCTGAAGAAAACTAAATATTTAAGACTAACTATACTGTTTTGTTTGACATTTTGGAGCTTGTCTGATAAGTGTAGGACTCCGCAGTTGAAGATTCGCATAGGGCTGCTCTCGATCAGTATCATGTGCGGGAGTTGTGTAGGAGATGACTATATAAGGGCAGGAGTGAGAAAGGGATAACGCATTAAAGTTTCAGTAGAAGTTATTGTTCGTTTCATTCTGGCATTCATTAGACGATTTTACTGGGTTCATGAAAGGATTTATGATAGTCAATAAATTAATAGAGATAGTAGAGATAGAGATAGAGATGGGTAGTCTTCAAAGGTACATTTGGATGCCATAGTCTCCAGCCCTGGCAGCGACTTGTCAAAATTGCCTTGGACCACTACCTTCTACTCTTACTATTAATTTCTGCAACATTCGTAGCCTATCCTCTAACTTCCACTCCGAGGAACACCACCTCTCCTCTGCCAACCCTGATCTTCTCTTTCTCACTGAAACTTAGTTGTCTGGGACTACTGACAACAAACCATTTTCTATATCCTCCTACTATATCTATCCTCAGTGTCAAGCCAAAGATGGATGTTGCGTATATGTACGCAACAATCTTGCTTTCTCTCGTGTTCCCAACTTTGATTCTTCTTAATTCTCAACTCTGGCTAAAACTTTCTTGTCACTCACAAACTAAATATTTCTGCGCTGTTTATCTCTCCCCTAATTCTACTGACTATCCAAAATATTTGACTATCTAACTTCTAAATGGAACACATTCTATCCATCTCTCCTTTCGCAGAAATCTCCATCTTAGGGGATTTAAACGTTCACCACCGCCAATGGCTCTCCTCTGTTTCCACTGACCAACCTGGTGAACAAGCCTACATCTTTTTTATCCTAAATGACCGAGAGCAGTTAGTCCAGCAACCCACCCGTATCCCGGATCGCTTTAGAGATCGGCCCAACATTCTGCTTATACTGTAAATCTTTTCTCTCATTTGGGCTCCTCCGACCATAAACTTATCTCTGTCACCTGACGTCGTCGGCGCTTGTGTGCCTTTGGTGCTGCCGTCTGGGAGGTTCTTCGGTAGTACTTCTTTGATTTCCCATGGAATGACTTCTGCTTCCGCGGCTGGAGACCCTCGGAGAGTGCTGAATGCATTACCGAGGTAATCCTCTCGGGCATGGAAGCATACATTCCATTTTCTATCTCTCATTCTAATGCAAATAAATCTGGGTTTACTCACGCTTGTTCTACTGCTGTCTGCAATAAGGAGGAAGCATTCAAACAGTACCATCGCCAACAAATTCAAGAATCTCATTCTTCCTATGCCTCTGCCCGGAATCAAACCAAATGTGTTCTTCGACTCGCCAAACATTCTGTCATCAATAATAAATAGACTGAACTTTCCAACTCTAGCTCTTCCCAAGCCTTTTGGCATCTAGCCAAAAACCTCTCAACAATTTTTCTTCTTCGCCTTTCCCTCCTCTTTTCTACTCTGACGGCACTACCGTCACTTCTTCCTCTGACAAAGCTGAACTCTTCGCTAACACTTTGCTAAAAAAATCCACTTTGGATGATTCTGTTGCTATTCCTCCCTCTCCACCCTCCTCTCTCCTACTTATGCCTAACATCATAATCTCTTCAAAGGATGAAATTTCCACCCTCTCTAGGCTTAATATTAAGAAGGCGTACAGACCGGATGGCGTTCCTCCTGGTGTACTCAAAAACTGTGCTTCCATGTTGACTATCTGCCTAGGCAAACTCTTCAGTCTCTATCTCTCCTCTAACGTCTTCCCTTCTTGCTGGAATTTCGCTCTCATTCAACCTGTCCCAAAAGAAGGGTGACCGCTCTCAACCCTCCAACTACCATCCAATTGTTTTAATTTCCTGCATCTCTAAAGCTTTTTAAACTAGTCTTACCTCAACATTTCTTAAGTGAGAATTTTCCTGTTGTGGTAGACAATGTACCTAGACATATCAAAGGCCTTCGATAGTCTTGTACAAATACCTCATTTCCAAACTATCCTCCTTCGGTTTCTATCCCTCCATTTGTGCCTTTGTTTCTAATTTCCTTTCTGGCCGTTCCATAGTTGCGGTTGTGGACCGCCATCGTTCACTTCCTCAACCTATCAACTCCGGTGTTCCTCAGGGTTCTGTCCTATCTCCAATTATCTTCCTATTATTCATTAACGACCTTCTCAACTGCACCTCCAGCCCCAATCACTCATATGCTGACTACTCTACATTACACTATTCAACTAGCCTTCCACAACATCATTCACAGCAGGAACTCCAAAACTCACGTAAGGAGGCCATAAAGCACCTATCCTCTGATCTCTCTACTATCTCTGATTGGGGTGGAGAAAACCTTGTTACTTTCAATGCTTCCAAAACTCAATTTATCTATCTGTTTACTCATCGCCCCCTTCCAGAAAACTATGACTTACTCTTCAACAATATACAAATTAACCTTTCATCTCTTCTTATTATTATCGGTGTCTCTTTTTCTTCTGATCACATGGAAAGATCATATTACCACTGTTGCTAAAACAGCTTCCCAGAAGCTGGGTGTGCTCAACCACCTCCGAAGGTTCTTTAACCCTGCGCAGCTTTTTGCTCTGTAAAGGGGTTGCACAGTGCGTCCATGTATTGAGTATTGTTCATACGTGTGTGGAGGATCCTCTCGCTTAGCACTTCTAGACAAAGTAGAAAAGAAAGCCTTCCATCTCATTAATTCACATCCACTCACCAATTATCTGCAGTCTCTCTCTCTCTTTGCCGCAATTTTGCATCTCTCTCACTATTCAACCGCAATTACAATAATCAGTGTTCCTCAGAGCTCTCTTAGTGTATACCACCCCTTCTTCGTAGAGCACGTAGCACCTGTCTTGCAACACAATCCCACCCGTACTCTGTGCAACTTTCCAACCCAAGAGTGAAACGTTATTCTCAATCTTTCTTCTATTCAACTGCTGAGCTCTGGAACTCTCTCCCAGTATCAGTCTTTTCCTTTTCCTATTATTTAAATTGCTTCAAACTCCGTGTATCCAGGCATTTTGGCTCGAACGTCCATTGATGTTGGCCCTGTCACGCTTTCAACTCTGGAGGAGGCACTCACCACAAGCAGTTCTGCCTTTTGTCTCCCTCACTCACGTAGACAAAAAATCATAAATATTCCTGGAGTTAACCTATTTCTAATTATGGAAGTATAGCTCTGGAATTATATTGATGAATATAATTGTCTATACATCAACTACAAAGTTATAAATACTATTTTTTAGAAGTATGTTCCATTCATAAATCAATCCAGATGGTTATAATTGCATAAAGAAAAACATAGGGGGTGAACGAAATATTATGAGTGGGCTAGAGACTATGGCATCCGAGTGTACAAGACATTAAGGAGAATCTTTATATAAACTGAAGGTCTTCCTATAACCGAATTTACAACTCCGGTCCCTTAATTTCCTGCATTGCCCAGTTCTTGTTCTATTTATTTATAATCTGTATATATTATTTACCACTTCAGTACGGATGACACCATTATTCCTTATAGTCTGGCTATTATTATGCAGCTATAGAAGGACGTCTAGTAATGAGAAAGGTGGATTATGTCTCTATTAATTTATTGACTATCATAAATCCTTCCTGAACCCAGTAAAATTGTCTAATGATAACCAGAATGAAATTAAACATTACTTCCCCCGTACTGAAAGGGTTGATGCTTTATCCCTTTCTCACTCCTACCCTTATACCGTCATCTCCTGCACAACTCCCGCACATTATGCTGCCCTAGAACAGCCCTATGCGTTACTGCGGAGTCCTACACCTTTCAGTACAAACCCCAAATGTTCAAACAAAACAGTATAGTTACTCTTAAATGTCCAGTTTTCTTCAGCTCCAACAACAGTAATAGAAAATTATATTTTTAGGGGTAACCTTTTAATAGATATCGAGTGCACGCAATTCAGACTTTTAAAAATTGGTTTAAGTAATTATTTGTTGATAATTTGTGTTCTTATGGAATTAATATAATTATTAATAAAATAACTATGATCATAAAGAGGCTTCATAAGCGATTTTGTATTTGGATACGTTTGAGCTAAGCAGTTGTTCATCAGTCTTCACTTTTGATTCGTGCTTACAAGACGTAAAGGAATAACTCCGCTCTCTCGAGTCCTTTTTTCAAGACAATTTATATTACTAATAACATATTAGTGTGCTATTAATTAACTAGTGTATTTGTTTTAATTCCTGTTTGATCAGTTGAACAGTAGGCCTAGTTTGTGTTTAGTCGTCATAGTGATAAATTATTCTACGAAGTTGTGAGTTGAGTGAATATTGATTTATATAAAACGCTAATAACAGTAACATGAATCGAATTATTATTATGTTTGTGATATGGGTTTCGGTTATGTGTATTACAATTCTTGGATACGAAGCTTGGCTAACTCGTAAAATCAATGCTGCTCATGCTGAACTATCGGGACTAAGGGCCAAAAACTGGAAAAGGCAGGTGGTGTCTATAAGCCCCTTGGATAAATGTTTCGGGGCTGAAATGACCAAATTCCCCTGCGAGCCGTTGAAGAAATCCGAGTTCAACATTATTGCTCGGGAAAAGTACCTGGACTGCTTGATAGACGCGATCAAAGGCGAGGAGGAAGAGCAACAAGCACAAAATTCCTTCGTTCGCTTCATAAATCTTCTTGCGTCCAAAATGGTTCAGCCGGTTATATTCCTCGTAATATTTGCCATGATCTATCTTGAATACCGATACTCAGTGGAAAGAGAAGATAAAAGCCGTAAAAGAGAGACATTTTACAATAAAGAAAAATGTAAGCGTCGCAATAATCGTTAACCATATTTTGTCTGAGGGAGGTCTTTTTCGCTCCATTAGTTTAGCGATAAAAGACGCTTCACACCATTTAGGTTTCGACATGAGATCAGCTGGAGTTTATATTTCTTATTATTTGTTTTCTGTTGTTGTTTGTTTTTCTATGGAACACCTAGTTTTGCACAGTATCCCTTTTCTAACAAGCGGAGCATGATTGTTTGTATGTGCGTCATGAAATAGTTCTGTGTATCTAAATATGTTATAATTTGAAAGGCTTTAATATTTGTATGCTACACTGACAAAAAAATAATTATTGTTAACCTTTAGAAATACGATAATGCATTTGTGTCTGTTTTCTGGTTATTATTAGACGGTTTTATTCAGATTAGGAAGCGTATATGAAAGTCAGTGGATTTATATACCATGGATCGTCGGAAATTAGCATTTACCCATTATTCGTCAATCAGGGCTATGAAGATCGGTGAAAATGAGAGCGTAAATATGTTAATACAGCGAAAATAAGTTATATATGAACAAATTTCGCTTGGGTTTTTAGATTGTTTGGGTTTTAAGCTTTGAAAAACAAGAAAATCCGAAACAAATTTGTTCATATATAGCTTATCTTTAGCCTATTATCGTCTGTAATCCCATATGTTCCCTGATGTTCATAACCCTCCCCACTAGGGGGGGGGGGGGGGGGGGGCGCTTTTAGACTGAAACATAATGGGTAAATACTCATTTCCGACCCTTCAATATGCCTACAGTAGTTCAATACCCCAATGATTTCACAGGAGCGGCAGGTAAGGATACGGCTGTCATGACTTCAACAGATGAGTGAAAGGAGGGTCAAAGATAGGTCTCACAGTGGCTTCTCGTCACAGTTGACATATACTGTATATATATATATATATATATATATATATATATATATATATATATATATATATATATATATATATATATATATATATATATATATATATATATAGAGAGAGAGAGAGAGAGAGAGAGAGAGAGAGTGAGATAGATAGATAGATAGATAGATATATATACACACATGATATTTTATTCTGTATGTGCGAGAAGGGTCTTGTTCTATGCATAGCATCCAAAGATGACCATCAACCCAGGCCTGACCGCGCATTCTGACCTACGCTGTGGCACTGGTTTGGGCTCCATGATATTTACAAGTAGTCCCCTTACTCTAACTTATCCATAGTATTTTGAGTCAACAAGCTTCAAAAATGCTCTCGAAACTGTCATGTATTATAATTCAGAAGATTGGCTATGTCGGGCAGAAGTTACGAGTATTTCCGAAGTTCTTAGGAAGCGTTTGGAAGGCCGCAATGACTCGGAGTTATCAGTGCGAGATGTCCACATTGCCAGCTATTTTACGCGCCAAGGCCCCCATCAAGCCGGCCAATCACATGTATTCCCGGCAATTCCCAGAGGTCTGATTGGCTCCCATCCCTCCCTCAAAACAAGGGCTGGAAGCGTAATGTCATTTTCATATTCGTTTGTACGTCTCCCGTGACCAATATGATAGTGTTATTACAATTCTGATTATGTTATTATGGAAATGTGTTGCGTGAGAGAGGGAGGGAGGGTCACGTCTCTGGTATATTATTATTATTATATGAGCAATGTTGATATTACTGTTATTACTGTTCTCCTTGGATATTGATCATGGGGCTCGTACGTCATACTTGTTCTGTGGAAGCAGCTAAAGTTAATACAATAATATACACTAAAACAAATTCAACTTCTCTTCCAATACCAGAAATGCAATTATTCTTAAAACAAAATATATATATATATATTATATATAATATACTGTATATATATATATATATATATATATATATATATATATATATATATATATAATACATTTTAATCTCAACTATGTAGCCAATAAATGTTTCCGATAATATAGAAAGGACTTGCCAATATACAGTATAGCCAACATACAGTATTTACATTCTAATAAGATAAAATATAATTGAAACCAAGCCTGTTGATATAGGTCAAAACCCAGTCAAATAGAGCTAAATGAAAACAGAAAAGCCGCCTATTGAAAAGGCAGATAATACTAAAAACTAAGAACTATGTTATTAAATAAGAAGAAATAATAACAGCGAAAATGGCATGTAGAATATACAACCTGGAACAAGCTGTAATACCTCACAAATACACAACCCTGATAAAGCTTAAAGGCCTCACCAATACACAACCCTGATAAAGCTAAAATACCACACGAATACACAACCCTGAGAAAGCTAAAACGCCTGACCAATATACAACCCTAAGAAAGCTAAAAGGCCTCACCGATACACAACCCCGAGAAAGCTAAAAGGCCTCACCAATACACAACCCTGATAAAACTAAAAGGTCTCCAGATTACCCAACCCTGAGATAAAAGGAGGGGCTGGAGGGGGGCGGGGTGACTGACAGGGCGGACAATTGATAAGTCTGAGTGAGATAATGAGGCGGGGGCGGCGACTCCCTGGGGGGCGGACAACTGGGGTGCTGTAAAGGGGGAGGGTTAAGGGGCTATCACACGGGAGCTTTTGTTGTCAGGGATTGACGATCAACCTCTTTCTGGCAATGCGCGCGCGCGCATGTGTGTGTGTGTGTGTGAGGAGCCGCGGCGGTCGAGTGGAGAGCATGCTCTTGTGTGAATCTGCTTGGCCTGGGTTCGATCCCAACCATTTAGTGGGTGTGGTAGTACGTCCTATAGCGTGTTTCACATGCTCGCACCCAGTCGGGAGACACCTCGACGACGTATACAGACTAATAACATACATAACAAATCCACTCCAACAGCTTCCTCTCTATCCAACACCCCTTCTCCCATCTCAATACTCTTCAGAAAATAGGAAAAGTAGAAAGTAGCTACGATCGAGGTGCCGTTGTAAAGGCTTATCCATCAATACCTTCACCTGACCTGATTGATGTAGATAGCGATATATAGAGAGGTACCATATGTCAATGCTCGCTAAATCGTTTATAATCGAAGTTTTATGCTTTACACATTTGCAGTTCAATTACAAATATTGAAGTTACGATGGAGTCTGTGAGTTAGTATTTACATATATCTATCTAGTATTTTACATATATCTAGTTTGATAAGCCAAACAGATTTATTGTTTAATATAGACTACTCTTTCTCATATGATGACATATACAGTAGACGTTCATTTACAATACATTTTCTCAAACAAAAAATATGACTGAACTTACACATTTTCCCGCGCAAATTTCGCGTAATCTGACCATCAAACAAAACGTTAAGCCTGCGTATTAGGAAAAACAAAACTTTAAGCCTGCGCTTTAGGAAAATGTCAAAACAGAATATAGTGTAGCAGACCACTTGCTCAGGAAAGAGTCGCGGTCTGGAGCATTGTTCGGTGAAACCCTTGGGAGTAGAGTCGGAGGGTGAGTGCAACTAGGCGACGCGTTGTAAGTCTCTGTTTGATTGATTGACTGATTGATATAAGCACTTAAGAAATATGAAAACGATTAATGAAATAAACCGAATTAATGTGTACAATGACTTTACTGAACAGAACAAACAAAAGATGTAGTTTATGGTCTCATATTTGTACTGACAATTTACTGCCAAAATACATCGTTTACTGGCGCTTCCATAAATAGGTCAAGTTACCGATTGTGTGGAGTTGAGTGAGATGTCGAGATGGGTGGTTTTTCTGGTCCCCGTTCTCCCTCATGTTTAGCCCCATTAGTTTGGCGATTTTAAGAACATTTGCCCCGTTTCGTTGTCAATTTTAAGACCTTTCGTGCCATTTAGATGTCGATTTTGTTTTCTGGCGAGCGGTAGCGAGCCTGTAATTTAGGAAGAACTGGCCTTCGGCCGGGACATTTCTTACCCCCCCAAAATTACAAATTTATCTTGATGGGAGGTCTAGGGTCTATTTTTTAAAGATTGCTGGAGGTCTAGGAAGCAAATTACCCCCCCCCCCCCTTAAGTTACCGATTGTGGAAGTGTATATCATTGTCTTGGGTGTGTGTGGAGTGGAGGGGGATGCTGTAAAATCCGTTAAATGGGTCGTTTTTCTAGTCCCTCTTCTCCCTCATGCTTAGCCCCATTAGTTTTGAGATACTAAGACGTCCGGCCTATTGGTTAGGAGATGTTAAGACCTTTTGCCCCATTTCGTTGTCAATTTTAAGACCTTTTGTGCAATTGAGGTGTCGATTTTTCCTGACGAGCGATAGCGAGCCTGAACGTTCGTTCCATTGGTTTGGCGATTTTAAGACCTTTTGTGCCATTTAAATGTCTATTTTTTCCTAGCGATCGATAGTGAGCCTGCATTATAGGAAGAATCGGCCTTCGGTCGAGAAACATTATTTTACCGAATAATGTACAAATTTATATATGAGGGGTATTGTTAAAGCTCGATAGAGGTCTAGGTAGAATATCAAATAAATCGATATATTAAATTATCCCCTTAAGATTTTGGTCGTTTGGGTTGTGGCCATTTAGGAGTGTGGCCGTTGTGACTTGCCTGCCCATCAACACCCCTCTATACATTTTGTTCACCCCTACTTTAACTGCGGTCGGTGTGAAGGGTAGGGGAGGGGGGGGGCGAAATTGTCAACACCAGAGGGATCAATCTTTTTCAATTTGGGGGGTAATTTTGTTTCGCTTAGCGCGGAGTAATTACTAGAAGGACGTGACAATGGGGGGGGGGGGGGGCGGGAGAGTGGAGAGTTAGGGGGGGGGGGGTAATAATTATACTGTAGAGTTAACCCCTTCTGTACCGGCGACGCCCTTTTCACTTTACTGTATTTTCTCTTTGAGGGGGGTAGGGCTTGTTTTTCCGGCCTTTATTTTTATCTATTTATATATTTTAGAGTTTCCTCGCTAGAACTCACTCAAGCTTTAAAAAACACCCCCTAGACCCCCTTTCAAGATAAATTTGTAATTTTTTCGGTAGAAAAATGTTCCGGCCCGAAGGCCGGTTCCTTCTAAAATTACAGGCTCGCTATTGCTGTCCAGGAAAAAATCAACACCTATGGCACGAAAGCTCTTAATATTGACAAAGAAATGGGGCAAAAGGTCTCAAAATTGCTAAACTAACGGAAATAACGTCTTAAAATATCAAAACTAATATACTAAACATGAGGGAGAAGGGGGTAAACAAAAAACGAGTACTACCGAGGCCACCGAGGTACTCTTGGTGGCCTCGGTAATACCCCCTTAGCCCAGCGCATATTAAGAGGCGACTTAATTCAAGTGTTCAAAGTCATCAAAGGCATCGACAATATGAACTGCACTACACATTTCACTATCGACCAATCAAATTACACGCGGGGGAACGGTTGCAAACTTGTTGGTAAATCTTTTAACTTACGCAAGTCTAAGAATTTCTTCTGCAATCGAGTTGTCAACTTGTGGAATGTGCTTCCCAGAGTTGCCACAGACTGCAGCACCGTTGATTCTTTTAAACTTCACCTAGACAAAATACTTACCTTAAATCCACAACTGACTGCATTTGTAAATAAATAAATAAAGAGAGAGAGAGAGAGAGAGAGAGAGTATAAAAAAAGGGGGTGAATGGGGAGGAAAGGGTGGCTACAGATAGAATTGAAATGAGTAGCATAATTTCTTCCTTCACTGCCTTCCCCCTCCCTCCATCCCTCTTCCTTCACTGCCTTCCCCCCCCCCCCTCCCTCCATCCCTCTTCCCCCTTGTACACTCTCGTATTGTGCTCCATTACTCTCTCTCTCTCTCTCTCTCTCTCTCTACTAGAATTACGTAAATCATGGCCACCGCACTTAGATCGTTATGTCTTTGTGGTTAGTGTAACTATGTAATATAAATGTTAACTCTATCTCTCTCTCTCTCTCTCTCTCACATACACAAACACTTACTTTCTATCTGTACAACTCTATCTCTCTCTGACCCTCTCTCTCTATCGATCCTTCTATTGATATCCATGTAGGTATCTATCTATCTATCTATATATATCTATCTGTCTATCTGTGTGTAACCCATCTGTCCGTCTCGTTTTTTTTTTTTTTTTTTTTTTTCCCCAACTTGCGTTTTCTGTTCATATCTATACCGTCCTCCCGCTGTAACTCTTTAAAACACACACAAGCCAATATACCTGTGATATACAGTATATACCTGTGATATACAGTATATACCTCATAATGGTCGTGGTCTTTGAGGGGAGATAGGGCGTTTTTGTGGTCCCCCTTCTTCCTCATGCTTAGCCCCATTAGTTTTCAGATCTTAAGATGTTCGTTCCATTACTTTGGCGATATTAAGACCTTGCAACCCATTGCTTTGTCAATATTAGGAACTTTCATGACATTTAGGTGTCGTTTTTACCTGGCGAGCGTTAGCGAAAAATGTTAAGATTAATGTTGTTCTCTCTCTCTCTGTCTCTCTCTCTCTCTCTCCACCCTTCCTCCCTTGTCTCCCCTTAATAATGTGGTAGAGTGGAGTGCCTCAATCTGTTTTAATATGTGTCATCGCATGGAGAGAGAGAGAGAGAGAGAGAGAGAGAGAGAGAGAGAGAGAGAGAGAGAGAGAGAGGGGGGGGGGGAGAGAGAGAGAGAGAGACACACACAAAATAACATTATAATACAACAATTAATTATAACACACATTTAATAGTTAACCCTTTCAAGGTACTGTACAAAGGACGAATTTCTTTCTTTAATTCAGGTTAGGCTATTAGTAGACGATAATTTGAGCTTAGAAAAAAACTGTTGGAGTCGTGGAGTTAATTGAGATAGATTTTACCCCTCTGATTCCCCGATGGCTTTCTAAAACTAAATGAAATCGTCTAAGTTTAGCCAGAATATAGTTAAAGAACTATATGGATAACATCGGATAATGCACTAATTGGCTTGAACGATGACTTATATATATATATATATTTTTTTTTTTTTTTTTTTTTTTTGACCCAATATATATATATATATATATATATATATATATATATATTATTCTGACTGACACCATACGATAATATTCAGATAGGGAATGTTCTATCTTCATCATAGGGTAAACATAATGGGCCATTCTTTTAAACATCGTAAAAGCTTTCCCTACGAATATAAACACCATATGAGGAGAAGCACTTTATTGACAACGTTTCGCAGATAGCTTCAAAGGAAATCAAGCAACAATAGGTCTAGTGACCCTTCTAGGCTGCTTGTCCTCCAAAACACTGAGGATCAAGTGTCCAAACAGTGGTTTAGAGTGGGTAAGGGAACATTGGAAAGGGAACTACTGCCCTGGAACTAATGTCCGTGGCAGGATTAGGAAATTAGTACGGGACAGATGGGTTACTAAAGGTCACCAGTAACCTGAAGAAGCTATCTGCGAAACGTTGTCACTAAAGTGCTCCTCCTCATAATTGGTGTGTATATTCAATCTGTCAACTTTTATAAGTTATTTCAACTTTTCCTACGATTTTTCCCAACCCAGATTGACCCTTATATAGATAAACGATAAAGGTCAATCTGGGTCGGGAAAGGTCGTAGGGAAAGCTTTTACGATGTTTAAAGGAACGGCCCTATATGGTGACCGGTCAACTCAACCAGTAGACCATTACAACCAGTAGCTCTCAACCAGTGCCAAATCAACCAATACGGTTAGGTTAGGTTAGTACTATATTTGGCACTGGTTTGGTTGGTCTTGGTTGATATGGCACTGGTTGAGAGCTACTGGTTGAAATGGTCTACTGGTTGAGATGACATGGAACGGCCCTTATAACTTCTTCAGTAATATGTCATCCTTCCATTGACCACTTACTGTACGGGCTATTAGGAAGTTGGATCTGTAAATATTGACATTTAGCCGAATTATCAGCTACAATACGGTTGTAGTGCATATCGAAGACAAATTATATTCAGCAAACTTTCTATTCGTAAAAAGCTTACATAAGCAATTTGAAATACTAGTAATTCTGATTGACTGTGGTTCGAATCCTTGCTGAGGCCAAAACATTTATTCATGTAACTCACACTTACTTGAGAGATATTCTACATATAAATGAAACAATATAAGTGAAACGATACTCCCATGCAATCTTTCTTCTATTCAACAGCTGAGCTCTGCAGGAATCTCTCCCTGAATCCATCTTTCCCTCATCCTATGACTTAATTTGCTTCAAACTCCGTGTGTCCAGGCATTTTGTCTCGAACGTTCCATGATATTGGCCCTGTCACTCTTTCAACTCTGGGGGAGGCACTCGTCGCAGGTACTTTTGCCTTTTGTCTCCCTCATATACATAGAACAATAAATAAATAAATAAATAATACCTCTAAGCTTTTCAGGAGACTTACAAGAAATCCATTCGTCGTGAGTTGCGTTGAAGTTACTGTTAATATCCCTTGTAGTCTACTCTGAAACATGGGTCCTACGACTTGGTATGGAAATAACCTCCCTCATGTAGGATTTACCTTATCATATATATATATATACTGTATATAAGAGTTCTCTCTTATATACAGTGCTAAGCTTTTATCATGCCGTGACTGAATGGATGAAGTGTGAGTTATCATTCTGATTGACTGCGGTTCGAATCCTGACTGAGGCCATAGCATGTATTCATGTGTGCGTGTGCGTGTGTGTGTGTGTGTTAGTGTGTGGGTGTATGTATGTAAGGTATAAGGGTGTGTGTGTCTGTGTAAGGGGGTGTGGCAGTGCGTGTATGTAATGTATGAGTGTGTGTGTGTGTGTATTTATGAGTGTGTGTGTGTGTATATGTGTATATGTATGTATAAGGTGTGAGGGAGGGTGTGCGTGTATGTAATGTATGAGTGTGTGTATGTGTATGTGTGTATAAGGTGTGAGGATTTGTGTGGAGGTGTGCGTGTATGTAATGTGTATGTGAGTGTGTGTGTGTATGTGTGTGCGTATGTGTGTGTGTATACAAGGTGTGAGGGAGGGTGTTCGTTATTATTCCCGACCAAACACTGACCCTTCCTGCCCTTCTCTTGACCGGTGGCCTGGGGGGACCATGGCCTTATTTGGAGTAGTACTTCTTCTATCTTATATCATTATCTCTTTACTTTGTTCCATGTATCTATTTTATCTCCTTACTTTGTTCTGTTTATCTATTAATTTAATTAATCTATTCCTATATTTATTTGTTTTATATAATTATTTATTTATTTTCTAATCGTAGTCGCCTGCATAAATAGCTGGTACGGTCGTGGACAGGAATTTCTGGACTAGCAAATATTACGATACATTGGCGAATATTTTATGAAACTCTGAGCCTCACTGGTAAAGGGGTTAGGGGTTATCTATTTGTGTATCTGTTTAATGTTATATTACTATTATTCTAGTTTATCCCCTTAGCCTCCATTTAGCTTTAACAAAAAAACACACATTCTCACGATCCCCACTTCGAGATTAATTTGTAAACATTTTGGTAGAAAATGTTCGCGACCGAAGGCCGATTCCTCCGAAACTACAAGCTCGCAATCGCTTGCCAACAAAGAAATCCACACCTCACCTAAATGGCACGAAAGGTCTTACATAGAATTTGTGCGAAAGGTCCTAAAATCGACAAACTAATGGGGCGAATTTCTCAACATTTCAAAACTAATGGAGATAAACATAAAGAAGAAGGGGGGAGGGGGGGGGGGGAGGGGGGGGAGAGGAAAAATACAACCGTCCCCCCTTAAAATGACCACTTACGAGTTTCAGGCTATAAGGAAGTTGAAGCCGCAAACATCAACATTAAACAGAAATGCAATACTAGTATAGGCTTGTGATAGATAGAAAGTATGTTGAATTTGATTGGATGTATTTATATATGGACAACTACCCCCCAATAACCCCCCCCCCCCCCCCAAATAAACCCCAGAATCCCCCCGTAGCTGACAATAAGTGCATCAATCCTTCACACAACTACAACCCCAATAACCCCCAGAATCCCCCCTCCCGTAGCTGACAATAAGTACATCAATCCTTCACACACCTACAATCCCAATAACCCCAGAATCCCTCCCCCCAATAAACCCCAGAATCCCCCACACAATAAACCCCAGAATCCCCCCGTAGCCGACAATAAGTGCATCAATCCTTCACCGGGGTAGGGCCGCTCTTCCTTGGCACAATGTAATCGCATCTCCAAAGGAATGTAATCCCATAAGGCGACTAGGTCCAGCTGGAGAGGGGGATTCACATTCTGTAGGGGCGCCGACGAGGTCCCTTGGGGTCGTGAGAGAGAGAGAGTTACACAGAGTTACACATATACTCAGACCACACAGACCTTGCGGTCCCAACTAGGTGGTCCAGCCTTAATACTACTGGACAGGGACAGTTTATAGTGGAAGAACAGGACAATAATGTAGAAGGCTCTCTCCCCACCCTCCGCCCCCTCCGGCTAATAAGCCGTACCGGTAGATAGGATGAAGTGTAACCTTATGGGTAAGGAAATGCCTACAAGGAAAGCTTTATTTAGTATAGATATACATTAGTTTGAAAGGGAAATTACACATGCCTATTGATCAATTACACATGCCTATTGATCAATTACACATGCCTATTGATTAATTCATATCAATCCGATCTTCATCAGATGATCGTCCAGTCATTTCTTAAACGTATCAATTGAATTACTGTCGACCACCTCCCTTGGTAAACTATTCCACTCTTTAACCACATTGTATGTGGAGAAATTTTGCGTCACATCTAAGGATGCCTTTTTCTCCCTCTCAGAGAGAGAGAGAGAGAGAGAGAGAGAGAGAGAGAAAGAGAATTACAGATTTATTTATGCCATTATATAAGACTAGAATCACTAGAATAGTCCTCAATTTGGCGTCTCTTCTCCCCCCCCCCCACCTCTCTCTCTCTCTCTCTCTCTCTCTGAATTTAACCATTTGAAGATTATGCCGCCTTTTGACAGTTCCTTCTGGCTACCATTAGACGATTGTATGCAGTTTAGGAAGGGTCTGTGGGAATGATAAGGGCAAACACTATCCCCATTAACCCTCTGACTTCCATATACCCTTCCTAATCTGAATAAAATCGTCTAATAAGAGCCAGAAAGCAGAAAAGAAATGCGTAATCGAATTTTGAAAGGATTAAAAGTAGTATCTTATAACTTTCGATAACCTTTTCTAACCTTACCTTTTACTACCGAAAAATGTACAACTGCATTATACTTCTAAATTAACCCTTTCAAAATCCGATACGCGTTTCTGTTCTGCAGTCTGGCGATTGTGAGACGACTTTATTCAGATTAGGAAGGGTAGTTGGCAGTCAGAGGTTTCACTGAGATAGTTTGTATACCCTCTTGATGCCTCGAGAGCCTTCCTAAGTTGTATAAAATCTTCTAATGATAGCCAGAAGAAAGACTGAAAACATCCTTTCCATTTTATTCTGCCAACTATCAGACTATTTCATTCAGCTAAAGGGGAGATGTCCACTTGAGGGATTTTTTTCTTGACTCCTTTCTCCCTCATGTTTAGCCCCATTGTTTTTTTAATGTTAAGACGTTTGCCCCATTATTTTGACTATTTTAGGAACTTTCAACCCATTTCTGTCAATTTTAAAACCTTTCGTGCCATTTAGGTGTCGATTTTATCCTGGCGAGCGATAGCGAGCCTGTAATTTAAGAGGAACCGGCTTTAAGCCGGGATATTTTTCTACCGAAAAATGTACAAATTTATCTTGAAAGGGGCTCAAAGGGGTGTAATCTTAAGCTTGAAGGATATCTAGGGACCAAACTAAAAACCTCCCCTTAAGAAGAACGTCTACCAGTGAACAGGCTGCAAACTAACAGACTATCTAAAGTAATCCTTGTTGCTACTATTATGTCCTTCCTAAGTTTCATAAAATCGTCTGAAGGCAACTGAATAAAAAACAAAAAAAGACATCACCGGTACCGAAGGGGTTAATTTGCTGGCTAGGCTTACTATACCCTGTTCCATATAGGTAGACCAGAGATCGAAACCCTTAGCCTCTGTAACTCAAAAAGGGCTGGAGCAAATGGGGCTGTAAACTGTCCACACCTATGCTCTACTGGCTGACCCTTCCTAAATGGTAGAACATCATAATATTAATATATGCTGGATTACTCTATTTTTTTCTGAGTTGTAGAGGTTAATATTCAACAGTGTTTGGCCTACTTGCATTGAATTGGGTATAGTGACGGTTGGGGTTACGGTATTATGTTGACAATAGTGCTGCCTGTTCCGTCACTATAATTTCGCCGCTGGATTTGCTTGCATGACAGCGGCTTAATCCTATTTGGTCCAAGTGGTGGTGGTGGGGTCTTTTTGGACCTCCTCTGGTTTGCTCCATTAGCTTGACAATTTTAAGAAGTTTCACTCCATTAGTTTTGCGATAATAAATTGCTTCACCCCATTCAGGTGTCGATTTTTTGTTATTATTTTTATTTATTTATTTATTTATTTTTTATTTTTTTATTTTTTTATTCTGGGTGAACTGTAGTGAGCATGTAACTTAGAATAAATTATCTTATCGAAAACAATTTTTTTACAAATTTAGCTTGGAGAGGGTCTGGGTGGGCATTTTTTGTTTTTCTCCAGTTATAAGGAAATCTATGAAGGCGTTTTTGTGAGCCGAGTGGACCAAGTTGACCAATCAGTCCCAGGTGGTGGGCAGTAATTGAAGGGTTGTTGACCATATACTGTAGTGGCTTTATTGGTGGACTCGGACCATACATATAAATACACACACACACACACAGACACACACATACGTACACACACACACACACATAAACATATATATACACATACGCACACACTCGCTCTCTTCTTCGCCTTCGTCTTCGTCTTCGTCTTTGCCTTTGCCTTTGTATTCGTCACCTTCGTCTTCTTCTTTTTCCGTTGCCCTTTATGTGGAAGTCTTCTACCTCTACTAAAATATTATTAGTCCTGTCCATTTCCTTTGGGTCGCAAGGTCTGTGTGGTCCTATGTAAATCTCCTGCTCTATTTATTAACCCTTTCACGCATTTATGACGCAGAGGTTGCCAGATTAGCAAAAAGAAATAGAGTTCTCTCACTCTTATAATTACCTCTCCTAAACTAGTTTTCTGCCCACAGCTAACTCAAAGGCAACTGCAGAGGTTGAAGTAACTAAACTAAAGGTTTCTAAATACTCCTGATGGTAACAAAGGCTTTAAAGTATCCCCAATAGGCTCAAAATAGCATCATATGTCGGAGAGGGTTAATATACAAATACATTCTGTATGTCTGTATGTCTGACTGACTGACTGTCTGATTGACACACACTCACTCAATCACTCACTCTCATTCTCACACACACACACACACACACCCTCTCCAGCACCAAACAGCCGAGACAACACATGTGACAATTAAATCCCATTACCCCTCCTCCACGGCCACATTTGTCACGAGTGTCGGGTTGCGATTGGTTTCAAATTCGGTTTAAATCGCTGGGGTGGGAGGGGGGGAGGGGTGTGCGGGGATTAAAGGATCGAGAGGAAGATCGGTGAGGGGTAAAGGGTGAGGGAGGGGGAGGGAGGGAGATGAGTGAGCGGTGGGAGGGAGAGGGGGAGGAATGAGAGGGTTGGGTGGGGGAGGGAAGGAGAGGGTTGAGTGGGGAAGGGAGGGGGCATGGGAAATGGGGGAGGGAAGGAGAGGGGTGGGTGGGGGAGGGAGGGAGAGGGGTGGGTGGTGGAGGGATGGCGAAGGGTGGGTGGGGGAGGAAGGGAGAGGGGTAGGTGGGGGAGGGAAAGAGAGGGGGGGATGGGGAGGGTGGGTGGGGGAGGGTGGGTGGGAGAGAGGGGGAGGTGGGGGTGAGGGAGGGAGAGGGTTGAGTGGGGGAGGGAAGGAGTGGGGGGTGGGTGGGGGAGGGAAGGAGAGGGGTTGGGTGGGGGGGGGAGGGGGAGGGGGGGTGGGGGAGGTAGGGGGTGAGGGAGGGAGAGGGTTGAGTGGGGGGGGTGGGGGGGAGGGAAGGAGAGGGTGGGTGGGGGAGGAAGGAGAGGGTGGGTGGGGGAGGGAAGGAGAGGGGTGGGTGGGGGAGGAAGGAGAGGGGGGGTGGGGGGAGGGAAGGGAGAGGGTGGGTGGGGGAGGAAAGGGAGATGGGTGGGTGGGGGGGGAAAGAGAGGGGTGGGTGGGGGAGGGAGAGGGGGTGGGGGGGGGGAGGGAGGGGAGGGGGAGGGGTGAGGTGAGGGTGGGAAGGAAGGGGGGGGGGGGCGGTGATTGAGAACTGAAGGGTAGGGGAATGGCTGGTGGAGTTATTGATGAATTGGAATTAGACTTGGACAGTTTACCGAGATAGATACGGTATGCACTGGCTCACACACTGGATCTCAAGAGTCGTTATCACCCACCACCCAACCCTACTATCGCCTTTACATGCAGTACAGGTTATAATTATGTCACTATCAAATAAAAATATACAAAAAAATATGTGTTATTTTTTTATATTTGTATTTGATAGTGACAGATAACCGACTGTAAAGGCGATAGTAGGGTTGGATAATGGTTTGATGGTTTGACAGTAAATGCGATAGTAGGGTTGGATAATGGTTTGATGGTTTGACAGTAAAGGCGATAGTAGGGTTGGATAATGGTTTGATGGTTTCCACAGGTATTGTGTACGTCAAGGTAGCCTTGTCCGTTTCCTAGTCATTCAGGTGTGACTTTAACCTCATGACTCAGGGACAAGTGGCTTCATTCTCCACTTTTGGTAATGCACTATACTGACGACAATTAGGGGATGGTGTGAAACAAGCTCTGGCAAAATATCCTACTGATCCAACTGTTTGTTAATACGTTATTCCCGAAAAACGATGCCGCACGACCTCTGGAACCCATAGTAAATGGCACGAAAGGTCTGGATATTTATATAGAAATGGGACGAAAGTAATGGGGCGAACATCTTAAAATTCTGAAAACTAATGGGGCTAAACATGAGGAAGAAGGGGGACCAGAAAAACGACCAATCTCCCCTTCAAGCCAAGTTCTGAAGCGTCTGGGTTATAATAATGTAGTGTACTGTATAATTGCCGGACAAAAAAAAAAAAAAAAAAAAAAAAAAAAACCCGACCGTGTGAGTTGGCTATTATAACTTGTTCCCCCAAATGTCCAGCCGTAGTTGTAAGGGGGGTCACTTGCTTTGTTTCTCTTTCTCTCCTTTTCTTTCTTTCTCTGACTTGTATCCATTCGGCCCCATTCAGCCAACTGTTTTAAGACGTTTATCCCCATCCAGGTGTCGATATCTTCCTGGCGAGCGATAGCGAGCCAGCATTGTATGGAGAAATTCGGCTTCGCCGGAGACATTTTTCTATCGAACAATGTACAAACTTAGCTTGCTCTCAAAACAAAAATATATATATACTGGCTCGCTACCGCTCGCAAGGAAAATATTGACACCTGGATTGGGGTAAACATCTTAAAACAGTAGGCTGAATGGGGCCGAATGGATACAAACCAAAGAGAGAAGGAGAGAAAGAAAAAATAAAGCGAGGTGGGCCCCCTTAAGGGTCTCTTAGGTGTGGGCTACATGAACAATGAGTACTGGCTGTATTATGGAGGGGGGCAGGGCAAAGGGGGGCGCTGCTCCCTGGGGATTAGTTTATACACACCCACGCATTTACTCCTTATTCGATTGTTTCTCTTTCTGTCTGTCCGTCCATATCTGGATGTCTCTTCTCTTCTCTCGCTCTCGCTCTCTCTCTCTCTCTCTCTCTCTCTCTCTCTCTCTCTCTCTCTCTCTCTCTCTCTCTCTCTCGTTTTTGCTCTCGCCCGCTCTCACTCCCACTCTCGCTCTCCCTCTCGCAAGATATATAAGATCAAGTCATCTGTCCCAGATGGCTTTCTTCCACAAGATCTGTGAGATGTTTTAAAAGGAATGCTTTGTAGTGAAAGTTGATGCATATTGGCCAATCAGACTAATCATTATTGGGAAAGACTCTGGAAGTGACTGACTTGGAAAAGGATTGGGTGTACTGATTAGCAGTGATATAAAGTTTTCCAAGAAGTGCTTGAAGCAGAGAAGAAAGCTCATTAATTATTGGATTATAATAAGAGGCAACTTAAACATAGGAATAATTAAACAGCCTTCACACTCTACAACGCTCTGGTACGGCTTCTCCTAGAATGAGGTTCCGTTCTGGTGTCCAGAACTCAGGAAAGATATAGAGCGACTAGACAGGGTCCGAGCTAGGGATACAAAGCTTATTCCATCGATTAGAAGACTGAGCTATGAGGACCATATGAGAGCTCTTATTCTATTTTCGTTGGAAATGCGAAGAAAACGAGGTCTACTTATTGAAGTTTAAAGCATATTTAATACGCTTAACAATGTGGATTATAGCAAAATTCTCATCATAGATGTGAATACAGCACGCAACCATGACTAGAATTTGAATTAAAAAGGTTCAGCACTAGTATGTGGGGGAACCTTTTTACTTATAAGATTTGTTCTACCTGGAACAAGCTTCCCTTAGAAGTAGTAAATAGTTCTTCAGTATAATAATTCAAGAAGAGAGTAGGTATTTTTCTACTCTGCAATGCGTTGTAGTGCACTGCACAATCTCTCTCTACTTGGGGTATCTCTCCAGAATGGACCACAAAGTCTTTGGAGATACTAACAAGTCCTTTTCCTTGTAACTCCTTGTAGCACACACACACACACACACACACACACACACACACACACACACACACACACACACACACACACACACACACACACACACTTCGTACGACGGAATAGGTTTTCATTCAATATTACTATCTATCTATCTATATACTCAGGCCCAAGCCCCACTTTTTTTTACTTTTGTTTTCACAGTAGGAGGAAACTTTATTTGCTAGATTGTTTAGCAGTCGGACTTTAATACCGGCGGGAACCAATTTTGTTGTCACTGATATGGGGGTAATTTGGGCGTTACAAACATTCCGTGAACATTTTTCGGATATGACATTGTAATATGGACTGATTATAAACCATTAAGGGGGGGTCACCGGCTTTTGTTTATCTGTCTCTCCTTTTCTCTCTTTCCCTGGCTTGTATCCATTCGGCCCCATTCAGCCAACTGTTTTAAGACCGTTCCGCCAGCCACCAACACTGTAGCATATTGTAAGCCCTAGTACTAACAATCGGATCTTAATTGAGGGAGTTGTAATTGTGTGGTGGTGATGTCCCTATGCCACTTAGCTAATGTGTTGTCCTACCCTTCTCTCTCTCTCTCTCTCTCTCTCTCTCTCTCTCTCTCTCTCTCTCTCTCTCTCTCGTAGCTATCATTAGCCCTCTCAGTATTTTATGATGCATTGTTATTATTTACAATTTTTGGCTATTATTAGAAGATTTTATAAATATTAGGAAGGGTATGTGGTAGCTTGATTGAGACCGTGTTTACCACCCTTTTAACTCGCACCGGTTCTTCCTAAGCTGCATAAAATCGCCTAATGGTAGCCAGCATAAACTACTAAAGCGCGTCATACATTCATAATCCTGAAGAGGTTATCACACACCCGTTCTCCTCACTTCCCCACTTCATTAACCTTTCTATACCACAATATAATCACCTTTTCTATTACCCATAATCCCAACCACATCCTCTCTAACCCTTTCAGTACCGGTGCCGGTGAAAATCAAATTGACAACATTAGAAAAGCAGCATTTATCCGCGCATCTGTAAGGTCTCTTTAGTAAGGTAAGAACAAAAAAGATACTTCCCCCCGACTTATTGAAATAAACCCCTATTTTGACAGTAGGGGGCCTAATTTGAGTTTTACGCCACAATTTTGGCGCCGCCGCCGTCAATAAGGAGAATTATAGGTACAGTTGTTTGCGTTTACAGTGCTTTTATATAGTGCCCATATATTGCATTTCAGACGGTAATGACATATATAGCAATGAAGTATGTGTTATCACAAACCTATAACTATCATTAAAATCGGTGGGTCCCGTAACGGGTTGGTCCTAGACTAATACCTATTTATGCATGCAAACATTAATTAAGCAAATTTTTGGGAGCGGAGGTAGGTGATGTATGGGAAGTCTGGATCAAATATGTGTACAAATACGTGTCTTCTTGTAGGAGTGTATTATTTTCTTTGTTGGGTATTATCTTAGACAAACTTTTGTAGCCTGTAAATTCGATCTGGAAGCCTTGTATTTATCAGATGAGGAGGTTTGCAACCGGCTTGACACATTCTGACTTCCCAAACTAGCAACAAATCAGGTCAGGTCAGGTGAAGGTTTTGAGGGATAAGCCTTTACAACGGTATATCGTATCTACTTTCCGAAGAGTGTTGAGAGTGGAGAATGGGTGTTGGAGAGAGAGAAAGCTGTTCGAGTGGCTTTGTTGTGTGTGTTAGTCTGTACACGTCGTCGAGGTGTCCCCCGACTGGGTGCAAGCGTGAAACACGCTAGGACGTACTACCACACCCACTAAATATGTCCGCCTTGGCTGGGTTCTTGCTTGTCTGCCAGTTCAGCTCGGTGTTGAAGTTGAGAGAGAGAGAGAGTGTGAGTGTGAGTGTGTGTGAGAGTGAGTGTGTGTGTGAGAGTGAGTGTGTGTGTGTGTGTGAGAGAGAAGGAGGGAGTGAAAATGTGTGTAAGGGAGGGAGTGACAAAGAGAAAGGGGAGAAATTTAAAGGAGAGAGAGAGCGAGCGTGTGTGTGTGTGTGAGAGAGAGGGAGAATGTGTGAGGGAGGGAGTGACATAGAGAAAGGGAAGAGAGAGAGAGTGTGTGTGTGTGTGTGTTTGTGTGTGTGTGTGTGTGAGAGGGAGGGAGTGAACATGTGTGTAAGGGAGGGAGTGACAAAGAGAAAGGGGAGAAAGAGAAAGGAGAGAGAGAGAGAGAGAGAGCGTGAGTGAGAGAGTGAGCGTGTGTGTGTGTGAGAGAGATTCAGATTCAGATTATTTTATTTCCATTAAATATACAATGGCTGTTCATACAATAGTAACATCTTAAACAAATTACACAATACATAGACACTTAGACTATCTCCCCGGAATGAACCGCAGGATCTTTGTAATACTAACCATTCCCTGTGTTCCCAGAGATTCAGATTTAGATTCAGATTATTTTCTACTGTTAAATATACAACGGCTGTTCATACAATAAATTAATTTTAAACAAATTACATAATGCATAATACATAATAGATTAACTGTGTCGTTAAGAGTTTACAGATAAATAACTCCTGCCAGGAATACGTTAAACGTATATAAAATAGATTAACAATAGTTTAAAAATATGTAGAACGTGATCAGTTCTCACACTGTATGATCTTCTAAAATGTGTGTGAGAGAGAGAGAGAGGGGGAGAATGTGTGTGAAGGAGTGACAAAGAGAAAGGGGAGAAAGTGAAAGGAGATATATATATATATAGAGAGTTACTCAGTTAGTTACTCAGTTACTCAGTTACTTGTTCGTCAAGGGGAATCCACGCAATGCGAGCTAAGCTCATTATTATCACGCCTCCTTAACTGGGAATGTATTGCGTGAAATGCATGTTAAGTGTTTTATGTACTGTTGGAATGGCTGTGGATGTGTGTGTAGTCTGTATTTTAGCCAATTGGCGACATTGGAAACGAAGGCTTAGGGTGGATCTGTATGGTACCATTCTCACTATAGACGGTACCGTCTCGCCCGAAGGCTTAGGTAGCCATCAGCTTAGGTGAACCATATGATACCCATCTCGCCTTGTACCATTTTTGCCAACCCCAGATGGGACGTCACAACATCGTCCACTTATTCCAGGTACCTATTTACAGCTAGGTGAACTGAGGCTAACACATGAAAGGAGACAAGCCCAATTTGTCTCCGCCCGGCCGGGGATTGAACCCTCGACCCCTCGTGTGTGAGACGAGAGCTCTACCTACTAGACTACGGGCTGTGTGTGTGTGTGTGTGACGGGTGGTGGTGGTGGTGGGTGTGAGGCAGCAGCAGCAGTGATACATGGGTCCCCTGGGTATCATCAGCAACCCCCCAGCTATAAACATGCTAATGTCTTCCCTACAACATCTGTAAAAAGGACAACACGCAACTCACTCCTAGATCTGATCCCCCTCCCCCTTCCCTACCTCTCTCACTCTCACTCTCACTCTCTCTCTCTCTCTCTCTCTCTCTCTCTCTCTCTCTCTCTCTCTCTCTCTCTCTCTCTCTCTCTCTCTCAAACATGGGGGTTCTCCGATTTGGGGTCCCTTACTGCAAAGTTCCATTTTCGTGTCCAGTCCAGATCTACTGTAGTCTATTATTTTGTTTTTATTTTTATTTTTTTAATAAAACCTGGATTTATTAGGTATCATCACCTATGAGGTATAGTCACTCATAAACATTCGTGGACCTCACCTATTTATAATCATGAAAGTATATCTCTGGAAACAAATTTATGAATATATTTGTTCTATACATCAACTACAAAACTATATACAGTATACCATTTATTGAAAAGCAAATTACATCCATAAATCAAACCAGATAGTTATAATTTCATAGACAAAAAATATAGGGGTTCCACGAATTTGTATGAGTGATTGTACGGTCGCGCTAATAAGTCATGTCCCAGCTGTCATTACGTTTGGCTTGCTCTGTGCTGTCTTAAGGTCTGTCAGATGTTGAATAGAGTGAGTAACTGTAGGAACATGTTTGTATATTTCACTCGATATGAAGAAATGAAGCTTAGATATTGCTGATACCAATTATTGATCAAAACATACTTGGTGCCGAGACATCACTTATTAGCGCGATTGTACAGTCGTGGTCATTCATGCTGATACATACATGGTCAAAGGTGTTATGAGAAATAATTTTACTACACCGGTATCTGGGAAGAGCTACCAATAGCCTTCGTTTAGGGTAACCCCAATAGAGTGAACCATTTCCTACCAGATTTTGGTGATTGTATATATTGTAAAACTATTATTATTAAGTAATGTAGAACTGTATAATATTACCTTGGCCAAGTTAGTTTAGTTATAGAACCTCGTATACATAAACTAGAAAGTACTACGTTTGGGATTACGCTTGAATTTCCCGCTATCGAGGGACTATATTGGAACGATCCACAGGTTGCTGTAGTCTGCTGGACTCCTGGATAATATGTCTACTTTATCGTTGTAAAACGATATTAACATTTATATTCATATAACTAAAAGCTAAGTGTATATGAGGGAATGAATCTTTTGTAATGAAGTTAGCATATTTTTTTCCTTAGGGTCGGAAATTTATGACAGACGCCTTTTAGACCTGAACAAGTGTAGGACTCTCACCCCACTAGTCTATGCACCTCCATATATTAACGCCCGGCCAGGAACTCTGCTTCCATAGTTGGGGTCCATCAAAGGACTCAACCTAGATCTCCATTAAGCTAAGTCTTGTTATAATTATATGGTCATGTATACAATTCTTAGGGTAGTTCTAGTGTTAAGATGCGGCTAGGGATACAAACATCGCCTAGCCCAAGATCCATGGTCTAACCTAGAGACAATATTGAGGCGATAGGTAAGTTACCCTATATTTTATTTTATATATATATATATATTATATATATATATATATATATATATTTATATATATATATATATATATACAGCATATATATATATATATATATATATATATATATATATATATATATATATATATATATATATATATATATATATATATATATATATATATATATATATATATATATATATGTGTGTGTGTGTGTGTGGTTAATAACCTAACTTTACCTTACTTTTTATTCCAGGATTAATTTTGTTTTTGGCGGTGCCTCGAATTTTTTTTTTTTGTATTAATGTTTAATATACAATTTTCAGTCCTCCTCAGCTGGGCGGGCCCAAGGTTAAGAGATACAACGTTGTATCTCTTAACCTTGGGCGGGCCGAGCCTCAGCGACCGTCAATCAACAACACTGTGTTTATATTTTTGGTCTCTTCCTGAAACACAAACGCTCTCTCATTCTCTGATGATTATTAGCCAAGCAGAATTGAGCTTTAACATGACCCAAACATGACGTCAAATATTTGGTGCACTCTGATTTGATGATCTGCTAAACAAAAATTATTATCTTCTAAATCTACAATTTGTCATGACTTATGCCTTCCAAATATTTACATATACTTTTCATGTTATATTTAGTAATCTTTGCATATGTTTTCCCTTGAATATAGATATCATTGTTGTGGATCATTTGGTCACTCGCTTAAGGGGAGATGGGCCGGTTTTCTGGTCCCCTTTCTTCCTCATGCTTTAGCCCCATTAGTTTTCAGATTTTATGACGTTCGGCCCATTAGTTTGGCGATTTTAATACCTTTCGCCCCATTTCGTTGTCAATATTTAGACCCTTCGTGCTATTTAGGTGTCGATTTATTCCCTGGCGAACGATAGTGAGCCTGTAATGTTGGAAGAACCGGCCTTTGGCCGGGAAATTTGTCTACCGAAAAATGTACAAATTAATCTAGAAGGGGGATCTAATGGATGTTTTTTTTTGTTTTAATTTGATGGAGGTCTAGGGAGGAAACTAGAAAAATAATGAATACATGCAAAAATCGGCCAAAAAGTGAAGGCCGCATTTGTCCACGAGCAGCCAGTTGGTCACCATGCCTTTGCTTCGATGGCCTGGTTTGCTCGATTGATAATGTGAACGACCTGACGATATATTGTTTTATTTTAGAGCTGTATTGTGCTGTATTACATCGTTAGAGAGTGAGGTAAGTAGTTTTTAAAGCCATTCTCATTTTCTCATTCATATTTCCAATTCCGATAACCTAGCTCTAGTGTAGAGTTTGGGAATGCGGGATTTTGAGTGAGGGATAAAATATGGGGATCAATATGTATTTTAGGTCACGTATGGGATATAATTATGTATGTGTTTTCTATAGCTTTGTCTTCCGGCATTAGTCACCGCAATATATGTCTTTACCTCCGCAAATTAAAATATTTGTCAGACGTTGTGGGTTAATCTTAAGGGTGGAAGCAGAAGTGGCCATGTTAAATCAGTGAAGAAGTAATTTGTGTTCACTTTTCCAGCATAGTTTTAGTATTTTGTCATCTTCTACAGTATATCAATGGTTAGACCAGCGCCCCCAGGATAGGTTAGGTTAATGACATAATAACATTTAAAGTTCAAATTCTTAGGGTTCGAGACCACTTTCGCATTCCCTCGCCCCGTTCTCTGCCTCGTCTAGTAGGTGAATTTTACAAGGGGAGGAGGATCTCTAGCCCCCGCCCCTTAAGTACGAAAAGTAGTACAGGAAAAGAGACAGACAGTACTATTTCCGTCCTGGTAGTACTGTACTATTTCCGTCCTGGTAGTACTGTACTCTTTCCGTCCTGGTAGTACTGTACTCTTTCCGTCCTGGGAGTACTGTACTCTTTCCGTCCTGGTAGTACTGTACTATTTCCGTCCTGGTAGTACTATACTATTTCCGTCCTGGTAGTACTGTACTCTTTCCGTCCTGGTAGTACTGTACTATTTCCGTCCTGGTAGTACTATACTATTTCCGTCCTGGTAGTACTGTACTATTTCCGTCCTGGTAGTACTGTACTCTTTCCGTCCTGGTAGTACTATACTATTTCCGTCCTGGTAGTACTGTACTCTTTCCGTCCTGGTAGTACTGTACTATTTCCGTCCTGGTAGTACTATACTATTTCCGTCCTGGTAGTAATGTACTATTTCCGTCCTGATAGTACTGTACTCTTTCCGTCCTGGTAGTACTGTACTCTTTCCGTCCTGGTAGTACTGTACTCTTTCCGTCCTGGTAGTACTGTACTATTTCTGTCCTGGTAGTACTGTACTATTTCCGTCCTGGTAGTACTGTACTCTTTCCGTCCTGGTAGTACTGTACTATTTCCGTCCTGGTAGTACTATACTATTTCCGTCCTGGTAGTACTGTACTCTTTCCGTCCTGGTAGTACTATACTATTTCCGTCCTGGTAGTACTGTACTCTTTCCGTCCTGGTAGTACTGTACTATTTCCGTCCTGGTAGTACTGTACTCTTTCCGTCTTGGTAGTACTGTACTCTTTCCGTCCTGGCAGTACTGTACTATTTCCGTCCTGGTAGTACTATACTATTTCCGTCCTGGTAGTACTGTACTCTTTCCGTCTTGGTAGTACTGTACTCTTTCCGTCCTGGTAGTACTGTACTATTTCTGTCCTGGTAGTACTGTACTCTTTCCGTCCTGGTAGTACTGCTCTCCATCCTGGGTGTCCCCTCTGGTCACCTGCACCTAGCTCTCGCCCTCGCTTCCCCCAATTACTGATAAATTGGCGGATTACACTGAGCCCTACCACCTGCTGCCCCCCCCCCCACCCCCCCCTCCCTTCTCTCTCTCTCTCTCTCTCTCTCTCTCTCTCTCTCCTTCTTTTTCTTCTTCTTTTTCTTTTTCTTGTCTATCCTTTCCTTCAACTTTCCTTTTTTATCAGATATGCCATCTCTACTAGAATCAAGTCCTGACCACCTAGTTTGGATCGTAAAGTCTGTGTGACCAGTGTATACTATATATGACAATCTATGTAAATCTGTCTGTACGTTGCTGTCTTTACCTTCTACTATGTAGGAAATCACAATGTTAGCATTAAGTTCGGATTGTCTAGTAGGGAGCGCATGGTCTGTGCTGTCTGTGTCTCTATGTAACTCGACGTAAAGCTCCATACACCGAATTAAATCCATTACACTGGTCAATTACACCACTTGATAGCCTTACAGTGGTTATCGTCACCACCTGTTGATATCACCATTATCCAATTACATATATATATATATATATATATATATATAATGTAGTATTTATTTATCTATATATCTATCTAGACTGAATGTCCCCTACACGAGTCAAGGTTGGGGAGGAACAGAGGTAGAAGTACTAAATTCCTCCTTTTAACCTCTTTTGTGGTATACAGTAGGTGACAAGACCTCGAATCCTAGCCCTAGCTGTTATATATATCTACCTATCTATCTATCTATATCTATATATTTGTATTTTAACATTTATCATTATCACTGGTCTGGCAGCTTATGGGGTAAACGTTCACAATGATTCTGTCTCGTTCTTAAGAGTTTAAATTTACACCGACTTCCTGAACATGAACGATTCCCGCGGGGTACCAATATGGCGGAGGATGGCCGATCTCTAGCCCTACTTACGGGGCCATCAGCTTGTGGTCTAATGCCGGTGTCACACGAGCGCTTTGCCGGCAATTTTTACGGACCATTGTAATTTGGCATCTTCAAAATTTAAGGGGACAGTGGCTATTTTTTTTTTTTGGGGGGGGTCTATTAATTGATATATCCATTGACTTTTTAGCTTCCTCGCTAGACCTCAATCAAGCTTAAAACAAAATAAACAAAACTAGACCCCCCCTTCAAGATATATTTGTACATCTTTTGGTAGAAAAATGTGCCAGCCTTCGGCCGGTTCCTCCTAAAATTACAGGCTCGCTATCGCTCGCCAGGATAAAATCAACACCTAAACGGCACGAAAGGTCTTAAAATTGACAACGAAATGGGGTGGAAGGTGTTAAAATCGTCAAACTAACGGGGCAAACATCTTAAAATCTGAAAACTAATGGGGCTAAACATGAGGGAGAAAGGGGCCCAGAAAAACGGCCCATCTCCCCTTAAGTCGCGTCAGAAATCAGCCACCTAACCAATCTACCTCCCAGTCTATGGTCTATTCGCTGTAAGTAGGCGAGAAATTATGACCTCTATCCTCTGTAACTCAAAAGGGGCTAGAGCAAATGAGCTGTAAATTTCCACACCTATTTGCTTGGCTAACTCTTCCCAAATGGTAGACATATTAGCTCGATTACTCTAGTGGTTTTTGAGTTACAGAGGTCAGAGGTCATGATTTCTCGCCTACTTACAGCGAATAGACTATAGTTTCCGACTGAATGAGCCTCGAAATATCACGAGCATAAACTTGCCCATCGAATATTGCCGGAAAAATAACTCGTGTGATACCGCCTTTATTACCGCTAATCTGTATGGTCAATCTGTTATGGGTGAAATATGATGGTGGTGTAATGGTGTTGCTTCAGCTGGGTGGTCACAGGTTCGTTTGCAATATGGTAATTTATTCATTGTCGTAATAAAGTGTTTTATTGGCGAATTGCATACATAGATTAGCGTGAAATATTAGCATTGCTGAACATTTGGCATTACTGAAGGTGTTGTGATATAGCTAATTGGCATTTTATAGATTGTTCTTAACCCTTTGAGTACCAGCGACTTGTGTTTTATATTATGCTAGCTTGATTTAGACGATAGTATGCAGGTTAGGAAGGATCTGGGGTAGTTAAAAGGGTTGGTTTAGATAGATTGAAGCCATATTATTGCTATAGGTCCTTCCTAAGCTGAATAAAATCGTCTTATAGTTGCCCGAATATGATGAAAAGGACGTCCCTGGTAATGTACGGGTTATCTCTTTTAATACGATGCCAATTTGTCAATATAACTGTACATTAGACGATTATTTAGCTTAATACAAGACCTGTGGGAGCTACAAGCCCCATTGAAATATTGCTTAGCCTTTTAATCCATAGTTCCTTCCCGAACTGAATAGATTCACCATCAATATACCCAATGATAATATATACCTATTTGTTATACTCTTTTATAATCTTTATTTTATATAATGCAGAATCAGATATAAATGGCACTATCGTACTGAAAAGGATAGTAACAATATTTGCAAAAAAAATATATATATACAATCAAGATTTGTCACACATTTTTTGCTAAAATAAGAAGATTTTATTCAGGATTTATAGGCACTTCAGGAATCAAGAAGTATAATAATCAATAGCCAGAGAGAGAGAGAGAGAGAGAGGATACCCCTTCCCACTTTCAACAATATTCCCCCCCCCCCACCACCTCCTCCTCCCCCTCCCCCTCTGAGCTTAGGAATAGTGACAATAGCAGTGTTTACAGTAGGTAGAATTCGGCCAACCTCCGCCATTTTGGTAGCCACTGACGCCCTTAGCCTCTCTTGGCACACACATATAATACCCACACCCCCAATTAAGCATTCACCATTATTTAGTAGAAGATATATTATAGCTTGGTCTTTGCCTTTATATTGTACCCGATCAGCAATAAAATATCATTCTTTGTATGGTAATTACTGTACCAAATTGACGCAAAAAAAAAAAAAAAAAAAAAAAAAAAAAAAACACACATACACTTTAATACTACTGGAACTCTACCTCCCTTCCCCCCCCCCCCCCCCCCCCTCCTCCCCAGTACATCCCACCACCTTATTACTGGGAACAATGGTAGTGTTTACAGTCGCCTCGTAAAGTCGTCTGGCGGCAGCTGGTTACACTATACTACTGCCCCCCCCCCCCCCCCTCCCCTCCCTCCCTCCCTCCCTCATCTGCATATACTACACATAAAAGTATAACCGGCGGATTTAACTTTAACTCTCTCTCTCTCTCTCTCGCGCTCTCTCTCTCTCTTTGTCTCTCTCTCTCTCTCTCTCTCTCTGTCTCTCTATCTCTATCTCTCTCTCGCTCTCTCTCTCTCTTTCTCTCTCTCGCAAAATTCGAACATAACCTGCCAAGGTACTCTGCTTCGCCTGGACCCAAAACCCAGGTGTTTTCAAAACATATTGTTTGATTCTGGGCGAATGGTTGGACGAAAATGAAATCTACTACCATGTATGGAAGCTGGTGGGCAAGATAAATTGAATGGCACCAAGTAGAATTAATTTGGACATTTAGCTTAGGCTACAGAAGACTTGTAAAGTTGAAAAAGTGCTAATTTCGGGCGTTTCTGGAGGTTAAATCAAAACGAAATCCTAAAGTTCTAGTCCGATTTGAATTATGTTTGTGCCATTGGATTCAGCGGGTGAAAGTGTACTTTTGGTAGAAATTTGAGCAAAATCCATACACAAATAACCCGTCTATGGGTGATTTAGAAGTTTTCAAAATCAAAATCAAAATTAGGCCTATGGGCCTACAAAATTTTCTAAATCCAAACATTTATATATCGTTGGAATCGCAACGACGAGACGAATCCATATATACCCTTGAAAACACAAAATTCGAACATGACCTGCCAAGGTACTCTGCTTCGCCTGGACACACCCAAGTGTTTTCAAAACATATTGTTTGATTCTGGGTGAATGGCTGGACGAAAATGAAATCTAGTACCATGTATGGAAGCTGTTTGGTCAGAGAAATCAAATGGCACCAAGTAGAATTAATTTGGACATTTAGTTTGGGCTACAGAAGTCTTGTAAAATTGAAAAAGTGCTAATTTCGGGCGTTTCTGGAGGTCAAATCAAAACGAAATCCTAAAGTTCTAGTCCGATTTGAATTATGTTTGTGCCATTGGATTCAGCGGGTGAAAGTGTACTTGTGGTAGAAATTTGAGCAAAATCCATACACAAATAACCCGTCTATGGGTGATTTAGAAGTTTTCAAAATCAAAATCAAAATTAGGCCTATTGGGCCTACAAAATGTTCTAAATCCAAATATTTATATACCGTTGGAATCGCAACGACGAGACGAATCCATATATACCCTTGAAAATACAAAATTTGAACATGACCTGCCAAGGTACTCTGCTTCGCCTGGACTAAAACCCAAGTGTTTTCAAAACATATTGTTTGATTCTGGGCGAATGGCTGGACGAAAATTGAATCTACTACCATGTATGGTAGCATAGAAGAATTACCCCTTTTACTCTTTTAATATATAAAGTTATGGCTATTTTTTCTTTTCTGGCATTCTATACTATATTGCCTTTTAAATATTGCAAGTTTATCCTCCCACTATAATTTACATTCAATATTGAAGTTGCATAGTCCCAGTTTACAAATATCCCACAATTTTGCTTATTTATAAATATACGAGTGTGATGTAGTTTTTTTGTTCTTGTTTTAGATCACTGATGATGACATAAAGTTATGTGTCGAAACGTCTGGAAAATAAAGATGCTGTTTGTAGCAACGCTTGTCATCCTTTTCCTTTACAATGTTAACAAACCTATCTCTCATATATATATATATATATATATATATATATATATATATATATATATATATATATATATATATATATATATATATATATACTGTATATACTCTGTGTCTTTATGTTGCTCTCAACCACCACCCCAGAAGTTAGAATCAGGTATCATACGAGCTCTTTTTCCCTCAACATTTATCATCAACACTGTTTTGGCAAATCTAACGATAATGTCGGACAGGTTGGGAGAGAGGTATCATGACCAGGATTCGAACCCACCCAGAGTTGGTCACCGTATCCACTCGACCATAAGCGGGGATTACGGGGGCGATTGGTGGCTAATGGTACAACTTGTGACCGGGTGGCGGGGATCACTGCCCCCCTCTCCCCCCCCCCCCCCGCCCCCTCTTGTTATTCTACACCGGAGGGGTAGAGGGGGGGGGGGGATTTGTGGAGGTAAGGGGAGAGGGTGGGTAGGGGGGGGGGATCAGGAAGATGACAATACTCAAGCTTTGTGTCTTAGTTTGGAGATATTGAAGCCTTTCACCCCGTTAGTTTGGCGATACTATAAGACGCTTCACCCCATTCAGTGAGCGCTAGCGAGACTAATTTGAAAGAATTCGGCAGATTTAGCTTGAAGAGTTCCGGGAGAGCGTTTATTTTTTTTAGTTTGGATGATGTCTGGGAAGCCGTTTTTGTTAGTATAGGGGACAAACTAAAACACATTGCTAGAAAATGGCAAAGGCAAGCAAAATCCTCCATAATATTTAAGGGGCGTGACCTGTTTTTTGTCTCCTGTTCTCTCTTTCTCTGGCTTGTATCCATTCCGCCCCATTCAGCATACTGTTTTTAAGACTTTTATCCCCATCTTACCGGGTGGATGGAACTCGTTAGCCTTGGTCGGCAACCCATCTAGGGGAGATAACCTTATAAAATTCCGGGTGTATGGGACTCGTCAACCTTGGTCGGCAACCTGTCAAGGGAAGTAAACCTTATACAAATCCGTAGTGCTTACCTAAGGGTGAAGCAGGTTAGTGGATGGATTAGCGAGCGATAGCTAGCCTGTAATTTTAGAAGGAACCGGCTTTCGGCCCGGACATTTTTCAACCGAAAAATTTACAAATTTATCTTGAAAGAGGGTCGAGGGTGTATTTTTTGTTAACCCTTTCAGACATATGACGCGATTTTGAGTCTATTGGGAATACTTTAAAGCCTGTGTTACCATCAGGGGTATTTAGAAACCTTTAGTTTAGTTACTTCAACCTCTGCAGTTGTCTTTGAGTTAGCTGTGGGCAGAAAACTAATTTTGGAGAGGTAATTATAAGAGTGAGAGAACTCTATTTCTTATTGCTAATCTGGCAACCTCTGTGTCATAAATGCGTGAAAGGGTTAAGCTTGATGGAGTTCTAGCGAGGAAATTCAAAATCAAATAATAAAAAAAAAAAATAACGAAGGATTAGCTCTCCCCGTTGGTAAGTAACTATTTGGGGATTGGACAGTCGTTATTAGTGGGTATTACCTGTATTGTCCGCCGCACACCTGTCTGTCTGTCTGTCTGTCTATATGGCCTTCTGTCTGTCTGTCCGCTAGCTTGCCTGTCCGTCCGTTGTCCTGTCTCTCTCTCTCTGTCTTTGTGTGTGGATTTCTTGGCCATTCTGTCTGTTTTGTATTTCTGCCTGTCTGTTTTGCTTTCACTATCTCTGTCTTGTCTTCCTTTCTGTTTATCTGTCTGAATGCGTGTCTTATTAAGGCAGCTCAGACGGTATTGTGCAGCATAATTTACCGGTTCGGATCAATGGTTTAAGGAAGGGGTTTAGTTTGCTCTCTAAATCTCTATCAAACTTAAAATAACACCCACAAGACCCCCCTTCGATATAAATTTGTACATTTTTCGGTAGAAAAATGTCCCGGCCGAAGGCCGATTCCACTTCAAATACAGGCTCGCTATCGCTCGCCAGGAAAAAAATCGACACCTAAATGGCACGAAAGGTCTTAATATTGGCAAAGGAATGGGGCAAAAGGTCTGAAAATCGACAAACTAATGAGGTGAATGTCTTGAAATCTAATAACTAACAGGGCTAAACATGAGGGAGGAGGAGGACTCGAAAAACCAACTGCCTCCCCTTAATATCCTATATAATATATGTAACTGTCTGCCTGCATGTGTATATTTATATATCTATTTATATCGCTTACGTCTGCCTATAGGGTTTTGTGGGAAAGAGTGGAGGTGATTGGAAGTTGAACCAGTTGCTGTTTGCTGATTCTGAGGAGAAGCTGCAGCTATTAGTAAAAACGTTTGGTGAGGTTTGTGTGTCTCACGAATTGCTTTATCAACTTCCTATATTTTTCTTTATATAAGTTTGTATTTACATGGATTAATACATTATATCAATTGCTAGTTTGTCTGTGTGCATCTCTCTCTCTCTCTCTCTCTCTCTCTCTCTCTCTCTCTCTCTCTCTCTCTCTCTCTCTCTCTCTCTCGACCCCCAAATTAGTTGCAGGTGTCCAATCCCCCCCTCAATTGCCTCCATTTTGTCTCCCCCACACAATAGTTCAGCACCCCTCCTCCCCCTCATTTGCATAAGCCTTTTAATACTACAGAGAGTAATTCCTTCTAAGCATCACTTGTAAGGGGGGTAGTGTGTGTTTAGTTTGGGAGTGTTATTTTACACACACACACACACACACACACACACCCACACACACACACACACATATGCACACATATCATACACACATTATATATATATATATATATATATATATATATATATATATATATATATATATATATATATATATATATATCTATATATATATATATATATATATATATATATATATATATATATATATATATATATATATATATATATATATATATATATATATATATATATACAGTATATATATAGTGATCTAAGGCCGGACTAACTAATGGGGACTGCGAGGTCTGTGTGGTCTCTATCTATGTAACACTCTCTCTCTCTCTCTCTCTCTCTCTCTCTCTCTCTCTCTCTCTCTCACTCACTCTCTCTCGTCATAATTTTCTACGTAATCCACCCTTTTGTCCATTAATTGCCCTACCCCCCTCCCCTTTCTCCTCCCCCCCCCCCCCCTTTATCTCTCGGGTGACATGTAAACAAGGTGTATGTATGTGTGTGTGTGTGTGTGTGTACGTAAAATATAATATATACAATATACCTCCTTGCACAGTATGCGTAAATTGCTAAGCTAACATCATTTCTTGCTTTCAATATCTTGGGGTCAATGTATATACAATCATATTTCTCTTTATTTATCAAGTATTTATCTATCAATATCTACCTAACCATAGATCCATAATCCTTTCGCAAACATTAAAGAAGGGAAATAAAGTAATTTATTTAATCCAGTAAATCATTTTTATTTGTGTAATAATAAATAATTAAATGCTCAATTGGCCATATTAATTTGTATACACTTGAGGGGACATTTCCACTTGAGGGACTTTTTTCTCGACCCCTTTCTCCCTCATGTTTAGCCCCATTGCTTTTGAGATTGTAAGACGTTCGCCCCATTACTTTGGCGATTTTAAGAACTTTCACCCCATTTATGTCACTTTTAAGACCTTTCGTCCCATTTAGGTGTCGATTTTTTCCTGGCGAGCGATAGCGAGCCTGTAATTTAAGAGGAACCGGCCTTCGGCCGGGACATTTTTCTACCGAAAAATGTACAAATTTATCTTGAAAGGGGGTCATGGGGGTGTAATTTCAAGCTTGATGGAAGTCTAGGAAACACACTAAAAACCTCCCTTTAATTAATGTTTTTATGTATGGAAGAGTAATTGTACTATGATTCAATTTATTAGAAGTGTATTGCAAATTATTCTTGTAAAGCAACCCACTGTTTCCTTCCATACGTGACGTGTTTTCTTGTGCAATAGTCGAATAACATGACCCACTAATGATCGTATAGTAAATTAGTCTTGTAAGCACTATGTCTCCTTCCACACATACATAAAATCCTGGCGTGGGTACCAAACTTACGTGGCCAACTGTACGCCACATAGGAAAGCCATTTAGCAACACATAATCCAATACAATGCACCAAGCTCGCTATAATACTTACAATGAATAACAACCCTCATTGCCTGCTTTCTTCCTATCATCCTGGATACCGCTGAACTATGGTATTCAGTTCATGCAGCATTAGTTGCAATCAATAGCTTAAGAGGGGATTTCCACTTGAGGGATTTTTTTCTTGGCCCCTTTCTCCCTCATGTTTAGCCCCGTTGCTTTTGATATTTATAAAACGTTTGCCCCATTAGTTTAGTGATTTTAAGAACTTTCACCCCATATTAAGACCTTTCGTGCAATTCAGGTGTCGATTTTATCCTGGCGAGCGATAGCGAGCCTATAATTTAAGAGGAACCGGCCTTTGGCCGGGACATTTTTCTACCGAAAAATGTACAAATTTATCTTGAAAGGGACTGAAGGGGGTGTAATTTTAAGCTTGATGGAGGTCTAGGGAACAAACTAAATACCTCCCCTTAACAGCGGTAGCGATAGTTTTATGGCTTTGACATATTTGCCTCATTAGTTTGATGATTTTAACCCCTTTTGTACTGTAATTATATTCTGGCTACTACTAGACAATGTCATTCAGTTTAAAAAGGGCCTCCAGCAATGGTCAGGCTTCGAACTACCTCACTTAACCATTTTCACTACCACGCATCCTTTTAAACTGCACAAAATCGTTTAAATAATATTAATAGGACGTCCCCGGTACAGAAGGGGTTCAGGCATTGCATGTCATTTAGGTGTCGATATTTTTCCCTGGCGAGCGATAGGTGTCGATTAGCGAGCCTGCAATTTAGGAGGAAAAAAATATATATATACAGTATATAATATATACCGATTTATATATATATATATATATATATATATATATATATATATATATATATATATATATATACTGTATATATATATATATATATATATATATATATATATACTGTATATATATATATATATATATCTCGAAGGGGGCCGTTGGGGTTCATTTCTCAGCTTGATGGAGATACAAATAATACATTAATGAATAAGTTAATACAAATAATACATTAATTTCCATAGTGGGCTAATACGCACTAGATAACCCTTTCATTACCGGTGACGTCCTTTTGTGGGTAGTGTGGCTACTGGCAGACGTTTTGTGGGTAGTGTGGCTACTGGCAGACGTTTTGTGGGTAGTGTGGCTACTGGCAGACGTTTTGTGGGTAGTGTGGCTACTGGCAGACGTTTTGTGGGTAGTGTGGCTACTGGCAGACGTTTTGTGGGTAGTGTGGCTACTGGCAGACGTTTTGTGGGTAGTGTGCCTACTGACAGACGTTTTGTGGGTAGTGTGGCTACTGGCAGACGTTTTGTGGGTAGTGTGGCTACTGGCAGACGTTTTGTGGGTAGTGTGTCTACTGGCAGACGTTTTGTGGGTAGTGTGGCTACTGGCAGACGTTTTGTGGGTAGTGTGGCTACTGGCAGACGTTTTGTGGGTAGTGTGGCTACTGGCAGACGTTTTTACTCAACTCAGGAAAAACGTCGAGCATTATAAAGACTACAACATAACTAGACCAACCCTTTTAAATACCACAGATCCTTCCTAAACTGCATACAATCGTCTAAATATAACTAGATAAAATACAAACTACATCCCCGTTACTGCCGAGCAATAACGTGCTTGTAGATTAAAACTATTCAACCTTTGGCCGAGACATTTTTCTACCGAAAAAATGTACAAATATATCTCGCGAGAAGAGGCGTTTTATTTTTTTTATTTTTTTTTTATAACTTGATGGAGGCCTAGGGAGCAAGATACTGAATGGTAATTAATTTCTAGTTTGATACAATTGAAGACAAATTATTACAATGTAGTAAATTGCGGCCATTAAATTTCTCTATGCGCATGAAGGAGACAAAAAGCGAATCTTCCTGTAACAAGCGTCCCCCCAAGGCTAAAAGAGTGATAATTATGTTTTCACTCATACATAGGAATACGAAGCATACAAATATTAATAGTCTATCTACTAGGAATATACAGCATAGGAAATAGGTGTGTCGGTGTTTAGGAATTTACAACATATAATTATCTCTTATTATCTAGGAATATACAGAACTCTCTCTCTCTCTCTCTCTCTCTCTCTCTCTCTCTCTCTCTCTCTCTCTCTCTCTCTCTCTCTCTCTCTCTCTCTCTCTCTCTCTCTCTCTCTCTCTCTCTCTCTCTCTCTCTCTCTCTCTCTCTCTCTCTCTCTCTCTCTCTCTCTCTCTCTCTCTCTCTCTCTTTTTTTTACTTGATATTAATATTGTGTTATATGTTTCACGCATCGAGCACAAGATTAATCTCTCTCTCTCTCTCTCTCTCTCTCTCTCTCTCTCTCTCTCTCTCTCTCTCTCTCTCTCTCTCTCTCTCTCTCTCTTTTTACTTGAAATTATTATTGTGTTATATATTTTTTACGCATCCAGCACATGATTAAGATAAGCAATGTAGCAAATGGCCAAGCGGAGAATCTCAATCTTGGAGAGTTTCTTATCCGGGGGTAGAGTGGGCAGCAACTTCCTAAGCTGGGCAAAAGATACATTGAAGGCCTCTACCCGCATCCGCTCCCGGCTGGCGTGGGCGCACCGGTACTTCTGGGTCGCCCGTCGTCGCCGCCGTCGTTCTTCCTTCGTCATGGCTGCTACGCTCTCTCGGTCCCTGGAAGGATATTAAGCTTAGTAAGGACCCTGTTTACTCGCCGTTCGTCCTTCGTCATGGCTGCTACGCTCTCTCGGTCCCTGGAAGGATATTAAGCTTAGTACGGGCTATGTTTACTCGTCATTCTTCCCTAAAATTGAGGAATTATTGTGGGAAATCGTATGCTACGTGGTTAGGGAAATAGGTTTACTGTGTGTCTTTTTTATATTTGGGCAAGCGAACTGATTATTTTCAATTTCACTGAAGTATAGTAAGCGATAAAAAACAAACAAAAAAGTGTCGGGTCATTTTGAAATTTGTCATCTTCCCTACAGTCTCCGGCGCTTGAGTCTGCCACGGGTCGTTCGAAAGGTAGAAGGTCAAAAGGGCCACACGTAGAAACAGCCGCAACTCAAAAGGCCACTTAGGTTAGCTTAGGTTAGTTCTGTTCTGTTTAGCTGATGTTAGATTAGGATTAGTTAACTCCTTGAATATTAGGCCGCATTTTCATAGTGTATTCTGGCTTTTATTAGACGATTCTACGCAGCTTAGGAAAGATCTGTGGCGATGAATAGAGTAAAGACTATTTCATTTGACCCTCTTTCTTCCATATATCTGTCTTAATATCAATAAAATCGTCTAATAATAGTAAAAAATAAAGACAAATGCATAATCGTATCTTGAAATGGTTTAGTTTATATGAGTAAAGCCGGTATCACACGAGAGCTTTTTTAGTCTACATACGATAATCAACATTTTCCTGGCAACATTTCTGGAATATTTTGCACTGGTATCGGAAACTAGACTGATGATAGATGAGTTTAAGTGACTGACATATCATAAATGTTGACCTCATAAGCTGCCAGACCAATGTTGAGGATAAATGTTGAGGGAAAAAGCGCTCGTGTGATACCGGCTTAAGGCCGACTCTCCACTTCTAACGAGAGAATATGTCAAGTCGCCTTTAGTCAGTGATTTAGGGAGGAGGGGGAGAGAGAGAGAGAGAAAAGATAGATGGATATATTAGATAGATAGATACATCGACAGATAGAATGATAGACAGATAGATAGTGTGTGTGTGTGTGTGTGTGAGAGAGAGAAAGAGAGAGAGATCAGTCCAAATTCGAGTGAGAGTTCAATCCTAAACTCCCTTGAACCCACCTAGACCTCTTAGAACTCACCTAGACCTCTTAGAATCCACCTAGACCTCTTAGAACCCACCTAGATCTCCTAGAACCCACTTAGATCTCTTAGAACCCACCTAGACCTCTTAGAACCCACCTAGACCCCTTAGAACCCACCTAGACCTCTTAGAACCCACCTAGATCTCCTAGAACCACCGGCGTTGGAGTCCGCCAAGACAAAGGTAGGGTCGTTCTCAATATCCGACGGTCGACTATCAAACTTAAAACCCTCAGCAGCTCTTGTATCCTCTTCCTCCTCTCCTACAGACTCCGCGTGATGGTCCCGGAGATCAGTGGTCACGGCGCGCAGGTCACGACGCACCAACTCGGCCGCTCGGAGTTCCACGGGCCGGAAGTCGGAACGTAGGTCGGGGCGGGTGGGGAAGTCGGACAGTTCCGGACGGCGGCTCAGTTCCGATCTGGTGCCAACAGGGGAGAACCAAAATTGTAAGTTTAGGGGGGCCCACCTCGTTTTTTTTTTTTTTTTTTTTTTAATCCCTCTCTCTGGGTTGTATCCATTCGACCCCATTCAGCCTAATGTTTTAAGACTGTTATCCCCATCCAGGTGTCATTTTTTTTCCTGGCGAGCGGTAGCGAGCCACCATATTTAAAAAACATGTTTTGACAGCAGGCTAAATTTTAATTTTTTCGAAATAAAAATGTCTCCGACGAAGCCAGATTTCTCCATACAATGCTGGCTCGCTCTCGCTTATGTCTTATCAATTAAGTGTCTATCAATTAAGTATATATTAATTAAGTGTTTAAGTGTCTATCAATTAAGTGTCTATCAATTAAGTATCTATGAATTAAGTGTCTACACATTAAGTGTCTATATATGAAGTGTCTATCAACTATAGTGTCTATTAACGAAGTGTCTATCAATTAAGTGTCTATCAATTAAGTGTCTATCAATTAAGTGTCTATCAATTAAGTGTCTATCAATTAAGTGTCTATCACTTAAGTGTATCAATTCTCACCTGGTCAGCTCGTGTTTGAGGGCTAGGTCAGGTCGTGAAGCCGGGACGTGGAGGGAGGTGACTCGTAGGTCAGGTGGGGTCAAGAGGCGGGGGTCACGCAGGTCAGGCGGGGTCATGTAGCTGCAGGAAGTGTAGTGACCCGCTAAGGGATAGTCCATCTCTGAGGACCTGGGGAAGAACGGGTTAAGGTTACGGTGACGATTGTTAAGGGGACTTTATTATATTTATGTATTTATTCTTTATTACATATATATATATATATATATATATATATATATATATATATATATATATATATATATATATATATATATATATATATATATTCTGTATTATATAAAATTATATTTGTTTTAGTTTGCTCCCTAGACTTCTATAAAACTTCTAAAAAAAATAACATCCCAAGGACCCCATTTCGAGATAAACTTGTAAATTTTTTGGTCGAAAAATGTTTCGGCCGAAGGCCGGTTCCTCATAAAATTACAGGCTCGCTATCGCTTGCCAAGAATATATCGACACTTAAATGACACGAAAGGTTTTAAAATTGACAGAAATGGGGCGATAATTCTAAAAATCGACAATCCCATACAAATAATTTGTTAACCTTTTAAAGAGTATGACGCATTTTCACAGTCTATTCTGGCTACCATTAGACGATTTTATACTATTTAGGAAGGATCTGTGGGAATTATAAGGGTAAAGACTATCTCAATTATCTCTTTGACTTCTACAGTATAATTATACCCTTCCTAATCTGAATAAATTCGTAAACATTAAAAGAAATGCGTATCGGATCTTGAAAGGGTTAAGTAAAGGAGGGATCTGCTGGAGTCACAAGGATAATAATTGAGAGCGACTTACCCCTGCTAGAGGTCTTTTCTAAGCTATATATAAGCTTCGAATACTAGCCAGAAGAAACTGCCCAAATGCACCATGATCCTCAAAGGGTTAATTTTTTTTTTTTTTTTTTTTTTTTTTCTATATTCCAACTTACTTCCTCTCGGGCATAGGCTGAGAGCCTTAACATTCACCGCTTTACAATGAACAGTGAAGCCCGTGAGGTCTTGTTCCAGTCTAGGGAGTGAGACATGTGAAGTACGTAGAGTACAACGAGCACCTGCCATCTTGCCTTTACATGAGGCACGGTGCTCACTCATGGCCCGAAACGACCCCATCTCTGAAGCCACCTCGTTCCCGTGCTTCACTGTCTCATCCCGTACAGTCGGACTCTCACACTTACACACACACAACGCCACCTGTTGAGCAGATAACTCACCAGGCATTGCACCCCTATAGCATATTTTGAATATGGGAATATTCATACAGTGCTATTTAATCAGGGAACAATGAGGGTATTTTATTGACGTTTCGGTGGGCTTGTGGTAATGCACTGATACTAGGTACAGCACAAATTCCATCCCAATAATATCTTCCCATTGATACATCGGGATTTGAACCCGGGACCTTTGGATTACCAGGCCAGTGGCAAGACCACTCCACCACACCTCCCCTAATTAGCTATATTTCAGCTTAGGATGGAATTACTTAGGTTACTTAGATTACTTGAATTATGATAGGTTAGATAGGCTTGAGTTAGGATAAGTTAGGCTTTTGTTATGTTATAGGAGGCCTGATTTATGTACACTATTTAACCCTTTGAGTACCAGTGACGTGTGTTACATTTTAGTCTAGCTACGTTCAGACGATACTATGCAGCTTAAAAAGTATCTATGGGTGCTAAAAGAATTGGGTGAGATAGTTTGAAGCCTTATTATTGCTAGAGGTCCCTCCCAAGCTGAATAAAATAGTCTAATCATTGCCAGAATAAAATTAAAAAGACGTCGTCGGTACAGTAGGGGTTTAGTGGGGATGGGCGTATATATATATATATATTTTTTTTTTTTTTTTTTTTTTTTTTTTTAGTTTCATTCTTAAACATCCATCAAGCTTAAATAACACACCCCGCCAAGACCCTCCTTCAAGATAGATTTGTAAATTTTTCGGTAGAAAAAAGTCCCGGCCGAAGTCCTGTTACTCTTAAAATTACAAGTTCGCTATCGCTCGCCAGGAAAAATTCGACACCTAATTGACATGAAAAGTCTTAATATTGACAAAGAAATGGGGTGAAAAGTCCTAAAATCGCCAAACGAATGAGGCGAGCGTCTTAAAATCGGAAATCCAATGGGGCTAAACACGAGGGAGAAAGGGGGGTCCAGAAAAACCAGCCCTTCATCTCCCCTTACAATAAGATAAACCCGATCAACAAATACTAATGATAAACTATACTAGGACTAAAAGGGGTAAGATCAAATATATATAAGTAATTAACCATAACTTGGAGTGAAAGGGTTAAAGGGAGATGGGTCGTTTTTCTGGTCCCCCTTTCTCCCTCGTGTTAAGCCTCATTTGATTATTTGAGATTATAAGACGTTCGGCCCATTAGTTTGGCGATTTTAACAGCTTTCGTCCCATTTCGTTGTCAATTTTAAGACCTTTCGTACCATTTAGGTGTCGATTTTTTCCTGGCGAGCTATAGCGAGCCTGAAATTTTAAGAGGAACCGTCCTTCGGGCGAGACATTTTTCTACCGAAAAATGTACACATTTGTCTTGAAGGGGGGTCTAGGGGGTGTTTTACTAAGCTTGATGGAGGTCTAGCGAGGAAACTAAGAAATATAGGAATACATGAATTAATAGACCCCCAAAACGGCCCATTAAGATACATTATATCAATTTGAACACCACTTAGACTAAACGAGTTACAATTCAGGGTGTCAAACCGGAGCGATTATGTTTGAAGACTTGAAGGAATATGAGAAGGGGTACAAGAAAATTACCATGAAATACCATTGTTTTGGGCCATTTTATCGCTTCCTATGGCATTAGTTGAACTATAAACCATCATTTTATCTTTTGATTAAACCATAATTAACCCTTTCAAGCTCCACTACGCGTTTCTGTTCTGTTTCTGGCTACTATTAGACGATTTTATTCAGATTAGTAAAGGTATATGGAAGTCTAAAGGTTGATTGAGATAGTATTTACCCCTTTTAATACCCACAGATACTTCCAAAGCTTCATAAAATCGTCTAATGATAGCCAAAATAAAGTGCTAAGACGCGTAAGATCTTCAAAGGGTTAAGGGGAGATCTCCACTTGAGGGATTTTTTTCTTGACCTCTTTCTCCCTCATGTTTAGCCCCATTGCTTTTGATATTATAAAACGTTTGCCCGATTAGTTTAGCGATTTTAAGAACTTTCACCCCATATTAAGACCTTTCGTGCAATTCAGGTGTCGATTTTATCCTGGCGAGCGATAGCGAGCCTGTAATTTAAGAGGAACCGGCCTTCGGCCGGGACATTTTTCTACCGAAAAATGTACAAATTTATCTTGAAAGGGACTCAAGGGGGTGTAATTCTAAGCTTGATGGAGGTCTAGGGAACAAACTAAATACCTACCCTTAAGACTACAAATTATGGACTTGGCTTTCGTTTGACACCCTGTTCCAATAAATTAGATCAGTTAGTAACAGTAACTTTATATGATACACTTAGAATAGTTGACATAGCGAATATATACAGTATACACCCTATGAGGAGGAACACTTAGGGGAACCCACCTCGCTTTTTTTCTCTTTCTCTCCCTCTCTCTTTGGCTTGTATCCATTCGGCCCCACTCAGCCTACTGTTTTAAGACGCTTACCCCCATCCAGATGTCAATATTTACCTGGATGGGGGTAAACGTCTTAAAACAGTTGGCTGAATGGGGCCGAATGGGTACCAGCCAGAGAAAAGGAGAGAAAGATTAAAAAAAAGCCGGTGACCCCCTTAATTGGCTCTCTATAAAGTGCTCCTCCTCGTATGGTGTTAATCCGTGCAGTACCGGTGGTGTACTTTTAAGGGGAGGTATTTACTTTCTTCCCTAGACCTCCATCAAGCTTTAAATTACACCCCCTTGAGTCCCTTTCAAGATAAATTTGTACATTTTTCGGTAGAAAAATTTCCCGGCCGAAGGCCGGTTCCTCTTAAATTACAGGCTCGCTATCGCTCGCCAGGATAAAATCGACACCTGAATGGCACGAAAGGTCTTAATATGGGGTGAAAGTTCTTAAAATCGCTAAAGTAATGGGGCGAACGTTTTATAATATCAAAAGTAATGGGGCTAAACATGAGGGAGAAAGGAGTCAAGAAAAAAAATCCTCAAGTGGAGATCTCCCCTTAACTTTATTCTGGATACTATTAGACCATTTTGTTCAGTTTAAAAAGGTCCTCCAGCATCTAAAAGGCTTCATACTATCTCACTTAACCCATTTTACCACCACAGATCCTTTTTAAGCTGCACACAATCGTCTAATTATAGCTAGCATAGAATGAAAAAGACGTCGCCGGTACAGCAGGGGTTAATATGCAACAATAACACTATATTCTGTTTCTTTTCAACTGACGGTAAATTGCAAAGTTCCTACCAAGATGTCTCAGTTACTTTGAAGATTTGGTAGTGAAATATGGTGTTAATTATATAAACTTGGTCTTAGTATGATGCAGAGACATAGTGGTATATTATTATGTTTGACTGTACATCCTGTATGTTATCCCTGAAGAAACGCAGAATAAACTTTGGTTTGGTTTATAAACATTTGCTTGTGACGCCACAGTTATCAAGTCTTTTTATGCTTTTATTTTGCCACATTTCGAGTACTGCTCACCTGTCTGGTTGTCAGCAGCTGACTGCCATCTCAAGTTGCTTGACAGGTCGCTAAATTCCATCAGTTTTATTCTACCTCATTTGTCTCTTGATCTGTGTCATCGACGTAAAGTTGGTGCCCTTAGTCTTTTATTTAAAGTTTTTAACAACCCTCAGCATCCCTTACATGGGGTTCTGCCTGGGCCCTATGTCCGGGGGCTCGTGCAACTAGATTCACAAGCAATCTTAATGATCTTGCCATGAGCCGTGTTAATTTTTCTACTACACAGTTTTCACGGTGTTTTGTGCCGGCCATGGTTGACTTGTGGAATAAGTTGCCAAATGAGCTAGTCAATTCAGCTAATATCTCCATGTTTAAGTCTAGAGTTAATGCTTTTTTGCAACATTAATTCTAATTTTTAAACTTATTTTATTCTATTTTATTGTATTATATTTATGCTTGATATCCTCCACTGCATAATATGTTATCTGTGTTTAATATGTGTATATGTACAGTACAGTATACAGTATATGTTTTTATTTTTTCCTAAGTTGCCGTAGTCTCTCTCCAGTGCCTCCGGGTGTTTTGTGTGGATTGATCTTGATGGTGTTTCTGCACCCTGGTTGGAGACTTCGGCATCTCAATAATAATAATAATAATAATGGTTCTCTACTCTGCCTATGTGTCTTTCCCCACATAGTTAGATTAGCTAATGACAACAACGTGAACTCACCTGGTACATATAGAGGGAGGTTAATCACTTCTCTTTAACCTCCATGATGGTTCTGTCTCGTACCCCTCCCACTCGACTTTTAGAGAGGGGGGGGGGGGCTTAACTCTCCTCTTGGACAGTGGTATTCCCCTTCTTCTTCTTCTTCTTCTTCTTCTTGATCTGCTGAGTGGCTCTCTTCTCTGCCTGATACTCTGCCACGAGAGTTTTTATTTATTTGTATTAATATTTTTTGTTTAATATTGTCTCTCTTTTATATATGAGTTGGTTTATAAATGTATCTACTTAGTGTGTCCTTTCTCTGTCTGATATACTATTCCACGAGAGAGTTTGTTAGTATTTGTATTTGATTATGTTATATATTTTATCTTTTTTTATATATATATAGGTTGGTATAGCAATTGATTTACTTAATGTGTCCCTTCTCTTCCACGATAGTTATTATAGATTTGTATTAGATTTGTTGCTTATATTTCACCTTTTGTTATGAGTTGGTTTAGAAATTGATATCTTCCTGTTATTTTATTGGTTTGTTTTATGGGATGGTTTAGACATTGGTTATATCCTCCTGCGAGTGATTTGGATGTTCCACTCGGTTTCTAGGTTTTCGTTATTGTCTCGTGTATAAATTAATAGTTTTGTTTTAAGTTGAATGGGCTCTGAGGTTCACTGACATTTACTGACAGTGATGTTATTAGTTTAGGACGCCATTGTTCTGTCTTAATCTAATATAACACCCCCGTCTTTCATTTTCTTTCGTCTATAGTCTTCTCTCTCGATCTGATTGTCTCTGATGTGCAATACTCGGTCAATTCCCATCAACACGAATAGCTTGGTCACTTCTCAAGACGAAACTAAGGTGCCATTAGTTTATCGATTTTAAGAACTTTCGCCCCATTTCTTCGTCAATGTTAAGACCTTTCGTGCCATTTAGGTGTCGATTTTTTCCTGGCGAGAGATAGCGAGCCTGTAATTATAAGACACAGAGACCATCAGACACAAAGAACACGGGACTAAAATTGTAATCTTACATAAAGGTCCCCATGGAATATCACACGCAAAGGACAGATTTCCCACTTCAAGGATTAATGATCACTCTAGTACACACCCCGATTAGAGACCTCGAAACCCACAAGCATTGGTATGGAACAGGAACCAGACAGAACCGAAGGAGGACCAGTCACGGAACTTGAAATATCGACCGTCCATTGCGAGTCTCCCAATATTTTTTATTTATTTATTTTTTGCACTATAAACTCCCAAAATTTCACTTTATCCGTTGCGAGGACCTTCAGATATATCCCCGTAAACGCTGCTAGTCTCCCAAATGTTTCTCCTTTCCTCCCTGTATCCGCTGCGAGTCTCCCAAACGTCTCTCCTTTCTTCCCTGTATCTGCTGTGAGTCTCCCAAATGTCTCTCCTTTCCTCCCTGTATCCGCTGCAAGTCTCCAAACGTCACTCTTTACCTCCCTGTATCCGCTGCGAGTCTCCCAAACGTCTCTCCTTTCCTCCTTGTATCTGTATCGAGCCCCCGAGATATTCCCTTTGTCCACTGCCGGCCCCCCAAATGTCCCCTTGTGATGCGGTTCCGCCTGTCGCACTAAATTGGCGGAACCCAGCCGACGAGAACAGCAGACAGTCGGCATCCCCGCAGCCTCCGCGCAGACCCCGCCCCCTTCATCTTCCGGAATCCAATGGGAGGGCCTGTGGGATCCCGGCGACCAATAGGAGCGCCCGGGGCCCTCTGATTGGCTCCTCCGGTAAACATGGAGAGTAATCTTGGTTGCAACAGGAATGGTTGCGGCTTTATACGGTGGTGGAGTGGATCATTATTAGTCCACTGAGTTACAAAAGATCACACTTTAAATTAACCCCCTTCAGCACGATGACGTACTTTTCATCTTATTCTGGTTACCATTAGACGATTTTCTTTAGCTCTAGGACTCAAAGGGGTAAATACGATCTCAATACACCCTCTGAATAACATAGGTCCTTTTTAATCTGTATAAAATCGTCTAATTTTAGCCTGAATCAAAGGTAAAAAGCGGCCTTAAGGGATTAGTGGTTATATTGTGGTCGACTTATCTATCTATATATTTATTTATTTTATAGTAACCTCGCTAAACCTCTACCAAGCTTTAAAAAAAACACACCCTAGACCCCCAGGGGTTCAAGATACATTTGTACATTTTTCGGTAGAACAAAATTCCGGCCGAAGGCTGGTTCCTCCTAGAATTACAGGCTCGCCAGGAAACAAACGACACCTAAATGGCACGAAAGGTCTTTATATTGACAAAGAAATGGCATGAAAGGTCTTAAAATCGCCAAACTTATAGAACGATCGTCATTGATTTATAATTTTTCTAGTTTCCTCCCTAGACCTCCATCAAACTTAAAAACAAAACAAAACTAGGATCCTCCTTCAAGGTAAATGTGTACATTTTTCGGTAGAAACAGTTTCCCGGCCAAAGGCCGGTTCCTCTTATAATTATAGGATCGCTATCGCTCGCCAGGAAAAAATCGACACCAAATTGACACGATAAGTTTTAAAATTAACAACGAAATGGAGCTAAAGGTGTTGCAATCGCCAAACTAATGGGCCGAACGTCTTAACATGTCAAAACTAATGGGGCTAAACACGAGGGAGAAAGGGGTCCAGAAAAACGACCCATCCCCCCCCCCCCCCCTTAACACACGATTTCAATAATGAATATAAACACCATGTGAGGAAGAGAACTTTAATTAACCCCTTGAGGATTATGACGCATTTTGACAGTTTATTCTGGCTAGCATTAGACTATTCCACTCAGTTTAGGAAGGAACTGTGGGAGTCAGAGGGGTTAATTGGGATACTTTTGACCCTTTTGACTGCGAGAGGGCCTTCCAAAACTGAATAAAATCGTCCAATGATAGCCAAAGTATACTATCAAAATGCGTCATAATCCTGAAGGGGTTGTTGTTGTTGTTGTTGTTGTTCCCCAAGCTGCCTGGCCGAACAGCCCCAAGGCCCCGAGCAATTCCAAGGCCATAACCGAGCGCCCCCACAGAACCCTCCCTGCCGACCACAATAAAGCCTGGGTGACCGAAGCCACTCCATGGCGGGGAGCTGAGGAGGGTGCGGAAACGCCCGGGAAACCAAAGCCCCACCCAGGGCCCTGTGCCCCTCAGCAATTATGAAGAGAAAGTTGAGGGGCAAGGGAAAAATGTGACGCTTTGGCTTCCAATCTTGGTAGATTGGGAGGTCAATCCACGGAAGAGACGCCGTCACTTGAGATATAGAAACTATATAAGTAAAAGGAACAGTCAGAGTAAGCTATGGGTATGGCAGAGATCGCTCAGTTCTCACTCTGATAGACCACCCCATCACCAATCGCCCATCATCCTGAAGGGGTTAATGTCAACGGCTCACATAATACCTTCATCAGGCTTCCTTTGGCCCGATGAAGCTATTGTATATGCGAACGTTGTCAATAAGGGGAGATGGGTCGTTTTTCTGGGCCCTCTTCTTCCTCATGTTTAGCCCCATTCGTTTTCAGATTTTATGACGTTTGGCCCATTCGTTTGGCGATTTTAAGACCTTTCATCACATTTCTTTGTCACTATTAATACTTTTCGCGTCATTTGGGTGTCGATTTTTTCCTGGCGAGCGATAGCAAGCCTGTAATTGAAGAGGAAAGGGCCTTCGGCCAGGACATTTTTCTACCGAAAAATATACAAATTTATCTTGAAAGGGGGTCGAGGGGGTGTAATTTTAAGCTTGATGGAAGTCTATGGAACAAACTAAAAACCTCCCGTTAAGGAAGGATACATGGTAACTAAAAGGACTAAATTGCGATAGTCTGTAGCCTTTTGAATTGGTTGACCACTTGCGAGTTTCAGGCTATAAGGAAGTTGGAGCCGTAGACATCGATATTAAAGAGAAATGCGATAATAAGGTGGGGTTTTTGATGGATTAAAGCTGTGATAAATTTGGTTGTATGCATATATGAATGTATATTAATTTGGTTGTATGCATATATGAATGTATATTAATTTGGTTGTATGCATATATGAATGTATATTAATTTGGTTGTATGCATATATGAATGTATAGTAATTTGGTTGTATGCATATATGAATGTATAGTAATTTGGTTGTATGCATATATGAATGTATAGTAATTTGGTTGTATGCATATATGAATGTATAGTAATCGTATTTTAGCTGATAATTCTGCTAAATATGGACGGCCACGGCTCCAACTTCCTCATAGACCAAAACTCGCAAGTGGTCAATTGGATTTATTTGGCCGGCTTTATTTATTATTTTATTTTATTTTAACTACATCTAGTGGATTTTATTAGTGGGAGATTTCCACTTCAGGATTTTTTTTGGCACCTTTCTCCCACATGTTTTGCCCCATTGTATTTTTTTTTTTTTTAGATTTTAAGACGTTCGCCCCATTAGTTTGGCTATTTTAAGAACTTTCGCCCCATTTTTGTCAATTTTAAGAACTTTCGTGCCATTTAGGTGTCGATTTATTCCAGGTGAACGATAGCGAGACTGTAATTTAAGAGGAACTGGCCTTAGGCCAGGAAATTTTTCTACCGAAAAATGTACAAATTTATCTTGAAAGGGGTTCAAGGGGGTGTAATTTTAAGCTTGATGGAAGTCTATGGAACAAACTAAAAAAAAAATAACCCCCATAACCCCTTCAGCCCATGACGCGTTTTTATCTTTGATTCTGGCTAAAATGAGACGATTGTATGCAGCTTAAGAAGGACCTGTGTTACTAAGAGGGTTTATTGAGATCGTGTTTACCCATTTGAGTCGTAGAGGTAGATTATAAACTATAGAAAATCGTTTAATGGGAACCAGAATATGATGAAAATTACGTCATGGTGGTGAAGGGGTTAAGGGAGGGCATGTGGTAACTAAAAGGTTTAATTGCGATAGTCTGTAGCCTTATTAATTGGTTGACGTCCTTCCTAAGCTGAATAGAATCCCTTAATAGTTGCCAGAATCTAATGAAAAGGATGTCACCGGTACTGAATGGGTTAAATGTGTCACTTAAAGATAACAAGTGGCAAGATCTTAAATACCGTCAAAATGGTGGTCAAGCTTTCGCGTATCTTTGTGTATTATTGTTATCACTGCTATTATTATTATTACTATTATTATTATTATTATTTGTAGTAGTAGTAGTAGTAGTAGCAGTAGTAGTAGTAGTAGTAGTAGCAGTAGTAGTAGTAGTAGTAGTCATTATATCAATTACTTAAGGAAAAATTTAAACATGAAAAAAAATCGCCTGAGTTGAAGAGGAGGTGTGAGAACTGTGGTGCTTCACTGGGTATTGATTATTACTCTCTCTCTCTCTCTCTCTCTCTCTCTCTCTCTCTCTCTCTCTCTCTCTCTCTCTCTCTCTCTCTCTCTCTTTATGTATATATGCCGATATATATATATATATATATATATATATACTGTGTATACAGTATATATATATATGCGTGTGTTGTTAAACTCGCAGGAAAAATGAAACAACAGAACACCAAGCTTTCGTCTATTCTCTCAATACATCTTCAGGGTATAAGGAAGAATAAATTTATACTGGTTATTTCTGGGTGTGCTTCGGACACTTTATCTGTTACGTCTCAAAGTCTCGGTAAAAGATTGCATGTGTATCTAGTACCTCGCGGGAACTACTTGAAGAAATCAGTGTAGAGCCGCGATGAAATATGACATGAGGAATACAACCGTCGCCAATCCGAAGGCGAATTTGGCCACCTTGAGAATACGACCTTGACGACAGGCCTGCTTATCCTTCTCCGTCTCGGCCAGGAAATATATATAGGCTGGGACTTTCCTGCCGTGAGTCCAATTCTGAGTTTGGGGTCTATTGCAAGCGACCAGGTGTGTGGTGATGATTAGAGACAGGTATACTATGTCGAAGACGAACCACACATCGATGAGCTTGAGGTAGGGGGTCTTGGGCAGAGTAGAGGCTGTTTCGGTGTACAGGGAGATCAACACCAGGAGTGTGGTTAGACTCATGCCACCTCGCTCAGGGAAACTCTCCACTGGTAGGAAGAGCGTACCATACCTGTGGTGGATAAAGAAGAGTGTACCGTACCTGTGATGGACAAAGAAGAGTGTACCGTACCTGTGATAACCAAAGACTAATGTAATGTTGAATAGCGTACCGTACCTGTGATGGTGATAGAAAACGCAATGCCATGGGTATTTATGGGTAACTAAAAAAAATGTAAACTGTAATATATATATATATATATATATATATATATATACGGTACACAACCTACTTTACCTAAACCTAACTATGCTAACTCAACCTAGCCTATCCCAACCTTAACCTTAAGTTTAACCACAACGTACCCAATGCCAAGTAGTAGAGCGGTGGGTATGTAGGTTGCCCACACATGGTACTCGCTGCGTCTCTCCAACCCCAGGGTGAGGTTGAAGCCCCCCAGGCCCCTCCTCAGCTGGCACCTCACCACCTCGTATTCCACCAGGCCCCCTAGACACTCCACCACCCGCGAGGACTCCGATACTCGCACCTTCGCCAGTTGCGTCATCTGATGGAGTTTAAGCTTTTTGAGGATCATGGCACGTTTTGACAGCTTATTCTGGCTATAATTTGACGATAAATATACGTCTGTATTACCAAAAGATTTCGACCGATTTCCAGAATGTTTAGAGAGTTAGTGTAAAGATTGTTTTTCCTCGAGTGTACTGTACCTACAGTAAGTTAAGAGAACTCTGTAGATGTTCAGTCTTATGGTTGCAAGTGAACAATATATCAACATTATTATTATTATTATTTTTATTATTTTTATTATTTGTTATTATTATTATTATTATTATTATTATTATTATTATTAGTATTATTTTTATTAATTGTTATTAATATTGTTATTGTTATTATTATTACTATTATGATATTGTTTGCTTTATTATCATTATTTTATTATTATTATTATTATTATTATTATTATTATTAGTATTATTAGTATTATTATTAGTATTAGTATTATTATCATTGCACCCATTGACCTACCATGATCTGAACATCACACTGCTGTCTATCAAAGGGGTACATCCGTAGATTAAAGTGACAGAAGGACAACACCGCCGCCCCCACCGTCAGCACCAGGGGGTTCTCCGCCCCCAAGTACTGCATGTGAACTGCAAAGAAATTACTATGTCAGATTCCCATTACAATATAAAAAAAAAAAAATAAATAATAATAATAATCGTGTACAATTAAACACTCAATTTTTATAGTGTATGGTGTTCTTGCAGTTTATTTCTATGTATCTATCTATCTATCAATCTATCTATCTATCTATCTATCTGTCATTCTATCTACCCTATCTATCTACCCTATCTATATATCTATCTATCTATCTACCCTATTTATGTATCTATCTATCTACCCTATTTATGTATCTATCTATCTACTAACCTCCACTGACGGTTGACCCTGGGCCGGATCTCTTGACCTTCAGGTTGTCCCCCAGGTCTTGTTCGGTCAGTGTACCCCGCACCACCCTTACCCTGGGCTGCCACACCTGTAATACACATGACGCACCTGTAATAGTCTTTGTTGTATACCTGTAATACACATCACACACCTGTATTAGTCTTTGTTATATACCTGTTATTGTGCATTGCCACATCTGTTATTATTACCACTTTTGTCAACATCACCACACCTGCCACCATTATCATCCTGAGCTGCCACACTTGTAATAGACACCAAACACCTGTATCAGTCTGTCATACACCTGTCACTCTCTACACCCTGGGCTGCCATACTTGTAATACACACCACACACCTGTATCAGTCTGACATACACCTGTCACTTTCAACACCCTAAGCTGCTACACTTGTAGACACACATCACACACCTGTATTAGTCTGAAAAACACCTGTCACTCTCAACAAATGTTTAGGTGAATATCAGGCACTTGCCACTTCCATACACCTAGCATACTGACCACCCCTCAGAGCAATTCTGATCCAAGCAAGAATTCATACCAAACCAAAACTCACCTCCTGGCCAGGTATGAGAACGACTTTGGTGAGCATCCCCTCGGTATCATTCAGGAGGTGGCGAAACTCGAGGCGTTCGTCTGTCCAGCTGAGGGTGAGGATGGCGTTGAGAGCGAGGGTGGAGGCCAGGAGATCCGTGTTGCTGATGTCCGTAACCTCCACCTCCACGGACATCTGGAGCGGGATCTTGGGAGGCATGGCATTGAGGTAGCCAGGCGGAGCGATGCATGTGAAGCAGTCCTTTTCGTCGGAGCCATCGCTGCAGTCGAGGACATTGTCGCATCGCTGAGAGAGTTGTATGCAAGAAGAATCTGTACATGTGAATTTATTTTTAGAGCAGGTACTAAGAACAAACGTTGCAGTATTGTTGATGGTGTTGCTGCAGATCTCTGAGTGTAGTTTCCAAGGCTGGCGCCCCAAGGGAGTGTTTTGAAAGGAAGAACAGGCTATGGAATTCCAGCCATCATTTTCTTGCCTCATGCACCAAGCCTCAATGAATTTGTCCCACATTATACGATAAAGACCATATCCATGAAAGTAAACACTGCTGCTGTTACCTTCATCATGGGTGACTTGTCTCACTACAAAGTTGAGCTCCTGCGTCCATCTTGGCCCTCCAGATGGACAAAGACCTAACAGATGTAAGGGTTGTGGTGGCCTGGTGTAGCGACCAACAAAACAAAGTTCACTGTCACTGCTCTCACCATGCCACCGCCCGACTTGATTTTGAGCCACTGGGTAAGTTTCCTCACTTGCTGGGTAATTCTTCATCCGGGGCTTCAGCATGCTATAGAGGTTCTCTCCAGTGTCGTCACTAGTGGCTGTTTCACTGGTTTCATTTATGAATGCCCCCAGCCAGACGCTAACTCCCTCTGAGTAAGCGTTACTGCACTGGCTGCGGAAAAGTGTTAGCAACTGAGTTACTCGATGGATTTCTTCTTCATCACGCGGAGTTGCCATGTCCATCCCAATTCGCTGCAAGAATGTTTGCGAGTCAAACCAGGACATCATGCTGGTGAATAAGAAGAGATTTCCTTCAGTAAGACTTTTCTTATTGTCACAAGGCCCATTATAGTGACTCGTGACCGTACCCGTTTCATTGTGAATGACCCAATCAATATTATCAGAGTTAAGTAGAGCAGATGCTTCATCTTGTTGTTGACAATTGGCCCACCTTTGTAGCTGGGAGGAGTTGAGGGCAAATGGCCAGATAGTGAGACTTGTGAGGTGGCCCACAAAAGCCTGGTTGCTGATGAAGCCGCCATCCATCTCGTCTTGCTCTTGCCCCACTACTAGGGAACCATTGAGGGGTAAGGGAGGATTGTCACCCTTCAAACTTTGTTCTTGGCCGGCCACCCAGAGTGCTGTCTCCTGAGGCTGCACCACTAGACAGGTTGGGTACCACCACAGGGGCGCAACCTCCACACTGTGTTGCAGGTTCACACCCATGTAGTCCACCTCCACACCCTCGGGACGTATGACTGGATAAAAAACAAAAACATGATCAGACATTTAGACAATTTTGTGGCGCTCTCCTGTTTTTCATTATGCATATATATCCTATGTGATTGATGTATGTGATGAGTTTCATGTTGATAGGAAAAATTATTTAACAGCCAGTGCGTGTACAGTTACTTTAATATGTCAATATGTATAATTGTATTTACATTTGGAAAAATGAGGTACAGTCAAACAATCACAGATCTCAGAGAGTGACATGAAATGGTTACCAAACACTCAACAATATCAAAGAGAGCGGCATAAATCTGAGACTCACAGACATGAATAACATCGTCGTTGGCAGCACTGACGGCGTAGCTGACGAGGCAACTGAGCTCCAGGAAAGTGAGGACCCTGAACCACAGACAGAGGGTGAAGGACTGTAGGGTCTTAGGGGCAGCTGAGGGCAGGACCTCACCCAGCTGTACTGACAGTCGGGTGTGGTTGTCGTACAGTTTAGGGGATAGCTGGAACACTCGATCTGGAAGTACAAGAACTTATCAACTCTGTGTAAGCAGAGTGGTATCGCCTCCCCCTCCCCCCCCCCCCCTCCCCCCGAATAGTGGTACCCTGCTGGCAAAAATGTCTGTCGTTGTCGTCCGTCTGTTCGAAACTCATCCTAGACCGTTTGACGGATTTTCACCAAACTTCACACGTACATTCGGTGGGTGAATGCGTCAGTCAAAAATAAAAATAAATATTTGAACTCCCTTAATAGTTATGGCCCTAGGTAAATAAAATAATGTTTAACCCCTTCCAGGGGGGTAGGACTGACGCCGAAAAATTTACAAATTTATCTCGAAGGGGGGTCTTTGGGGTATTAATTTTAGCTTGATGGAGGTTAACGGGCCAATTATTACAAATATATATTCCGGCAATAATATAAAATGCATAAATGAATAAGATAACGTCCCCTTGAACTTCTTTATACGTGAGGTGAGGTGTTGTATACTACATAACATCCGTATAATGGCAGTGCCAGTATCATCTTTATCCATTGTTACGCTTAGTCCAGTGCCATAACATTAATTAAGGGGGCCAACTTCCTTATTTGTTTCTCTTTCTCCCTCTCTCTCTGGGTTGTATCCATTCGGCCCCAATCAGCCTAATGTTTTATGACGTTTATCCCCATCCAGGTGTTGATTCTTTCCTAGCCAGTGGTAGCAAGCCAGCATATTAGTAAAACAAATGTTGACAGCAGGCTAAATTTGTACATTTTTCGATAGAAAATTGTCTCCAACGAAGCCGGATTTCTCCCTACAAGGCTGGCGAGCGATATCGATACCTGGATGAGGATAAACGTCTTAAAACAGTATGCTGAATGGGGCCGAATGGATACAAGCCAGAGAAAGAGAGAAAAGGAGAGACAAAAAGCAGGTGACCCCCCTTAAACAATTGGTCCTTTATCTCACCACAGCGGCTGCATTGAGGAAGGCACAGCAGCACCATCAGTAACAGCAGCAGGGTACAACTGCGGCAGGGGGCCATAGTGCAGCTGTAGGGAAACGTCAGTAATCCTGTTGTCGCTTGCTTTCCTTTGTACAGTCACCAGCAAACAACCTGAGCGTCTCCACAACCCTTCAACTGTCTTATTTATTTTGTAAGACAGGATCGCACCTGAAGTAAAACAAAATATATATATATATATATATATATATATATATATATATATATATATATATATATATATATATATATATATATATACACACACCTACACCTATACACACACACACTCATACTCACACACAGACTCACACACACACACACACACACACACACACACACACATGCTCACACATATATACACATACATATACATAATAATCAATTGGTCTATAATACGTGTACAGTCGCGCTAATAAGTGATGTTTCAGCACCAAGTATGTTTTGATTAATAATTGGTATCAGCCCTGTCTAAGCTTCATTTCTTCAAATCGAATGAAATATACAAACATATTCTCACACTTACCCGCCCTATTCAACACCTGACAGACATTAATACAGCACAGTAGGAGCTAAACATAATGACAGCCGGGACATGACTTATTAGCTTGACCGTACCGACTCACTGACAGGTAATAATAGCACTGTTATTATACTGTATTGCTCTCGTGGTTATATACTGAGTTGCTATAGTGGTATAAGTATGGTTGAGTCAAACGTTTAGGGTTTTATCAATATTGCTCAGGGTCGAACAAACAAACACTTTTTTGTGAATTGATTGCTCTATACGGCAGCTGAGAAGGGGGGATTAATCGTGTAAACACACACGCACACACACACGCACACACACACACACACACACACACACACACACACATAGAGACTATTACACTTATTATTCGCCCCACTTTGACTCCTTCTTTTGCCTTCTGTATTCCACGCACTACATGTAAAGGGAGATTTCCATTTGAGGGATACTTTTGTGGACCCCTTTCTCCCTCATCTTTAGCCCCATTGCTTTTGAGATTTTAAGACGTTCGCCCCATTAGTTTGGCTATTTTAAGAACTTTCGCCTTATTTCTGTCAATTTTAAGACCTTTTGTTGCCATTTAGGTGTCGATTATTTTCCTGGCGAGCGATAGCGAGCCTGTAATTTAAGAGAAGGCCGGGACATTTTTCTACCAAAAAATGTACAAATGTATATCAAAAGGGGGTCTTGGGGGTATTTTTATAAAGCTTGATGGGGGTCTAGAAAGCAAACTAAAAATCTCCCCTTAACTCTTAGAAAGATCGAATGACGCATTTCTGTTCTGTTTCCTGGCTAGTATTAGATACATTTATTCAGATTAGGAAGGGCGTATGGGAGTCAGAGGGTTAACTTAGCTAGTCTTTACCCTTTTGATACCCGCAGATGTTTCCAAGGCTACACGCAATCGTCTATACTCTGTTTCATTTCAGCTGGCGGTAAATTGAATCCCTTGCGAGTTTCAGGCTATAAGGAAGTTGAAGCTGTAGACATCGATATTAAATAGAAATGCAATAATAATGTAGGTTTCTCATGGATAAATGGTATGTTGAGTCGGGTTTTATGTATTCATATATGTACTACGGCCGTATTTTAGCTGTCAATTCTGTTAAATATCGTTGTCTGCAGCTCCAACTTCCTTATAGAACGAAACTCTGCATCCTATTAACCCCTTCTGTACCGCGGCCGTATTTCTATTTTTGTTCCAGCTATATTTATGGGCCGGTTTTCTGGACCACTTTCTCCCTCATGTTTAGCCCCATTAGTTTTCAGATGTTAAGATTTTTGCCCAATTAGTTAGTCGATTTTAAGACCTTTCGCCCCATTTCTTCGTCAATATTTAGACTTTCGTGCAATTTAGGTGTCGATTTTTTCCCTGGCGAACGATAGTGAGCCTGAAATGTTGGAAGAACCGGCCTACGGCCGGGAAAATTTTCTACCCAAAAATGTACAAATTAATCTAGATGTTTTTTTTTTATTTGATGGAGGTGTAGGAAGGAAACTAAAAAAATAATGTATACATGCAAAAAACGCCCAAAAAGTGAACCATTAAACGAAGCTGTGCAGTTTCAGAAGGATCTGTGGTGGTAAAAAGGGTTAAGTGAGATAGAACGAAGCCTGGTAATTCCTGGAGGCACTTTTTAAACTGAATAAAATCGTCTATTAGCAGCCAAAATCGTTGAAAGGGTGTCGCCGGTACAGCAGGGGTTAAGACCAAGTTTATATAATTAGCACCATATTTCACTACACAATCTTCCAAATAACTGAGAAATCTTGATGGGAACTTTGCAATTTACCGTCAGTTGCAAATAAACAACAGGGTATATTGATAGCCAGAATCAACTGCCACACCGCGTCCTGATCCTCAAAGGGTTAAACTCCTTACTATATCTCCTTGTTGATCTTGGATGGCGTTACTGAGCCTATGTACAGTAAGCTTTAGAGTCAAGTAAACAAAACACAAAGACAAGATCCGGGTCGCCAGCTAACCATTTAACTCCCACAGCTTCTTCCTAAGCTGAACTAAATCGTCTAATGATAACCAGAATACAATAAAAAACACACACACACACACACACACACACACACACACACACACACACATATATATATAATGTAATGGTAAACAAACCGCCTATAAGTTGTGGAATGGATGAGGGGCGGGATTCGAACCAGTGACCTGCTGAGCCCATGGAAGTCCTGCCTACACTGTTAGAGTCAGAGGAGAGGGACTTGATGTAACGATAGTAGTGGGTGTACGTGTGTGTGTGGGGGGGGTGGGGGGGGGAGTGTGTAGGTATGTGTGGGAGGGGGGGGGGGGGGGGTGAGCGAGTGTGTAGGTGGGTGAGTGTGTATGGGGGGGGGGGGGAGTAGGTATGTGGGGAGGGGGGGGGGGAGGGGGGGGTGAGCGAGTGTGTAGGGGGGTGAGTGTGTATGGGGGGGGGGGGGGGGGTGTAGGTATGTGTGGGAGGGGGGGGGGGGGGGGGGGGGGGGGGGGGAGCGAGTGTGTAGGGGGGTGAGTGTGTATGGGGGGGGGGGGGTCTATGTGTGTGCATTTGTATATGTAAGTATATAGGGTACATATCGTGAACATGGTAATCAATCTTTCTCCTTGTATTATCTAGAATGGTACACTCGGATACCATAGTTCCATCCCACCCAACTTCACCTATTTCTAATTATGGAAGTATATCTCTGGAAACGAATATGTGAATATGATTGTCTTTAAATTGAATACAAATCTATATATACCATTTATTGAAAAGCAAGTTCTATCCACAAAGCAATCCAGATAATAATAATAATAATACCACAAACAAACACCCAGAGAAAGTCCAGGGATTCTTAGGAGTGGTATGCTTAACCCCTTCTGTACCGGTGACGTCTTTTTAATGATATTCTTGCCATGTTTACATGATTTCGTGCAGTTTAAGAAGTATCTGAGGTATAGCAAAAAGGGTTACATGAACTAGTGTGAGGCCTAATAATTACTGGAGGCCCTTTTTAATCTGAATAAAATCGTCTAATAATAGCCAGAATAAAGTTATGAGGTCGGCTCGGTAGTGAAAGGGTTAAGGGGAGATCTCCACTTGAGGGATTTTTTCTTGACCCCTTTCTCCCTCATGTTTAGCCCCATTGCTTTTGATATTATAAAACGTTTGCCCCATTAGTTTAGCGATTTTAAGAACTTTCACCCCATATTAAGACCTTTCGTGCCATTCAGGTGTCAATTTTATCCTGGCGAGCGATAGCGAGCCTGTAATTTAAGAGGAACCGGCCTTCGGCCGGGACATTTTTCTACCGAAAAATGTACAAATATATCTTGAAAGGGACTCAAGGGGATGTAATTTTAAGCTTGATGGAGGTCTAGGGAACAAACTAAATACCTCCCCTTAAACATTTCTTTCCTCTCGCAGCGCTTGATACCGAACGAATATTGTGGGAATGAGTGTTGTTTACGGATATTAGATGGATTGGCACTCCCATTTCTGAAGCTAGCGTCATTTTTCAAGCTATTTCGTCCATAAACGGCGCTGCGAAGGTGAAGAATTGCTTTCGGGGGAGATGGGTCGTTTTGCTGGTCCCCCTTCTTCCTCATGCTTATCTCCATTAATGTTCAGATGTTAAGACGTTCGCCCCATTAGTTTGGCGATTGTAAATCCATGGCCCCCTGTGTCGACATTTTTGATACTATAAGCTTCTCTCGGGATTCGAACCCAGGCCGAACAGGATGCCACGTCGGTGAATAGAGCTTAAGGGGAGATTTTCACTTGAGTTTTATATTTTTACCCCCTTCTCCCTCATGCTTAGCCTGATTAGTTTTGATATTTTAAGACGTTCGCCCCATTAGCTTGACAATATTAAGAACTTTCGCCCCATTTCTGTCAATGTTAAGACCTTTCGAGGTGTGGTGGAGTGGTCATGCCATTGGACTGGTAATTCAATGGTCCCGGGTTCGAATCCCGATGTATCAATAGAAAGGTATTATTGGGATGGAATTTGTGCTGTACCCAGTATCAGTGCATTACCACAAAGCCCACCGAAACACCAACAAAATACCATCATTGTTCCCCGATTAAATAGCACTGTATGAATATTCCCATATTCAAAATGTGCTACAAGGGGGCAATGCCTAGTGAGTTAATTGCTCAATAGGTAGCGTTCTGAGAGTGAGAGTCAAAGTTTATAGGGGGTGAGATAGTGAAACACTGGGGCGAGGCAGCTCCAGAGATGGGGCTGCTTCGAGCCGTGGGTGGGCAACCGGGCCCCATGCATTTTGCAAAGGCAAGATAGGAGGGGGCTGGTTGCATCTCAAAGTGCTTCACATGTCTCACTCCCTAGACTTGAACGAGACCTCACGGGCTTCACCGTTCAATGTACGGTTGAATGTTCAGGCTCAGCCTATGCCCGAGAGGGAGTAGTTGGAATATAGAAGACAAAAATCCTATGAAGCGATAGCGAGCCTGTAATTTAGGAGGAACCGTCCTTAGGCCCGAGACATTTTTTTTACCGAAAAATGTACACATTTATCTTGGGGATGTTTTTTAAAGGTTGATGGAGGTCTAGGGAGGAAACTAAATACATATAAATACATAAATAAATTGAGCAATAAATAAACTCTTCCCCCCTTAACCCCTACAGTACCGGCAAAGTCCTTTTAACCTTATTATGGCTGCTGTTAGACGATTGTATTCAGCTTAAAAAGGGCTTCCAGCGATTACCGGGCTTCGAACTATCTCACTTAACCCTTTTTACTGCGACATATCCTTCCTAAACTGCAAAAAAATCGCGTAAATATATCTAGAAAAAACATTGAAAAGACGTCACCGGTACAGAAGGGGTTAATGGATAATTATAGTGTTGTTGTTGTTGTTGTTGTTCTTGTTGTTGTTCTTGAGGGTGCTTCAATTATGTCTTACTTGATCATGACGAATGTGTGTGGGGGGGGGGGGGGGGGGAGAGAGAGAGAGCCTGAAGTAAGGGAGAGAGGGAGGGCGGCCATCTTTGTCTTCGGAAGCCATTTTGGAGCCTATAAAAAAAATTGGGTACCAGCGACGTCTTTTCCTATTTGATTTCAGCTACATCTAGATTATTTTTATTAAGCTTAGGAAGGATATATTATGGCAGCTGAAAGGATGAATTAAGATAGTCTGTATAGCCTTGTTATTGGTAGACATCCTTCCTAAACTGAATAAAGTTGTCTAATAGTTGCCAGAATCGGATGAAAAGGACGTCCCTTGTAGATGATGGGTTAAGTGTCAGACAATGAGGTGGTATCTCCATTTTGATCGTGTAGAATTAAGACCCCAAGCCCACACTATACTGTACATCATCAAAGGCATAGACAATATGAACTGTAGTTAAATACTTCATTATCGACCAGTCTAATTACACGCGGGGAAACGGTTGCAAAATTATTGGTAAATCTTTTAACTCACACGAATCTAAGAATTTCTTCTTCAAACGAGTTGTCAACTTGTGGAATGGGCTTCCCCGAGACGTTATAGACTGCATCACCGTTGATTCTTTTAAACTTCGCCTAGACAAATATCTTGCATCAAACCCGCGACTGACTGCGTTTGTAAATTAATAACTTTATTATATTCCCCCATCAGATTCATCACAGGCTTATTGCGTTTATATATTGCTAAGACGTTACTCTCTTTTTCCCAGATATACGAAAGATCCTTATAACTGTGTTATGTTACTAACCCATCTGTCCCCTACTAACTTCCTAGTCCTGCCACGGACATTAGTTCCAGGGCAGTGGTTTCCTTTCCAATTTTCCCTTACCCACTCTAAACCACTGTTTGGACACTTGATCCACAGTGTTTTGGAGGACAAGCAGCCTAGAGGGGTCACTATACCTGTTGTTGCTTGATTTCCCTTGTACTCCTTTGTACTCCTTTATATATCTTGTACCAGAAATGCCCAATGTTTGTTATGAGTGTGGATATATTGGAGTGTGGGTGAGTGTGGGTATATTGGAGTGTGGGTGAGTGTGGGTATATTGGAGTGTGGGTGAGTGTGGGTATATTGGAGTGTGGGTGAGTGTGGATATATTGTAGTGTGGGTGAGTGTCGGTATATTGTAGTGTGGGTGTGGGTGGGTATATTGGAGTGTGGGTAAAGGCTAATGACACCAGTGGCCCCAATATGGCGGAGGTTGGCTGATCCCTGTTACTATAGGGTCACTCCTGGCACCTATTAATCTATACCCTCTTACAACCATCACTTGTATCAATATTTACCATCATACTAATTGCTCTTACCCCACTCTCTCTCTCTCTCTCTCTCTATCTATCTATCTATCTATATATCAATCTATCTATCTATATATATATATATATATATATATCTAACTATCTGTCTAACTATCTGTCTATCTCCCAGTCTATCTATCTATCTATCTATATTATCCTATCCACCAGTCTATCTATCTATCTATCTATCTATCTGTCTATCTCCCAGTCTATCTATCTATCTATCAATATATCTATCTAACTATCTGTCTATCTCCCAGTCTATCTATCTATCTATCTGTTTATCTCCCAGTCTATCTATCTATCTATCTATCTATCTATCTATCTATCTATCTATTTATCTACCTATCTATCAGTCTTTGCTCTACGGGTATTCTGCTGGTGTTGAGCATGTGTTCTATGTTCCCCGTGAGGTGTTCTACGTTCATCGTCGGGTGTTCATGACGAAGGAACTGTTGGAGGATTGAAGTTACGGGCCACTGAAAGGGTTAAGGGGAGGCAGACCGTGTTTTCTGGACCCCCTTTTCCCTAATGTTTAGCCCCACTAGTTTTGAGATTAGAAGACGTTCGGCCCATTAGTTTGGCGATTTTAACACCTTTCGCCCCATTTCGTTGTTAATTTTAAGACCTTTCATGCCATTTAGGTGTCGATTATTTCTTGGCGAGCGATAGCGAGCCTGCAATTTTAAGAGGAACCGGCCTTCGGCCGGAATATTTTTCTACCGAAAAATTTACAAATTTATCTTGAAGGGTGGTCTAGGTTTTTTCTTCTATGCTTTATGGAGGTCTAGGGAGGAAACTTAAAAAATATATGAATAAATTAATTAATAGACCAAACAAACGGCCAGTCTCCCCTTAAATGACAACACCTCTAAATGTCGACCAGAGCGCATCATAGAGAACTATACTATATAATTATACCCGGTTCCAAATAGGTGTACAAGCCACACACCGTAAACCACCTCTGTAACTCAAAAGGGGCTGGAGCAAATGGGCTGTCAATTTCCCGACTTGCTTTATGCCCTGGCCGACCACCCTTCCCAAATGGTAGAAATATGATCTGGATGATTCTAGTCGTTTGTGAGTTATTATAGAGGTTAGGTGCGCAAGAGAGAGTTATTATAGAGGTTAGTGCGCAAGAGAGAGTTTTGGCTTACTTATTTGGACTAGGGTATACTGTAGTAGAAATAATGGTTAAGGGGCGATGGTTCACTTTTTGGGCGATTTTTGCATGTATTCATTAATTTTCTAGTTTCCTCCCTAGACCTCCATAAAAAAAAAAAAAAAAAAAAAAAAAAAAAAAAAAAACATCCATTACATCCCCCTTCTAGATTAATTGGTACATTTTTCGATAGACAGAGGACTTTTAAAGTCCCCAAAAAACGGTCCCCTGGGTCCTCCAGGAAGGCCAAGTCAAAATTGAAATCCTAAACTAAAGGCCCGATTTTAATTATGTTTGCGCCATTCGATTCAGCTTGCCAAAGTGTACTTATGGTGTAAATTTAAACAAAATCCGTACATAAATAACTCGTCTATGGAGTTTTTAAACTTTAAAATAGGCCTAGTGGGCCTAAAAAATTGCAAATTTAAAAAAATTATTATACCATTGAAACCGCAACGGCGAGACGAATCCAAATATGTAATAATATTGACAAGTCAAAATTCGACCAAAATCACCATTAGCCTGGGCTTAAACCCAAGGATTTTGGAAACAAATATTTTCGATTCTGGTCCCCCGGCCGAAGGCCGGTTCTTCCAACATTACAGGCTGTCTATCGTTCGCCAGGGAAAAAATCGACACCTAAATAGCACGAAAGGTCTAAATATTGACGAAGAAATGGGGCTAAAGGTCTTAAAATTGACTAACTAATTGGGGCAAACATCTTAACATCTGAAAACTAATGGGGCTAAACATGAGGGAGAAAGACAGTGGTCCCGAGAACCGGCCCATCCCCCCTTAAGTATGCTTGCGACTGTTAAAACCCCTTGAGGACCATGATGCGGCATGGACAGTTTATTCAGGCTAGCATTAGACGATTTTGTACAGCTTAGGAAGGATCTGTGGTAGCTAAAAGGGTATATACTGTCTCAATTGATCCTAAGACTTCCACATACCCTTCCTAAGCTGTGTAAAATCGTCTAATGATAGCCAGAATAAACTGTCGAAACGCGTCATAGTTCTCAAGTCAAGTGAAGGTATTGAGGGACAAACCTTTACAACGGCACCTCGTATGCTACCTTCTACTTTTTCCTATATTCTGAAGGGTGTAGAGAGGGAAGAAGGAGTGTTGGAGAGAGAGAGAGAGATGAAGCTGTTGGAGTGGCTTTGTTATGTGTGTTATTATTGTTATCATTACAGTATTATGTTGGCAATATTGCTGCCGGTCATGCGGACCTACATAAATAACGGCATACTTTTAAAGGCAGAGGGTTGGCTTTTCTGGCCCCCCCTTCTCCCTCATGTTTATCCCCATTATTATTTAGATTTTAATACGGTCGTTCCATTAGTTTGGCGATTTTAAGACCTTTCACCTCATTTCTTTGTTAATATCAAGACCTTTCGTGCCATTTAGGTGTCGATTTTTTTCCTGGCGAGCGATAGCGAGCCTGTAATTTTAGGAGGAATCGGCCTTCGGCCGGTACATTTTACCACCAAAAATGTACAAATTTCTCTTGAAGGGGGGTCTTGGGGTGTTTTTTTAAGCTGATGGAGGTGTAGGAAGGAAACTAACAAAAATAGTAAATAAATATTAACCCCTTCTGTACCGGTGATGTACTTTTCATTATATTCTGGCAACTATTCCACGATTGTGTTCAGCTTAGGAAGGACGTCTACCGATGAATAGGCTACAGACTATCTCAATTCATCCTTTTAGCTGCCCAATAATCTCTCCTATAATTATAAGCTTCCCATATTCGTCTAAATATAGTTGAAATCAAATAAAGAAAGACGTCGCCGGTACTGAAGGGGTTAAGCGACCAATAAATACGCCCATCCCCCCCCCCCCACCCCCGCCCCCTTAACCCTTTGAGTACCAGCGACGTGGGGGGGGGGTATATATATTAGGTTCTAGTGCTGTATTTAGACGATAGTATGCAGTTTAGGAAGGACGGGTGTGGTCGTTGAAAGGGTCGGCTGAGATAGTGTCCAGCCTTATTATTATTATTATTATTATTATTATTATTATTATTATTATTATCATTATTATTGTTATTATTATTATTATTATTATTATTATTATCATTATTATTATTATTATTATTATTATTATTATTATTATTATTATTATTATTATTATTATTATTATGGCTAGACGTCCTTCCTAAGCTGAATAAAATCGTCTAATAGTAGCCCCGAATAAAGCCAAAAGAATGGCACCGGTACAGAAGGCCTCAAGGGGACATGGGCCGGTTTTCTGGACCACTTTCTCCCCCATTAGTTTTCAGATGTTAAGATGTTTGCCCCATCAGTTAGTCGATTATAAGACCTTTCGCCCCATTTCGTCGTCAATATTTAGACCTTTCGTGCTATTTAGGTGTCGATATTTTCCCTGGCGAACGATAGTGAGCCTGTAATGTTGGAAGAACCGGCCTTCGGCCGGGAAATTTTTCTACCGAAAAATGTACAAATTAATCTAGAAAGGGGATTTAATGGATTTTTGTTTTTTTTAATTTGATGGAGGTCTAGGGAGGACACTAGAAAAATAATGAATACATGCAAAAATCGCCCAAAAAGTAAACCCATCCTCCCTCAACCGACCAATAAATGCGCTTCCCCAGCCCCTCCCCCCCCCCCCCCCCCCCTCCTCTAACAATGTAGATCTGTCTTCGTATTATGGATCCCTGAATTCAATTACGTAGAGCATAATATGACAAGGATCTAGCCAAACAAGTGGTTATAATAGGCTACAGTCGCTCTCTCTCTCGCTCTCTCTTGCTCACTCTCTCTCTCTCTCTCTTTTTCTTCTCACATACACACACTCACTCTCTCACTTTTGCTCTCTCACTCTCACACTCTCTCTCTCTCTCTCTCTTTTCACATACGCACACACCCGCATGCACACTCTCTCTCTCACTTTCTCTCTCTCTCACTCTTAGTTTCTCTCTCTCTCTCTCTCTCTCTCTTTGTCTAACTAACGGTAAATTGCCATATGCCCAGCTTGATTAATTAACCAGCTATAGTGTCAATATTACGAAGCGCTATTTGCCGCTATTTACGAAACACTTGGAGCTAGCTTAAGGGGAGGCAGACCGTTTTTCTGCACCCCCTTCTCCCTAATGCTTAGCCCCACTAGTTTTGATATTGTGAGACAATTTTAAGTGGAATCGGCCCTCGGCCGGGACATTTATCTTGGAGGGGGGTCTAGGGGGTGTTTTTCTAAGCTTGATGGAGGTCTAGGGAGGAAACTAAAAAAATATATGAATAAATTAATTAATTGGCCAAAACAAACGGCCAGTCTCCCCTTAACCCTTTGAGTACCAGCGACGTGTTTATATATTGTATTATAGCTGTATTTAGACGATAGTATGCAGCTTAGGAAAGGATCTGCGGTAGTCGAAAGGGTGGGTTGAGATAGTGTGAAGCCTTAATATGGCTAGAGGTCCCTCCTAAGTTGAATAAAATCGTCTCTCCGTTAGCCATTTCAGTATACCGAAACACAATCATCACAATCATCATCCCTCATCCACAAGAAAAATATATATATTATACAAAACACACATACATTTGGAATCGGACATAAGGGAACCCACCTCGCTCTTTTTTCTCTTTCTCTCCCTCTCTCTTTGGCTTGTATCCATTCGGCCCCATTCAGCCTACTGTTTTAAGACGTTTACCCCCATCCAGGTGTCAATATTTTTGTTTTTGACAGTAAGCTAAATTTGTACATTTTTCAATAGAAAATTTTCTCCGGCGAAGCAGGATTTCTCCATACAATGCTGGCTAGCTATCGCTCGCCAGGAAGAAATCGACACCTGGATGGGGATAAATGTCTTAAAACAGTTGGCTGAATGGGGCCGCATGAATACAGGCCAGGGAAAGAGAGAAAAAAGGAGAAAGATAAAAAAAAAAATGTGACCCTCCTTAAGAATCAGACAATAGGAATCAGACATTAGGAATCAGACATTAAGAATCAGATATTAGGAATCAGACATTAAGAATCAGATATTAGGAATCAGACATTAGGAATCAGATATTAGGAATCAGATATTAGGAATCAGATATTAGGAATCAGACATTAGGAATCAGATATTAGGAATCAGACATTAGGAATCAGATATTAGGAATCAGATATTAGGAATCAGATATTAGGAATCAGACATTAGGAATCAGATATTAGGAATCAGATATTAGGAATCAGACATTAGGAATCAGATATTAGGAATCAGATATTAGGAATCAGACATTAGGAATCAGGCATTAGGAATCAGATATTAGGAATCAGACATTAGGAATCAGGCATTAGGAATCAGACATTAGGAATCAGATATTAGGAATCAGATATTAGGAATCAGACATTAGGAATCAGACATTAGGAATCAGATATTAGGAATCAGACATTATGAATCAGATATTAGGAATCAGATATTAGGAATCAGACATTAGGAATCAGATATTAGGAATCACACATTAGGAATCAGGCATTAGGAATCAGACATTAGGAATCAGGTATTAGGAATCAGACATTAGGAATCAGATATTAGGAATCAGATATTAGGAATCAGACATTAGGAATCAGACATTAGGAATAAGATATTAGGAATCAGATATTAGGAATCAGACATTAGGAATCAGATATTAGGAATCAGATATTAGGAATCAGACATTAGGAATCAGACATTAGGAATAAGATATTAGGAATCAGATATTAGGAATCAGACATTAGGAATCAGACATTAGGAATCAGATATTAGGAATCAGACATTAGGAATCAGATATTAGGAATCAGATATTAGGAATCAGATATTAGGAATCAGGCATTAGGAATCAGGCATTAGGAATCAGACATTAGGAATCAGACATTAGGAATCAGACATTAAGAATCGCACATTAGGAATCGGACAATAAGAATCAGATACTTAGAACCAAACGTCTTATAATCTAAAAACAAATGGGGCTAAACATGAGGGAGAAGGAGGTAAAGAAAAACGGTCTGCCTCCCCTTAACGATACAGGCATCTGAATCACTGAGCTGGGTAGTAGAGTTCCAGAATTTGGCGAACTTGCTGCCTCAGTCGCCTTGTATTACGATGGTGGGGTTGTGCCACGATCTCCTCCTAGCCCTCCAGCCCCTCAACACCACTCATCATTATAGCTATCACCATGGGGCTAATCGCCAATGTCAGGAATATCAGTGGGTAGAAAAACTTTTGGAAGAGATTGTATTCTGGAGGCTCAACAGTTTTTTGGATCGTGGATGCGAGTGACAGCCATAAGTTCTCAAACTCACTCAGTTGGGCCCCAAGATGTTCATGCAGTAATGATGCCAGGAGGAAAAACATAATCATCAATAATATTAATATCTGCCATATATCGGAAGCAACTCGCCGCAATCGACCCAGAAGCACCTCCAATGTTGGTGCTAGGTACCCATGCATAACCAAAGGTTTGAATAGCAGCACTAGCAGCTGCAGTGCCAAAGCTCTCTGTATGGCTTCTACTCCGTCAATCAGCTTTCCGACATCCACTCCTGTGCCACGGAAATCCCCCTCTTCTTCGTCCACTAGGGTTTATAGGAGGTGGCTGTGTATGTAAAACCGATGAATAAGTGATAATGATAAACCTAATACGGTAATGTTAAATGAAAATACTCGCCATCCTGGAGCAGTGAGTTGGCGCAACCAAATGTGTTTAGTTTCAAACAGTATCTGCACTACTGTTAATATCAACACATTGATAACAGCACCTGCCACTAGTAAGGACTTGTTGTCCCGGAAAAAAGGCTTATCGTTCTTGCCCTTGTGTTTTATTTTCTCCTCGTTGGGGTAAACAAAAAATGCCCTGAATGATGCTGCACGGATGCGATTACTAGCAATCCATGTATTACCGAGTTGCTCGAAGATGGTTTGCACCTGCACAAAAACATTATCATCTTGCTTGTGAAGACCATATTCGAAGACCACGGCCTATGAACCTGAATCCAACCAGCCCGTAGACGGCATTAGGTGATCCAGCAATTTGTTGTTGACCATTTCGTGAGCACGCGTTCCTCCTAACCTCCTTACTTGAGTGCCTCCTATCAGTACATAAGCATGAGCTGTGGTCCCGTAAGAGCCTTGCCCCCCAGTAAACCCATCATCATTGTATTACCAATCCACATTATGACTGGGTTTCGGTGACCGACGATATTCGCGTAGCGTTACTTGTCCTACAAGATCCATGTAACTCAGGTGGTACGACTATCTACTACTGGGCTACCTTAGTGCAAATAGTGCACTGATTTAAGCCTATATATACCTTGTCACATCAACTCTCCGTATACGGGCCCCCTACCATATACGAGCCCCCTCTCCACACGGACCTAAATAACAAGGGGCGATACCCCCTAGGACAGGACAGGGGGGCTGCACATGCATCAGTTCTTCAGTAACAGCCTCTCTGACATATAACAGCCCCGTGTACCGGTCCATACCAATTATTGCCGATGCCAACAGAACCATGGTTACTTAATGTAATACGGGCCATATTAGACCTGCTAACCGTTCTCTGTTTTCAAGTATATATATCACCCCTTGCTCAGCAAATTTGCGTGCATTATTCATTTCGATAACGAATTGGAAACTATTTAGTAATATGAACGATTTGTATAAAAGAAATACAACATAAATACTTGCCCTAACCCACTTGATGTTTACAGTTTAAGTGTATAGCCAACCTCGAATGGCTGATTGCGGTAGGGGTTGTTGTTGTTGTTGTTGTTGTTCCCTAAGCTGCCTGGTCGAACAGCCCCGAGTCCCTGAGGAAGGCCATGGCCACGATCGGGCTTTCCCACAGAGCTCTCATGGAGTGTAGATTGTGTTGTTGGCGTAAGTGGTTGTGTGAAATGCAGTCTTCTATGATGTGTTTAATGGTATGGGGTGCTGTGTTACATCCCGGGCAGGCGTCGACAACGGAGTCATCCAGTCTCTTCTGATAGCTCAGGATAGCTGGATGGTGTCCGCATCTCAGCCTGGCCAGGTGGACTCTGTCCTCACGAGGGAGAGAGGATTCGGAAGGATGGATTTCGGGAGGTCGTGCATGCAGCTGCGTGTTGTCTGTGAGTGAGTGGATGGATTGGCGAGAGATATGAGTATGGATGTGCTTCTGGAAGTTGGTTCGAGGTGGGCAGGGAGGGAGAGAGGACAATAATTGTGTGTGATACCGTGTGCTGGGTGTTGTTTTGATATTTGTTGGTGTCTGTGGGTGTGTTGCCATGTAGTTTAGTGGGTGGTCTTGGTTCGTGGAGGCTGCTGCCAGGATTTGAGTGCCTCTCATGTCCAGATGGTCTTTGACTTTGAGGATTTTGGTTTCTTGATGTAGGTGATCTGTGGGTGCAGTAGCTGTGCAGCCTGTAATGATCTTCAGGGCTTTGTTTTGAATAGTCTGTAAGGTCTTATGATGCGTTTCAGCTAGGTTAGAAGCCCAGGCTGGGCTTGCGTATTCCATCACTGATCTTATGTATTGTTTATATACTGTGGTGGTAGTTTCTTTGTTGTGTTCAAATTTGGTGTGAGCAAGTGACCTGAGGGCGTTAAGTCTGGGTGTCAGTTTCTTTTTAATGTTTGTGGTGTGCTGTTTGAATGTCATATGAGTATCATATGTTACTCCTAGGATTTTGGGTGTGTGTGTATGTGTTAGGGGTGTGTTGTTTATGGTGAGTTGAGGGATGTATTCGTGTTCTCCTGTCCAGCTTGTGAGCAGGGTTGCGGTGGATTTGGCTGGGGCTAGATTAAGTCTGTTTGTAGTGCACCAGCCATGTAGTGTGTTGAGATAGGGTTGAAGGAGGTCTGTTGCTCTTCTTGGGTCATGGTGTGTGCATGTGAGTATTATGTCATCTGCATAGGAGGCTAAGTTTATTTGGGGCGTATTGGGTGTAGTTATATCGTGCATGTACAGATTGAAGAGTGCGGGCGATAGGACAGATCCTTGTGGGACTCCGTTTAGAAAGTTTCTGATTTTAGATGACTGACCGGCAACCACCTTTTTGTGTTGTTGTGCATGTTTGTGTTGTAGATTTTGTTTGTTAGGTTGTGGCGAGGGATGGTATCGAAGGCTTTACTAATGTCGAGTGTGGCTAATAGTGATCTGTGTGGTGGTCTAGCTGAGTTGATGCCATCAAAAGCTCTTTGTGTAAGGTCTGTGAGAAGAGTGTTTGTGAAGTGCAGTGGCCTAAAGCCATGTTGTGTTGGAGCTAGGGGTAGGTCGGGTGTAATTAGTTGTAATACTAGGCGTTCCATGACTTTGGAGGGGGAGCAAAGGAGTGTGATGGGGCGGTGCGAGGAGGGTAGCGTGGGGTCTTTGTTGGGTTTGGGGAATGTGATGATACCATGCTTCCAAATGTCTGGTATTGTGTTGTGTGAATAGCTGTAGTTTGATATGTTAGTGAGTGCTTGTATGCCTTGTGGTCCCAGGTGTCTGAGGTGTATGTTGCTTATGTTGTCTAGGCCACAGGCGGGTGAGTGCTTGAGATTGTTGATGATATGCTTTGTCTGGTGATTGGTGAAGGGTGTATAGTCAGGGTCTGTGGGGAATTGTCTCTTACGTCGGATGACACGTCGGTCGTCTTTGTGAGGTTTTAGGTGGCTGACATGTGAGAAGTGATTGATGAGAGTGTTTGCTTGTTGTTTACATGAAGGAGTAGAGTCTGTTGTTGTGATTGCAGCATGTGATTGTGTTGTGTTGCTGTTGGAAAGTGTGATGCTGTTTAGTGTTTTGTAGAGTTTTTTGGGGTTTGTTTTGTGATCAAATGTTTGTAGGAAGTTATTCCAATTTAGTGTTTGTTGTTCTTGTATTTTGTTGTTAGTTTGGGTGTTGAGTGCTTGAATTTGTTGTGTGATGTCTTATGTGTGGGGTGCTGGGGAGTGTTTCAGTGTGTCGCGTTGTCTGATGAGGTTTTGAATTTCTGGTGTGAAGTTGGGGTTGTCTTTTTCTGTTACCTCTTGGAATGTGTTTCTTGTCAGCGTTTTGGATAGTTTTATTGAGTATGTGTTCAGCATTGTTGATGTTAGTGATGGGTGTACTGTTTAGAGTTGTGAAGTGTTGTTCTGTCTCATTTGTGAATGCTTCCCAGTTAGCTCTTTTATAATTGGTGTATGTGTGTTTGTGGCTAGCTGGGGTGAGTCTGGTTTTGGTGGTGATAATGATCGGGAGGTGGTCAGAGCCTAAGGTTCTGACCACCCTCCAGGATGTTGTGGGGGCGAGTTCTGGGGAGCAAAAGGTGATGTCTGGAGATGATGGGTTACGGTAGGGGTGACGTAGTATTGTTTTTACCCTGTCTGTCTGTCTCTGTGTGTGTGTATATGTGATGATGATGGTGATTGTGGTAGTAGTAGTGATGGTGGTGGTGATTATGTTCGTAGCAGTGATGATGGTGATGATAATGGTAGTAGCAGTGATGATGGTGATGATAATGGTAGTAGTAGTGATGATGGTGGTGATAATGGTAGTAGTAGTGATGATGGTGGTGATAATGGTAGTAGTGATGGTGGTGGTGGTGGTGATTGTGGTGGTAGCAGTGATTGTGGTGGTAGTAGTGATGGTGATTGTGGTGGTAGTAGTGATGGTGGTTGTGGTGGTAGTAGTGATGGTGATTGTGGTGGTAGTAGTGATGGTGGTTGTGGTGGTAGGTGAAGTGATGGTGGTTGTGGTGGTAGGTGAAGTGATAGTGGTTGTGGTGGTAGGTGAAGTGATAGTGGTTGTGGTGGTAGGTGATGGTGGTTGTAGTGGTGGTGGTAGTAGTGATGGTGGTTGTTGTGGTAGTAGTGATGGTGGTTGTGAGGAGTGGTAGTAGTGATGGTGGTTGTGGTGGTAGTAGTGATGGTGGTGGTGATTATGGTAGTAGTTCAATTCAATTCCTTTATTTCATATAGGCTACACTGTATAACATATATTACAAAGTGGATGAGTAGTTAAGAGGGGTCACCGTTTTTTTGTTTTTATCTTTCTCTCCTTTTCGCTCTTTCCCTGGCTTGTATCCATTCGGCCTCATTCAGCCAACTGTTTTAAGACGTTTATCCCCATCCAGGTGTCGATTTCTTCCTGGTGAGCCAACATTGTATGGAGAAATCCGGCTATCGAAAAAAAAGTACAAATTTAGCTTGCTGTCTAAACAAAAAAATATATATATGCTGGCTCGCTACCGCTCGCCAGGAAAATATTTACACCTGTATGGGGATAAACGTCTTTAGTAGGCTGAATGGGGCCGAATGGATACAAGCCAAAGAGAGAGGGAGAGAAAGAGAAAAAAGGCGAGGTGGGCTCCCTTAAAAGGAGAAATCTGATGCTTCCACCATTATTCCTACCTAACTTCAACTATGAGAGGGGGGGGGGGGGCAGACAGTCCTTTAATCGAAATCCGGGGGGGGGGGAAACTAATGGGGTGCTATATATTAATATCTCCAAACTAATGGAGCGAAACAGACACCCCTCGGACCAAATAGGGTTAAACCAACATGATCCCACTGAGGTCAAGCAGGGGGGGGGGGGGGGTCAAGTACAAATATTAAATGCATGTTGATCCACGGCGTTCCCAGATGCCAGTCACACGGGGGGGGGAGATCAATAATGCACACAAATAAGAGACCCGGTAGCAAGAGAGAGAGGGTGGCCAACTTTGCCTTTGGACGCCATTTTGGTGCTTCGATTATCAAACAACGGGGTTTATTTTATATTTACTGTATATATATATATATACCGGTATATAATTATATTATATATATATATATATATATATATATATATATATATATATATTTTTTTTTTTTTTTTTTTTTTTATCATATGAAAAGCAAACCCACAGACCAAACTATGTATCCCGTGTCTGTATTACCGAATTTTTATTATGGCTATGGCGATATTTGAGTGTAAAGAGAACATATCCCCAGTGGCTCCAAAATGGCGGAGGTTGGCCGATCTCTGTTACCATAGGGTCTCCAGGTTGATCAGCCCCCTCCACATCAACCCCTCCTCCACATCAGCCCCCTCCACACCGGCCCCCTTCCCCCCGCCGGCCCCTTCCACACCGTCTCCCTTTGCCACACACCGACCACATACTCAAGGTAACACATCGGCTGTATTATGTGAGATATGTAGGGTATGAAAGAGGTATATTATGATCATTGGGTATATTGATAGTGATTTACAGATCATTGGGTATATTGATAGTGACTTACAGATAATTGGGCATAGTGATAGTGACTTACAGATCATTGGGCATAGTGATAGTGGTTTACAGATCATTGGGCATAGTGATATTGACTTACAGATCATTGGGCATAGTGATATTGACTTACAGATCATTGGGCATAGTGATAGTGACTTACAGATCATTGGGCATAGTGATATTGACTTACAGATCATTGGGCATAGTGATAGTGACTTACAGATCATTGGGCATAGTGATATTGACTTACAGATAATTGGGCATAGTGATATTGACTTACAGATCATTGGGCATAGTGATATTGACTTACAGATCATTGGGCATAGTGATATTGACTTACAGATCATTGGGCATAGTGATATTGACTTACAGATCATTGGGTATATTGATAGTGACTTACAGATCATTGGGCATAGTGATATTGACTTACAGATCATTGGGTATATTGATAGTGACTTACAGATCATTGGGCATAGTGATATTGACTTACAGATCATTGGGTATATTGATAGTGACTTACAGATCATTGGGCATAGTGATAGTGGTTTACCTTTCTAACCTTATGTTATATGGGTATGTTACAATTATTACCACCACTATAACGGTTAGAAATCTAGGGCGTATAAATGGTACGGAAGAAGTATATTGTATAAGATCATTGGGTATAGTGATATAGGTAAGCGCCAAGGAACGTGACAATAATCTTGGCCCCTTAACTTTTTATAACTCGAAATGAATGAAAGCAATCGGGCTGACGTTTCTATCATTTGGGAAGAGTCCACCAGGGAATAGGTTTGTATATTTACAGCCAGTTTGCTCTAGGCCCTTTTGAGTTACAGAGAGGTCTGGGATCAAGATTATTGTTAAGTTAGTTGGCGCTGCCTATAGTGATTTACCTTTCTGGAAGAGGTATAATATAAGATAATTGGGTATAGTGATAGTGATTTACCTTTCTGGATAAGGTATATACGATCATTGGGTATAGTGATAGTGATTTACCATTCTAGAAGAGGTATATAAGATAATTGGGTATAGTGATAGTGATTTACCTTTCTGGATAAGGTATATACGATCATTGGGTATATTGATAGTGATTTACCTTTCTGGATAAGGTATATATGATCATTGGGTATAGTGATAGTGATTTACCTTTCTAGAAGAGGTATATAAGATCATTGGGTATATTGATAGTGATTTACCTTTCTAGCCTTATATTAGGTGGGTATATTAAAATTATTACCACCACTATAACTGTAACAAATCAAGGGTGAATAAAGGGTATGTAAGAGGTATACAAGATCATTGGGTATAGTGATAGTGATAGTGATAGTGATAGTGATTTACCTGTCTTACCTGTATTAGATGGGTTGATGATGATGGTGGGTAGTAGTGATAATGGTGAAAGCTGTAGTGATGATGACAGTAGTAGTGATTATGACAGTAGTAGTGATGATGGTGAAAGTTGTAGTGATGATTAAAGTAGTAGTGATGATTAAAGTAGTAGTGATGATTAAAGTAGTGATGATGGTGAGAATAGTAGTGATGATTATAACAGTGAGTAGTGCTAATGATAGTAATGGTGATAATGACTAGTAGTGATGATGGTGACCGTTGTAATGATGATGACAGTAGTAGTGATGATGGTGATAGTATTATTGAGGATGGTATTACTAGTGATGATAGTAACCCATCGCAGAGTTGGGTATGCCGTTTTGATTTTGGGTAAAACGGCACATCTGTATTTATTTATATACTAACTTGTCTTAGTTATAATAAACCTTATACTTTCAGAAGCGTGACAATGGTATCCGTATGGTTGTCAACAGTTGGAATGGTACTAATGGTCTACAGTCTGGGTAAGTGTGTGTGTGTGTGTGGGTGTGGGTGTGTGTGTGTGTGTGTTAAAATCTGTACTTTGTGTGTGTTCAAATCTGTACTCTGTGTGTTAATGTTTGTGTGTGTGTATCTGGCTGTGTGTGTGTTATAATGTGCACTCTGCGTGTCAGTGTGCTGCGAATGTCAGTGTGCATGTGTGTATCAGTATATTTAAACATTGCGATTGAGAAGAGATAGAATAAGATAGATAAATAGTGTATGCATAAATTGTACTGCAAACGATCATAACAAGCTGAATACAGTAGATATTAAAGCAAAATAAACATACGAAAAGCAAAAAACTGAAACGAATCGAGAAAAAAAACAGCATTTAAGCCAGTGTCACACGAGCGCTTTTCCCGGCATGTTTTTTCAAGCAATTGTGGTCTGGCATCTTCTAACTTGAAACTGTATATCATTTCAGTCAGGTAGTAGAGGTAGAGGTTAATGGGGTTCTTGGCAATTAAAGGGTTGTTCTTTTCCTGGACTCCCCTTAATTTTACTTTACTTCCTTGTAGCCTGTGTAAGAGGTGAAGCTGAGGCTGTGGGTAATGAGACTGCTGGAGCTACTGAGACTGCTGTAGCTAATGAGACTGCTGTGGCTACGGAGACTTCTGTAGCTACTGACGAAGATGTTGAAGCTACTGACGAAGGTGGTGTGGTGGTAGCAGGGGAGGAGGTGGTGTACGTGTTGGCTCCTAGGGGGGTGAGGGACAACCATACCCGCCTGGTGGTGAGGCTGGGGGAGGCTCTGGGGGAACACACTACTACATCACCATCCCAGGACCTCCATACCTTCACCCTCTGCTTCTGGTTCAAGGTGAGGGAATTTTTACTGTACACCATTACGTAATTTTTATCATATTCTGGTTGCCATTAGACGATCCGGTAACATGACGTAACTTCGGACGGGGAGATAACTTCGGACACTCTAGAAAATATATACAATGAACCACAGTTATGGGATAAATACATGATGTTATGGACAAACAAGTATGTCTGCGGTGTTCTTCCATAATGCAGTCATTTTTCCATAACTGTAGCTTACATACCTTAAACCAGAAGTGTCCGAAGTATAGCCACCGTCCGAAGCTAGGTCATTTTGGTACTTGTTTTAGTTGGCTCCCTAAACCTCTATCAAGCTTTATAAAAAAAATCTCAGACCCAATTTGAAAATATATTCCTCATATATTACATACAGCCTATATATTACATATAGCCTATATGTACAGTCAACATCAATGTGTTCGACACCCTTACTCACAAACTGTATACATTTACGTTATTATAACCTTTTCTTAACAGACCTTATGTTTAAATTCTAGTAACCTGTGACCATAGGTAGCGCCAATGATCCATGACCTCTTCGTAACTCGAAAGGACCTTGAGCAAACTGGCTGTAAATATCCACACCTAAAATTTCCTGGTGGACTCTTCCCAAAGGATGATTATTGTGAAGTTCGTTGGCGCTACCTATAGTACTCTCTCTCTCTCTCTCTCTCTCTCTCTCTCTCTCTCTCTCTCTCTCTCTCTCTCTCTCTCTCACAGTATACCACCAAAATATTCAGTAACCTATATATATTTTGACCGCATGTTATTCCTCTTTTATTATTCATTCATTATTATTCATTCATTATTATTCATTCATTATTATTCATTCATTATTATTCATTCATTATTATTCATTCATTATTATTCATTCATTATTATTCATTCATTATTATTCATTCATTATTATTCATTCATTATTATTCATTCATTATTATTCATTATTATTCATTCATTATTATTCATTCATTATTATTCATTCATTATTATTCATTCATTATTATTCATTCATTATTATTCATTCATTATTATTCATTCATTATTATTCATTCATTATTATTCATTATTATTCATTCATTATTATTCATTCATTATTATTCATTCATTAGTATTCATTCATTATTATTCATTATTATTCATTCATTATTATTCATTCATTATTATTCATTCATTATTATTCATTCATTATTATTCATTATTATTCATTCATTATTATTCATTCAGTATTATTCATTCATTATTATTCATTCATTATTATTCATTCATTATTATTCATTCATTATTACATGATATTATTCTCTCCAGGTGATCACATTCTACACCCTCAACTCCCTGATCAGCTTTGGGGTGGAGGAGGACGTTAATATGATGGGAATAAGTAAGTTAGTTCATTTTGGTTGGAATAAGTAAGTTAGTTCATTTTGGTTGGAATAAGTAAGTTAGTTCATCTTGGTTGGAATAAGTAAGTTAGTTCATTTTGGTTGGAATAAGTAAGTTAGTTCATCTTGGTTGGAATAAGTAAGTTAGTTCATTTTGGTTGGAATAAGTAAGTTAGTTCATCTTGGTTGGAATAAGTAAGTTAGTTCATTTTGGTTGGAATAAGTAAGTTAGTTCATCTTGGTTGGAATAAGTAAGTTAGTTCATCTTGGTTGGAATAAGTAAGTTAGTTCATTTTGGTTGGAATAAGTAAGTTAGTTCATCTTGGTTGGAATAAGTAAGTTAGTTCATTTTGGTTGGAATAAGTAAGTTAGTTCATCTTGGTTGGAATAAGTAAGTTAGTTCATTTTGGTTGGAATAAGTAAGTTAGTTCATTTTGGTTGGAATAAGTAAGTTAGTTCATTGGTTGGAATAAGTAAGTTAGTTCATTTGGTTGGAATAAGTAAGTTAGTTCATCTTGGTTGGGATAAGTAAGTTAGTTCATCTTGGTTGGAATAAGTAAGTTAGTTCATCTTGGTTGGAATAAGTAAGTTAGTTCATCTTGGTTGGAATAAGTAAGTTAGTTCATCTTGGTTGGAATAAGTAAGTTAGTTCATCTTGGTTGGAATAAGTAAGTTAGTTCATCTTGGTTGGAATAAGTAAGTTAGTTCATCTTGGTTGGAATAAGTAAGTTAGTTCATCTTGGTTGGAATAAGTAAGTTAGTTCATCTTGGTTGGAATAAGTAAGTTAGTTCATCTTGGTTGGAATAAGTAAGTTAGTTCATCTTGGTTGGAATAGTAAGTTAGTTCATCTTGGTTGGAATAAGTAAGTTAGTTCATCTTGGTTGGAATAAGTAAGTTAGTTCATCTTGGTGGAATAAGTAAGTTAGTTCATCTTGGTTGGAATAAGTAAGTTAGTTCATCTTGGTTGGAATAAGTAAGTTAGTTCATCTTGGTTGGAATAAGTAAGTTAGTTCATCTTGGTTGGAATAAGTAAGTTAGTTCATCTTGGTTGGAATAAGTAAGTTAGTTCATCTTGGTTGGAATAAGTAAGTTAGTTCATCTTGGTTGGAATAAGTAAGTTAGTTCATCTTGGTTGGAATAAGTAAGTTAGTTCATCTTGGTTGGAATAAGTAAGTTAGTTCATCTTGGTTGGAATAAGTAAGTTAGTTCATCTGGTTGGAATAAGTAAGTTAGTTCATCTTGGTTGGAATAAGTAAGTTAGTTCATCTTGGTTGGAATAAGTAAGTTAGTTCATCTTGGTTGGAATAAGTAAGTTAGTTCATCTTGGTTGGAATAAGTAAGTTAGTTCATCTTGGTTGGAATAAGTAAGTTAGTTCATCTTGGTTGGAATAAGTAAGTTAGTTCATCTTGGTTGGAATAAGTAAGTTAGTTCATCTTGGTTGGAATAAGTAAGTTAGTTCATTGGTTGGAATAAGTAAGTTAGTTCATTGGTTGGAATAAGTAAGTTAGTTCATTGGTTGGAATAAGTAAGTTAGTTCATTGGTTGGAATAAGTAAGTTAGTTCATTGGTTGGAATAAGTAAGTTAGTTCATTGGTTGGAATAAGTAAGTTAGTTCATTGGTTGGAATAAGTAAGTTAGTTCATTGGTTGGAATAAGTAAGTTAGTTCATTGGTTGGAATAAGTAAGTTAGTTCATTGGTTGGAATAAGTAAGTTAGTTCATTGGTTGGAATAAGTAAGTTAGTTCATCTTGGTTGGAATAAGTAAGTATGTCAGTTAATCTGCTGGGAATAAGTAAGTCACTTAAGGGGGGTCACAGGCTTTTATTTTCTTTCTCTCCTTTTCTCTCTTTCCCTGGCGTGTATCCATTCGGCCCCATTCAGCCAACTGTTTTAAGACGTTTATCCCCATCCAGGTGTCGATTTCTTCCTGGCGAGCGATAGCGAGCCAGCATTGTATGGAGGAATCCGGCTTCGCCGGAGACATCGAAAAATGTACAAAATTAGCTTACTGTCAAAAAAATATATATATATATATATGCTGGCTCGCTACCGCTCGCCAGGAAAATATTGACACCTGGATGGAGGTAAACGTCTTAAAACAGTAGGCTGCACGGGGCCGAATGGATACAAGCCAAAAAGGGAGGGGAGAAAGAAAAAAAAAGCGAGGTGGGCTCCCTTAATCTGCTGGGAATATGTAAGTCAGTTAATTTTTCACCCCATTTCTTTGTCAATATTAGGACCCTCCGCGCCATTTAGGTGTCGATTTTTTCCTGGCGAGCGATAGCCAGCCTGTAATTTTAGAAGGAATCGGCCTTTGGCCGGGACATTTTTCTACCGAAAAATGTACAAATCTATCTTGAAGGGGGGTCTAAGGGATGTTGTTCTAAGCTTGATGGAGGTCTAGCGAGAAAACTAAGAAATAAAGGAATACATGAATTAATAGAAAAAAACGGTCCGTCTCCCCTTAACTGCAACCAACTGTACAATATTAAAAATGTGTGTTCATATGTAACAAAAATTATACACATAAAAAAAAAAAAAAAAAAAAAAAAATATATATATATATATATATATATATATATATATATATATATATACATATATATATATATATATATATATATATATATATATATATATATATATATATATATATATATATATACATATAACCAAAAATGGTGTACAATCGACCTAATAAGTGATGTCTCGGCACCAATTATGTTTTGATCAATAATTGGTATCAGTAATATTTTTACATGATTTCTTCTTTTTGAGTGAGATATACAACCATGTTCCTACACTTACCCACCCTATTCAACATCTGGCAGACATTATTACAGCACAGAGCTATCCAAACGTAATGACAGCTGCAAGACATGACTTATTAACGCGACCGTACAGTGGCGCTAATAAGTATGTCCCAGCTGTCATTACGTTAGGCTCTCTGTGTGCTGTATTAATGTCTGTCAGATGTTGAATAGGGTGGGAGAGAGTAGGAACATGCTTTTATATCTCACTCGAAACGAATAAATCAAGTTTTAGACATTGCTGATACCAATTATTGATCGAAATATACTTGGTGCCGAGACATGACTTATTAAGCCGGTATCACACGAGCGCTTTTTCCCTCAACATTTATCCTTAACACTGGTCTGGCAGCTTATGAGGTTAACATTTATAATATGTTTGCTACCTATATTGATCTATCATCAGTCTAGTTTCCGATACCAGTGCAAAATAGTCCAGAAATGTTGCCAGAAAATGTTAAGTATTGAATGTTGACTATAAAAGCTCTCGTGTGATACCGGCTTTAGCGCGACCGTACATAATATTGTTCCAGTGTTGGAGCCGGAGAATATGGTGGTACACTTTGGTCTCAGCTGGTTGGTCAAGTACCGTATCCAGCTGTTGCCGCTACGGTGGTACTGTGGGTGTGCGGGCGTGGTTCCGGGGGCGGCGTGGTTGTGGGTGAGTGCTGCTACAGTCCAGAATTAAAGTTGTGGACCTATGTTATGTGGCATTATGTTATGTTATTGTGTTATGGCATTGTTTTGTAACATAAAATCATGTTATGTGATGTGATGTTGTTATTATATCATGTTATGTTATAATGTCATTATGTTATGTTATTATGTTATGTCATTATGTCATGTTATGTTATTATGTAATTATGTCATGTTATGTTATTGTGTCATTATGTCATGTTGTGTTGTCATTATGTCATTATGTTATGTTATGTTATGTCATTATGTCATGTTATGTTATTGTGTCATTATGTCATGTTATGTTATTGTGTCATTATGTCATGTTATGTTATTGTGTCATTATGTCATGTTATGTTATTGTGTCATTATGTAATGTCATGTTATGTTATTATGTCATGTTGTGTTATGTCATTGTCATGTTGTGTTATTATGTCATTATGTCATGTTGTGTTGTCATTATGTTTTGTTATGTTATGTCATTATGTCATGTTGTGTTATGTCATTATGTCATGTTATGTTATTATGTTATGTTATTATGTCATTATGTCATGCTATGTTATTATATTATGTTATTATGTCATGTTGTGTTATGTCATTATGTCATGTTATGTTATTATGTTATGTTATTATGTCATTATGTCATGTTATGTTATTTTGTTATGTTATTATGTCATTATGTCATGTTATGTTATTATGTCATTATGTCATGTTGTGTTATGTCATTATGTCATGTTATGTTATTTTGTTATGTTATTATGTCATTATGTCATGTTATGTTATGTCATTATGTTATGTTGTGTTATTATGTTATGTTATTATGTCATTATGTTATGTTGTGCTATAATGTTATTATGTTTATTGTGTTATATAAAAGTTTAACCTTAAGATATAACCATCAACATGACAGTTTAAGACTATATTTTTGTCCATAGTATACTCATAAATAAGACTATATTTGTGTTCCTAGTATACTCACAAATAGCATAGATAGAATTGACAAATATGTAAATACATTTATTGATTGATTAACTAAATAGACTAATTAATTACATCAAATATATAAATATATCAAATCAATAAATAATATCAATAAATAGAATAACTAGATAATTAGCATAAATACAATTAGCACAGTACCACTTCGGTGTGTTTAGGTTTATATAATGGCGGTGTCACTTTCATTCTTGTTCCGTCATTTTTTACAGGCAATTGTAGACCGTTATCTTCAACATTTAGTTATTCATATTTGATTTCACCAACTCACCAATTAAGTTACAAATAATCCTAACTAATGAAAACAATGAAAGTAATGAATACATGTGGTACTCCAAGGACTCGAACCTAGGATACTCACACCGAAATTCCGCCATCTAGCATAATCTACCGCCAATCTAGTTTCCGATCCCAATGTGAAAGAACCTCAAAATATTACGAAAAGATACTTGGTCATAGAAAATTGACGGAAAAAGTATTTCGGTGACAGCGGGCCATTTTTCTGGTCCTCTTTCATCCGCATGCTTATCCCCATAAGTGTTGACATTTTAAGACGGTTGCCCCATTGGTTTGGCGATTTTAACACCTTGCGCCCCATTTTGTTATCAATGTTATGACCTATCTTGCCATTTAGGTGTCGATGAGGAATCGGACTTAGGCCGGGAAATTTTTCTACCAAAATTTTTACAAATTTATGTTGAAGGGGGGTCTAGGGAGTGTTTTTCTAAGCTTGATGGTTGTCTAGCGAGGAAACTAAAAAAAAAGTAAATAAATACATTAATTAATAGACCAAAATAAAAACAGCCACTGTCCCCTTAATTCACTGAAACACTTTGTAATTTGAATTTGAATACATTTTGAATTTATGTGCACCATCTGTGTTCCCTTCTGCCAGGGTAAGGGAGGGAGTGGGATCTATGAGCACCCCCTCCACTCCTTCCACCTGCCCCTCTCCGGAACCATGGTGGTGGGCCAGGAGCAGGACCTACTGGACGGTGGCTACATGGCCTCCGAGAGCTACTCCGGACACATTACCAAGGTTCGAACTTTAACACTTTTTTTAGTCCGATTTTGTGTTGCTCTCTCTCTCTCGTTTTTTTTTTTTAATCTCCTCTGTTTCGCTCCATTAGTTTGGGGATTATAAGATGTTACGTCCTATTATTTTGGGGATAATAAGATGGTTCACCCCATTTAGGTGTCAATTTTTGTTTAGGCCGAGCGATAGTGAGCCTGTAACTTAAAAGAATCGGCCTTTGGCCGAGACATATTTCTATCAAAAATTGTACAAATTTACTTTGAAGGGGGTCTGGGTGGGCATTTATATAGTTTGAAGGAAGTCTGGTAAGGCGTTTTTGTTAGCCTAAGGGACAAACTTAAGCTGGTATTACACGAGCGCTTTTCCCTTAACAATTATCCTCAACACTGGTCTGGCAACTTATGAGGTCAACATTTAAACTTTTTCGGTTTCCTAAATTCATCTACCATCAGTCTAGTTTCCGATACCAGTGCAAAATATTCCAGCAATGTTGCCAGAATAATATTGATTATCGAATGTTGAGTATAAAAGCTCTCGTGTGATACCGGCTTAAAACAACTTCCTTATAGCCTGATACTCGCAAGTGGTCAATTTCCATTTCCATTTCCAGGTTGCCATGTGGGACCAGCGACTCACTCCAGACCAACTTGAAGCCTGGTCTGACTGCCACGGTCTTCAAGTAAAGCCCTTGTTAGACTGGTCAGACCTCTCTCGGAGCATGACACTCCACAATGGAACCGCCGGCCTCCTTGTTCACCGGGAGAATCCTTGCCATGTTCTCAACAGCGTTATTCTATACGCCAAAAAGATGTCCTGGAAGGCCGCTCGTAACCTCATGGCCATGCTGGACTTGAAAGCTTCTGTGCAGATTGAGGCCATGAGAGAAAAGCTGAAGGCCCATGGTACTGCCTGCTTAGATAAAAAGTACAAAGGATTATTTGCTTTGAATGGACTACTGTACAATTGCTCACTGAAGAAAATTACCACTTTTGATGGACAACTGGTAAATATTACTCCAGTATGGGACGATTCTATTGAAGACTATATAACACGCGTTTGCTCAACTTCACATGCAACTGTTCTCAATGAAAAAGGATTATGGCTCGTGAATTATTCCCCTGATGCAAAAGTGTGCTTGCTTAGTGAATACAGGGAAAAAGGAACCGTTTTCCACCTGCGAATAAAATGCTTAGATGAAAACTATCTTAAGCATTTCTATCTTGACTTTGTACTTGCAGCTGTGACCGAACCCCACGTTACTGGTGAGAGCATATACTTTCACGGCCTCCAACCATACACCATCACTCGCTTCACTACCGGAGCCTGGTGCCTCATGAGCAGATTGTCCACATCACCTATAGCTTGCGTTAACTCCAGTGGGCTGCCAGTCGGGTCTCAGCTGTGGACGTTCTGTAGTGATATTTGTGCTGAAGCCTATGAAGATCAGAGTGTGAAATTTTCATCTGAACGTCTCATGCTGACCAAATGCTCCGTTGATCACTTCACTTGTCATAACCTGAGTTGTATACCACTAGGGCGAGTGTGTGACTTTTCCTACGACTGCCAGGATGGAGAGGACGAGTTCTCCTGCTTCACGGGACGACTTCACCGCGGCTACGTCTCTGACACTCCCTCGGACTCATCCCTCACTCTCTCGGTTAAGGTGAGGCAGACCGTCTTTCTGGACCCCCTTCTCCCTAATGTTTAGCCCCACTAGTTTTGAGATTTTAAGACGTTGGTTCCATTAGTTTGGGGATTTTATGACCTTTCACCCCATTTCTTTGTCAATATTAGGACCTTTCGTGCCCTTTAGGTGTCCATTTTTTCCTGGCGAGCGAAAGCGAGCCTGTAATTTTAGTAGAAATCAGTCTTTGGCCGGGAAATTTTTCTAACGAAAAATGTACAAATCCATCTTGAAGGGAGGTCTAGGGGGTGTTTTTCTAAGCTTGATGGAGGTCTAGGGAGGAAACTAAAAAAATATATGAATAAATGAATTACCAGACCAAACAAACAGTCACTGTCCCCTACAGGTGGAGGTTAAGAGGATCTCCAACATCAACCTACTGAACGCAGAGATCAATACCAACCTAATCCTGGAGGTCCGGTGGATAGACAGGCGGGTGGAACTGAGGCACCTGGAAGAACTCCAAAGAAGAATCACACTGCAAAATGGCACTGTTAGTATCAAGAGTTCTAGGAAAGGCGTATATGTTTACAGTACTATCTATCTACCTATCCATCTATCTATCTATCTAGAGAGAGAGAGAGAGAGAGAGAGAGAGAGAGAGAGAACAAAATTGCAGACACATTTATGCCATTATATAAGACTACAATCACTCGAATAGTGCTCAATTTGGCGTCTCTCTCTCTCTCTCTCTCTCTCTCTCTCTCTCTCTCTCTCTCTTAGCTGCCCGTCAAATCAAACTATACATATAGAATAGAACTAACTATAACTAAGGTATACAGATGGATTAACAGGCACGCTCACATAAACCACACGCCTGCCATTGTTTATTCGACTCGTTGGATTGATGGCAAGATATCAGCAATAGTCCGTTTTATAATCAGCTGATGGTAAAATGAATCCCTGAGCAACTGATTTACCGATACTTAAGGGGGGTCACCTGCTTTGTTTATCTTTCTCTCCTTTTCTCTCTTGCTCTGGCTTGTATCCATTCGGCCCCATTCAACCAACTGTTTTAAGACGTTTATCCCCATCCAAGTGTCGATTTCTTTCTGGCGAGCGAAAGCGAGCCAGCATTGTATGAAGAAATCCGGCTTCGCCGGAGACCTTTTTCTATCGAAAAATGTACAAATTTATCTTGCTGTCAAAACAAATATATATATATATATATATGCTGGCTCGCTACCGCTCGCCAGGAAAATATTGACACATGGATGGGGGTAAACGTCTTAAAACAGTAGGCTGAATGGGGCCAAATGGATACAAGCCAAAGAGAGAGGAAGAGAAAGATAAAAAAAAAAGCGAGGTGGGCTCCCTTAATGGAAATATATGAATCTAGTATGTCTGTATGTCTGTATGTCTGTATGTCTGTATGTCTGTGCCGTAATCATGCCAAGTTTTCAAAATGATCAACATATTTCGCTACAAAATCTACGCAATAGCTGAGTAACCAAGATAGTATCGTATAAATTGACCATCCACTGCAAATCAATAGACTATTACCATCCTAAACCTTGCCAGCGCCCATCTACGGCATATCAAATCCTTACCATAATTTCTATCTCTTGATCTTGGACGGCCTCATTGAGCATACGTAAGCTTTTGCGTGAACTCAACAAGCACCTTGCCTCTTTTGAAGTCTAGAGGTATTTAATTCGCTCTAGAGGCAAATACCTACATCTAGCGACATGAATTCTAGCGATATTCTGGAGATTTGAGCCATTTAAACCGATATTTTAGAGATTGTGCCCTATTTTGTAGCGATTCTCGTCATCGTTCACTTCCTCATCCTATCAACTCCGGTGTTCCTCAGGGCTCTGTCCTATCTCCTATTATCTTTCTAATTTTCATAAATGATCTTCTCAACTGTACCTTCAGTCCCACCCATTTATACGCCGATGACTCTACCTTACACTACTCAATTAGTTTTCCAGAACGCCCCAGCCAGCAATCCCTCAAAGACAAACGTAATGAAGCCATACAACACTTATCTTCTGATCTAGCTGTTATTTCCAATTGGGGCAGAGAAAACCTTGTTGCCTTTAATGCTTCCAAAACCCAATTTCTCCATCTATTTATCCGTCCTGAACTTCCAGCGGACTATCCCTTATTCTTCAACAATACAAAAATCAGTCCTTCATCTTCTCTCAATATTCTTGGTGTCTCTTTTTCTTCTGCTCTCACTTGGAAGGACCATATTACCAGTCTTGCTAAAGCAGCCTCCCAGAAGCTGGGTGTGCTCAACCGCCTCAAGGGGTTCTTTACCCCTGCACAGCTTCTTGCTCTGTACAGGGACACAGTGTATCCTTGTATTGAGTGTTGTTCACAACTGTGGGGAGGATCCTCTCACACCACACTCCTATACAAAGTGGAAAGGAAGGCCTTTCGTATCATTAATTCCCGCCCACTCACCAACTCTCTGCAATCTCTCTCTCTCTCTTCGCCGCAATGTTGCATCTCTCTCGCTATTCTATCGCAACTACAATAATCAGTGCTCCTCAGAGCTCTCCCAGTGTATACCACCTCTTCTACGTAGGGTACGTGGTACCCGTCTTGCAACATAATCCCACCCCTACTCTGTGCAACTCTCCGACCCAAGAGTGAAACGTTACTCTCAGACTTTCTTCTATTCAACAGCTGAGCTCTGGAACTCTCTCCCAGAATCAGTCTTTCCCTCCTCCTATGACTTAAATTGCTTCAAACTCTGTGTGTCCAGGCATTTTGGCTCGAACATACCTTGATTTTGGCCCTGTCACTCTTTCAACTATGGGGGAGGCACTCGCTACAGGCATTTATGCCTTTTATCTCCCTCACGCACATAGAAAAAAAAAAAAAAAAAAAAAAATATATATATATATATATATATATATATATATATATATTTACTATCTGGATGACTGTATTTTGTAGCCCTGACCTGTGTTGTGTGCCCAGCAGCTGTGGCATCCAGTAGTGAGGGTGTTGCACAGCTTGGAGCCGCTCAGAACAGATGCCTTGCAAATCATCACAGCCAAACGCGAAGGGAAGCCGCGTAGAATGGATGGTGGTGAGTACTCTCTATATACTGTATATTATATTATATATAATATATAATATATATCTAATATATATATATATATATAATATATATATATTATATATATATATATATATATATATATATATATATATATATATATATATATATATATATATATATATATATATATATATATATATATATATATATATATATATATATATATATATAATTATATATATGGTGTCCTAGGAGAAAAGGTCATAACTTTGGGAAATGATAAAACAAGGTATTGTAAGCATAAACTGTTCTATAACAAAAAGTTCAAATGTCAACCGTTAAAAAGATATTGAAAGTTTTATGTAGTGTCTTCCCCCGCATCACTGTAATAGACTCTTCCGTTTCAAATAGTTTCCAAGTGGTCCAAAGTGAGCTAGTATGTCTATAATCATTGTGTAACTTACAGAATTATAATATCTTTATGGCAAAATGGTAAACTAATTGCAGTTAGATGGAGGCGTGTCAGGCACTAGGACAGCTTGGCCAACTTTATGGGGAAATACATAGGAAAATACCATTTTCAACATTCAATATCTATTTACCAGTTGAGATTTGGATATATTCTTGTAGAACATTTTAGGCTTAGAATACCTTGTTTTATCATTTCCCAAAGTTATACCTTTTCCTCCTGGGACACCCTGTATATATAACTTTGTATGTGTTTATTTATATACAGTATATACTGTATAATTATATACATTATTTATATATATATATATATATATATTTATTTTTTTTTTTTTTTTTTTTCCCCAGAGTACCTGTACTACCCTGGGTCTGAGAATCCCCTATCACAGGCCCACAACATTGAGGTCACCACCCACTGCCGCTACGACCTCGTCCTCTACCCGGATGACACACAATTATGCACCATCATATTCATTGTAGGTGTATAGCTCATTAGATGCATGTAATTAGATAGTTAACCCATACAATCCCAGTGACGGCTTCCAGCCTTCAGTAGATAAATCACTCCCCAGTCCCAGCAACGGCTGCAAGCCGTCAGTAATAATACGGTCCTTGTAACTGCCAGTATCAGGCAGTGGCTGGTACTATGACTTGTAAACACTGTTTTAAGGAAATGGCAACACTTCTTAGGTTGGCTGCAATCTTCCACAGGCTGTCTGAGTCAGTGTTTCATCAACTTTTGAGGTGGGAGGTTGTTATATCTTGCCTCTGAAGCCATTTTGGCCACATTGCTTGGTACTGGAGGGTACATTTATGGTAGTACCCTATGGTACAGTAGGGGTTAAAATAGAACTTCAGAGGCAATCAAACCTTCTGGATTATTAAGCCAGCAAACTGTAAGTCAAGAATAACTTAAGGACTAGAGCCCCTTTTCGAGACCAGTCCCTAGATGCATGTAATACTGGGATTTACTTTACATACATATATATCCTGTACATACGTAGGTGTAGGCCTATAGCTGTCTAGGAAAGGTGTTTATATGTACAGTACTCTCTCTCTCTCTCTCAGACCATTTTCACCCACCCCTCTAGATCCACAACCTACGCCCGAACGGAATATCGGCCGAGAGCCCATCAAACGTGATGGTGGCGTGCCCGGTAGACCTGGAGGAGTATACCGTGACCTCCTGCGACCTGTCACACCAACCCACCTCCACCCAGTTTGTGGTTAACATAACTCTAGCCCGTCTCAGCCAGTACTACATATGGACGACTTACCTGCCTTCCGTTCTGCTCCTTAGTATTGGGTTAGTTAGGTCTTGTTTTTGTTAGTCTGGATTTACATTACAGTGACAATAATATTCAGTTTGTGTTAGGATTACTTTGCCCAGTCTCAGTCAGTACTACATATGGCCGCCCTACCTCCCTTCCAGTCTCAGTCAGTACTACATATGCCCGCCCTACCTCCCTTCCAGTCTCAGTCAGTACTACATATGGCCGCCCTACCTCCCTTCCATTCTGCTTCTTACTATAGGATTGCTTTGATGGGTTTCTTGTTCTTGTTAGGCTGGATTTACACAAATCTTCTTTCAGTATGTTAATAATAGCCAGCACTATAATTTCAATCCAATTCAACTCAATTCAATTACTTGATTTTGTAGTATACATAAGCTTATGTAGATCACATAAATATTTTTAATTAAACAGATTTTAAAACTGTGGTGCAGTACCTCTAAGTATAAACTGTGGTGCAGTAACTCTAAGTATAAACTGTGATGCAGTACATCTAAGTATAAACTGTGGTGCAGTATATCTAAGTATAAACTGTGGTGCAGTACCTCTAAGTATAAACTGTGATGCAGTACATCTAAGTATAAACTGTGGTGCAGTACATCTAAGTATAAACTGTGGTGCAGTATATCTAAGTATAAACTGTGGTGCAGTACCTCTAAGTATAAACTGTGATGCAGTACATCTAAGTATAAACTGTGGTGCAGTACATCTAAGTATAAACTGTGGTGCAGTATATCTAAGTATAAACTGTGGTGCAGTACCTCTAAGTACAAACTGTGATGCAGTACATCTAAGTATAAACTGTGGTGCAGTACATCTAACTATAAACTGTGGTGCAGTATATCTAAGTATAAACTGTGGTGCAGTACCTCTAAGTATAAACTGTGATGCAGTACATCTAAGTATAAACTGTGGTGCAGTACCTCTAAGTATAAACTGTGGTGCAGTACATCTAAGTATAAACTGTGGTGCAGTATATCTAAGTATAAACTGTGGTGCAGTACATCTAAGTATAAACTGTGATGCAGTACATCTAAGTATAAACTGTGGTGCAGTACCTCTAAGTATAAACTGTGGTGCAGTACATCTAAGTATAAACTGTGGTGCAGTACCTCTAAGTATAAACTGGTGCAGCACATCTAAGTATAAACTGTAGTGCAGTACCTCTAAGTATAAACTGTGGTGCAGCACATCTAAGTATAAACTGTGGTGCAGTACCTCTAAGTATAAACTGTGGTGCAGTACCTCTAAGTATAAACTGTGGTGCAGTACATCTAAGTATAAACTGTGGTGCAGTACATCTAAGTATAAACTGTGGTGCAGTACATCTAAGTATAAACTGTGGTGCAGTACATCTAAGTATAAACTGTGGTGCAATACATCTAAGTATAAACTGTGGTGCAGTACATCTAAGTATAAACTGTGGTGCAATACATCTAAGTATAAACTGTGGTGCAGTATATCTAAGTATAAACTGTGGTGCAATACATCTAAGTATAAACTGTGGTGCAGTACATCTATGTATAAACTGTGGTGCAGTACATCTAAGTATAAACTGTGGTGCAGTACATCTAAGTATAAACTGTGGTGCAGTACATCTAAGTATAAACTGTGGTGCAGTACATCTATGTATAAACTGTGGTGCAGTACATCTAAGTATAAACTGTGGTGCAGTACATCTAAGTATAAACTGTGGTGCAGTACATCTAAGTATAAACTGTGGTGCAGTACATCTATGTATAAACTGTGGTGCAGTACATCTAAGTATAAACTGTGGTGCAATACATCTAAGTATATCTTTGCATTTGTTTAATTCAAAGAGTAGTGGAGTGGGTGAAAATTATTTAAATGTTCTAATGAGAATCCAACCAATCAATTTAACTGCTTCCTAATCAACGATCTAACAATCCCAAGACTTCACAACAAACTCAACAAACAGTAAATAATGCATAGCATATTTTGTAGTTTTAAGGGAGCCCACCTCGCTTTTTTTCTCTTTCTCTCCCTCTCTCTTTGGCTTGTATCCATTCGGCCCCATTCAGCCTACTGTTTTAAGACATTTACTCCCATCCAGGTGTCAATATTTTCCTGGCGAGCGGTAGCGAGCCCGCATATATATATATGCTTGTTTTGACAGCAAGCTAAATTTGTACATTTTTCTATAGAAAAATGTCTCCGGAGAAGCCGGATTTCTCCATACAATGCTGGCTCGCTTTCGCTCGCCAGGAAAAAATCGACACCTGGATATGGATAAACGTCTTAAAACAGTTGGCTGAATGGGGCCGAATGGATACAAGCTATAGAAAGAGAGGAAAGGAGAACAAAAAAGCAGGTGACCCCCCTTAAAGGTAAAAAATGAGCTTGTTTACAGTATAACATGCTTCCTTTGCTATAGGTATGGGACCCTCTTCCTTCCAGCCGATTATTTCAACGAGCGAGGGACCATGAGCTTGACCACCCTCCTTGTGTTCATCGCCTTGTACACGGAAACCATCTCCACCCTACCCCGCACCTCGTATCTCAAGCGTATTGATATCTGGTACATCTTTAGCATCACCTTTCTCTCGCTTATTATCACCACGCACCTGGCCTTGGTGTCCGGTGGTGCGTCTTCGGAAACCACACCTCCAGATCAACGCCCCGGAAAGAAACGACCGCTGAACAAGAAATCAGGGTCTTTCTCATCTCTCTTCCAGCCGACCCCGAATCGAGAATCAAGCAACAAACAAAACCCAAGTCAAGGACCAAACGAGGAACTGAGTCTTCTGGATCAGGAGTTTAGATTAATTTCAACTCTCGGCCAAGCAAACCCGAATCGAGGACCAAGCGATGAACTGACTCGTGGTAAGGAATCCTCTTCATCTTTCGTGCAGGCAAACCCAAGCGAAGAAGCGTCTCCTCTGGGCTTGAACCCTAGACACGCCTGGTTTAGTGAGGATCGAGAACTGCCACCATCCTCTTGCCACTTGACCACTTGTCCTCGGGAACACCTGTTACTAAAGCGAGCCAGGGTTATCTTTGGCTTCACTGCCCTGTTCTTCTTTGCTCTCTACTTTACCGTCAAATAAGGAGAAGTTGGTCCTCCTCTTGACGTAAGGCTGCTTGGAAACTTTTGAATAATTCCTCCAGATGGCAGCACAAATACTAACAGGTTTATCTTGCTTCAATCTATATGTCATGATATATCTTTGCCCCAAGTTATTATATATATTTAATTTGGGATATACAGTACAGGAGGTGTCATAATAATTATATATTCTCATTTCGTATATATATTGGGTATCAATAGCTATATATATTGGGTATCAATAGCTATATATATTGGGTATCAATAGCTATATATATTGGGTATCAATAGCTATATATATTGGGTATCAATAGCTATATATATTGGGTATCAATAGCTATATATTGGGTATCAATAGCTATATATATTGGGTATCAATAGCTATATATATTGGGTATCAATAGCTATATATATTGGGTATCAATAGCTATATATATTTTGTTGTCTATGTGAATGAGGGAGACAAAAGGCATAACTGCCTGCAGCGAGTGCCTCCCCCGGAGTTGAAAGAGTGACAGGGCCAAAATCAAGGGACGTTTGAGCTAAAATGTATATATATATATATATATATATATATATATATATATATATATATATATATATATATATATATGTGTGTGTGTCTGTGTGTCTGTGTTTATATACTCCCAGCCGGACTCAACCCTCCGACAGTTAGGACGAATGTCCAAGCTTTATTCTATTACACCACGACGTGATAATGAAACTTAACCTTCTCCTATTTATATTAAGGAGAAGGGAAATCCTATTTGGAGAATATATTTCAATTTATACACAAGTCGCACGATCCATATTCCAGGATACCATACAAGGATTTTGATTGTTTCCTCACGCAACTCGGGTTATAGAGATTTCATATAATTCTCGCCCAGCCAAGTTAAAAGGACGTCCCCGGTACTGAAAGGGTTAACATGTCTGGGATCCAATTCAGAGAGTAGCTGCTGGTTTAATACTTCTAAATACCACTAGTTTAGTTGCGTCACTCTATGTCATCTCAATGTAATAGACTTGATCTCAATACCGTATAATGTAAGCACGATTCTTAACATCAATAAAATATATAGTGCAATCTCAGTATATTTGTGTATCGTGGATTAATAGATACAGTATTGATGTATCGTGTTTACTTGTACAAATAGAGTGGTTAGACAATTCCTGTGTACAGTACATTAAAGTATTATATGTTATCATCGGAAGCCAAATGTTTTAGGTTAGGTTAAGCTGGTATCACACGAGCGCTTTTACCCTCAATCTTTATCCTCAACACTGGTCTGGCAGCTTATGAGGTTAACATATAAAATATTTCGGTTGCCTAAATTTATCTACCATCAGTCTAGTTGCCGATACCAGTGCACAATATTCCAGAAATGTTGCCAGAAAAATGTTGATCATGGAATGTTGACTATAAAAGCTCTCGTGTGATACCGGCTTTAGGGTAGGGCATGTCAAATTAGAACTTGATAGTTTACTTTAGGGTTACGTTGAAACCAATATGTACGCGTAAGTATACATAGGTTTCCGTATATACCGGTAACCACACCGTCGCTGGTGTGTGTGTGAGATTGTGTGAGAGAGAGAGTGTGTGTGTGTATGTGAGAGAGAGTGTGTGTGTGTGAGAGAGAGAGAGTGTGTGTGAGAGAGAGAGAGTGTGTGTGTGTGTGAGAGAGAGAGTGTGTGTGTGTATATATGAGAGAGTGTGTGTGTGTATGTGAGGAAGAGTGTGTGTGAGAGAGAGAGAGAGAGTGTGTGTGAGAGAGAGTGTGTGTGTGTGTATGTGAGAGAGTGTGTGTGTGTGTGTGTGTGAGAGAGAGATAGTGTGTGTGTGTATGTGAGAGAGAGAGAGAGAGTGAGTGTGTGTATATATGTGTGTGTGTGTATGTGTGTTGTGTAGTAATGATACACATAGACATAACCCACATACAACAACTCCAACGACCTATGCCTCCAAAACAAAGGCGAGAAGACCAAAACAAAACAATACAATAAAAGACAATACAAACCAAGTGAGGGGAGGTGGGTTGAAACCAAGTGAGGGGAGGTGGGTTGAAACCAAGTGAGGGGAGGTGGGTTGAAACCAAGTGAGGGGAGGTGGGTTGAAACCAAGTGAGGGGAAGTGGGTTGAAACCAAGTGAGGGGAAGTGGGTTGAAACCAAGTGAGGGGAAGTGGGTTGAAACCAAGTGAAACCAAGTGAGGGGAAGTGGGTTGAAACCAAGTGAGGGGAAGTGGGTTGAAACCAAGTGAGGGGAGGTTGGTTGAAACCAAGTGAGGGGAAGTGGGCTGAATGTCCAGAAGCGGCCCCAACAAGCCTAGTGACACCCATTTATAAGATAGCATCAACAGAGGAGGGTAGGGGAGCGAAGATGTACTTTATATAATATATATATATAATTATATATATATATATATATATATTTTTTTTTTTTTTTTTTTTTTTTTTTTATGTGATTGAGGGAGGCAAAAGGCATAACTGCCTATAGCGAGTGCCTCCCCCATAGTTGAAAGAGTGACAGGGCCAAAATCAAGGGACGTTCGAGCCAAAATGCCTGGACACACGGAGTTTGAAGCAATTTAAGTCATAGGAAGAGGGAAAGACTGATTCTGGGAGAGAGTTCCAGAGCTCAGATGTTGAGTAGAAGAAAGTTTGAGAGTAACGTTTCACTCTTGGGTTGGAGAGTTGCACAGAGTAGGGGTGGGATTGAGTTGCAAGACGGGTACCACGTGCCCTACGTAAAGGAGGTGGTATGCACTGGGATAGCTCTGAGGAACACTGATTATTATAGTAGCGATAGAATAGCGAGAGAGATGCAACATTGCGGCGGAGAGAGAGAGATTGCAGAGAGTTGGTGAGTGGACGGGAGTTAATGATACGAAAGGCCTTCCTTTCAACTTTGTCTAGGAGAGCGGTGTGAGAGGAACCTCCCCACACATGTGAACAATACTCAATACAATATATACATATATATATATATATATATATATATATATATATATATATATATATATATATATATATATATATATATATATATAGAGAGAGAGAGAGAGAGAGAGAGAACGATAACCAAGATAAACAACAGACTTAAATTAGAGAAAGAAAAGAAAAAACAAAAACGCCAAACTCTCCCGTCCGCCACCGCCTTTAGATTCGAACCCCAGTCTCCCTTGGCCGTCATGAAGCATTGGGGCGTGACAGTGGGTGAGACGGACAGTATAATGGACAGTCAGGCCTGGGGGGGTGGACGGTCACTTGTTACAGACAGAAGGGGAGGGTAAGAGATCGAGAGAGTCTTTTGTTTTGACTTCTAAATGTGTGTGTGAGTGTTTGTTTGTTTCGAACTGGTGTATATAATAAACCCTGTGATATTTATTTGTTAGAATACGAAGGTCTCTCACACTCTCACTCTCACTCACTCTCTCTCTCTCTCTCTCTCTCTCTCTCTCTCCCCCCCCCCCTATATATATATATATATATATATATATATATAAAAGATAATGAAAGAGGGACCCAAACAAAGAGGCCGATGCAAAAATTATCAACTTAAAAAAATCCCTCAGCTATCTGAACGATATCTTCTTCGGAGGCAAATGAGCGAGAGGGAAAACTGGAGGGAGTAAAGCCGGTGTCACACGAGCGCAATTTCCGGCAATTTTCGATGAGCAAGTTTTTTCTCGTGATATTTTGAGGCTTTTTCACATTGGGATCGGAAACTAGACTGACGGTAGATTATGTTAGGTGGCTGATTTCTGATATAACTGACATTATAAGCCTGCCAGACTACAATTGCCCGTAAAAATTGACGGAAAAATCGCTCGTGTGACACCGCCTTAAGGGGAGACATTGGTCTATTGATTCATGTATTCCTTTATTTCTTATTTTTTTCGCTAGACCTCCATCAAGCTTACAAAAACACCCCCTAGACCCCCCTTCAAGATAAATTTGTAAATTTTTCGGTAGAAAAATGTCCCGGCCGAAGGCCGATTTCTCTTAAAATTTCAGGCTCGCTATCGCTCGCCAGGAAATAATCGACACCTAAATGGCACGAAAGGTCTTAAAATTGACAACGAAATAGGGCGAAAAGTGTTAAAATCGCCAAACTAATGGGCCGAATGTCTTATAATTTCAAAACAAATGGGGCTTAACACGAGGGAGAAAGGGGACCAGAAAAATTAACCATCTCCCCTTAATCTCAACAGTCCATCAGCTTCCCCTCAATTTATTGTATCATGTTTAGGATAGGTGAAGGAAAACTCGTCCAATTATTTAGCAGTTTATTCTAAGGTCAATTTACAAAGAGGTCATATGAAAAAATCTTATCCTAGAGTCTTGCATAGATCTGAAACTACCAACGCTACTTACAGTGTATCATTACTAGTTGTTTTGGATAATGAGATGGAGGTGGGGACAGGTAAATATGTTAATAGATATATGTACACACAGATGGGAGGAAATACATGTAGATATAATAGATAGATAAGTTTATTGACAGATAGATTGAAAGGCTGAGTCAGAGCGAGAGAAACTGATATTCAGTTTATATATATATATATATACAAGACTGGAAGTTATATTAATGCAGTGGTGATGATAATTAAAGTTTATGCATATCATAGCAAGATGGCTAATCCTGTTACTTTTCTGAACCTTCAGTTCTAGGTTCAGGAGCCGTTTTGTAAATTTATAAGATTCCTAATAATTATATTGTTCAAGCTCGCTCTCGCTCGCTCTCTTTCTCTCTCTCCATCTCTCTCTCTCGCTCTCTCTCTCTCTCTCTCTCTCTCTCCATCTCTCTCTCTCTCTCACACACACACACACACACACACACACACACACAATACCAGCATAGATACTATAATTCACAAGTACAGACATTCTTAAACATAAAAACTCGTACAATAGAACACCCACAAAATCATGTATAAGTAAACACATACATACACACAAACACACACACACACACACACACACACAACACACACACAGAACACACACACAACACACATACACAAACACACACACATACATACACACACACACACACACCTTCATCATCATCATCATTATCAACATCATAATTCTCATCTTCACCAATATTATCAAAGAACTAAATTTGGAGTCAGACGAACACTTTCATCGGCAACTTTTGATATGCAACTATTTCTAGCAATATTGTCGAATCCCTTATGCATTGGCATCTGCAATTAAATTGAAGACGTTTTAAATATTTTTCAAATACATTTTTCTGCAAGCTTGAGTGAATTTCCTTATAAGTAATTGGTACTTGTGACAAAAAAAACATTATTAGTATTTATAACGTTATCATATTATTGGATACACAGATTGATTGACAGATAAAAGAAGGATAGACTAATTTATTGAAAAGCTTGTATTCAAAGGATGCCTGATCAGAGTTGACAAAAATATCGCCAGAAAAGTTGGAGACCTGCCATAAATGTGTTGGTATGACTCCGTGTGCTATAGTCCATTTGCTCTAGCCCTTTTTGAGTGACAGAGGTTACAGGTCACGATATCTGGCCTACCTAAATTGGATGGACTATAGCCCCAGGACCTACCGCCTCGGTTTCCATCACTGTAAACCGGACAGAGCTCCTTCTTGGGCTTCAGAAGTACACTGCTAAAAATATTCCGTGGTTTAGCCTATATAGCCATAGGACAGATAGCACTACTGCCATACGCTTGATAGACCATCCATATTACTTGTCATTTACGGTCTTAAGGGGAGGCAGACCGTTTTTCTGGACACCCTTCTCCCTAATGCTTAGCCCAACTAGTTTTGAAATTATAAGACGTTCAGCCCAATAGTTTGGCGATAGTACCAGTGACGTCTTTATCATCGTATTCTGGCAACTATTAGACGATTTTATTCAGTTTAGGAAGGACCTCTAGCAATAATAAGTCTTCAAACTTTCTTAACCAACTCTTTTAACTACCACAGATCCTTCCTAAGCTGCATAATATCGCCTAAATACAGCTAGAATAAAATATAACATACGTCGCCGGTACTCAAGGGTTAATATAACACACGTCGCCGGTACTCAAAGGTTAATATAACACACGTCGCTGGTACTCAAGGGTTAATATGACACACGTCGCTGGTACTCAAGGGTTAATATAACACACGTCGCTGGTACTCAAGGGTTAATATAACATACGTCGCTGGTACTCAAGGGTTAATATAACACACGTCGCTGGTACTCAAGGGTTAATATAACACACGTCGCTGGTACTCAAGGGTTAATATAACACACGTCGCTGGTACTCAAGGGTTAATATAACACACGTCGCTGGTACTCAAGGGTTAATATAACACACGTCGCTGGTACTCAAGGGTTAATATAACACACGTCGCTGGTACTCAAGGGTTAATATAACACACGTCGCTGGTACTCAAGGGTTAATATAACACACGTCGCTGGTACTCAAGGGTTAATATCGTAAAATAGAGATAATAAGTAGCTAAAATCCACAATATCGAACATAATTTAACCCTTTCACTGTGGCTGATGTCTATTTAACCCTTTCACTGTGGCTGATGTCTATTTACGTAGTCGGTAAAAAAGGCCTATACTGAGACTGACGTACACTCGTTCCAAGAAGTATCTGCACCCCTACGCTGATCATCTGGTGTGTACAGCTCGGTATGGTTGGCACCTCTGCCTGCAACTATATCCATGTGTCAGATCATCTCTGACACATGGATATAGGCCTAGTTGCAGGCAGAGGTGCTAACCCTATCAAGCTGTACACACCAGATGTTCAGCGTAGGGGTGCAGATACCTCTTGGGGCGAGTGTACATACTGTATACTATCCGGTAGTACCAGCTGAGTTTATGTGTGTGTGTGTGTGTGTGTGTGTGAGAAGTAGCAACGGTAGTACAATTAGTAGACAGAGAGAGAGAGAGAGAGAGTGAGTGTAAGAGAGAGAGTATGTGTGTGTGTGTGTGTGTGTGAGAAGTAACAACGGTAGTACAATTAGCAGATAGAGAGAGAGAGAGAGAGAGACTGAGTTAGGAGTGGGTGGAAGGAGAAATATGGTTAGCTAATAGTTAACTCTGAGTGCAAAGGTAGAGTAAGAATATTCCAGGTCGATAATGTGACCCAACCACACACACACACATCAGTACAAAGAAGCAAACACACACACGCACTCTCTCTCTCTCTCTCTTTCAAACTCTCACACACACATACACACAAACACACAAACACACAGATAAACTCCCACCACACCATCATCGTCAGCATTAATCTCCTAATATAGCTGATTGTAAACATTGGTATTTGGTCAATAAATGCGTAGGGCTTCACTAAAGATAATGTTTAAGGGGGCCCACCTTGCTTTAAGGTGGCCCACCTTGCTTTAAGGGGGCCCACCTTGCTTTAAGGGGGGCCCACCTTGCTTTAAGGGGGCCCACCTTGCTTTTTTCCTGTTTCTCTCCCTCTCTCTTCCCCATTGGTACAAGTAGCACAACACACTAAAGCCGGTATCACACGAGCACTTATTCCCTGAACATTTATCCTTAACTCTGGTCTGGCAGCTTGTGAGGTAAACGTATATAATATCGTTGCGACTTAAGTTCATCTACCATCAGTCTAGTTTCCGATACCAGTGCAAAATATTTCAGAAATATTGCCAGAAATTTTTTGATCATCGAATGTTGACTGTAAAAGCTCTCGTGTGATACCGGTTTAACTTGTACAAATTCCTCACGGGGACAACATCCGGAACTTTCTCACTGGTGTACAACTGCGCCACTGGTACAATGTTGTCACTGGTACAACTTTTGCAATGGTACAACATCCCCCATAGCACAACTTCCCCATTAGTACAATTTTCTCATTGGTACAACTTCACCACTAGTACAATTTGCTCACTGGTACAACTTTTACAATGGTACAACATCCCCATTAGTACAATTTGTATCATTGGTACAACTTTTACAATGGTACAACTTCCCCATTAGTACAATTTGCTCACTGGTACAACTTGCCCAATAGTGACTTGGTGTGTGTGGGCGGTGGGTGGGCGTGGGTGGTGGGGTGGGCCATACCGTAGGTGGTCCGGAGCCTCATATGGTCCGGGTATTGGTCCTGGCCGTACCCGGACCGGTTACAGAAGGGGGAGCTCAGGGTGTTGATGGGCCAGATGCGGGAGTTTTGGTGCCGGGCCCGTAGCCGTGCCTTGTAACGCTCACTCTGACGGACATACCTGGTGGCAACAAAGGAAGCATGTACTGTATATTTGAGGTAATCATCCACTCTGACGGACGTACCTGGTGGCAACAGAGTAATAAGCAGGTACTATAGTTTATTCACTGTAAACAGGCGAGATATCATGACCTCTATCCTCTGTAACTCAAAAAGGGCTAGAGCAAATTGGCTGTAAATTTCCACATCTATTCTGTGACTGACTCCTCCCAAATGGTAGAAATATTAGCTCGATTACTCAAGTCGTTTATGAGTTACAGAGGTTAGAGGTCATGATTTCTCGCCTACTTACAGCGAATAGACTATAGAAGTTTGAGGTAATCATGCACTGCAATGCACTCTCTGACGTTACATATCTGGGGGATATGTAAGCACGCACTCTGTATGTAAAGTATTACTCTGTTGGTGGTGTAATGGTTTAGGTGCTTATGTCCTGGGTGTGGTGTCCCGAGTTCGAATCCCGGGAGGATCATATGCTTTCATAAATGGATTCAAGTACATTGGGGTTTGTAATGGAGGATTAATGTTAAGAACGGGGTCTTCCTTAATTCTTGCTTGTAAGTTGTAACTCCTATTCTAACATACGTACATGGTGGGAAACATAATCACGTAATGTACATGTAAGGTAGTCATGACTTAACGAACATACATGATAGTAAAAATGACATGTATATAATGAGCTTACAGTTTTTATGGCACGTTGAGCAGTGTAACATTGCAGTAATTGTTGCAGTCATTTCGATCCCTTTGTAGATAGTGAAGACTAAACTCCTTTTACAGTCAGGAAGAATGTTACCTGTTTGCCAGACAATAGGCGGAACCACATGCAACTCATTGATTATGGCTGCTGCACTCTCAGGTTAAAGAAATGCTACAAATACCAAGAGCCCGCCTGCCCTTCGGCTTAGCCACTGCCATCATAAATGGGATATAGTTTTGAAATACACCTCCTAAGGGTAAGGGACTCTCATTGGTGTCTATTAACCTGGAATATAGTTTTCTGTAATTTCTTCTAGAGAAGCTTTCTTCAAATTAAGCATGTCCCATCTCATCGCCCCCTTACTCGCCGTATTGAACATACACAATTTGCATACACATTCTTGTATCACGAAGACCATCTATCCTTAGAAGGGAAAATATATAATTAAAGATAATCTTACGTAGGTTTGGGTATATCTGGCATCTGTTGTCAGTTTTCTAAAGATAAAATAGAGAAATGTCAGTTAGATCATTCACAGTGTCGTGAATACAAGACTGGAAAGCTAAACCCACATATTGAACACATTAGCAAATATTTTCAATATGTGGATTTATATTTCCAGAGATATCCGCTGCAGTTTATATTTCCAGAGATATCCGCTGCAGTTTATATTTCCAGAGATATCCGCTGCAGTTTATATTTCCAGAGATATCCGCTGCAGTTTATATTTCCAGAGATATCCGCTGCAGTTTATATTTCCAGAGATATCCGCTGCAGTTTATATTTCCAGAGATATCCGCTGCAGTTTATATTTCCAGAGATATCCGCTGCAGTTTCCTAGTTCCAAGTTTGATCAAAGAATGGATGATATGTCGTAGGCTTGTGCATAATCCTTTAACTGTCTTGATGGTGCAATGATTATGGTGTTTAAGGTCTGTATATGGTAACCCAAATTCAAATGCCGGGACGATCGTATGCTCTCATTAATTTCATAGGGAGGTGTTTGGTGTTAAGAGTGGAATTAACATAAATAAGATCAAATTTATAACCAACTCTTACTTAGGCTTGGGTACAGGTGGATTGATGTGGACCTTGCCGGCTCTGAAGGCTGGTTTGTAGTCCGAGGGTCCCAGGAACTTCTTAGGTGGCTCCTCCATGGACCGCACCTCACAAGCCACACAGTTCCTCGACCTCAGCTGACCAGGGTGGTTGTGGCGGACCTAGGGGGAAAAAGGGGCACAATAATAACAATCCGCTTCGGTTTTTTATTTAATTTATTTATTTACTGTTTTCGGTTTTGTTTTTGGTTTTGGTTTGTTTTTAAGCCTCCCTATGTTCAGAGACTACACTGTAAACAATTAAAGCTTAATAGTAACAACATTTGTTAACACATTAAAGTTGTTTCAATAGTGTCTATGCACTAAGTGTGAATATTTGAACGATTGAAACACTATGTTAATCATATTTGTTACAATGAAACGTTCATTATTTACAGTGTAGCTTTATATAGATGTGTGTTATCTGTGGTTACGTTATGCTTTCATCCTATCTTGGTTCTTTCCCTTCATTTGCTGCACATTGTGAGTCATGAAAACAGTACTTTGCAATTTCCTAATTGACCTATCCTGGATAGGTCGTATCTATTTCTTATATTTCAAGTTACTATCCTCTCTGTGCTTTTGAAATCTGTTAGGCATTATAGTTTAGTAGGTCATATAGTAATAGCTTAAATTATCAAAGAATAGTTTATGAAGAAAGAATGCTACAGTGGAATATCTGTTATAACAAGAATGTTGCATTACGGGCACAAGCTTTGAACAACAGCATTGATCTATAAATTTCAATGTTGCTCAATTTTACATTCGGGTAATCATAACAAGAGAGCAAATTATCTGATCATTGATACACTCTCCCACTGCTCAGTAAATTTGATCTTGTATTGTCAATATTTCATATATGATTTTCTGCTGCGTTCCAGTTTTCCTAACAATCTATAGTCTGTTTCTTTTCAACTGACGGTATATTGCAATGTTCCCGTCAAGATTTCTCAGTAATTTTTATGAATTTGTAGTGAAATAAGGTGCTAATTATATATACTTGGTCTTAATATGATAGAGAGACATAGTAGTTTCCTATTGTTCCATTAATTAAGTATCGAGAAATCAGCTGCAAAGGGGTTTAATTTACCGTCAGCTGAAATGAAACAGAGTATAGTTACATACCTTACTGCTGGTAGTGGGGCCAGCTCCATTAGCTTCCGGCATCAGCTGCTCCGCTGGTTCTGTTTGTGTGGCTGCAACAACCCGCTGTTTATCTGTGTTGACGCTGCGGTGAGTGTAGGTGGTGCGGCCGATGTCTCGCAGAGGGACGGTGTGGAAGACAGAGTCCATTGTTTCCATGATGGCTAACGGATCCCGGAGCATGAAAGTGTTCTGCTTATCTTCTTTCTGAGGCTTTGTGGATGCTACTTCTTGTTGCTGACCTGAAGTTTTGACACTCCTCTCGGAAGCTTTTGCAGATCTACCACTTTGTTTTCCGGTCCTGGTTGCAATCGATCCTGATTTAGATGATGTTGTAAGGCTTTTCTCAGCCAATTTTTGGGAATCAATGGATATCCTACGACTACCTTCTTTGCTATCGGGTGTGGCAGAAGTCTTTCTTAGGGGTAATTTCATGCTGCCTCGCCCTGAACTAGCTCTTGAACCCACGGAGGGCAGACTGCCACGAGAGTCTCTAGATTTGGGTGTACCATAGCCAGATTCTGGTTCCTGAGCTATCGCAGCAGGAGCCCTAGTCTTCTCACCCACTTCCAAATGTTTGAGCCGTGTTGCCAGTTCTTGTGTGTCTGGTCCATCTGCCCAGGCTGTCTTGGGGATGTGTATGCCAGAATCCACAGATCTGACTGAACACGGGCTGGGCAAATCACGTCCTCTAACCTTCTTTACACTCACGACCTCTACATCCTCCTCTTCTTTCTCCTCTTCCATGATATCATTCTCTTTAAGATCCCACTTAAGAGCAAACTCAATTTCTGGGACTTTCTTTATGACTTTAGCAGTCTTGGGTCTTTTAGGCAGCAATGGTGGCTTAGTGGTTGGCGGTGTGGGTGCTGTGTTAGGCCGCAGCACCACATATTTTGTACAGTTAGTTGGTCCTGGATGGTCGACCAGGCGGATGGCCAGGGCCCTCGAGCCAGTGAGTCCCACCAGCTCCTCCTCCGGGCGGCGCGGCAACAGAGCATCCTCCACAGTGTCTGGGGGTAGGTAACTAACAGCCTTCACAGCCTCCCCCACTTTAATGCCACTAACAGAGGTGTTCCGGGAGCCAGGGTTTGATACCTTGTGTTGTCTGTGAAATGATGCGTCAGTCAGTAATATAAAAAATAAAATAAACGTGCATACAACTTAATGTCGGTTCATTGCCGACTATATTATTAAAGCATATTGCATTATGCCCAAGACCTATTCCAGTAGGTATTATTACAGAACATGAAATATATCAAGAACACATGACTGTATCATTGATAGCATAAACAACTGGAAAAACAATAACTCACCTTCGTTTTCATTGTATGCCACCATGTTCTCCAAGCAATTGTCATACTTTGTGAGTCATACCATTCAAAGCATAAGTATGACACCAGAAGGTGGACAGAAGTTTGAGTGAGATATTAACCCCTTGAAAATCATGATGCATTTAAACAGTTTATTCTGGCTATCATTAGACAATTGCATGCAGCTTAGGAGGGATCTGGGAATTAAAAGAGTAAAGACTGTCTCAATGAACCCTCTGAATTCCATATACACTTCCAAATCTGAAGAAAAAAATCTAATAATGGCCACAAAACATAAACGAAATGCGTCATCGCCTCTTCTAAGGGTAAAGATGAAATATAGTGAACTAAGAAGGCAACTGTTTTCACCTAGCAGCGGACAAGGCGGCAGAGTGGTTGTTGTTGTTGTTGTTCCTGATCCCCTGCTGTCTCCGGAAGGTGGCGGGGGTAATGGATCCCGAGGAGAGAGAGGAGGAGGCGGCGGTGTGGGGCGTTGTGGTTCTGGTGACCTCGACAGGATGAGCACCCCTCCCTTCCTCCCCCACCTCATCCCCTCCCCCTGGCCGGCCTGACCGTAGCCCCGCCCCTGTCACCTGTAGCTCCTCCCCTTCCTCCTCATCCTTATCAAGAGACAATTTAGTTATATTCTTTTATAAGGTAATAGTATATATATATAATTTCATTTCATATGTGGTTTTAATTCTAATACTTTGAAAACAGTCAGAAATGTTAATAACTTCGCAAAACTTAATATAGTGTTATTTACGACAGACCCTAAAATATTTCCATGATAACAATATTTCATATTACTAACTATTGTGGGCAAGCATTTTTGAGTGTGTGCATGAAAATATGTGTAAGGTCATGCATGTATGTGGGTGCTTGCAAGGTGTGTGTATGTGTGCTTATATGTGCGTGTTTGAGTGTATATGAGTGTATGTGTGAGCTAATTATGTGGGTGTGTGTATGTGTGCTTATATGTGTGTGTTTGAGTGTATATGAGTGTATGTGTGAGCTAATTATGTGGGTGCGTGCAAGGTGTGTGCATGTGTGATTATACGTGGGTATTTGAGTGTATGTGTGAGCTTATTATGTGGGTGCGTGCAAGGTATGTGTGTGTGTGTTTACAGTATATATGTGCGTGTTTGAGTGTACATGTAAGCTTACCTGTTCATCATCAGAGGTGTGCGGGGGGGCGGGGGGCACCTGGCCCTGTTGTTGTTGTTGCTGTTGACGTTCACCATCTACCCAACAACAACAACACATAATAATTAGTTCTGGCAGTATTTGAGGACACATGGTTAGCCTTATAGAATCAAATATAAACTTCAGGTATTGTATCATAATCCAAAAGCGGCATATGATTGTAAATGAGTCAAATTATTCTAACATAACTTAAGGGGGGTCACCGGCTTTTTTTTTATCTTTCTCTCCTTTTCTCTCTTTCCCTGGCTTGTATCCTCAATCTGTCTCTCCGAGTAACTCCACACATACTTCTCAAGCAGCTCATCCCCATCACATCCAGCTTTCTTCTCTCCTTTTCCTTCAGAGCCCATGTCTCAGCCCCACAACAATTCCTTGATACATTGCACTTTTTACTTTCATTCCGAGATTTCTCGTCTTCCACATACCTACCATTGCTCCGAAAACCTTCCTTCCTTCACACACTCTCTGTTTTACCTCCATTTCCATACTTCCACTCCTGCTTATCGTTCCTCCTAGATATTTAACCCTTTCACGCATTTATGACGCAGAGGTTGCCAGAATAGCAATAAGAAATAGAGTTCTCTCACTCTTATAATTACCTCTCCAAAATTAGTTTCCTGCCCACAGCTAACTCAAAGACAACTGCAGAGGTTGAAGTAAGTAAACTAAAGGTTTCAAAATATCCCTGATGGTAACAAAGGTTTTAAAGTATACACAATAGGCTCAAAATCGCGTCATATGTCGGAGAGGGTTAAAACACTCTACTTGTTCTAATATTTCCCCATCCAGCCTCACATCTAGATTCACCCTACGATCACCCCTATTACACACCATTACTTTACTTTTATTGACATTCACCTTCAGTTTCCTCCTCCCACAAACCACACCAAACTCTTAGACTACCCGCTGCAGTTTCTCCTCAGAATCCGCCACCAACGCTGTGTCATCAGCAAACAGCAACTGATTCAACTCCCAATCTCTACCATTGTTCCCTACTAAACCCAATCCTCTTTCCATATTCCTCATTTTCACCTCCCTCACTACACCATCCATAAACATATTAAACAGCCATGGTGACATTACACAACCCTGTCGCAAACCTACATTTACCTCAAAAACCTCAAAAAAATAAATAAATAAGAAAATAAATAATAAAAAAATATAAATAAATAGAATAAAATAAAAATACTCTAGCATTAACCCTGATGCGGCAGAAGAGGCCATGGCGGGGCTGAGCTGCGTGCAACTCCCGGCAACAGGTGGCCTCTGTCGTCCGCTATGACCCGTGTTGTCCCGCGGCGGTGTCGGGGTCGCTCCGGAAAGCTGCGACCCACCTCCCAGTTCCCCAGGCGACCAGGACGATATCCCTCCTCGTACTGCTGGAAACAAGCTCAATTATTTAACTGTATTCAAGGGGAGGGTTTTAGTTTGTTCCCTAGAACTCCATCAAACTTTAAAAATAGTACCCCACAGACTCCACAACAAGATAAATGTGTAAATTTTTCGGTAGAAAATTTTAAGAAGGATCTGAGATAGTAAAAAGGGTTAAGTGAGATAGTTCGAAGCCTGTTAATTCTTGGAGGCCCTTTTCAAACTGAATAAAATCCTCTATTAATAGTCAGAATAAAGTTAAAAGACAGCACCGGTACTGAAAGAGTTAGAACTGAAGGTGTTTTATAATTCCCTCCATTAGTTTGGCAATTTTATAGACAAATGCTCCATAAGTTTAGCACTCGCTCAATTTATGCGTAAAAAATAATGTCTTAGCGAGTAATAGCAAGGATGCAAATTAAAATAAATTGGCCTTCAGCACGGACATTTCTCTCCCCAAAAAAATTACAAATCTAGCTTGAAGTGTGGTTTAGGGAAGGTTGTATTTTTATTTTGTTTTTCTATTCTTTCTTTCTTTTCAAATTTTGAAAGGGATTCTAGGGTGAAAACTAAAAGACCATACTCAAAAATTATAAACACAATCAAAATCCAATAAAAACATATCTACAGTAACCCCTAAAACGTCTGATTAGCTAGTGTTAACCCTTTTAGTACATTGAGGCCTAGATGATATATACTGTATACTGTAGGCCTTCTGCAGATTCCATTTGTTTTATGTACTTATGTGTGACTAACCAACACTCGTCAACCTTGATGAAATATTGACGTAGATTGACTAACTGACGTTTATTTATACAGCTTTAAAGAGTTGTGGGTAGTGTGTGTAGGGAGGGGACAGCCATGTATATATCACCCTAGCTACGTTAAAGCTGCAGGTCCACTCTCATACCCAGCCACACCACCATCATCACTACCTCCTCCACCCCTGTTGCTTGTACATTCACATACAGTAGTCTATTTGGTCAGTTGGAATTACACCACCTACACCACTACCTCCACGCCCCTTGTTGCTTGTACAGTCACATGCAGTAGTTTAATGGTCAGTTGGAATTACACCACCACCACCACCACCACTGTTGCTTGTACAGTCACATACAGTAGTCTATTGGTAGGTTATAATTACACCACCTCCACCACCACCACCACCACCCCTGTTGCTTGTACAGTCACATACAGTAGTCTATTTGGTAGGTTATAATTACACCACCTACACCACCACCACCACCACCACCACTATTGCTTATACAGTCATATACAGTAGTCTATTGGTAGGTTACAATTACACCACCTACACCACCACCACCACCACCACTGTTGCTTGTACAGTCATATACAGTAGTCTATTGGTAGGTTACAATTACACCACCTACACCACCACCACCATCACCACCCCCATCGCTGTTGCTTGCAATGTACAGTCATATACAGTAGTCTATTGGTAGGTTATAATTACACCACCACCATTACCACCACCACCGCCCCTGTTGCTTTTACAGTCATGCAGTAGTCTATTGGTCAGTCAGCGTCACATTTACACTAGAACCACGCTTATACTGTATGTGTATAGGCACGGTTATTAGTTTAGTTATTAGTTATTTATTTATTAGTTAGTTATTAGTTCAAGTCACGGTTCTTTTATAGTCATGTATACATTTATGCAGTAATTAATCTATTAAAAAGGGATTAATGCCTCTTTGTACATAGTTGCACTTAACCTCCGACTCCATTCCCAGTGGTCTCTCCAGGTAAGGCTCAGAGAGTAGTTTGTGTTGTTCAAAGAGTAATATGTGTTTTTCAGCCAAGATTCATTATACCAATTTAAGGTGACGTTTGTATTTATTTGTACATATTTGTTCTTTCATATATTTGTTTATGATTTTTAGTTTCCTCCTAAAAGCTCCATCAAGCTTTAAAACATGCCCCAAGTGCCCCGTTCGAGATAAATGTGTAGATATTTCGGTAGAAAAATTTCCTGGTTCCTCGTAAATTACAGGCTCGCTATAGCTCGCCAGGAAGAAATTGACACCTAAATGGCACAAAAGGTCTGAAAATCGCCAAACTAACATGAGGGAGAAGGGGGTAAAATAATCCAAGCCTCCCCTTAACCCTTCCAGTACCGGTGCCGTCCTTTTAACTTTATTCTGGTTACGATTAGACGATTTTATTCAGTTTATAAAAGGCCTCCAGCAATTACCAGGCTTCGAACTATCTCACTGAACCAATGTTACTACCCCAGATCCTTCTTAAACTACATAAAATCGTGTAGATGTAGGAAGAATATAATTAACAAGACGTCGCCGGTACAAAAAGGGTTAAACCTAGTCCCGATTAATCCGTAATTAAGAAATAAAGGAATGCATATGAATTAATAGACCAAAAAAACGGCCTATCTCCCCTTAACCCCTTCAGCACCATGATACCTTTTTAACTTTGATTCTGGCCAAAGTTAGAGGATTTTATGCAGTTTAAGAAGGATCAACGTTATTAACCCTTTCATATGACGCGATGTTGAGCCTATTGGGGATACTTTAAAGCCTTTGTTACCATCAGGGGTATTTAGAAACCTTTAGTTTAGTTACTTCGACCTCTGCAGTTGTCTTTGAGTTAGCTGTGAACAGAAAACTAATTTTGGAGAGGTAATTATAAGAGTGAGAGAACTCTATTTCTTATTGTTAATCTGGCAACCTCTGCGTCATAAATGCTTGAAAGGGTTAAGAGTTATTTTGTTTAGATCATATTTACCCCTTTGAGTCCTAGAGGTAGAATATAAGCTAAAGAAAATCGCCTAATGTTACCCAGAATAAGAGCAAAAATTACGTCACGGTGCTGAAGGGGGTTAATCCGAGTCCCGATGAATCCGTAACAACGCCTCACAACAAAGACGCCTCTGGAAGAAGAACAATATTTTGTTTTGGTCCCCTTTCTCCCTCGTGTTAAGCTCCATCTGTTTTGAGTTTATAAGACGTTAGACCCATTAGTTTTGCGATTTTAACAGCTTTCGCCCCATTTTGTTGACAATTTTAAAACCTTTCGTACCATTTAGGTGTCGATTTTTGTTCCTGGCAAGCGATAGCGAGCCTGAAAGTTCAAGAGGAACCGGCCTTCGGCCGGGACATTTTTCTACCGAAAAATGTACAAATATATCTTAAGGAAGTTGTAGGGGGTGTTTTTCTAAGCTTGATGGAGGTCTAGCGAGGAAACTAAGAAATAAAGGAATACATGAATTAACAGACCAAAAAAACGGCCCATCTCCCCTTAATCCGAGTCCCGATGAATCCGTAACAACGCCGACAACAAAGACTCCTCTGGAAGAATAACAATATTTACGTTTTAATGATCGAGCCTCAATGGGAAGACCGAGGGGTGTTCGAACGCCTGGCTAATTGACTTCCCTCCCTCTGGCCAGGAACGAACACAGCCAAGAGTATATTAAAATAACCCATTCTGTACCGGCAACGTCTTTTTGTTTATTGTACATTTTTCGGTAGAAAAATTTCCCGGCCAAAGGCCGGTTCTTACCAAATGACAGGCTCACTATCGTTCGCCAGAAAAAATTCGACACCTAAATAGCACGAAAGATCTTAATATTGACAAGGGAATGGGGCGGAAGGTCTTAAAATCGACAAACTAATGGGGCAGACATCTTAAAATCTGAAAATTAATGGGGCTAAACATGAGGGAGAAGGGGATCTAGAAAAACGACCCATCACCCCTTAACCCCGTGAGAATTATGGCGCGTTGTAAGCAGGTCACATTGGCTATCATAAAACGATTTTATTCAGGTTAGGAAAGACCTGTTGGAGTCAGAGGCATAATAGACCACTTGCGAGTTTCGGTCTATAAGGAAGTTGGAGCTGTAGACATCGATAATTGACAGAATGATCACCTAAATTGCGTTTGTAGTACTTATATAAATACATAAAACCCAATTCAACATACTGTTTATCCATTAGAAACCTATACAATATTATCAGATTTCTGTTTAAGGGGAGATCTCCACTTCAGGGATTTTTTTCTTGACCCCTTTCTCCCTCATGTTTAGCCCCATTGCTTTTGATATTATAAAACGTTTGCCCCATTAGTTCAGCGATTTTAAGAACGTTCACCCCATATTAAGACCTTTCGTGCAATTCAGGTGTCAATTTTATCTTGGCGAGCGATAGCGAGCCTGTAATTTAAGAGGAACCGGCCTTCGGCCGGGAAATTTTCTACCAAAATATGTACAAATTTATCTTGAAAGGGACTCGAGGGGATGTAATTTTAAGCTTGATGGAGGTCTAGGGAACAAACTAAATACCTTCCCTTAATATCGATGTCTACAGCTCCAACTTCCTTATAGCCTGAAACTCGCAAGTGGTCAATTGAGTTGGTTTTGACCCATTAGATTCCCGGAGGACCTTCCTAGACTGCGTAAAATCGTCTAGTGATAGCCAGAATATATGATGATAGAGTTGCGTCATAATCCCCAAGGGGTTAAGGGAAGATTTCCACTTGAGGGATTTTTTTCTGGACCCCTTTCTCCCTCATGTTTAGCCTCATTGCTTTTGAGATTTCGCCCCATTTATGTCAATATAAAGAGCTTTCGGGACATTTAAGTGTCGATTTTTTTCCTGGCGAACGATAGCAAATCTGTAATTTTGGAGGAACCTACAGTAAATAGCACGACAGGTCCTAAACTAGACTGAAATAGTGAAAAACTTCTTAAAATCATCAAACTAATGAGGCGAGCGTCTTAAAATTTCAAAAGCAATGGAGCTAAACATGAGGGAGAAAGGGGTCCAGACAAAAACCCCTGAAGGGGAAATCTCCCCTTCAAGCGAAGCCTAGGTCGAGGCCAGGGGTGCGGGATCGGACTCGCTGGCTCAGGTGTGGTGTGAGGGGGAGGTTGGTGGGAATAAGTAGAAGGGAGGCGTTAACAGCTGGGGTCTTGTTTCCTGTGTCTCTATATTATCACCACTACCATTACTATCACCACTACTACTATCACCACTACTACTACTATCACCACTACTACTACTATCACCACTACTACTACTATCACCACTACTACTATCACCACCACTACTACTATCACCACTACCACTATTATCACCACTACTACTATCACCACTACTACTACTATCACCACTACCACTATCACCACCACTACTACTATCACCACTACCACTATTATCACCACTACTACTATTATCACCACTACTACTATCACCACCACTACTACTATCACCACCACTAATATCACCAGTTCTTGCTTATTAGACTAACAGACTGACAGGTTCGTGCAGGGTAAGGGAGGTATGACACAAGAGCTTTGATCATCAATTTGCTTTGCTCGCCATATTGTCTGGCCACTTTTGCACTGGAATAGGAGACTAGATGTTACTTTTTGTTTCTACATAAACAATATCCTATTTCACTTTATGTACAAGCATAATTACTTAGTTTGCTGCATAAAAAGAAATAATATCCCTTTCTTAACCCAGTGACAAACGAACACAGACAGACACAGGTGATTTGCCTTCCAGCCTAACATAAACTGCTGCCAAGTCAATTACCAGACGATTTCCGCCTCATTAATGACGGAATTTATATCGTGTGACTGATAATCCGTAATCAGCTGGGTCAAAGAGGAATAAATACCACAAATCCCCCCCCCCCCCCCCCGGAGACTGAGGCAATCTGTCGCTCAAATAACTCGATTGAAGGGACGTTTATATCTATTAGTTAATTAATTAATTTATTTATTCATGTTTATATTATATTGTATTTATTTATTTTAGTTTCCTACCTAGACCTCCATCAAGCATTAAATAGTATCCCCATGACTCCCACTTCGAAATACATGTGTGCATTTTTCGGTAGAGAATTATCCTATTCCTCTTAAATTGTGGGTTCGCTATCGCTCGCCAGGAACTATTGACACCACCTTAATGGCACGAAAGATCTTAAAATCGACAATCTTAAGGAGCGAATGTTTTAAATGCTCAAATTAACGGGGCTAAACATGAGATAGAAGGGGAACCCGAAACCACCTTAAGGGGAGATAGGCATTTTTTTTCTTTTTTTTTCTACTAATTCAATTATTCCTTTATTTCTTAATTTCCTCGTTAGGCCTCCATCAAGCTTAGAAATAAAAAACCCTAGATAAATTTGTATATTTTTCGGCAGAAAAATGTCCCGACCAGAGACCGGTTCCTCTTAAAATGTCAGGCTCGCTATCAGTCGCTAGGAAAAAATCGACACCTAAATGGCACGAAAGGTCTAAAAATTGACAAGATGTTAAAATTGCCAAACTAATGGGCCGAACGTCCTATAATGTCAAAACAAATGGAGCTTAACCCGAGGGAGGAAAGGGGACCAGAAAAACGACCCATCTCCCCTTACCTCTTTCAATAAATTATGACACGATTTTTTCTTCCATTCTGGCTATCATTAGACGATTTTATATAGCTTAGGGAGGATCTGAGGGATTTGAAAAAGGGTTATTTGCGATAGTTTGTAGTTTTTTTTTATTGCTATAGAGTTTTTTTTTTACTCTGCATAAAATTGTCTATAATAATATGGTCTATGTAAAGGTATATTGGTATAATGATCCCTGACCTCTCTGTAACTCAAAAGGACCTAGAGCAAACTGGCTGTAAATATCCACACCTATTTCCCGGTGGACTCTTCCCAAATGATAGAAACTACGTCAGCCCGATTGCTTTCATTCATTTCGAGTTATAAGAAGTTAAGGGGTCAAGATTATTGAAATTATTTTAATTGTGTTCTGGTTAAGACGATTACCTTAAGCTTGGTAAGTATATTGAGGAAACAAAGAGGGACTAACTGTATCAATTGCCATTACGACACAGAGTTTCTTCCTAAGTAGAATAAAATCGTCTGAAGATAGCCAGGATACAATAAGATCAAAGTAGTTAACAATGTCAGTACATTAGTGCCTCTCCTTTGTGTTCAAATTGACCACTTGCGAGCTTCAGGCTATATGGAAGTTGGAGTAGTCATAAACATCGATAATAAACATAAATAAAATAATAATGTAGGTTTCTAATGGATAAACAGTATGTTGAATTGGGTTTTATGTATTTATATAAGTACTACAACCGCAATTTAGGTGATAATTCTGTTAATTATCGATGTCTACACCTCCAACTTCCTTATAGAACGAAACTCGCAAGTGGTCAATTGCATAAGTCAGAGAGATATTTCATTGCATTGTACACTCGGATAACATAGTCTCTAGCCCACCCATACAAATTCCTGGACTTTTCCTGTTTCTATTTATGGAATTATATCTCTGGAAACTAATTTATAAATATTATTTTCTATTAATCAACTACAAAACTATATATACTATTTATTGAAAAACAAGTTCTATCCAAAAATAAATCCAGATAGTTATAGTTGCATAAAGAAAAACATGTGAGCTCCACGAATTGTTATGAGTGGGCTGGAGACTATGCTATCTGACTGTACCACTTTTATTGTTATGAGTGGACTGGAGACTATGCTATCTGACTGTACCACTTTTATTGTTATGAGTGGACTGGAGACTATGGTATCTGACTGTACCACTTTTATTGTTATGAGTGGGCTGGAGACTATGGTATCTGACTGTACCACTTTTATTGTTATGAGTGGGCTGGAGACTATGGTATCCGACTGTACCACTTTTATTGTTATGAGTGGACTGGAGACTATGGTATACGACTGTACCACTTGTATTGTTATGAGTGGACTGGAGACTATGGTATCTGACTGTACCACTTTTATTGTTATGAGTGGACTGGAGACTATGGTATCAGACTGTACCACTTTTATTGTTATGAGTGGGCTGGAGACTATGGTATCTGACTGTACCACTTTTATTGTTATGAGTGGACTGGAGTTTATGGTATCTGACTGTACCACTTTTATTGTTATGAGTGGACTGGAGACTATGGTATCCGACTGTACCACTTTTATTGTTATGAGTGGGCTGGAGACTATGGTATCAGACTGTACCACTTTTATTGTTATGAGTGGACTGGAGACTATGCTATCTGACTGTACCACTTTTATTGTTATGAGTGGACTGGAGACTATGGTATCCGACTGTACCACTTTTATTGTTATGAGTGGGCTGGAGACTATGGTATGCGACTGTACCACTTTTATTGTTATGAGTGGGCTGGAGACTATGGTATGCGACTGTACCACTTTTATTGTTATGAGTGGGCTGGAGACTATGGTATGCGACTGTACCACTTTTATTGTTATGAGTGGACTGGAGACTATGGTATGCGACTGTACCACTTTTATTGTTATGAGTGGGCTGGAGACTATGGTATGCGACTGTACCACTTTTATTGTTATGAGTGGACTGGAGACTATGGTATGCGACTGTACCACTTTTATTGTTATGAGTGGGCTGGAGACTATGGTATCTGACTGTACCACTTTTATTGTTATGAGTGGGCTGGAGACTATGGTATCAGACTGTACCACTTTTATTGTTATGAGTGGACTGGAGACTATGCTATCTGACTGTACCACTTTTATTGTTATGAGTGGGCTGGAGACTATGGTATCTGACTGTACCACTTTTATTGTTATGAGTGGGCTGGAGACTATGGTATCAGACTGTACCACTTTTATTGTTATGAGTGGACTGGAGACTATGGTATCTGACTGTACCACTTTTATTGTTATGAGTGGGCTGGAGACTATGCTATCTGACTGTACCACTTTTATTGTTATGAGTGGACTGGAGACTATGGTATCCGACTGTACCACTTTTATTGTTATGAGTGGGCTGGAGACTATGGTATCCGACTGTACCACTTTTATTGTTATGAGTGGGCTGGAGACTATGGTATCAGACTGTACCACTTTTATTGTTATGAGTGGACTGGAGACTATGCTATCTGACTGTACCACTTTTATTGTTATGAGTGGGCTGGAGACTATGCTATCAGACTGTACCACTTGTATTGTTATGAGTGGGCTGGAGACTATGCTATCAGACTGTACCACTTGTATTGTTATGAGTGGACTGGAGACTATGGTATGCGACTGTACCACTTTTATTGTTATGAGTGGGCTGGAGACTATGGTATGCGACTGTACCACTTTTATTGTTATGAGTGGGCTGGAGACTATGGTATGCGACTGTACCACTTTTATTGTTATGAGTGGGCTGGAGACTATGGTATGCGACTGTACCACTTTTATTGTTATGAGTGGGCTGGAGACTATGGTATCTGACTGTACCACTTTTATTGTTATGAGTGGGCTGGAGACTATGGTATCTGACTGTACCACTTTTATTGTTATGAGTGGGCTGGAGACTATGGTATGCGACTGTACCACTTTTATTGTTATGAGTGGGCTGGAGACTATGGTATGCGACTGTACCACTTTTATTGTTATGAGTGGGCTGGAGACTATGGTATCTGACTGTACCACTTTTATTGTTATGAGTGGACTGGAGACTATGGTATGCGACTGTACCACTTTTATTGTTATGAGTGGGCTGGAGACTATGGTATGCGACTGTACCACTTTTATTGTTATGAGTGGGCTGGAGACTATGGTATCTGACTGTACCACTTTTATTGTTATGAGTGGGCTGGAGACTATGGTATGCGACTGTACCACTTTTATTGTTATGAGTGGGCTGGAGACTATGGTATGCGACTGTACCACTTTTATTGTTATGAGTGGGCTGGAGACTATGGTATCTGACTGTACCACTTTTATTGTTATGAGTGGACTGGAGACTATGGTATGCGACTGTACCACTTTTATTGTTATGAGTGGGCTGGAGACTATGGTATGCGACTGTACCACTTTTATTGTTATGAGTGGGCTGGAGACTATGCTATCTGACTGTACCACTTTTATTGTTATGAGTGGACTGGAGACTATGGTATGCGACTGTACCACTTTTATTGTTATGAGTGGACTGGAGACTATGCTATCCGACTGTACCACTTTTATTGTTATGAGTGGACTGGAGACTATGGTATGCGACTGTACCACTTTTATTGTTATGAGTGGGCTGGAGACTATGGTATGCGACTGTACCACTTTTATTGTTATGAGTGGGCTGGAGACTATGGTATGCGACTGTACCACTTTTATTGTTATGAGTGGGCTGGAGACTATGGTATGCGACTGTACCACTTTTATTGTTATGAGTGGGCTGGAGACTATGGTATGCGACTGTACCACTTTTATTGTTATGAGTGGACTGGAGACTATGGTATGCGACTGTACCACTTTTATTGTTATGAGTGGGTTGGAGACTATGGTATGCGACTGTACCACTTTTATTGTTATGAGTGGGCTGGAGACTATGGTATGCGACTGTACCACTTTTATTGTTATGAGTGGACTGGAGACTATGGTATGCGACTGTACCACTTTTATTCCTACATTATAAAACGTATGTGTTGAAAATGTAACATATATTATACACAGACAGCTTCCTACTTTGTTGTCCTATTCTTCCACTATAAACTGTCCCTGTCTCTTGTAGTATTGAGGCCGGACCACCTAATAGGGACGGCAAGGTCTGTGTGGTCGGAGTATCTGTGTAACTCTGTTCAACATAAGTAGTATGTCAATCCTTTATGTGTTCTACGAATAGTTCTTAAAGCTAGCGCATGTTAATCCAGCTAAGGATAGCCCAATAAGACCGATTAGGCGTATTTCCATTGGGGTCCTGTACTACTACCCCATCCCCTTGCTCATGAGGGACGGTGACGACTCAGTGCTTGTGAAAAAACTTTAATGCGCCGAGCGTGGGCGCGATCCTGGGACCTTCAGGGTGGAAGTCCAAGACGCTAGTCACTTCTCCAGCGAACTGTATAAGCGATTGAACACTTAGTAAGTACATTAGTTATGCTACAATTGAACACACAGTTTTAACAGTGTCAGGTGAATATAACTGTCTCGCGTCACGAATATTAAAAATAAAAATGGTGTCACAGTACCTAAAGGTTTAAGTTCCGGCTTAAATTGTCTTCCTACACGCAGAGAAAGGCAGCGAAAACCCGGTTAATCCCCGCGTTGCATGGCGGGTCCGGATAATCGTCATGGCCGCTACTGTGTTTCTGTCTAAGGCCGCTAAAATAATAGGGGTGTCGTGGCGAGTAATGTGTGTGTGTGTGCTGACTGGATTTGCAGGGAGTCACGGTATTATGGGCTAGTAATTCCTTGCGTTGGCTCGTCCGTTTTCTCTCTCGTTCGTTCGCTTGTTTTCTCTCTCGGTCGTTCGATCGTTTTCTCTCTAATTCGTTCGTTCGTTTTCTATCTCGGATGTTCGCTCGTTTTCTTTCTCGTTTCCTCTTGTTCAACAATTTATATTCGTTAATTGCATATGCAAATTAGTAGAATCCTCATGAGAATCAATGAGGAACGTTTGTTAACTCATTTGTCCAAGCTTTAATCCACTACACCACGGCGTGATAAAGGAAACTTAACATTTTCCTATTCATATTAACGAGAAGGGAAATCCTATTTGGAGAATATATTTAAATACATATATTGGGTGTATATTTCGCGAGCGTGCCTATTATACGTGTACCACCCCTGGTCACCTCCCATCAGCTTACTCGGTTGACCCTTTCAAGATCCAATACGCATTTATTTTATGTTTTCTGGCTATTATTGGAAGAATTTATTCAGATTAGGAAGGATATGTATGGAAGTCAGAGGGTTAATTGGGATTGTCTTTACCCTTTTCATTCCCACAGATCTTTCCCAAGCTGTATAAAATCGTCTACTGATAGCCAGAATAAACTGTCACAACGGGTCATGATCCTCAGGGGGTTAATTAACCCCTTCTGTACCGGCGACGTCCTTTTAACTTCACTCTGGCTATTATTAGACGATTGTATTCAGCTTCTAAAGGGCCTACAGCAATTGACCACTTGCGAATTTCTGGCTACAAGGAAGTTCAATCTGTAGACATCGATATTTAGCACAATTACCAAATAAAATGCAGATGAAATGCCTTTATATAATACATATAACCAAATTAAATATATCTTCTATCCATCAGAAGCTTACATTATTATTGCATTTCTGTTTAATGTCAATATTTACAGCTTCAACATCCTTATAGTCTGAAACTCGCAAGCGGTCAAAAACAGGCTTCGAACTATCTCGCGTAACCCTTTGGACTACCACAGATCCTTCTTCAACTGCCCACAAAGTCCTCTAAATAATATTATAGTTTGACCAAAATTAAAAAGACGTCGCCGGTACAGAAGGGGTTAATACGGTGTGTTTTGTTTTTGTTTTGTGGGTTTTTTTTTTTTTTTTTTTGGGGGGGGGGGGGGGGATGGCGACAACCCTGAGTGGAGGAGATCTTCAATAATTTGTGGGATTAGATTGGACAACTGGACTAGAAGTAAATAGGGGGTGGATGGTTGCTTTTTCTGGACCCCCTTCTCCCTCATGTTTAGCGCCCCATTATTTCTGAGATCTTAAGACGTTTGCCTCATTAGTTTGGCGATTTTATGATCTTTCGCCCCATTTTTTTGGCCAATATTAAGACCTTTCAAGCATATTTGGTGTCGATTTTTTTCCTGGCAAGCAATAGCGAGGCTGTAATTTAAAAGGAAAATGCACAAATTTATCTTGAAAGGGTGTTTAGGAGGTGTAATTTTAAGCTTGATGGAGGTCTAGGGAACAAACTAAAAACCTTCCCTTAATAAAGTATCGATAAATCAGCTGCAAAGAAGAGGAGGAGGAGGAGAGGAAGGGATAAGAAAGAGGAGGAGGAGGAGGAGGAGGAGGAGAGGAAGGAATAAAGAAGAGGAGGAGGAGGAGAGGAAGGGATAAAGAAGAGGAGGAGGAGGAGGAGAGGAAGGGATAAAGAAGAGGAGGAGGAGGAGAGGAAGGGATAAAGAAGAGGAGGAGGAGGAGAGGAAGGGATAAAGAAGAGGAGGAGGAGAGGAAGGGATAAAGAAGAGGAGGAGGAGGAGAGGAAGGGATAAAGAAGAGGAGGAGGAGGAGAGGAAGGGATAAAGAAGGAGAGGAGGAGGAGGAGGAGAGGAGGGATAAAGAAATAAGAGGAGGAGGAGGAGAGGAAGGAGGAGGGGGGAGGAGAGGAAGGGAAAGAAGAAGGAGGAGGAGGAGGAGGAAGAGAAAGAAGAGGAGGAGGAAGGAGGAGAGGAAGGGATAATGAAGAAGGAGGAGGAGGAGAAAGAGGAAGAAGATAAAGAAGAGGAGGAGGAGGAGGAGGAGAGGAAAGGATAGAGAGGAGGAGGAGGAGGAGGATAAAGAAGAGGAGGAGGAGGAGGAGGAGGAAGAGGAGGAGGAAGGAAGGAAAGGAGGAGGAGGAGGAATAAAGAAAAGAGAGGAGGAGGAGAGAGGATAAAGGAGAGGAAGGAGGAGGAGGGAGGGAGGAGAGGGAGAGGAGAGGAGGGGAAGGGAGGAGGAGGAGGACGGAGAGGAGAGAGAGAGGGGAGGGAGGGGAAGAGAAGGGAGAGAGAGAGAGAGTAAATAAACAGGAGAGAGAGTGTGTGTGTGAGTGAGAGAGAGAGATAGAGAGAGTGATTGTGGTGACTGTGTATGTGTGGGTGTGTGTTTAATTGTAAGAAAGAGAGAGAGAGAGTAACAGAGGGAAGGGGGCAGGGGGGGGGGGAGGAGGGAAGGGGGTAGTAGGGGGAGAGACAGAGAGTTGTAATCAATATGAAGCCACCTCCACCGCTCACAACAACATCCCCCCCCCACCCCACCCCGGGCCCCCAAATCATACCCTTCCCCTCGTTCAGTGACCCGCAGAGGGCTATTCTCGGGCAGCGCGGGATTTACCGAGAGAGAGAGAGAGAGAGAAAGAGAGAGAAATATCAAAACTTAATATCCCGTCTTCTAACTATCCCATTTTCTTAATATCATGTTTTCTTTCCGTCCCGTTTTCTTAACATCGCGTTTTCTTACTATCCCGTTTTCTTACCATCCCGTTTTCTTACTATCCCGTTTTCTTACCATCCCGTTTTCTTACTATCCCATTTTCTTACTATCCCGTTTTCTTACTATCCCATTTTCTTACCATCCCGTTTTCTTACCATCCCGTTTTCTTACTATCCCGTTTTCTCATTATCCCGTTTTCTTACCATCCCGTTTTCTTACCATACCGTTTTCTTAATAGCCCGTTTTCTTACCATCCCGTTTTCTTACTATCCCGTCTTCATACCATCCCGTTTTCTTACTATCTCATTTTCTTACTATCCCGTTTTCTTTAGCAATCCGTGACGCGCTTCTAATTGGGTATACTAATTAGTTTTCCATCCTTGTATAAGATGGGCTTATTACCACCAATGTAGCTGTAAGGGGAGATGGGTAGTTTTGCTAGACCCTCCTTCTCCCTCATGTTTAGCCCCATTAGTTTTCAGGGTTTAAGATGTTTCTCCCATTAGTTTGTCGATTATAAGACCTTTCGCCCCACTTCCTTGTGAATATTAAGACCGTTCGTGCTATTTAGTTGTCGATTATTTTCCTGGCGAACGATATTGAGCCTGTAATTTTGGAAGTACCGGCCTTCGGCCGGAATATTTTTCTACCACAATATGTACAAATTAATCTAGAAGGGGGATCTAATGGATGTTTTATATAGTTTGATGGAGGTCTAGGGAGGAAACTAGAAAAATTATTAATAAATGAAAAAATCGACCAAAAAGGGAACCATCCCCCTTAAACGTTCTTACTTGCTTGCCTTCATATATCTGTTGCATTTAGGGTTATAGTGAACGCTGTACACACACACACACACACACACACACACACACACACACACACACACACACACACACTAGGTAGATGAGGGGGTGGGGTGTGTGTTATTAATATTACTGCAGTGGTGGTGGGGGTGGTTGGGTTGCTGTTGTCTACACCTTATATGCTAATTACTGTATATAGTAGGATTCACAGCCTCAGACCATCTTCATCAACACACACACACACACACACACACACACACACACACACATACAAGGGTTTGTTAACAGTAGAGATTAATGAACTCAGATGTATTATTGCAGGAAGTTGCATCCGTATGATACCGGTACTCCACCTTCAACTAGTTGTAAGGCCACCAACCCATCAATTAACTTACAAATAAACCTAATTAATGAAATCAATACACTTAATAAATACATGGGGTACTCCCAAGACTCGGAACCTAGGATACTCACACCGAAATCCATCACACTAACCATTAGGCTATCAAGAGACTGACCTGGTTTGCGCTGAAGTGGAATGACATGGTCGGTGGTAGTGGGAGGAGAGGTGGAGTTTACGTAGCACATGGCGGACGATCAGTGTGTAGGGAGTTTATGTAGGGCATTACGTAACAAAGCCACTCCAACAGCTTCCTCTCTCGCCAACAACCCGTCTCCCCTCTCAACACTCTTCGAAAAGCACTCCAACAGCTTCTTCTCTCTCTCCAACACACCTTCTCCCCTCGCAACACTCTTCGAAAGGTAGATAAGAGGTACCTTTGTAAAATTGGGAGTTTCTGTAGTGCATTACGTAACAAAGTCACTCCAACACCTTCCTCTCTCTCCAACGCACCTTCTCCCCGTTCAACACTCTTCGAAAAGTACTCCAACAGCTTCTCTCTCTCCAACACCCCGTTTCCCCTCTCAACACTCTTCGAAAAGCCACTCCAACAGCTTCTTCTCTCTCTCCGACACACCTTCTCCCCTCTCAACACTCTTCGAAAAGTAGATACGAGGTGCCGTTGTCAAAGCTTATCCCTCAATACCTTCACCTGACCTGACCATTAAGGATGCTACTCTGTGTCCATGGATTTTACATAGCACATTACAGACGCCCTTCAGTGTTTGGGGAGTTTTCATAGCAGTTTTCATAGCACTTAACGAACAACTGTCTATGTCTACACAGTTTTCATGGCCCTTTACGTACAACTGTCTATGTCCACACATGTTTCATAGCACTTAACGAACAATTGTCTATGTCCACACAGTTTTCATAGCACTTAACGTACAACTATTTAAGTCCACACAGGTTTCATAGCACTTAACGAACAACTGTTTAAGTCCACACAGTTTTCATAGCACTTAACGTACAACTATTTAAGTCCACACAGGTTTCACAGCACTTAACGAACAACTGTCTATGTCCACACAGGTTTCATAGCACTTTACGTACAACTGTTTATGTCCACACAGGTTTCATAGCACTTTACGAACAACTGTCTATGTCCACACAGGTTTCATAGCACTTAACGAACAACTGTCTATGTCCACACAGGTTTCATGCACTTTACGTACAACTGTTTATGTCCACACAGTTTTTGTAGCGCATTATCGTCGGTTTTCAGTGTCCATCCTGTTTTTAAAATTAATACTCTCAATACACGCATGTTCTTCTCAAGGCTGCAGGATGGCACAATAATCCTTTACTCTTCACAGGAAACACCACCAGTACACCTGAAATAAAAGAGAGAGGTGCTACTTTACTGTCTGAGCGAATATAATATTAGAGGAAATACAATCATAGAATATCTGAAGAAGAAAAAGAAGAAGGAGGGGTAAGGGGTGTACCACAAAAATATGAGATTAAGGGGGCCCACCTCGCTTTTTTGTTCTCGTTCTCTCCCTCTCTCTTTGGCTTGTATCCATTCGACCCCATTCAGCCTACTGTCTTAAGACGTTTACCCCCATCCAGGTGTCAATATTTTCCTGGGGAGCGGTAGCGAGCCAGCGTATATATATACTATATATTTCTTCTGACAGCAATCTAAATTTGTAAATTTTTCGATAGAAAAATGTCTCCATATAATGCTTGCTTGCTATCGCTCGCCAGGAAGAAATCGACACCTGGATGGGGATAAACGTCTTAAAACAGTTGGCTGATTGGGGCCGAATGGATACAAGCCAGAGAAAGAGAGAAAAGGAGAGAAAGATAAAAAAAACAGGTGACCCCCCTTAAGAAACACCCCGTTCTTAACCCCTTCTGTACCGGTGACGCCTTTTTACTTTAATTCTACCTATATTTAGAAAATGTTGTGCAGTTTAAAAAGGATGTGTGGTAGTAAAAAGGGTCAAGTGAGACAGTTCAAGCCTGTTAAATCCTGGAGGCCCTTGCTAAACTTATAGGGCCAAACATGAGGGAATAGGGGGTCCAGAAAAATATCCCTGAGGTGAAATCTTTCCTTAGTTTAGCGCGTCGGCCACTGAAGGAATGAAAGAATATCAATACCCAGAATCAGTCTTTCCCTCTTCTTATGACTTAAATTGCTTCAAACTCCGTGTGTCCAGGCATTTTGGCTCGAACGTGACCCAGTGGCGGATCCAGAGGGGGGGGGGGGAGGCGGCGCCCCCCCCCCCCCCCCCCCCCCCCCCCCCTTAGTGACCAAAATTGCGCCCTTACATCTGATATATACTGCATTTTATCTGAAATACAATACATATAAAGTTATGTCTCCCCTCATGTATATATATATCAGCCCCCCCCCCCCTTAAGCCTGAGCTGAATCCGCTCCTGCGAACGTCCCTTGATTTTGGCCCTGTCACTCTTTCAACTATGGGAGAGGCACTCGCTATAGGCAGTTCTGGCTTTTGCCTCCCTCACTCACATAGAAAAAAAATGGGACATTAAACAAGAATACATCAATGGGACATCAATGGGACTTTTAACTAGAGAACATCAATGCGACATCTAACACAAGAACATCAATGAGACATCTAACTAGAGCACGTCAATGTAACATTAAATTAGAGAACACCAATTGGACATCTAACAGAACACATCAATGGGACATCTAACGGAGAGCATCAATGGGGGAGGGGGGGGGGGTGTGCAGCATGATCGTAAATATATTAAAATGCCTAAATTCATTTGCATAGTTTTAATATTACTATAGACAATCTAATAGACTAACACACACACTCTCTCTCTCTCTCTCTCTCTCACACACACACACACACACACACAAACCTACCTTGTTCATAGAAGGGTGCATGAGGGTGACGGTTAACGAGGAGTAAATACGGCAACTCCACCAGCAACTATATTATTGACCAAAGGCTTCCTCCTCCTCCTCCTCCTCCTCCTCTTCCTCTTCTTCCTCCTCCTCCTTCTCCTCCTCCTCCTCTCGCCCCTTGCTGGTGAAGGCGGGCGGGGGAGGCTTGCAGGGGACGGATACTTGCAGGGGGAGCTCCTTAGGGGTTGCAGGGGTCGTTGTCTCAAAGTTGCGGGAAGGGCGTTTGTCTATCCGATGGTGAGCGAAGATTGGGGTGCTGGGTGATGATTTTTGGAAGATAGATTACTGCCATACGGTTTCTTACTTAATGTTCATAGTAGTGAGGATTTTGTATTCATGAAAGAAAAATTGCTAACACTCACTTTCTCAATGATGGTAGTATTAAGGAATATAGTTCAAACACTTGTTGAGGTGTTTGGTACAAATTCTAACGCTTGTGCAGAACTGTTCAATCTCTTGTGGTGAGATCGATGCAAATGTAACTCGGTTCTGTTCAATTTGTGGGGCCACTGGGGTATCCTGGGCTGTGGAAGAAGGACAATTGAAGTGTTGGTTAGGAGAGATTGGATACCTTATTTTCTGAACAGCTATTGTGATTTAGCTCCGACTGTTCACGGCGCTTGTGACGATTAATAATATTTGTCGATTGTTTGATGTAGATTAATCCATGCTTCAGTCAAGTTTAGATATTTAATTTGAGTCTGTTGCACTTTACAATATGAGATTAGAGTCTATTACACTTTCAGATATGAGATTAAGAGTCTATTGCACCTTCAGATATGAGATTAGAGTCTATTACACTTTCAGATATGAGATTAGAGTCTATTACACTTTCAGATATGAGATTACAGTCTATTACACTTTCAGATATGAGATTACAGTCTATTACACTTTCAGATATGCATTTAGAGTATGTTGCACTTTCATATATCAGATTAAAGTTTGTTGCACTTTCAGATATAATAGAGTTTGTTGCACTTTCATATTTCAACCTACTATTTAAAGACGTTTACCCCCATCCAGGTGTCAATATTTTCCTGGCGAGCGGTAGCGAGCCAGCATATATATACTGTATATATTTTGTTTTGACAGCAAGCTAAATTTGTACATTTTTCGATAGAAAAATTTCTCCGGCGAAGCCGGATTTCTCCATGCAATGCTGGCTCGCTATCGCTCGCCAGGAAGAAATTAACACCTAGATGGGGATAAACGTCTTAAAACAGTTGGCTGAATGGGGCCGAATGGATACAAGCCAGGGAAAGAGAGAAAAGGAGAAAAAGATAAAAAAAACGGTTACCCCCCTTAAGTCAGAATAAAAGGTAAAAAGGTAAAAAGGGGTTAATTACGTTTAAGGGGAGATGGGTCGCTTTTTTTGGTCCCCCTTCTCCCTCATGATTAGTCCCATTAATTTTCAGATGTTAAGAAGTTCGACTCATTAGTTTGGCAATTTTAAGACCTTTCGCCCCATCTCATTGTCAATTTTAAGACCTTTCGTGCCATTAAGGTGTCGATTTTTTTTTCCTGACGAGCGATATCGAGCCTGAAATTATAAGAGGAATTTATGTTGAAGGGGGGTCTAAGGGGTGTAAGGGGGTGTAAGGGGTGTTATGTTGAAGGGGGGTCTAAGGGGTGTAAGGGGGTGTAAGGGGTGTTATGTTGAAGGGGGGTCTAAGGGGTGTAAGGGGTGTTATGTTGAAGGGGGGTCTAAGGGGTGTAAGGGGGTGTAAGGGGTGTTATGTTGAAGGGGGGTCTAAGGGGTGTAAGGGGGTGTAAGGGGTGTTATGTTGAAGGGGGGTCTAAGGGGTGTAAGGGGGTGTAAGGGGTGTTTTTCTAAGCTTGATGGAGGTCTAGGGAGGAAACTAAGAAATAAAGGAATATATTCATTAGTAGACCAACAAAAAAAACGGCCCATCTCTCCTTAATATTAGGACTTAATTTTGTGGATAAAACCCCAAAGTAAATTGTGTGAATAAATGAGTCCCTATGATATAAAAAAGGTATACAGTATATTTTACAATCATTTGGTATATTGATAGTGATTTACCTGTCTACCTGTTTAGCATATGGGTTTATTACTACCAATATACTGTTATAAGGGTATCTTATTATGAACACATTAATAACCCTCTTCATACCTTCTTCAGACTCATAATGTTTGCTCGTAATGTTTGTTATAGCCATATTTGCAACTTTATAAGGGTATCTTCTTATGAACACATTAATAACCCTCTTCATACCTTCTTCAGACTCATAATGTTTGCTCGTAATGTTTGTTATAGCCTTATAGCCATATTTGCAACTTTATAAGGGTATCTTATTATGAACACATTAATAACCCTCTTCATACCTTCTTCAGACTCATAATGTTTGCTAGTAATGTTTGTTATAGCCAAATTTGCAACTGACTGAAATAAATTGTTTTTGTTTGGTTAGTGACCCCCTCCCGCCGCACTGCACAACCCAAACCAAACTGTGAAGAAGGTATAAAAGTCTTAGGAAGGGGGGAAGAGGGAGGAGGAGGGGGAAAGGGGAATGGAAGAGGGAGGAGGGGAAGGGGGGAAGAGGAGGGAGGGGGATGGAAGAGGAGGGGGAAAAAGGAGACACGCGGGGTAATCAAGACGTGACATAGCGTCCCTCGGTTACCATGACGACGACCAGCCAGCCAGCCGCCCCTAGTGACGCCTGGTGGTGGTGATCGGTACTAGTGCTCTCAGAGACCCATTTCGTTCGCTCTCTCTCTCTCTCACTCTCTCTCTATTAAAGCCTGTTATCCATTAGACAAATTAAAATATTTTGTTATTGTTTCACTGCTATGGTGTATAGTATGAGGATGTATTGCTTTATTCATATTAGCTTCGCTCCAGTTATCTTGTATGTTATCATAACTGAATATTTGTATTATTATTGTTATTATTATTATTATTTTTTGGGTCTATTAATATATAGATTCATAGATGTTTTAGTGTCCTCGTTAGACCTCCATCAAGCTTAAGAAAACACCCCCTAGACCCCCCATCAAGATAAATTTGTACATTTTCCGGTAGAAAAATGTGCCGGCCGAAGGTCGGTTCCTCTTAAAATTACAGGCTCGCGATCGTTCGCCAGGATAAAATCGACAGGTAAATGGCACGAAAGGGCTTAAAATTGACAACGAAATAGGATGAAGGTGTTAAAATCGTCAAACTAATGAGCCGAAGGTCATATAATCTGAAAACTAATGGGGCTAAACATGAGGAAGAAGGGGGACCCAGAAAAACGGACCATCATCCCTTAATTAGTGAGCGGACCTCCTCGTTGGTTTGCGGAATTGCGGAGTCCGAGTATACCCTTTAATAAACTCTACGGACACTCCTACTCGTATTTCATCACCCAGCTGGTATATGGAGATTCTGTAGTAAGAGAGAGTGTGGTCATCTATTTCTTTGGTGGCCATTTTGGTGCTTCAATTATCAAACAATGAGGCTTTAAGGGGAGATGGGCTTCAATTATTCCTTTGTTTCTTAGTTTCCTCGCTAGACCTCCATCAGGCTTAAAAAACACCCCCTAGACCCTCTTTCAAGATAAATTTGTACATTTTTCAGTAGAAGAATGTCCCGGCCGAAGGCAGATTCCTTCCAGAATTACAAGCTCGTTATCGCTCGCCAGGATAAAACGACACCTAAATGACACGAAAGGTCTTAATATTGACAAAGAAATGGGGCGAAAGGACTCAAAATCGCCAAACTAATGGAACAAACGTCTTAAAATCTCAAAACTAATATGCCAAACATGAGGGAGAAGGTATCCAGAAAAAGCGACTACCTCCCCCTTAAACTATATTAATTTAATGTTGTTCCCTATTTAAAGAACAATAATGAACACTAAGAACAATGGGACTTAACCCCTTCTGTACCGGAGCCGTTCATTTAGCTTTATTCTGGCTACTATTAGACGATTTTATTCACTTGTAAAGGGGCCTCCAGCAAATAACAGGCTTCTAACTTAATCTCACTTAACCCTTTTTACTACCACAGATCCTTCTTAATCTGTACAAAATCGCCTAAATATAGCTAGAAAACACTAAAAAGACTATCCGGTACAGGAGTTAATATGAGGAATGCCTGTACTGTGTCAAAAAAATCATGGGTTTAAGGGGGGAGGTAATTTTCTGGACCACCTTCTCCCTCATGTCTAGCCCCATGAGTTTTGATATTTTAAGGCCTTCGTTCCACTAGTTTGGCGATTTAAGAATCTTTCGCCGCGTTTCTTCGTCAATTTTAAGAATTTCGTGCCATTTAGGTGAAGATTTGTTTTTCCTGGCGAGCGATAGCCAACTTGTAATTTAGGAGGAACGGCACATTTATCTACCGAAAAAAAGTTTATACATTTCCCTCGAAGGGGAGTCTTAGGGGTATTTTCTCAAGTTTGGTAGAGGTCTAGGGAGAAGAAAAAGAAACTAAATTGTTCGAAGCTATCTTGACCTAATATTTACATTTCGGTGGTTCGTTTTTGTCAATTTTAAGACTATTCGCGTCGATATTTTTTCCTGACGAGCGATAGAGAGCCTGCAAATTATTAGGAACTGATCTTAGGCCGGGACATTTTCTACCGGAAAAATTTACACTTGAGATAGAAGTCAAGGGAACAAACTAAAATCCTCCCCTCAACCCCTTCAGCACAATGGCGCAATTGTCATCGTATTCTGGTTACCATTAGACGATTTTATTTAGCTTATACTTTAGCTCTGGGATTCAAAAGGTTAAATATGCTGTCTTGAATCGCCCCCCCCCCCCCCCCAAAAAAAAAAAAAAACACAAAAACAGAATAAAAGGTAAAGAAAAACAATAGGAAATGTGGAGATTGAGCCTGAGTATATAGATAGATAGATAGATAGAAATTTGATCTCAATAAGCCCTTTGAAGAACATAGATCCTTCTTAAACTGCAGAAAATTGTCTATAAAATGGCATCATGGTGCTGAAGGGGGATCTTGTCTCCCAACCGAGAGGACCCGCGTTCGACCCCAGGCAGGTGGAGATGTTTGGGCAGTCTCTTTACACCCGATGCCTACAGTATGTTAACCTATACTCTGTTCCAAATATATAGGCCAAAGCTCTTGAACATTATCCTTTATAACTCACAAACGACTAGAGTAATAGGGCTAATATTTCTACTATTTGGGAAGGGTCAGCCAGGGAATAGGTGTGGAAACTTACAGCTCATTTGCTCTTGCCCTTTGTGAGTTATAGAGATTAATGTTCAGGGAATAGATGTGGAAACTTACAGCCCATTCTCTCTAACCCTTTGCAAGTTTTTTGTTTTTCTTTTTTGTCTATGTGAGTGAGGGAAAAGAAGGCAGAACTGCCTGTAACGAGTGCCTCCCCAAGAGTTGAAAGAGTGACCGGGCCAAAATAAAGGGATGTTCGAGCCAAAATGCCTGGACACCCGGAGTTTGAAGCAATTTAAGTCATAGGAAGAGGGAAAGACTGATTCTGGGAGAGAGTTCCAGAGCTCAGCTGTTGAATAGAAGATAGACTGAGAATAACATTTCACTCTTGGGTTGGAGAGTTGCACAGAGTAGAGGTGGGATTGTGTTGCAAGATGGGTGCTATGTGTTCTATGAAGAGGGGAATTGTATACACTGAGAGAGCTGTGAGGAACACTGATTATAGTAATAGCGGTAGAGAGAGAGATGCAACATTGTGGCGAAGAGAGACTGCAGAGAATTGGTGAGTGGACCTGAGTTAATGAGACGGAAGGCTTTCTTTTCTACTTTGTCTTGAAGTGCTGTGTGAGAGGATCCTCTCCACACGTGTGAACAATACTCAATACTCAAATATCCTGATGGATTACACATATATATGCTTTCATTAATTTCATTGGAGGTGTTTGGTGTTGTGATGAAATTAATAAAAAAATAGAATATTATAGACAATTCATCATGTTTAGCTTTTCTGAAAATAACGAAACTTAGTGGCTAATATACAGTATAGATGTAGCCTATAACTTCAGCTCTATAGAAACATTGTCATGGCAATATAGCAAAGTATAAGTGTGTAGCCAATGTATAATGTAATTCGAATTTTATAGTACAGTATTCGTTAAGTTCAAGTATTTATTTGATAATATGACATACGAGATATCATTGGTCATAGGCCTACAGGGATTGTTTTGTTTCATATTTGTATTTGTTTACTGCATGGTCGTTAATATAATCTGTATTCTTGAAAGTTAGTGCATTCTTGTCATTCATATTACATTACTGAATAACTTACTGATGTAATCATTTTGTTTCAACAAACGCCTTCCTATCCCATTCTTCTCCCTTGGTCATACTAGCCACGGACAACTGTCACACACTTCAGCCCACATTTATTCCTCCACATTCTTGTTGCTGTACTAATTTAACTGAAAGACATACAGGGGTAACAGGGCTGGGTGTTTCTCTATTTACTTATCAATATTTTAGTCAATAAAATTTAGCGTAGCCATTCTATGCACTGACAACTGAGCACATGACCAACAACAATGCCAGTCTGTCCGCCACAGTCGCCACCACAAAGTGGCGCGTGTGCAGCCTGCCATTTGAATTAACGCAATCCATCAACATCACCAGTGGTGAGCCACCTTGGCATGGCGGCTAAAATGGACTCGCTCTCAAATTGTTTGTGGCTGCCACTAAAAATTGGCTCGTGTGCGAGCTTCCATAGAAACATGTGCGTTTTACTTCTCGCCACGAAACATTGGCAGCCACCATCCACTGAAAATTGGCCCATGTGTGGGGGGCCTTACACCCAGAAGGTCCCAGGATCACGCCCTCACTCAGCACATTAATGTTTTTGTTCACAAGCTCTGAGTCATTACCATCCGCCTTGAGCAATGGGACGGGATAATATATAATACAAGACCCCAATGGAAATACACCAAATCGGCTTTTTTGGGCTATCCTCGGCTGGCAAGCCGCGCTACCATAGCGCGGTTGGGAATATGTACATGATTAGATTAATATCCAGTATTCGAGAATGGATAATAAGTCGTAAGCGTGTGCATAAACCTTTAACCGTCTTGGTGGTGTAATGGTTAGAGTGTTTAAATTGATGTGGGAGATAACCCAGGTTCAAATCCCGGTGGATCACATATGTGCTTTAATTAATTTAATTGGAGGTGTTTGTTGTGGTGAAATTCATAAAATATACATTGTATAAGAAAGTATTCCTCCAATATACTTGTTTTCAGTTGTCGGGTTAATTGGATTGAATGTTATCACCTTGCGTTTTACTGACCCAATATACTCAATATGTAGCGACACACCACGATACCAATCATGTATTTTTCTATTTAGAATGGTGAACAAATAAATTAATGCAATATGTGCTTGATTTTTAGACAATTTTGTATCTACTTGTGATGCAAATACATTATTATTGTTGCATTTCTTCACTCCAGTTTGGGTATTAAGAATCGTATCGTATCGTTTCAGGCAACACATGGTTAGGCAGCTGGCGGCCCTCGAGGAATCGCGGAAAAGTCCTGAAATCTTTTATCTGGAGATTCCTACTCCGTGTACATTGCACATCACAACCCTAAGAAGAATAGGATTATTTGTGTATTTTTAGCAAGACTCGCAGACTAAACGGTAACTATAATAGTCTTTATTTACGGATGATCATTAGGCCTAGACAGTTGTGTAGCCTATTAGGTTCATGGTATTATTTTAGTTTGCAGCCTAGCATAAGCCTAGGGCTAGGCTAGGCCCTATTTCGTCCCTGAAAGACTTTGAATTTGTGTGTTTTTTTTGTTTTTTTGTTTTTTTTGTAGCCTAATAGGCTAGCCTAGTTCAGGGTCCTCAGGGATGAGGTCACGTCGTCACGAGGAACCTTTTAACCCCGTCATAGACCTATTTTACTGTTAGGCGATCAGAACAGAGGCAAGGGGTGTGAGGAGATTGCCCAACCATCTCCACCAGTCGAGAATCGAACTCGGTCCTCCCGGTTAGAAACCGAGCGCTCTACCAATGTCGCTACTGGTCACCCCGACTTGGAAGTTGCCAGTTGGCTGGAGTCTTGACTCTAAAGATTCACTTGGATGATAGCCTAGGCCTATTCATTTATCATTATTACAATGGGTTGAAATGTTGAATTCAAGCAACCTTTCACAGTGATATTTGCACGCTTTTGGTCACGACTGTCGGACCTTGCCTGTCAAGGCCTAATTTGAATGCATTTTTCCAAAATTAGGCCTAGCCTATCCCAATAAGCCCACGGCCGCGGCGGCACGGCCAGCTGTCATTTACCCCGGGTGCGTGTGGCCAGGCCAATAGGCTAGCCTAGGCTATAGCCTAAGATGATAGGCTAAGGCAAGAGTTGTGTTATCGGGCGTATCACCTACCTCTGACCGGCTATTACCTAGTGTTTACTATGCCCCTTTGAAAGGACATTAGCCTAACCTAACAACCTTACCTAACCTATCCTAGTAAGGCTAGTATTATGGATTGACCCTTATCGCTTATCTGTATAAGGGTCAATCTGGTCAGGAAAAGTTGTAAGGAAAGCTCTTACCATGGTTTAATAAATAATGGCCCTAAATCATGGGGCCCGGGTGAAGGGGTTAATCCCTTCTCAAGTCCTCAACCCATTACTGTATTGTGCCAGTCCTATGAAAAGTTCTGTATGGAGCTCAGTGGTCTGGTTAATCTGCTCTACATAACTAACTAACTAATTACTGTATTGTATCCCATGGCCAGTTGTTGGGTAAATAGTTTTCTAGTTTTGTTAGGCTAGGCTAAGGCTATAGTCTGTGAGATACCCCGCAACCCGCATGACTTATTATCCTCATCATAATATATTACCAGCAGGGGGCAAATAACAGCTGGCCATGGGATAATTTTGTACCAAAAAAACTAATATTACCCCCACCATTCTTATTTGTTTATCATCTCCATTTGTATATCTTCCCACTTTTCCCCTAGGCTACCGGTACTCTGTTTCTCAGACATACCTCTTGCTGACTCCTTCTTCATATTTTTTACACTGTTATTACCGGTATATATGTGTTTTGTATCATCAACTAGCCTATTGGGTCTCCCTCTTGTTCACACTGGTTACAGTTTGGTCCTATCAATTCCATCTTCTTGTTCTAGGTTATCATTTGTTTCCAATTATCCCGGCCATACTTTTAACCAAGAGGACTTGTGTTTGTGTTAGCCTACATAAGAACAATGAAATTTGCATAGGCCTACATCCGGGAACTTGTGATTTTGAATTACGAGCCAATCACAGAGCCCACTGGAACGCCAGCGGCCAGCCTGCTCGCTGGCGTTCGTCATGGAGTCTGTGTTCAGAGAATCAGAGGGTGTGCATAAATAAATAGGAACACAACAAAAGTGGTGATCAGTGAAGAGAATTGTTTCAAACCTTTACATTACTATATTATATGGTAGACTGAAAATGCGCACTCTCGCCTCTCCTCACACACACACATTCTTCAGGCATCTGTGATTATACTGTACAGTACAAATATGTGAGTGTACCAGTACAGTACACTGAAAGACTGAAAGTTTGAGCCGATAATAATCAATATTACACCGTGAGTGTCTTCTGAAGAATTACCCAGTTCAGTAAACCAAATAAATTTTTATGTACAGTATCTATTGCCAGACGCCTTGATCCCCAAGGGGGTGGCCATGAATGAGTTACCTCCATCCACCTGTCCCCCCGTTAGCCGGCACCCCTCCTCCTACCCAACATAATTTTTACTCAAATACTTCTCAATTCCATCCCTGCACCTCGCTCTGTCTGCCTCTCCCTCTCAGCCCTTCCACGTCACTATCATACACTCTTTACTCTTTTAGCCATTCTATCATTATCCATATACTCCTCATGACTGAACCACCTCAAGGTGCTTCTCTTCACACTTTTCAACACATCTCCATCCACACCACATCGTTCTCGTGCTTCCTGATTTGTCTGTCTATCTCTGCTTGTAATTCCACAAGCACTTCTCAAGTAACTCATTTTGACTATACAGTTGAACATGAACAACAACAGATAAACTTGCCCTAGTGAGGCTGCTCGTTCATAGGTAAAAGGAAAAGTTGCACATACAGTGTATTTGTATGTTAGTGTCTCATTTCCCTCCTCCCCTCTTTGCTATGAAAAATTAAATAGATGAGACTTTGATTTTATATACGTATCAATATGGGGTCATATTTAAGTTTTAGCCTTACATTTTCTCTTTCAGGCTGTGTAAGAAGGTTTTGAAGGGGCCTGCACCAACATGAGCTGCCAGCGCGGGAACATTAACCGGGTGCGGAAACAGAAGCACCAGAACACCACCGTCTTCAAGAACACGCTCCACGACATCAGCAAACGCACCAAGATGATTAATGAGATGGAGATCGCTGAGGTTAGGGTTTACCGTTCACTGTGCGTCTATGTGCTTTTCATAGTTATTTAATTTTTAAAAGCCCCCCCCCCAAAAAAAAGGAAAAAAAAGGAAAAAGAAAAAAATAGGAAAAGTGGGGATTGGGCCCGAGTATATAGAAATAGATAGAAAAATCCCTGGTAAAGAGTTGTGTTATCGGGCGTACCACCACCGACATACAGCATAACTCGACCTCTCTAAAACATTAATCTAACCAAACAACCTAACCTAACCTAACCCAGTATTCATGTAGTAATGAGAATACTAGGTTAGGTTAGGCTTTTTAGTTAGGTTAAGTATTTATAAATGATTTATGAACATGTATGTCGGTAGTGGTACGCCCGATAACACAACTCGGTAAGAATGTTAAGTGCTGGCGTACCGCCAGCCTTGTTACACTATGCGGAGCAGTAGTGGACGCTTGCCATCATGTTCCCGTCTATTTTGACTGCCTTTCGATACAATAATATGTTGAGGGGGCATTCACATATTGTCGTCATCGTATATATTGCCAGCAGGGGGCAAATAACCGAGAAAAAAATCGCCGTCAAAATAGACGCGAACTTAACTATGGCGATCGACAAATGTAAACATGGCGGCGGCGGTGGTGGTGACGTCGGACGTTTGCTATCATGTTCCCGTCTATTTTGAATGCCATTGGATACAATAATATGTTGAGGGGGGCTTTGCCCCCAATGACATATTGTCATCATCATATATATTGTCAGGCAGGGGCAAATAACCGATAAAATCGCCGTCAAAATAGACGCGAAGTTCACCGCGGCGATCACCCTATGTAAACATGACGACCGTACGCCCGAAAACTACATCCATCCCCACAACTCTTACCAAATCCCTCTGCCATTCATGCTTGCTATATTCACGCCAGCAAGCCTGAACATGTGGGAGGCATGCACCACTGCGCTAGCATTTATTTAAGGGAGCCCACCTCGCTTTTTTTCTCTTTCTCTCCCTCTCTCTTTGGCTTGTATCCATTCGGCCCCATTCAGCCTACTGTTTTAAGACGTTTACCCCCATCCAGGTGTCAATATTTTCCTTATGAGCGGTAGCGAGCCAGCATATATATATTTTTGTTTTGACAGCAAGCTAAATTTGTAAATTTTTCGATAGATAAATGTCTCCGGCGAAGCAGGATTTCTCCATACAATGCTGGCTCGCTTTCGCTCGCCAGGAAGAAATCGACACCTGGATGGGGATAAACGTCTTAAAACAGTTGGCTGAATGGGGCCGAATGGATGCAAGCCAGGGAAAGAGAGAAAAGGAGAGAAAGATTAAAAAAAAAAGCCGGTGACCACCCTTAATTACTGTACTGTAGCTAGCTAATGGCACAGGGTATCAAACGAAAGCCAAGTTCATTCTCTCTAGTCTCTAATATTGTACTGTACATTTTTTTTTTTTTTTTTTTTTATTCCAACTACTCCCTCTCGGGCATAGGCTGAGAGCCTGTACATTCCACCGCTCAACACGGTGAAGCCCGTGAGGTCTTGTTCCAGTCTGGGGAGTGAGACATGTGAAGCATCCATCATGGCTCGAAGCTCTGAAGCGGCTGGTTGCTTCGCTCAAGTGCTTCACCTTCTCACCCTCCAGACTTAGACCCTCACTCTCAGAACGCCACCTATTGAGCAGTATACACATACATACATACCGGTAATGTATTGTAGTGTATAGGTCTCCCTCGATTTACGATTGGGTTACGTTCCTGAAAACCCGACCTGACCTTCAATAGAAAAAACGTATAGTGAACCCTAAAATTGATGGGGTAAATGGGGATGCATTTTGGGACCAGCCAAAACCCAAACCCAAACACCTAAACTCTTTAATGATAACGTAAATCGGGGCATCGGATAGTGAGGGAGACCTACTGTATATATGCAAAGATATAATTATGGTTTATAGTTCAATTTATATCTTTGCAAGTTATAAAATTACCAAAACAATGCTGTTTTATGTTAATATTCTTGTAATCTTATATGTCCATTCAAGTCTTCAAACAAAATTGCTCCTGTTTGACACTGTAATGGCAAAACAAAAATTAATTTACAGTTACGTTACAGTATTGTTGCCAAGCACTCTCATTAGGCTGGCAAATAAAGAGACTACAGTATTCAAACCCAGTCCCTAAACATAGTCCCTTCTTTTTAGTCATATTTGTAATTGATTTATACAAAGTTATAGATAAATGCTTTGCAGTTCTTATTATTTATTTGGATGTGATAAAATGGCCAAACAGAGCAATAGCAGTTCAGTTGAAAGTCGGGAAGTATTAACCCCTTCTGTACCGGCAACGTCTTTGTAAGTTTATTCTAGCTATATTTAGACGATTTTTTGCAGTTTAACCCGTCCAGCACCAGCGACGCGTCTGGCGCGTCGGCGATGTATGTAACGCACAGCCCCAGCGACGCGTCTGACGAGTCACCCTAATTGCTCCGACCGTAACCTCAGGTGTAGCCATTCGAGAGGGCTCAGATTTGTATGGGAACTGTGTACGTATCCCACGCAACCGTGCCGATGGTTGAAAACTCTCAAAGTCCACGTGCGTGCGCGTGAGCGCGCAATAACCTGTTTTTTGGGGTAATTGCCTTCAATTTTTTACTCTTGTAAAATACGTTTTTGGGGGCTCTGTAGGACCATTCTTTAAGCTTTTTGAGCAGTTTTTCATGGTTTTTCCTTCATTCCTAACCCATTCGCTATTGTTTCTGGAATAAAACCATTTTTTGAAAACCGGCCGGGTTCTGGTGAACAAACAATACAAAACTAGCCGGGGCTCCACGGGTTAAGAAGGATCTGTGGTAGTAAAATAGATAAGTGGAATAGTTCGAAGCCTGTTAATTGCTGGAGGCCCTTTTTAAACAGAATAAAATTGTCTAATAGTAGCCAAAATAAAGTAAACAAGACATCGCCGGTACAGAAGGGGTTAATACTTTTCCATCGCCACTTCCCTTGGCAGTTATATTTATTGTGTCTTTGTGTTGTGCTCTTTTTCTTTATTCATCTGTCTTCTTAGTTAAAGTATGTAAATTTTTCCATGGGCCTATGCCTTGTCATAGTTGTTGTTGTTGTTGTTGTTGTTGTTGTTGTTGTTGTTGTTCCCCAAGCTGCCTGGCCGAACAGCCCCAAGGCCCCGAGCAATTCCAAGGCCATGTCATAGTTGTTCCAGTATGACAAACAAATAGTCCTGGTTTAAGACTCTGTTACCATGTTTCAATTTTCTCTTCATCTTTATTTAATCCTTTTAGTTAACCATGATGCATTCTTGTATTTTGTTCTGGATGTTAATAGAATATTTTTTTAAGTTCATAAAGGGTCTTTGGGAGTCAAATGGCTTATGGAGATAGATTTTACCTCTTTGATTGCATTTCTGCTCTCATAAAAACTCTTGACTGCTCCTAACAAACTTCTTCCAATGTCGTACATATTTAGCACCTTCCACATTGCTTCTATATCCACACTAGGCTATATTAGGTTAAAGAATTTTTGCCAAACACTCGCATAATCCCTTTCTTAACCCTTCAAACTCGGATGGTACACGTGTGTACCATTAAGTTTTGCCCCGAGGAACCCGGGTGGTACAACATTGTACCATTGCTTGAAAGCCTGTGAGCTTCGTGTGCGAGGCGTCGGTCCGACGCATGTAAACAACAGCCGGCTGGACCGACGCCCCGCATCTCCGGCCACAAGAAGGAGAGCGTCGCTTGTTCGTGTGTGCCTGTATGTTGTTGTTAAGTATCGAAAAGTAGTGTAATGTGGCTGTTTTGGCCATAAAGTTATCTCCAATGAAATCATCATCACAAATCAACCACTTGACTTAGAGAGCTCTACTTAACGCCATTCTACAGGTAAATAACACAGCTACGCTTGGGGATGCGCGGGAATGCGGGAAGCAGTCAGCATAACAATGATAGGGTAGCCTAGCCTAGACATTTTTCGGCCAAAACATCCGGGTTTCGGGCAATATTTATGTAATGCGTAGCCGGGGCTGGAGGGTTAACCCTTGTCTATCGGGGCCCGACTTAAGTCTGAGTGCAATTTTGGCGCAATATTGGCTCTGAGAGAGAGACGAGTGACTGGAGGAGCATGGGTTACCTCATGACCGCTCGCCACGGCCGCCGTGGACCAACTGAGATGTACTCCACTTACATCCACCCTCACTCCCTCGCTACATACGTACAGTAATTATATAAAGAAATTACCGTATTTTAGCGATTTTGCCCTTCGGTTGCACGATCGTTGCAAGACAAACAGTGATCGTAGAAGGATGGTTCGGGTGTCATTGGAAAGCTCAATTTACGCCCTTTCACGGATATATACTTGTGTTACGCTCTGGGTCTTGTTTATGCATGAAAAAGAGCACGGAAACAACCCCATTTATGGTATAAAAAAAAACCCCGCTGAGCGGCACAGTGAAATATACTCCACCACCCGCTCGTAAGGTGTTAAATGCTCCATGATGTAAAGTCAGTGAAAATAAGTTAGCCTAAACTGATTAAGATGTGGAAATACACTTAGACTAGCCTACCAGGCTAAGTGAGGTATCTTTATTAGTCTTGTGGTAACGTGTCTGCCTCGTAACCCAAGGGTCCCGGGTTCGATTCCCGCCCTGGGTGCAGATTTTCGGGAGGCTATTTCAGCATCTAATGAAGTTTAGGTGTGTTGGTAAAATGGTTGATATGGTTGAAAGTAAGATCGGAGCTCCACATCCCTCCTTTCGGGCATGGTGTAAAAACCAAATCCTACAATGACTCCACACTTTGATAGGATATATGAGGCATTGCTAAGAACATCATTTGAGGTGGAGCTCTTTGTTGACATCATTTTGCAAATAGCTTCTTTGGGTCACTACAGTATTTAAGAACCTCAATAAACTGCTCCTCAATTAGGTTTTGTATCCCTTCTATCAACTTTTCAGAGTCATGTTAACATAAGGAGCCGGCATGAAGTAGGCGGTATCCTAATGTCTGATTTTTCTCAACTACTGTAACTGGAAATTGCCATGTTCCCATCTTGATTACATACATAGATACATAAATCAGACGCCTTGCTTTCAGAGGAAGCACCCCTAAAAGGGATGGCTATGGCAGAAACTGCCTCCAGGCTCACAGGTATGCCTCCAATGCCCCACTCCACAGTGCCACCTCCATTCAGTGGATTAAGACCATTAGCACTGAAGGAACAGACCCAGAGCGTTCTTCACCCGGATGGCAATTCCACCACTGTTTTGCTATTATCTTTACCTCCGTGGGGGCTCTGACTGGAAGCATACCAAGCACAGGAGTATTCTGAAGATAGGAACCAGTGGTCCACTGCTACAGAAGCTGATTGCCCCACCAAAGTGGCAGGCGGTTAGGGTCGCCGCATCCCTACGCCAATACAAGAAGAAATTGGAAAAAGAGTTCAAGTTAATGTAGGGTGTGTAGTGCTTATGATTTTATGTAAGAAAGCAATAGTGTAAGTGTCTTAAGATTAAGCTAGAATTGCTCTTTATGTAACCGAGGTACTGAGAACAGAGCAGCAAAAGAGGCCAGGTGGTGAAACGGTGTCTAGCACTCCTTATACTCCACCTAAAGCTCCCATCTTGACTCAGTTATTTCTATGATTTTGTAGTACTGTAGTAGATTGGTTGTTAATTCTGAAAACTTAGCATTTATATGGTGCAGACTGCAGAGACATGTTTTTTTATTAATTATCGAGAGATGTCGGCTGGTAAGGGATTCAATTATTCACCAAGTGAAAAAATATAGATTATAACTTTGGGACCCTACCGTTGTGTGAGATCTTCACAGTTGGTTCCATCTGGTTTACTTATGTATATTGTTTTCTTGTTTTACTAATATACTCTTATTTCAGGTTTGCAAGCGATGTCAAGATGTCATCAATTGGAAGGTGAAGTACAAGAAATACAAGCCTTTGTCACAGCCCAAGACCTGCACCAGGTGTCACAAGAAAACTATTAAAGTAAGATGTGTGATCTCACAGTTTCTAAAAGGTCTCTATATGACGCAATCCTCCCTCCCAGCTTGCCTGACGATGATTCCCACGGAAAATATCTGATAAATGATGAAAATAAGAGGGAAAATAGCCGATAATTGAGAATGGGGGAAAAAGTTGGGGAAGGAGAGGGTTAAGACACATTCATGAGTGGTAGGAAGTACTAGAGGGGAATTCTCTTCTAATGACATATCCCTTTGTTTTGAGAGCCCATGGGGCATTTTGGAAGGATTTTTTTCATAGTCTTGCTTCAGGGAGGCCTATCACATTCGCTATACACATACCTCTGTGAGGCTTATTGCACTTGCCGGGTTAAAGGTCTTTGGATTTCAAGTTTACTTGATTAAAAATATAATATCGCCCCATTGTTTGAAAATGACGGCACCAAAATGGTATCCAAAGAAAAGAGGACCTCTTTCTCGTACTACAAGATCTTTAATTCCAAGGGTTGTGAAGTGGCGGAGTCTAATATTTTTGTGGTGGTTCGGAGTCGTACTTTTATCATTCTCAGAGTCAGTGCTTTTTAATTTACCTGACTCCACCATCCTCTTGCAGAGTTAAAGACAAGCATGCTCAGCATCTGCTATGCTTCATCTCACAGTCTATATACCAGTACAGTACATTCTTTAACCCCTAAACTATGGGCTAATGTATGTAATTCGTCAGTTTTAGCCAAGTAAATAGTTTTTGATGATGCATCGTGTTATTACAGTACTGTACATCAAATAGACAACAAAAACTCCTATTTACTGTAGCTTTCTTCATCTTCCCGTGGCTATGAGTACAGTAGTTGAATATGTTATTTTATTGTATTTATACCCCCCAGTTATGGGGTATGTGCCTGTGTCTATAGACTCTATACATGTTTTTTGTAGATTTAAAATTATTAACGAAGCACAGTGGATGCCTGGTGTGGATGTAATAAAGTCATGAAAGAGTGTGAGGGACAACTTCTCTCAACTGTGGACAGATCCAAACTTAAGCAGTGTGGACAAGGCTCTCCCTCTCTAGATGTCTCCCTATGCTACAAAAATATACAAAGAACTACTGTACACCTATAAATAAATAAAAATAGGAGACCTTTGTGTCATATAACATTACCAGGCATTTAAGGGTTAACCAACATTGATATCATCCCTGGTGACCACACCATTCAACCAGTAGGCCATCTCATTTAGTAGAGTGAGATTATGTTAGGTTAGGACTTGGCCATGGTAGTTGTTGTTGTTGTTCCCTAAGCTGCCTGGCTGAACAGCCCCAAGTCCCTAAGGAAGGCCATGGCCACGGTCGGGCTTTCCCACAGAGCTCTCAAGGCGTGTAGATTGTGTTGTTGGCGTAAGTGGTTGTGTGAAATGCAGTCTTCTATGATGTGTTTAATAGTCTGGGGTGCTGTGTTACAACTTGGTAGTACTGTACGGCGGCGCTAATAAGTCATGTCTCAGCTGCCATTACGTTTGGCTCGCTCTGTGCTGTATTAATGTCTGTCAGATGTTGAATAGGGTGGGTAAATGTAGGCATAGTTTTGTATATCTCCTTCGAAATGAATAAATTAAGTTTAGATATTGCTGATACCAATTATGACTCAAAATATACTTGGTGCCGAGACATCACTTATTAGGCTGATTGTACATGTATATAAATGTATGTGCTTGATGACTCTGATGGCCTACTATAGCTACATTTGAGTTGGTAAATACTGTACCTGTATTAACACCTTGATGATCATGACATGTTTTTAGCAGGTTATTCTAGCTATTTTGAGACAATTTTACTCGGTTTAGGAAGAACTTGTGGGAGCTAGAAAGTTAATTGACATAAGTTTTGCCACATTGATTCCCAGAGCTCACTCCTAAACTAGATAAAATTGTCTAATGATAATCAGAATAAAATAATGAGTAAATATTGGGTTCTCAAATATTGAAAGTGTTAACCCATGGGATCCGGGGGGCCTCATATGATCCCGATCGCTGTGTCCGGGGCCATTTCCGTACAGTCAAGCTTCATAATTCAGTAGCTACTGATTGAGACCACCTAGAGCAGTCAATTTTTTTGCAAATTGTAGACAATTTTGTTGTCTGTAGACTGCCCTTGAGATGACATCGCTACGACGCGTGGTTGCCGAGCTATGATGTTTTTAGCCGCGCATTTTGCCTCATATGAGGTCTCCCGGATTCCTGCAAATATTTTTGTTTGCCTCATATGAGGCCTCCCGGATTCTGAGGGTTAAGGGGAGATGGGCTGTTTTTCTGGACCCCCTTCTCCCTCATGTTTAGACCCATTACTTTTCAGATTTTAAGATGTTTGCCCCATTAGTTTGTCAATTTTAAGACCTTTTGCCCCATTTATTTGTCAATATTAAGCAAAGCATGGACGTTGGTGGAGAGACTCAGACCAAGAGTTAGAGGGGTGGAAATGAGTTACTTAAGAAGTGCGTGCGGAGTTACATGGAGGGATAGACAGACGAATGAGGAAGTAAGAAGGAGGTGTGGTGTGGAGGTAGATGTGCTGGAAACTTAAGTGTGAAAAGGAACACCTTGAGATGGTTCAGCCATATGGAACGTATGGGAAGCGAGAGAATGACTAAGAGGGTGTATGAGAGCGAGGTGGAAGGACAGAGAGGGAGAGGTAAGCTGAAAGAGAGATGGAAGGATGAAGTGAGGAAGTATATGGATGAAAGCGGTGCTGGTTGGAAGGAGGGGCATCGACTGACTGGGGACAGAGGTGCATTGGGGCGGTTCGTTCGTGGCCATCCCTTCGGGGGTCTCGGCGTCAGGCAATAGATAGATAGATAGATTAAGACCTTTCGTGCTATTTAGATGTCGCTTTTTTTCCTGTAGTTTTGGAAGAACCGGCCTTAGGCCGGAACACTTTTTTTGCCGAAAAATTTACAAATTACTCTAGAGGAGGGATCTAATTGATGTTTTTTTTTAGTTTGATAGAGGTCTAGGGACGAAACTAGAAAAATAATGAATAAATTAAAAAATCTACCAAAAAGTGAACCATCCCCCCTTATTTCCCCTACTCCACAAAACATGACCTTTGTTTTCATCATATTTACTCTTGATCCTTTATTTGTTCTGATTCCAGGATGCGTACCACATGGTGTGCCTGGCCTGTGCTCATAGTTTGGAGATCTGCTGCAAGTGTGGCAAAAAGGAGGAGATTGTGGCTCATTCCTCTCCTTCTGAAATGGTAAGATAGTCATTAGTTTTTGTTTTGCACTCTTATTAGAAAAATACATGCTGTAATACAGTACCGGTACTGTACCTCTATTAGAATATAATTTGATTATTTTATAGCTACATAATACCTTAACCCTTTCCCTGCAGGTGACATTCTGGAACGCATAGGCAATTTACAGCAATTTCCAGGCTTTAAAAGCCTGTAAAAGCCGTAGAAATCGAGTGTCAGTGGGCGGGAGCGTGAGGGATCTCCGTCCGACCCTCAGAGCAGCCAGCCGCTCACTGAGGGAGACTGTCTCGCGCGGCTGTCTCGACAGTGTTGCTGAGCAAGCGAGAGCTAATAATTAGCGAGTTTTCCCGAATGTCTATGGCAACGCTGCGGGTGAACCCCGCCACCTACTAAGCTCGTTCTGGTGTCATTTTGAAGTGATTTTCGCCTAGTTTTCGGCAGAATACAGTTCATTTAATGCAGATACTTGATTAATCATTCAGGAGTGCCTGAATATGCCCTAAATAGCGCAAATAAACCCGCAGAGCAAGAGTTAATGTGCTTTTATTTTTATTTTAAAATTTTGTTTGAATTAATTTTACCATACTACTGAGTTCCACAAAAGAACTCTCAGAGGGCTAGCCCGAAGGATTACATTAAGATAGACAACTAATCAAGTCACTGGTGATGGGCTGGTCTATCAGCGTGAGAGCTGAGTGATCTATGTCATACCCATAGCTTACTCTGACTGTTCCTTTTACTTTTATATTTTCTAGATCTCAAGTGACGGCGTCTCTTCCGTGGATTGACCTCCCTACTGCCAACCTAGAGGTTGGCAGACTGGGAGCCAAAGCGTCACATTTTTCCTTTGCCCCTCAACTTTCCCTTCATAATTGCTGAGGAACACAGGGCCTTGGGTGGGGCTTTGGTTTCCCGGGCATTTCCGCACCCTTCTTGGTGGGTTTTTTTTTTTTTAAAGTTTGATTGAGGTCTAGGGAGGAAACTAAAAAAATCATACAAAAATACATAAATGATGAACTACATATGCCCATCCCCTCTCAAAAATGTGTTCTTCTTCATTGAAAGTCATGTATTTCAAGAATGTAATTACTAAACATTAAGGTATGAATTGCTATATTGTATTTTGTAAAATATGTATGTATTTACTGTATATATATATATACATATACTGTATATATATATATATATATGTTTCCAATCTCTCAGTGGGGTTCGAACCCCCGACCGTCAGGACGATAGCCGACGCTTTAATCAACTACACCACGGCAGTCTAAAAGACACTCAACCTTCTATCCTATTTATGTTAGGGAGAAGGGAAACCCACTAGGCGAATATATTTCAATTCATACCTAGTCGTAGGATCCATATTCCAGAATACCATACAAGGATTTCTGAGTGTCCCGACGCAACTCAGGCCGAAATTGATTTCATTTAATTCTAACCCACAAAGCATGAGAGTTACAAATATTGAGTATACAGTATATCACAAATATACCTGAGCCACTAAATGTTTCCAATCTCTCAGTGGGGTTCGAACCGCCGACCGTCAGGACGATAGCCGACGCTTTAATCAACTACACCACGGCAGTCTAAAAGACACTCAACCTTCTATCCTATTTATTATTATGTTCCTTCCAACAACCAACCATACTCCTAAAATCGATTAATGAAATTTAGAAAACACATGTGGCAGTCCGTGGATTCGAACCCAGGATGCTCACACCGAAAATCAACACCTTATACATCGCACCACGAAGACAGTTAAAGGTTGGTGCACACTGCCTACGATTTATTATGCAACTTCGAATCCTGCATATCAATCTAAGCATGTACACACATCCCAACTGCAACTCACGTAGATAGCCTACGTGAGTATGTGAATGGAAAGAGCAATTAATGGGGCCTTAACCACTTAGGGAAGTCCTTCTTGATAAATTACTCCTGAACCAATATCAATTATTATGTTCCTTCCAACAACCAACCATACTCCTAAAATCGATTAATGAAATTTACAAACACATGTGGCAGTCCGTGGATTCGAACCCAGGATGGTCACACCGAAAATCAACACCTTATACATCGCACCACGAAGACAGTATGTTAGGGAGAAGGGAAACCCACTAGGCGAATATATTTCAATTCATACCTAGTCGTAGGATCCATATTCCAGAATACCATACAAGGATTTCTGAGTGTCCCGACGCAACTCGGGCCGAAATTGATTTAATTTAATTCTAACCCACAAAGCATGAGAGTTACAAATATTGAGTATATATCACAAATACACGTGAGCCACTATCGTCCTGACGGTCGGCGGTTCGAACCCCACTGAGAGATTGGAAACATTTAGTGGCTCACGTGTATTTGTGATATATACTCAATATTTGTAACTCTCATGCTTTGTGGGTTAGAATTAAATTAAATCAATTTCGGCCCGGGTTGCGTTGGGACACTCAGAAATCCTTGTATGGTATTCTGGAATATGGATCCTACGACTAGGTATGAATTGAAATATATTCGCCTAGTGGGTTTCCCTTCTCCCTAACATAAATAGGATAGAAGGTTGAGTGTCTTTTAGACTGCCGTGGTGTAGTTGATTAAAGCGTCGGCTATCGTCCTGATGGTCGGCGGTTCGAACCCCACTGAGAGATTGGAAACATTTAGTGGCTCACGTGTATTTGTGATATACAGTATACTCCATATATATATATATATATATATATATATATATATATATATATATATATATACAGTGGTCCCTCGCGTTTAGTGGATTTCAGCTTGGCGAAACACAGTATTGGCGATAGGTTGGATACGGTACCAGAATCCGAATTTGGCGCTTCAAATACACTTTTGGCGAGAATGCTGACGTCACGGAATGGCGTCGGCCCAGAATGCGCCGCCCGCAAGCTAGTCTCACCAGGCCTAACTCTAAATAATTCATGGTAAATAAAATCTGTTATCTATTATCTATTGTCTTTTCTATTGCTGTTAATGTTTCATGTAGGCTACAGTAGAGCGCCGTATTGAGAGTTCTCTAGGCCGAGGCTAGGCTATAGATAGGCTTAGGCCTACTCACAAAACCCTAACTGAGCTGTTTGGATAGCGAGAATATCCCAGGTATATTTCATAAACGTATATTAACAGAGTAATCTTGACCAAACCGATTTGTGAACCTCATATCTCTTGTGTTTTGCTTTTTTTATTGTGCCGAACAGTCTGCGACACACAAACACACACGCACGCATCAGCTGACTCAGGGGCCCAATTGATTAATATAATTAATCAAAGAAGTGACCACGGATCCAAAACCAATTTCATTATTTTGCTCAATCGAAAAGCAGTTGGTATAGAAAATTCTAGTCTTCACCATTCATAAAGTGATTTATGCCTCCTGATATATATCTAAGCTAGGTTAGACCATTTCTTGGTCTGGCTAGCTAGTGACTTAGCAACTTGTTGCTAAGGTGATGTGGTTATTCCTTATCAATAAGACTATTCACAAGATAACAATGAATTCTGCTGCCTGATATACATCTAGCCTAGGTTAGGTCAATTCTTTGTGGAGATATATAGGCTAGGCCTATGTCTTCTAGCAAAAACAGAGTAAGCAGACGGCGCCGAGTGTGTCGGCGATCGACGATGCGCATGGCAGGCGGTTTGAAAAGGCCCAAAAAGGTGAACTCGGGCCTCGTCAAAGACTAATGGATAATTTTCCCATTTAAAGTACTATTCGCGTTTGGCGAAATTTACTTTTGGCGATGGTTTGGCTAGACTAATGAATTCGCTAAATGAGAGGGACCACTGTACATACATTTGTTTTGCTATATTATATTTTTTTAAATACTGTATGTATGTATATACGGTATGTACTGTAGGCTATATACATTCATACATTTTCTGAAAGTGTTATTCCCTTCCCCCCAGGAGCAAATGAAGGCAGAAGCTGAACTACAGCAGGAGGTGAAGGCACTCCCAGAACGCAAGAGACGGGCATATTACAGGCAAGTGTTCATTCCTTGATGGAAAATGAGAGGCTATTCAAAACCAATCATATAACAGCACAGTCTCTTCTTGTAAGTCATTATTATCATGTTTTTGGTAGTTAAGCTGGCAAAGGAAATAATCATTAAAAAAAAAAAAAAAAATCTCCAGGACTCCGGCTCCAGATTGCCCCGGAGACCGTTTCCAGCACCTTCTCTCAAAGATTATAAGGGGTAAGATCTAGTGGCCCCGGTGCACCCCACCAGAACCAACTGCAGGGACGCACCCCGTGCGCCTACACAGCATTATGGCTGGCCTGGTATTATGCACCTAATGAAAGGTCAGCCTCTTGGAGCGCTACCACCAGGTTCGAACCCCTATACTGTTAGGCGGAGAGTAGCAGTTTGGGGAAGCACTGCACTGTACCCTCTGGATCCCTTTAGCCAGGAAGGCCCCAAGGCGCCAGATCCGTGTCTAGGGGACAACATTCATTGCCAATGCGCCGCCATTAGGCACCTTAGACTATAGAACAATGAAGACCTGCCACAACGCTGCTCCACCATGTAAACACTGTGGCTGACTTTGGTGTGGTGCCAAAACAGCGCCCAGATAAGAGTCCCTTGTGGCACCTATCCGCTCCTCACCAGCCTCGACAGTGCCATACAAAGACAGCGCCAATAACAAGGCTTTATTATATAGTAATGGTGTTGGTCGACATATCTAGCGCCATCCCCCCTATTGTCGCCTTATACGACACGCAGTGTCGTATAGTTAGTATAATTTGTATAATTTGTTTAGAAGCACTGATAAAATTACTCTCCCAACAATCTCTCATGGTACCTGGAAGAGGTGATCAATATGGTGCTGGAGCAAAGTACTTCCACAACCACCTTTGTGTGACCAGGTCTTACACAAGCATACACGTTTCTACAGTACAGTAAACTCTCTCGGACTAATTGGGGGGAGGCCCAGTCTGATTTTCCGAGAAGTCCGGAGTCCGACCTGAAAGAGGAAAAACCCGACCTCACGAGGGGAGGTCCGAGTCAGCCATGGACACGGAGACTACGGAAAAATTCCGACCTCAAGAGGGAAGCCCGCATCAACATAGAAAACGGAGACTACCCTATTCTTACCCTAGATTTTAATGTATATTTAATATTTTAATATAATAGCACACTACAGTATATAATACAGTACAGTGTATACATTAATAAAGTCCAGTACACTAATACATTAAAATGTAAAACTTGCAAACAAAGTCAAACCAAAACTGGGACAAAGACAATCTAAAGTCAAAACAACATATAAAAATCGCTATGTGGAAACAACGCTTACTAAAATAAAATTTATGAAATGAAAGAACACAATCCACCACATAGGGTGTACAGTTAGAGTAGTTTATATGGTACAGTATATACAGTACATTACAGTGCTGCACTGTAATGTACTGTACACGGACACTCACCCCTTCATTGAAAACAGGTCCTTTCTTCACATTGTTCACGTTGCTGTTGTCTGTAGTACTGTACATATTGTAGTCTTGCTGTCCCCCCTCCCCAACACTGTATTACTGCATCAACCCCTTTTTCACCCCCACCTTCTCCACCTCACTCTCCATCACCATCATACATTCAATAGTTTAAGGGGACTTGGGCCGTTTTTCTGGTCCCTTTTTTTCCCTCGTGTTTAGCACCATTAGTTTCGAGATTTTAAGACGTTCGGCCCATTAGTTTGGCAATTTTATCATATTTTGACCCATTTCGTTGTCAATTTTTAGACCTTTTGTGCCGATTTTTTCATGGCGAGCGATAACGAGCCTGAGGAACCGGCCTTTGGCCGGGAAATTTTTCTACCGAAAAATGTACAAATTTATCTTCAAAGGGGGTCTAGGGGTTATTTGGCTAAGCTCGATGGAGGTCTAGCGAGGAAACTAAAAATGTTATGAATAAAAGAATTAATAGACCAAAAAACCAGCCCATCTCCCCTTAACGTCCTTTTCCATTGTATTGTAATGGCTCAGACGGGATTGACTATCAGGAGTTGAAGTGTAGTAAACATATCAAATCAATCCAACTTATTCTGACAGGTATATCGAGAAACTCAAAGGGAAGAAGAAAAAGAAGAAGAAGCCCCTAGAGGATGGACAGACAGCAAACGACTCTGTGGGCAGCTTGGAGGGCGTGGAGGCGGAACCAGACGAGCCAGTCAAGGCCATCAGTAGCGAGGAGTACCTGAGGAAAGCCCGATTGAAGCTGGACGATCTTATCAAGGGAATGGATGATAATATCCTGGATGATCTTGATGACTTGGACTTGAGTGGCGATGATGATGATGATGAAGATGGCGATGGCGATGGCGATGGCTGGGATGATGAGAATGATGATTGTTAAGGGGAGACAGACCATTATTCTGGACCCCCTTCTCCCTGAGCGGTGATGGCGATGGCTGGGAAGATGAGAATGACGATTGTTAAGGGGAGACAGACCATTATTCTGGACCCCCTTCTCCCTGAGCGGTGATGGCGATGGCTGGGAGGATGAGAATGATGATTGTTAATTTTTCTGGACCCCCTTCTCCCTAATGTTTAGCCCAACTAGTTTTGAGATTTTAACCCGTTGAGCCCCGGCTAGTTATAATATTTTGTTCACCCCAGTCCCAAGCCATTTTCACTATTTATTTTTGTTTGCTAAAATGGAAGACAAGGATGAGAAATGGAAAAAAAAAAAAAAAATCACCTCGGATATTTTTTTTTGGGGGGGGGGGCCTCAAAAAAATGTGTTGAGCCAAAATGGAAGAGAATGGTAAGAAATGAATAAAAAAATAAAAAAAAACTCACCTTGGTCATTTGGGGGGAGGGGGGTCAAAAGTTCGTCTCCCCCGCATGACCACCCGCCCGGGAGCACTAGGATGAAAACTGAGTATGGCATTGTACGGCATACATACTAAGGAGTGTCTCACATAAATCTCAAGCCTCTAGCTCCCATACGACCGGAGTAATGGAGGTTCAAAGTGGCGGTGAACTAAGGGTGTAAAGTATCCCCACTAAGCCCACCACCACCAGCCGCGCGGCTGTCTTGGCCCGCTCACACCTACCGGCCCGGCTCCCACACACACTACGGTACCTCCCCCTCCTATTCTCCCGCCATTTCCTACCTTACGAGCCACGTAACTGATTTTAATATGTCGGACGCACGTGATGCGTCGCTGGGAGTTGGTGATCAAACACTGCCGACGCATCACGTGCGACGCTGGGCTCACTGGGTTAAGACGTTGGTTCCATTAGTTTTAGGATTTTATGACCTTTCATCCCATTTCTTTGTCAATATTAAGACCCTTCGTGCCATTTAGGTGTCGATGATAGTTCCTGGCGAGCGATAGCGAGCCTGTAATTTCAGGAGGAATCGGCCTTTGGCCGGGACATTTTTCTACCGAAAAATGTACAAATCTATCTAGGGGGTGTTTTTCTAAGCTTGATGGAAGTCTAGGGAGGAAACTAAACAAATATATGAATACTGTAAATGAATTAATAGATCAAACAAACAGCCACTGTCCCCTTAACTATTTTTTTTCCAACTTGATAGAGATGATAAAGATAATAGTATTTGATTACCAAGAATGTCTCACTTTCTTTTTAACATTATGATGATGATGATGTCTGGAGAGGTACTGATGATGAGGATGCTGAATGGGAAGACGATAACAGAATCAGTGCTGTGAATACAAGATTGGGAATGTAAACCAAAATTATTTACAACGTGCTCAAACAGTTCTTACAATACCCCATGCAGTATATTGTGCACCTGCCGTAGCTTTAGATATGAACGTTTGGCGTTATCTCCAGAACCGTTCCCTTCCCGAGTTGCTATGTGACTCCTCCCTACCTTTACCTTTTGCACCGTTCCGATCCTATCTACAAGCCATATATGTGTTCCATCTCCGCTTCCCATCCTTGGACTCCTAGCCTTATAAGTGGCCATTGGCTCAGAAGGCTAGAATAAAATCATCATCATATTTACAACATGTATGTTTACTTTTCCAGATAACGATAGCTTCAATTGATAACCCAGAATTTCTTTCTTTAACCCTTGCAGTGTGTGATGACCCGTATTTTGCTTTTATCCTGGCTATTATTAGACTACTTGATGCAGTTTAGGAAGGACCTCTAGAAATCTAAGGAGTCATTACCAAGTCAATTATACCTCTGACTACCACATTCAATTTCAACTAAATATTTCTAATGATAGCCAGAATAAACTGTTAAAATGGTCATAATCCTTGAGGGGTTAACTTGATAAGGACGATAATAACTTTTATTTCAACTTGACGAATCTTTAACCACTTCAGCACGATACAACCTTTTCATCTTTTATTTTGGGTAACGTTAGATGATCCTTATGCAGTTTAAAAAGGACCTACTGTATGTTATAATCAGAGGGTTTACTGAGATCATACTTACATTTTTGAGTCATAAAGGAAGATTATAAGCTAAAGAAAATCGCCTAATTGTAACTAGAACAGGATGAGAATTACATCATTGTGCCGAAGGGGTTAAAAATGCTATCTATTCTATATACTCAGGCTCAATCCTCACTTTTTTTTCTTTTTTTATATGAAGAATGATAAAACTTTTCTGTTTCAGTTTTGCCGTTTATCCTCTTGTTTTTGAGAATCACCGACTTGCTGAGCTATTTAACCGTGAGAGAAAGAGATAGCTAATCTGCCTCTCATATTTTATTTTATTTATTTATTGGGTTTATAATTATGGTCACCCCTTCGGGGATCACGGCGTCTGGCAATAGATAGATAGATAGATAGATAGATATTTATTGATTTGAAGGTCTTATTTATCTTGCACTGCACCTATTATAATGTATCATGGTAGTTGATAATGACACACACACACACACACATAATTACTGTACACACTAGTAGTAATGACTGTTAGTGTTGGTAGGGTTAAAGGGGGTCACCTGCTTTTTTTCTCTCCTTTTTTCTCCTTCTCTGGCTTGTATCCATTCGGCCCCATTCAGTCAACTGTTTTAAGACGTTTATCCCCATCCAGGTGTCGATTTCTTCGCTCGCCAGCATTGTATGGAGATGTCCGGCTTCGCCGGAAAAAAATTTCTATCGAAAAATGTACAAATTTAGCTAGCTGTCTAAACAAAAATATATATATGCTGGCTCGCTACCGCTCACCAGGAAATTATTGACACCTGGATGGGGGTAAGCATCTTAAAGCAGTAGAATGGATACAAGTCAAAGAGAGAGGGAGAGAAAGATAAAAAAAAGTGAGATGGGCTCCCTTAATGTGTTCATGCTATGCTCACAGGTACCTACCTGATAATACTATTGTTTGTGAGTGCTGTATGCATTTTGTGCTATTGTTAGTATCGTGTCAAGTTGCACATTTGTTTGAATAGAATATTCTGACTTTAATTGTAGTTTCTTTCTTCATACAGAATTTATAAGAATTTACCAGAACATCCCAAATTGACTAATTCCTTGAATATGACGAGAGTATGTTAATATATGTGCGACTAATATGCTTGGGAAACAAATTCACTTATTCATGTACAGTACTGATGTACATGCTATGAGGTGGTGGTGTGTTCTGTTATTTCGAAAATTTATTTTGCTAAATCGTTATTTCCACATGTATCAGTAGTGATTAGTTCTTTTGTCTTTATATTGCCGTTCCTGTTTTGGTTTGTTTATTTTGCAAGTTGTATATTATAATTGAGAGATTGATTGGAATACAGTTGTTGTTGTTGTTCCCCAAGCTGCCTGGCCGAACAGCCCCAAGGCCCCGAGCAATTCCAAGGCCATAACCGAGTGCCCCCACAGAACCCTCCCCGCCGACCACAATAAAGCCTGGGTGACCGAAGCCACTCCATGGCGGGGGGCTGAGGAGGGTGCGGAAACGCCCGGGAAACCAAAGCCCCACCCAGGGCCCTGTGCCCCTCAGCAATTATGAAGAGAAAGTTGAGGGCCAAGGGAAAAATGTGACGCTTTGGCTTCCAATCTTGGTAGATTGGGAGGTCAATCCACGGAAGAGACGCCGTCACTTGAGATCTAGAAAATATATAAGTTAAAGGAAAAGTCAGAGTAAGCTATGGGTATGGCAGAGATTGCTCAGCTCTCACTCTGATAGACCAGCCCATCACCACATGACTAGAACCCAATCCTCTCAGCATCAGCTAGGAAAGGCCCTAGAAAGCCGCCTTTGGTGGGGGGATAGCTCCCCTATTACAGTACTGTGCTATACTGTATATACATTATATCACCAACCAACTTCACTTCTAAACTCAATTAATGAAATCAAGAAATACATGTGGCACTCCAAGGACTCGAACCTAGGACACTCACACCGAAATTCCGCGCACTTATGCATTACGCTATCAAGACAGTTAAAGAAATATGCACTATACATGTATACAATTATAGTCCAATTGGTCCACACAGATTGTGGTATAAGTCTCATGCTCCAATGGTGGCATTCTAAGCATGACCCACTTGATATTGTTTTATTTATTTATATATTTTTTTATTATTGGGAATTCTCTCTACCAATAAATGCCTACAGTGGCCGATAGAGGCGCTGAACGCAAGGTTTACCGCGGTGCATCATGGGAAATGGGCGACATCGCGGACGTATCCACCCTCCCCCTCTTTCAACAATTCTTTATTATAAGCAGTTAATCAAAATTTCTGAAGCTGTCGCATACTTTGGTCTATGCATACTGTTTTATATATTTTAAAATCACCCATATTCATAAATAACGTATATTTACAATACAAAGTTAGTAGTTTTTTTCGCGCCAATTTTGTTATGATAATTAATCAGCTTATAATTATGTTTGTAGTCATTATCAGCTGCATATGGACTTTCCCTTTATTACTATAGGCTACTATATAAGCACTTAGTGTAGTTGTACACTATAATAAAAACGTGTAGAATCACACAAAAATAGAGATAAATTGTGCATATCCTAGGTGTTGGGTATAGTGATGTCTAGCCTGCAGTCGTAGCTCTGGCGCTAGTTCAGAAGCGTCCACCAGTGGTCTCAAGAGAATTGTTGGTAGGGAGAATTGAGATCAGAACGTACAACATTATTGTACGTCTTAGGGTAGTTATTGTTAGGGATCACTTGAGGCATGCTATGCTTACAGGTACCTACCCAATAGCACTAAAGTTAGTGAGTGCTATTTGTATTTTGTACTATTGTTGGATTGTGTTCTTTTATTTCATAAATTTTATTTTAGTAAGCGTTGTTTCTACATAGCGATTTTGATAAGTTATTTTGCCTTTATATTGTCTTTGTCCAAGTTTTGGTTTGTTTAGTTTGCCAGTTTTACATTTTAATTTAGCATCTCAGCGACAATGCCGGAGCTCCCAGCGGCTTTCCTGGACTTCATTTTGTCTATAGCACTTTTAACAGCGTCATACCCTATCAAAGGCGGTGGGCCTTGTACTGGGACTACAGTACTGAGCTGTTCCCTGTCCATTCAAACTCCACATTAAGCAGTCTTTAATAATGCTCCTTCCACGCCTCTCTGATTTCGTTCTCTGTGTAAACAGTCATGCCACTGTCATTATTTATGCATCTTGCACCCACGACGTCCTGACTTCAGTCCCTCACGTTCTTAGCTAATTTATAAACTCCACTGTTATTATTAGTGCTGCAAACCTGTTCTATCACGCTATCCTGTATGGTTTTCTTTGCTTGTACTGTATTCACAAGCATTCTCCATTTATTCCTATTTATTACCACTTCTCTTGCCTATTTTACAGTTATCCCTCTACCTTTCAACGCTTTTATTACACCATCTCTTAATCTCAACGGAGGTCTTCCTATCCCTCTACCTCCTCTTGTATCTGACTCATATACTGTCTTTGTACGTACATACCTCTTCATTCCTCAATCTGTCTCTACACATCACTCTTCACATACTCCTCAAGCAGTTTATCTTCATCACATCACCCAGAATATACAGTACAGTGAACCCTCAAATTATGCGGGGGATGCGTACTGTGCTGTCGGCGCGTACGCTCGTTTGCGCGTACATGGGAGTTAAATATAAATGGGGAAAATAGGTATTGGTCTGGGTCTGACCGAAAGTTGTACTATTTCTACCTTTCATCACCTAAAAACCACAAATATATAACATATTACTGTACAGATATGCTTTTATAACCTAATCTACCACACAAAATACATTTAATGTATAAAAATAAGACACAAACGTAAATTTACTCACATTGGTAGTGGTTGAGCAACGCCGATGTTATGGATCAGCGCCATCGATCGATAGCGCTGCACCCGAAAGTTCCGAAACGGATCGATCGAAATAATAGGCCTAACCGCCTAGGCCTACTGGTAAAGTTTTGAGTCGAAAAGTAATACACCCTGTATATAGTTTCATATAGCCTAAAGTCAAGTGAGATAGTTCAATAGCTCATATACATTAAGGAATTGGCTTCACATAATTTAGCCAGGGGAGAGCAGTAAGCTTTGAAGAGACTTTCGAGAAGTGTAAAAAATCTCGCCTCCAACTCCTGAACAGAAACAGATTTTCCATTTCTGATTGTGTTTGCTCAATAAATTATACATGCAATGAAAAACTAAGAACAGTCTTTTAATAGATTCATAATATCCTGTTGAGCTTTATAGATACATAATAGTTTGGTACGGGAGATGTGTCTCTCTCCACAGTCAACGGTGACGACGTCAGAGGGCCCGGCGTCACGCCAATATGGCCGCCCGAAACTCTCCAACATATACGAATCGACTCGCTCGGCGCGTACTTTTCGATTTGTTGCCTCAATTGTGGTTCAAGCGTAGCTTTGATACGCGTAGATAAATTGTGCGTACTTTGAGGGTTCACTGTACAGTACTTGTAATATTGGGTGCTGATCCCTGTGAAAACCCCTGCCTCTGTGAGCCGCTTGGGCTAGGAGGATTATTCCTCTCTGAAAAGAATGGTTCTTTTGGCTCGCCAGAGTATATACATGCATACATACATACATACATACATACTATCGATATTTCTCAGGTTGCCCCTTTGGTTAACGACTCTTGCAAAAATTTGACTACTGTTTCTCACCCTTCACCCAATGCTACTCCTGGCATCTCTTGATAATTTAAAAAAAAAAAAAAAAAAAAAAAAAAATCCCACAAAGGAACTCTCATAGGGCTGGCCCGAAGGATTGGATCAAGATGGACAACTAATCAAGTCAAGATAGATAGGGAAGGGTAGGAGGTGAACAAATCTAAGAAGGCGAAGACACGCAGCCATTTCATCAGTTCAGCCGGACCACATGAGCTCCACAACAGAGCTCTTATAGGGCAGGGCCGAAGGATGAGGCAAGAACTGCTACACTGCAGCACCAACCAAGAAGTGATCAAGGGCGAAGAATGAAAGATCAGGACTAAGGTAGAAAAAAATCCCAGCGAGATGCGAAAAATGCAATACCGAAGGGAATCAAGTCAGGTCGGCCACATCAGCAACCGAAGAGACAAATCAGGTCAGGAGTCTACTACCTAGCTAGACCAGGGAGTCATGAGATATGGGCTGCCCGAGGACGACCGAATGGGACAGAATAAGAATAGAAGGGGAAAACATAGAAAGAGGAATAAAAAACTACTAAAAATTAGTCAAGCTGATGACGAAAGCTCGAGGGGAGAGAGAGGGAAATAACCCTAACCCTCCCCCATCAAACCCCAGTCGCCGGCCCCGGAGCCCCCCACCGCGCCAAGGAGAGTAGTACCAGGGGGGATCTCTTGATCAAGAGGTCACCTTGGACTCCTCCAGTACCACCACACCAAGCCTTCCCAACGGGTTGGTTGTGGTTCATTCTGAACGACCTTTAACTACCGATCATGACACCCCACTTCCACTAAACGGAGTTGCTCACACATCTTATCATGTTATTGATACCATTCAGCCCTTGCCAACGGTGTTGTTCCCCTTTACTAATGTGACCCTTTCCTCTATCATGACACTTACCGTTTGAGACCAAATCTTTTTCTCGCTGCCGACCTAAGGCCCCACTTCGTACCGCTCCTGAGGTACTGAGCATACTGTTTGAACCCCCAAGATGGCCGAAGTATTTCAAAGTTGAGAACCACCCTCATGATTACTCATAATCCTCAAGGGGTTGACTTGATTTAGAACACCTTCCGTTCAAAAGTTACATCATATACCAGTATATTATAAAACTAGTTCCATACTGTAGATTTGGATATACAGTAGTTGAATATTAACCCTTTCAAAATCCGATTACGCATATATTTTGTTTTCTGGCTATTGTTAGACAATTTTATTCAGATTAGGAAGAGTATGTGGAAGTCGGAGGTTTAATTAAGATAGTCTTTAACTCTTTACCTTTATAATTCCCACAGATCCTTCCCTACTATATATTCTTACCTAGTAATGCTTATGCTTAGGCCTACCTAGTAACAGTTAGTGGGGGGAATAAGAAGAGACTTCTTGTCTTGTCCGCCCACCTCCAAGTTGTGCTAGCCTTTGTGTATTATGTGCTTATGTGTTTGTCATACCTTGACTTGAATGTGGCCACTGTTGGTGCTGTCACTACATTATTCGGTAGAGAATTCCAGGCACTTATGGTACGGATGGCAAACCAATTTCCTTTCAATGTTGTCCTCCAGTGGTCCGACATGGCAATTTTGAGGCTGTGCCCTCGTATGTTTGTATTGCAGAGTGCAAAGAATTTGTTAAAGGGATGTACTCGAGCCCGTGCAGTAGCTTGTAGACCTCGATCATGTCACCCCTCTTCCGTCTGTCTTCAAGTATCTGCAGTCCCAGGGCCATATAGCGATCCTCGTATGGCAGGTGCGCCAACTCTGGCACCAGCTTGGTTGCTCTGTGCTGCACTTGTTCAAGGAGCTTGATATCTTTGGCTAGGTGGGGTGACCAACACTGAGCGCTATAGTCGAGGATTGGTCGGACTAGTGATGTATAAAGGGGCAACAATATGTCCTTGTTCAGGTACTCAAAGTTCCGTTTTATGATCCCCAGCCTGCTGTTGGTTCTTGCTGCCACCTTGGCCACGTGCGATTTGCAGCCACAAACACCCCAAGATCCTTCTCAACTACAGATTTTTCTAGGACATTGTTGTTTATGAGGTAGTCGGCCTGTTAGTTGCCTCTCCTGATGTGCATCGTTTTGCACTTTGCTACATTAAAGTTCAACAACCATTTTCTGCTCCACTTCCCCAGCCTGTCCATGTTCCTCTGCAGTGCCTCCACATCCCTCTGGGTCCTGATGGTCCTATAGATCTTCGCATCATCTGCAAACAAACTCGCTCTGGACTCCAATCCTCAGACGATGTCGTTTATATGTACGACAAAGAGAATAGGTCCCACCACTGACCCCTGGGGAACTCTACTCCACACGGAAGCCACTCTGAAAAACTCTTCTAATTGCAATCCTATGCACTCTGTCAGATAGGAAATTGGTCAGCCACCTTAGTATGTCTCCTCTGATGCCTTGTGCCTCAAGTTTTATAACTAGCTGCTGGTGTGGAACTCGGTCAAACGCCTTCTTGCAGTCGATGTAGTTGGCATCCACACAGTCTTGCTTATCAACCGCATCCACAATATCATATTCAAGTATGTCAGCAGATTGGTGAGACAGCTTCTCCCGCTCCTGAATCCATGTTGGGCGTAATCCAGGATGTAGTTGCTGGTGATGTGGTCGATCGATAATTTTCTGCCTCGCCAAGCCCTCCATTACCTTAATTGGAGACTACGCTAGTCAGGGACACTGGTCGGTAGTTCAGGGGATCGTTCTTGTTACCTTTCTTGTAGATTGATGTGATATTGGCCTTCCTCCATCCACTAGGGACCTCCCAAGAGTTCATGGATTATCTAAAGAGTTGAACCAATGGTCTACTGAGGATATCTGCGCAGGATTTGAACACTACTGGGGAGACACCATCTGGACCTGGTGCTTTGCTCGGGTCTAGGCTCTCGAGTCGTTTTCTTACGGTGCCCTCCTGTATATCCATAGATAGGAGTGGCTGGCCCTGGAACGTGCTGACTGGAACGTGCTGACTGGTACCAGTGTGACAAACTATTCTTCTCCTTGCAATTGTGATAAGTTAACTCTCTCCATCATATTTAGTTCTGTAAGTTAGGGGTTGCCCGAGCGCCCGGTATTTCCCCCACAACACTTTCTCGCACTGAGGGACCGTTAGAAGTCGGAGGAATTTGGGGTTGCTACCAACCGACAGATTATGATCTAACTTACCTAACTTACTGAGCTCAATATGACACAAATCGCGTCATAAACTTATTGAGCTATTTCACTAAGTTCATATGACGCGATCGCGTCATATATGACGGAGAGGGTTAAAACAGGTCATATGCCTATCATTTGAACCAAAATCAGTTAAATCACGACTGTATTTCGATATATTTTTACTTAATGTTATATTGTAATAGATTAGGTTGGTTAGGTTAAGTTAGTAAATACAATAGCATAAGTAAATAAGTAGAATCGTGGTTAGCGCCCCGGGAGCCGTTGCCTTCTATAAGTAGATTCTATTCTTTATCCCACCAAATTATTGTTATTTATAGTTATTTTCTACATTAGTATTATTATAAGTAGTGGTTGGTTAGGCTCGCCAACGATATATCGAAATACAGTCGTGATTTAACTGATTTTGGTTGTTGTTGTTCCCCAAGCTGCCTGGCCGAACAGCCCCAAGGCCCCGAGCAAGGCCAAGGCCATAACTGGGTGCCCCAACAGAACCCTCCCTGCCGACCACAATAAAGCCTGGGTGACCGAAGCCACTCCATGGCGGGGAGCTAAGGAGGGTGCGGAAACCAAAGCCCCACCCAGGGCCCTGTGCCCCTCAGCAATTATGAAGAGAAAGTTGAGGGGCAAAGGAAAAATGTGACGCTTTGGCTTCCAATCTTGGTAGATTGGGAGGTCAATCCACGGAAGAGACACCGTCACTTGAGATCTAGAAAATATATAAGTAAAAGGAACAGTCAGAATAAGCTATGGGTATGGCAGAGATCGCTCAGTTCTCACTCTGATAAACCAGCCCATCACCAGTTTTTGGTTCAAATTATAGGCATATGGGCTGTTTTAACCTGTCACAATTGCACGGGGAAGAATAGCACGTCACACCGGGACTGGCTAGGAGATGTCATAGTTTAACAATCATCTAATGATAACCAGAATATTCAGTCGTAAGCCCTTTAGTACAATCCCCAACACTTTGGGGTACGATTTAATGAAAGGGAATGTATTTAAGTATAAATACTAGTGCAATTGTGCGTTTATTTGTGAGTGTATATTTGCATTTGTGCGCACATTTTATAATTTAGTCACCCTTAACAACTTGGTTTTCTTAGGTAAGTGTTAGAGAAAACGAGAATGACAATATGGGTAACGACATTAATCTAAGTAAGTGTCCTTAACATTATGGGATGTGATGGAGATGAACTGCTTGAGGAGTATGTGTAGAGTAGAGTAACACATAGAGACAGATTGAGGAATGAAGAAGAGGTACGTAGAAGAGTGGGACAGTAAGAACCCTTGTTGGCCGAGTGCCCAGAAGGGTGCTGTGCGGGTATAGGTTAAAGCCCCGTCTACACGATCGAGCAGTGTCCGGCGGGCTGTGCCCCTTCACCGGGCTGCCCGGGCAAAGTCTGTTAAGCCCCGTCCACACGATCGAGCACTGCCCGTCGGGCACAAGGGAAATGTTCGATATGGGGCAAATTCAGCGGGCAAACCAGGGATATGCCCGTGCACGCAGTTGAGCGAAATTACCATAGGCACTGTCCGGCAGTTTGCCGGCGGTCATTTGGTCATTTGGGCCCTCCAGGAAGGCCAAGTCGAGCAGCCCGGCAGTTTGCCGGGGGGAATGGGGATAAAGGGGCCCGTGGAAGGAGGGAAATAAATGTGTAGCTTGATCTTTAACCCATTCAATACCGGTAACATCCATTTTATTATATTCTGGCAATTATAATAGTCTTTACACGGCTTAGGAAGGACGTCTACCCATTAAAAGGCTACAGACGATCTCAATTAATCCCTTTAGCTATCATATATCCTTTTAATCTTAATGCAATCGTCTAAATGTAGCTCAAAACAAATACAAAAATACTTCGCCGGTACAGAAGGGGTTAATAAATATATATAGTTTTTATCCTTCTATTATACGGGTATCAATCAGGAAAATTTGGTGGAAGGTAAACAGGATGTAATGTGTGCAATCACTTATTAAATGTCACTAACCTAACCATTTTATTTTCAGCACAAACTTCAGGTCACTCAAAATAAAATGGTTAGGTTCATGCTGAACCTAGGACCCAGATCACATGTTGGCCAGGAACAACTTCAGTCACTAGGTATGCTCAATGTCTCTGACAGGGCCAAACAAATCAGGCTAACTAATGCCTTCAAAATTTTCTATGACAGAGCTCCAGAGTATCTAAAGAATGATTTTGTTAAAGCAAATGAGAGGAGTGGACATAATACAAGAAACATGATGTTTAATTTTAAGGTCCCGAGAATCCAAGGACAGGGTAAGCAAATATTCTTCTTCACTGCCATCAAAGACTGGAACGACCTACCCCAGTCAGTCCGTGAAAAGAGAACACTGTATTCCTTCAGACGTAGCCTGAAGGAACACCTGAACCGGACAGCTGCGAGAAGGGAGCACCAAGCTTATGTCTACTACTAAATACGACATAAGAGATAGACAAACCAAACTGAAATTATTCTGATTACGGATTACTGATATTTACTATAGGATGTAAGGTATCTTAAAATAACCCCCTAGAAATACTTTCTCTAAAGTATCTATTTCTTTATCCTCCCCATTTCCCCAGCTAACCTAATCCCACAAGGACCCCAATGGAAATACACCTAACGGCCTTATTGGGCTATCCTTAGTTGGAATTATGCAAGGCTGGTACATGTCATATTTATAACAAACTATGTGGTACCAACTCTGTAAATTGCTAACTGAATAAATATTATTATGTTAGCTTCAGAATAAATTGTATGGGGAGCGTCCCCATTTATATTGATAAGTTATTATTAGCAATGTTATGAATATTTTATTAAGATTATTCCTATAAGTATGATGAAATATATTTATCTTAAAAAAAAACGTTGGAATCGCAACGACGAGACGATTCCAAATATACCATAATCTTGAATAGTCAAAATCAGACCAAAATCATCGATTAACCTGGGCTTAACAACTGGAATGAGTTGCCAGAGTGGGTGGTGAGTGCTGACTCGGTTGAAAAGTTCGAGCATAGGCTAGACAAATTTAGGACAAATCAGGACCAGCAATATTATTACAAAACACAAATTAAGACCACACACAGCCAACAATGGTTCCCTATTATTATTATGGCTATCATTAGTTGTGTTATGTTGTCCCTGTTCGGGCTCTGTCTCGAGTTGGCCACCCTCAGCTATAGGGTATGTGCCTGAATATATATCCCGGGATCGAATCCCCGCCACGGGGGACATTTAGTGGGTGTGGTAGTACTTACGTCCTAGCATGTTTCACATGCACCCAGTCAGGGGACATCCTGACGACGTATACAGACTAAACACAGTAACACACATAACAAAGCCACTCCAACACTTTCCTCTCTCTCCAACAGCCCTCCCCTCTCAACACTCTTCTCTGAGCTAGTGCCTGTATAGAATCGTAAGATTCAGAGTCGTAAAGATTCCAGGACGAGCTCAATAACGGCGGATCCCCAGATTGGCCGTGGTGATTGCACCTAAACACATACAAAAGTATACAAAAAGTTAAAAGATAAATAGATAGATAGATAGATAATTATACATTAGAGGGTAAACTGAGACTTTACTCCTATATTCTTGCATTCAATGGATGTATCATTAATAATATATTATATCTATTTTTTTTTCTATGTGATTGAGGGAGGCAAAAGGCAGAACTGCCTATAGCGAGTGCCTCCCCCATAGTTGAAAGAGTGACAGGGCCAAAATCAAGGGAAGTTCGAGCCAAAATGCCTGGACACACGGAGTTTGAAGCAATTTAAGTCATAGGAAGAGGGAAAGACTGATTCTGGGAGAGAGTTCCAGAGCTCAGCTGTTGAGTAGAAGAAAGACTGAGAGTAACGTTTAACTCTCGGGTTGGAGAGTTGCACAGAGTAGGGGTGGGATTGAGTTGCAAGACGGGTACCACGTGCCCTACGTAAAGGAGGTGGTATACACTGGGAAAGCTCTGAGGAACACTGATTATTATAGTAGCGATAGAATAGAGAGATGCTATTTATTATAAGTAGTAGTAGTATTGGCGATATGTTGGATTTTGTTACTGTATAAACATTGATTGTATTATTATTATTATCATTATTATTATTTTTATTATTATTATTATTATGCTTCTGAAGTACTTGCTTTTAGTGGGCGAACTGTTATATGTGTTCTTCTCCTGTCACCTCTTTTACCTTTCTTGTGTCTCTTGCTGATCCTCCCTATCCCTTATGGGAGTAAGGGCTGGCTACTGACTTATTATATTTTTTATCATCATTATTACAGTATTATTATAATTATTTTATTATTATTATTATTATTAGTAGTAGTAGTAGTAGTAGTAGTGGTAGTGGTGGTGGTGGTGGTAGTAGTAGTAGTAGTAGTAGTATTGAAGAGTAACTTTTTTCATTTCTTTCATTTCAGATCTTGTGAGAATGTTATCCAGAGGTCATATTGAGACTTCCTGAGGCGATCGGGTCAACTGGGCCGCCAAAGTGGAGACTCCCTACCCTGGCAGGTCCTCGTTAGCAGGATATAACAAAGCCACTCCAACAGCTTCCTCTCTCTCCAACACCCCTTCTCCCCTCTCTACACTCTTCAGAAAAATAGGAAAAGTAGAAAGTAGGTACGAGGTGCCGTTGTAAAGGCTTATCCCTCAGTACCTTCACCTGACCTGAGAGTGATTTTGACGCCACTCTACATCGTGCAGTGTGAACCATAACCCTTTCTGTACCGGCAACTTTTTTTCACATATATTATAGGTATATTTAGACGAATGTGTGCAGCTTAAGAAGGATCTGTGATATTAACCCCTTTTGTACCGGTAACGTCCTTTTAACATTACTCTGGCTACTATTAGACGATTTTATTTAGTTTGAAACGGGCCTCCAGCAATTAACAGGCTTCGAACTATCTCCCTTAACCATTTTACTGTTACATATCCTTCTTAACCTCTGAAGTGCGCATGGGGGTAATTGGAAACGTCCCCCTGTGCTGACGTATTTGAGGTGTTTCCGTCACTAAAATATTCATTGTGCCATTAATAGCATTAATACTTATCCATATGCGCCTATTATGGGTTGATTATAAAGGTATTAACCTGAAACAACAATAAAACGAGTGAAAACAGCGTTTGGATGGTCAAAATCGGAGATATAGCCCGCGAGTTGTATAATGTATGGGTGAGGCAAGCTACTTTCCCGCCAATTTCCCCCAAGGCCACTGAGACACAGTCGATCGATACTCTCTCTCTCTCTCTTGCACTCGCTTGCCATCAGTGATGACAACACCCTGCTTGCAACTCGCTAATGTTAGCACGAAAATATACCTCAGAATAAGGGAATAACAGGGAAAATAGGTGATAACTGAAGGAGAGGAGGAAAGTGGGGAAGGAGGGGAGGTAGAGGACTGAGATTTTGCATGGCCCAGGGGCCAAAAAAAAATAATTTTTTTTTTTTTTTTTTTTTTTTTTTTTTTTTTTTTTTTTTTTTTCGATGTCAAAAGTTGATTTTTTTTTTCACTCACTCATAAGAGTCTCCCCGCAGTCCCGCCGGGGGAACTCTTAAGAGTCTCCCTGCAGTTCCCGGGTTAAACTGCGTGAAATCGTCTAAATATAGCTAGAATAAAATTAAAAAGATGTTGCTGGTACAGAAGGGGTTAAGAAGGGTTAGGTCTTACAACTGGCAAACTAATGGGGCGAATGTGTTAAAATCTATACTAATATGGCGTCCTAAGAAAATAATGTCCACTCTCTCTTAACTATCGGATCTGTATCGAAACCAACCGAGATAAGAAAGCTGTATACCATCCCAAATGCGTCACAGTTTGGTTTTAACCCTTTGAGTACCAGTGACGTATTTTGTATTTGATTTGAGCTACATTTAGACGATTTTATGAAGCTTAGGAAAGATATATGGTAGCTGAAAGGATTAATTGAAATGGTTTGTAGCCTGTTAATGGGTAGACGTCGTTCCTAAGCTTAATAAAATCGTTTAATAATTGCCAGAATATAATGGAAAAGACGTCGCCGGTACAGAAGGATTTAACCCTTTGAGTACCAGCGACGTCGGTTATAATTATATTCTGGCTATATTTAGATGATATTATGCAGCTTAGGAAGGATCTACTAAGGACATTCCTTCGGACATTCTGAGAATGGCTACATGGAATGTTAATGGCATGAATGATGGCACAAAAGAGAGAGAGGTTCTGGAAGTGCTAGTGAATGCCAGGCTGGATGTATGTGGAATGACAGAGACCAAATGGAAAGGTTCAGATGTGAGAGAGTGGGAGTGTGGAATGGGTGTGTGTGCTGGCATGAGTGAAGGAACAACGAGAGAAGGTGCTTGTTTGTATGTAAGTAACAAATGGAAGGAATGTGTAAGAGAGTATGGGTCTGTGGGTTCAAGGATTGTGTGGGTGAGAATGAAAGTAGGAATACAAACGTGGGTGATTGTGTGTGTGTATGCCCCGACAGAGGATAAACTTGAAAGAAAGAAAGAGCAGTTCTGGATGAATGTGGAGGCGTGCCTGGAGAAGTTTGACAAGAACGAAAGAATATTTCTGATTGGAGATATGAATGGTAAGGTGGGTGATAGGAAAGTTGAGGGAGTGGTGGGAGGGTGGGGGTACCATCAGAGGTGAATGGGAATGGTAGTGCACTTGTGGACGTATGTGTGGGGAGGAGGCTGTGGATAGCCAACACCTTCTTCCGACACAGAATGATCCACAGGTACACGTGGAAACGGGTATGTACGATCGAGGATGAGACAGTGGTGGAACGAAAGTCATTGATTGATTATGTATGTGTGGATGAACGAATTAAGAAATCTGTGATGGATGCTAGGGTGTATAGGGGTATTGGAGGGGGTCTGTCTGATCATTATGTAGTGGTAGCTAAGGTTAGGATACAAAAGAAGTGGGTGAGGAGAGCTGGAGGGAGGCGAGAGGAGGATGGAATGGTGAGGAGGGTGGAGAGGTTGCAGGAGGAGGAAGTCAGGGAGGAGTACAGGAGAGCAGTGGAAAGACGACTAGGTGGGTTCGACCTGGAAGTTATGGAGGAAGTGGAGGAGATGAGCAAGGTGTTTAAGGATGAGATCTGTGCAGCATGTGAGGAGGTGTGTGGAGTGAGGAGAAGAGGGAGGGGAGTGAAAGGTACAGCATGGTGGACAGAAGAGGTAAGAATAGCTGTGGAAGAAAGAAGAAAACATATAGAGAGTGGTTGGGTAGTAGAGGGAATGAAGATTTCGAGAGACAGAAACGAGCGAGGTACGTGGAGAGTAAGAGGGTGGTGAAGATAGTGAAGGAAAGTAAGAGAAGAGTAGATGAGGAATTTGGAAGGAATCTGAGTGTAAAATGGAGGGAGAGTAAGAAACTGTTCTGGAAAGAAGTCAAGAAAGTTAGGGAAGGTAGCAAGGGTGTGAAAGATAAGAATGGGAGAATGCTAGCCGAGAAGCAAGAGAGAGTCGAAAGATGGAGGGAGTTGCAATGAGTTGCTAAATGTAAGGAATGAAGAGCCAGCAAACATAGCTGGATATGGTATGGGAGGGAGAAGAAGAGAAGTAATGGAGGAGGAGGTGGGGATCAGGAGGTCAGAAGTCTGGGAAGCCATGAAAAGAGTGAAGTTGGGGAAAGCACCAGGAACAGATGGAGTGTGTGGGGAAATGTTGAGGTATGGTGGTGAGATAGTGATCGAATGGGTATGGAAAATGTGCAAACTAGCATGGGAGAAAGGGAGTGCACCCGATGACTGGAAGACTGGCATAATAGTCTCCCTATATAAGGGCAAAGGGGAAAGAGGAATGTGTGGTAACCACCGAGGAATATGTCTTCTAAGTGTAGTAGGGAAGGTATACAGTAGGGTAGTGATTGAGAGAGTAAGAGTGAGAACGGAGAAATGGATAGGCGACGAGCAGGGAGGTTTTAGGAAGGGAAGAGGATGTGTAGATAAGATTTTTACCCTGAATTGTGTTGTGGAGAAATATCTGGAGAAGAAACAAAAGGTGTACGTTGCCTTTATGGACTTGGAGAAGGCCTATGACAGAGTGGATAGAGAAGGTTTGTGGAAAGTACTTAGAATATACGGAGTAGATGGCAAGTTGCTGAAAGCAGTGAAGAGCATGTATGAGGGTGCGAAGGCGGCAGTACGTGTGGAGAGTGAGCAGAGCGAGTTCTTTGACCTGAATGTTGGGTTGAAACAGGGGTGTGTGTTGTCCCCGTGGTTGTTTACTGTATATATGGATGGAGTAATGAAATAAATACTATCAAGAGCAGTGGATGTTGGTGTATCGCTGAAAAGGGAGGGAATTGAGTGGAAGCTACCTATACTGCTGTTTGCGGATGATACAGTTCTGAAGAGTGATAATGAATGGGAGTTGCAGGGTCTGGTAAATGAGTTTGGAACAGTGTGCGAAAAACGGAATTTGAAGGTAAATGCGGGGAAGAGCAAGGTTATGGTCTTCGAAAGGGGTGAAGTCACAGAGTGTGAGGTGAAGCTGAACGGTCAGGCTATGGAGATAGTCAACTCTTTTAACTCCTTGCGACATATATGACGCGATCGCGTCATATGGAACTTATAACCAAAAACTCATATGACGCGATCGTGTCATATGGACTTATCTCCATGCCTCTCTAATAAGTTATATGACGCACTAGCGTCATGTGGAGCTCAGTAAGTCCGATAAGTTAGCTTACAATAAACCGTTGGTGGCAACCTCAGCCTCCTCCGATAATTCTAACGGCCGCAGTGTTGTGAGTGTAGTGCGAGGCAGTGGCAATGATCCCGGGGCTCCCGCCTCCTCGGACTTATTGGAACATAATATGTCTGAAGGAGTTAAGTATCTGGGCAGTGTGTTGAGTAAAGATGGGACTATGGATGAAGAAGTGCGGGAAAGGGTACAACAGGGGAAAAGGGTTGTAGGAACGTTGAAAGCAGTAACAAGAAATAGGGTGGTCAGTATGGAAGTGAAGAAGTTCTTGCATGACAGTGTGGTAATCCCGACACTGACTTACGGAAGCGAAGCATGGACGTTGGTTGAGAGACTCAGACCAAAAGTGAGAGCAGTGGAAATGAATTACTTAAGAAGTGCGTGCGGAGTTACATGGAGGGATAGACAGACTAATGAGGAAGTAAGAAGAAGGTGTGGTGTGGAGGTAGATGTGCTGGAAAGTGTGAAAAGGAATAACTTGAGATGGTTCAGCCATATGGAACGTATGGAAAGCGAGAGAATGACTAAGAGGGTGTACGAGAGCGAGGTGGAGGGACAGAGAGGGAGAGGTAGACCGAAAGAGAGGTGGAAAGATGGAGTGAGGAAGTATATGAACGAAGGCGGTGCTGGTTGGGGGGAGGGGCGTCGACTGACTGGGGACAGAGGTGCATGGGGGTGGTTCGTTCGTGGCCACCCCTTCGGGGATCACGGCGTCAGGCAATAGATAAATAGATAGATAGGAAGGATCTGTGGTAGTTAAAAAGGTTGGTTGAGACAGCTTGAAGCCTTATTATTGCTAGAGGTCCTTCCTAAGCTGTCCTAATAGTGTCCAGAAAATGTACTGATGCTTCGCTTACTTACGAAGCAGTATCATAGAGGTGTTATTTAATTAATTCAATGTATTATTTGTCATTAAATGTAGACCTAAATTAAATTGTCTAATACATTATTGTGATTACTGTATAATATTATGTACTTAACCTTTAACTGTCTTGATGGTGTAATGGTTAAAGTGTTTAGGATCTGTTATGTGGTAACCCAGGTTCGAATCCCGGGAGAATCACATGCTTTCATTAATTTCATTTGTGGGTTATTGGTGTTAAGAACGATGTTAAACAAATATTATATATGTGAAATATAACTATTTATATGTACTGTATAATTATGTCTTTGGAATACTGTAATGTGTTCGGAGCTTCAATTGATCACTTGCGAGATTTGGAGCTATAAGGAAGTTGGAGCTGTAGACATCAGTAGTTAGCAGAATTACCAGCTAAAATACGGTTGTAGTGCCTTCATAAACACATCAAATCTAATTCAACATACTTGCTATCAATCATAAACCTACATTAGTATTGTATTTCCATATGCAATCGATGTTTACGGCTTCAACTTCCATATAGCCTGAAACTCCCAAGTAGTCAATTAAACTCAAAGTCTCAGATTCGTGTGTTTCGAAGCCGAGCCTGTGTTCTTAGATGAGAGTATCTATAATAACAGGACGCAGATGATTCCGGAGTCAGGCCACTGGCGGCCATCTTGTTTCCATAGTCACTTCCTGCCAAGCACTCATTGCAGTCAGAGTACTTAGATAGATATAATTATTGATGGGTTGTGAAAGAGTCAAGTATATAATAAAATTATATGATCAGCATAAGCTAGGTACTGAAGCTTAGTAATAATGACGATGTCAAATTAACAAAGCGAACTGGAGACAAGATGGCGGCCAAAAATAAAAGTTTTAATTCTGTTTTATCAAGGTACCCTAGTCTTGGTGGGCGGGGCCAGAGGATATGATAATTTTGCAACCATTAATTGAATTTTGCAAGGCACATGGTTTAATTAGGCCAATATCAGCATCACTAATATGCTTTTAATATGCTGTAGAGTATTGTTAAATAAATCAAGTAATAAATAGTTCCAAATGGGAGATATATAATTACTCATTATATTGTATGCATTGGCAACTCTTCGGCATATCAACAGAGTAGTCTACAGAGGTCAGAAAGGAAACTCGATTTAGTCTACGGGGAATGTACTCCCAATTTCACATACTGCTATAATTTATTTGTGTTCAATTATATTTCTTGTATTCCAACTGTATTTTATTTGTGTAATATGCCGTATGATTTATTTATTGTATGAAGTTTATGCATTTGAATAAAGATGAATTTATTACAACCTATTTCAGTCACCCTTATGTAGATATAAATAATGCTTATTAGTAACGCGAAAAGGGGCTCCAGTCCTGACGCTATTCTTGACTTACAGTGTGCTGGCTTAATAATCCAGAAGGGTTGATAGCCTCTGAAGTCCAATTTTAACTAAGCTAATACCACAGCACTCAAAAAACAAAAAACAAAAAACACATTCTATTATGCTTCGAAAGGACCCTCTAAATTCCACAGGCCCTTCCTATGCTGAATAAAATTGCCCAGTGAAAGCCAACATATATTATTAAAGAATGGCGCTAATATTCTTAATCAGGAATTGATTTGGCAGATTGATTTAGTCCTACTCTTATTACGCTAGTAGTGTCCCCAAAATGGCGACAGGACGAGAAGTTGTCCGATTTCTAGAGGGGGAGAGGGGAGGGGGGAGATGAGGTGGGGAGGCGGTGTGTCTGACAAGGGAGTCGGCCTATATCGCTGCTCTCCCCTCGCTATACGTTATAATATATAAAAATAGGCATATCTTATACTGATAGGCTATAATATACTCCTATTCACACCTCAATGGATATATGAGGTCTTTATAATAGCGTACTTTACTTCTCATAATTAAATTCGCCTACTAAACATGGGCGATTCCTTCGTGTCCACCCCCATAGGGGATCAAAGAGTCTGGCTATAGATAGATAGTCCATTGAGGGGTCGGGGGCTTAAGAATACGTGTTTTTCTCTCTCTCTCGCTCTTTTTGAGGATACGAGAGCATTGCATAAAAATCTTGGGTATTCAAAATCCACTTGGCAAGAGAACTCACTCAAGGCCCCCCCCCCCCGATCAAAGAAAATGGGAAGTCATAAAGGCGATATGACGAAAACCATAATTATTCACAAATTACGTATGTTAGATATGTCAAACTTACATAAACAGATAAAGGATATAAAGACATAATTCATATCAAGTACATTTTATTCAATAATGTTTATTAATGTCGATATTGATGATTTTTTTATTGAAATTCTCGTTCATCTGGCACCCAATAGTTGCCATCAACCACCAGCAATACAACCGAGGTGATCTCGGACCTTTTTTTTCGGATGTTCGTTCATTTCGTTCCTGATCTTCCAGCTGTAAGGAGGTAAGACTCGTGCTCTCTCGTTTTCCCCATTTTGTCTCTGAAAATATAGTAACAAATATTGTGTTAGCGAAATATCGTGATTTATTTACCGCCAGATCCGAATTCGTAGACAAGAGCATGTCGATTTTCCCAGAATACTTAATTTTTTCCCATTAAACAAGGCAAGAATTGTGATTGAAAAAGCCGACAGGTTTAACGAACGTTCTGGAAGCCGGCAGTTTTTTTGTTCGTTCAATTCTACCTCCTCAACCCTATCAATAATTGCCATCTCCTTTCTCAATATATTACTAGATTATAATGTATTAATTTTGGGAAGGAATTGAGATTCAGAGAATATATTGATGGCTATCGTAATACGATAGGCTAACTTTTGTGATCTCTTATATCTGTGACGTCACGATCGCTCCTACAGCACGACGTAGGACGAGTAGATCGTATATTATAAGATTGTAAATAAGTTAAGTTATAAAAGGTCTAATATGCTATTAAGCAATATTGCCATGGTCTTGTGTAGTATATATTATGGATTTATCGTATAGAGCAACCTAGATGCGGTACGATAATTTGGGCTCCTGGCGTTTTGCCAAGGCAGCAAGGTGTGCGGTGTGCCTTCGTCCCTTCGAGCCTCGAGGTGGAACACCAGCGTTCACGAACACCAACCAGTTAACATCTATTTTCCGCCCTCAGTTGATCGTGCTTTTGAGCCTCTAATGACAATACACTGTCAGCAATACAAACAGCTACACCATCACGACGCTCTCATCGACGCCATGACTGACTGACAGATAAGCATAATATTAATGTCCATTCCCATGTAATAATTTATTCTTTCTTTAACTTGACTCGTGCTCGGGACCGAAGTCTCGTTCCCCGTTGTCCACCGCCATATTGTGTAAAACGTTCTCCCTTGCCTCATTGCCACGTGGAACAATTGGGGGAGTTAATTCCTGGCTAATATTAACCCTTATAACCTTACCCTATATATACATTTATTATGAGAGACCTTTGGATATAAATTAGCGTGTTTCAGATTGAATTTAATTTAGATATGGAGTAGTTTTCATTTAGATTGATTTGATTTATTATAGCTTCTTCGTGATATTTAACTTCCATGGATAGTTTACCACAATGGCATATTGAACTTATATCCCCACGTCTTTCCTAAACATATTTTAGCCAGAATTATTTAATTTCCTTCTATTCTACTAATACTAGATGCCCTGATTAGATAATGCCATGACTAATTTAGTCAATATCGAGATCCAGAGTAAATTTATGGCATAATTAAGAACTGTTATCGCCACGTGTCCTTCCTAAACCGACTAAGTTATTGTTTAGCCAGAATAAACTTTATGAGATAGGCCTAATTTCCATATTCTACTAATAATAGATGCCTTCATAAGGACCTAGATGAATTCGTTAGAATATTTACATTCAAGACTTCGGTCAATATTTACGAGTCACACCACAGCTGGAATCTCATTTCTAAGGGTAGTTTTGGGTTCCTATCATTCTATGCTTCATTGCTAAAAAAAAAAAAAAAATAAAAAAAAAAATAATAATAAAGACTTCTTTCGCCGCCTTATTAGAAATAATTTATTAGGGAAAATAGGGACCAATAGACTCCATATTTTTCTCATAGTCCGCATGGAGGAATTTAGTTAGACACTTGAAAAACTCCGATTACACCGAAAAATAACACTAAAATAATTTCCCGAACGTAAACATCGCATTGCACCCAATGAATCCTCTTGTTTTGAAAGACGTGAGTGCGATTCACCCAATAAATGGCTTGAAAGTTACTCACAAAAACTGGTATTATTCTATAATTGCACCTATACGAGCTAAACAAATTATGGTAAATTTCTATAATTGCACCAATACGAGCTAAGAAAAATATTATTGTATTTAACAGGAAGGTACAACGAGGTAAATGATGTGGTATAGGTGGCAATATGCGGAAATGGATTATAAGGGCATTCCGCCCCCCTCTGACAAAAGTCTATCAATCTAGATGTGACACGGATTTATAATGTTTCAGAGACATTAGCCTAACCTAACAACCTTACCTAACCTAACCTAGTATTATGGGTGGGGGCTGCCGCCCCCACACCCCCGCTGGTTGGGTAAAACGGTAGAAATCCAATTGGGGTGGAGTGAATAACCGTAGATTTTCGTAAGGAGGTAAGAGGGCGGCAGAATGCCTTTATAATCCATTTCCGCATATTGCCTCCTATACCACATCACTTACCTCACCGTACCTTCCTGTTAAATACAATAATTATTTGGGTATTATTCTATAATTGCACCTATACGAGCTAAACAAATTATTATTGTATTTAACAGGAAGGTATGATGAGGTAAGTGATGTGGTATAGGTGGCAATATGCGGAAATGGATTATAAGGGCATTCCACCCCCTCTGACCCCCTTACAAAAATCTACGGTTACTCACTCCATCCCAACTGGATTTCTACTGTTTTACCCAACCAGCGGGGGTGTGGGGGCGGCAGCCCCCTCCCATAATACTAGGTTAGGTTAGGTAAGGTTGTTAGGTTAGGTTAATGTCTCTGAAACAATGTAAAATCTGTCACATCTAGATTGATAGACTTTTGTCAGAGGGGGCGGAATGCCCTTATAATCCATTTCCGCATATTGCCACCTATGCCACATCACTTACCTCGTCGTAGCTTCCTGTTAAATACAATAATATATTTTTTAGCTCGTATAGGTGCAATTATAGAAATTTACCCTTGTACCTTGTTTGTTAACGTAGCTGCTTATGATGCACTTTCTAGTCCATAGATTTCTATACTCCGTTTTTACTACAAATTTTAAATTACCTTTGGGCTGGCGCATCAGCAGTGTGTGGCTTCCGTGGACCCTGACCTACCACTTAGCTCTGGGGTCTGGGAAGCCCACCAGGTAAGAATACCGCTCTGTATATATTCTTAAGCCGCTGTCACACGATCGATTTTTCAGTCAATTTTCCATGAGCAAGTTTTTCTCGTTAAATTTCGGGACTTTTTTGCACTGGTATCGATAACTAGACTGAAGGTAGAGTATGTTAGGTGGTTGAATTATGATAGTGTAATTTTTTGAAGCTGCCAGACCATAATTGCCCGTAAAAATTGCTCAAAAACGGCTCGTGTGACTCCGGCTTTAGTCCTCTGCCCAGTTATACTACAAATAATATTAATGTCTATAATTATAACTATGCTAATCATAATTTTTTCTTCTTCCGTAGATGCCTTGGCTGTTGAGACTCCGGAACCACCTGGAAGACATCACCTAATACTTACGATCCACTACCAGAATTATCCACACAAAACGACAGGATTTCACCACCATATCACCACCGCTACCATCGTCACCACCACCACCACATCACCTCTCCACCACCACCACCACAGATGTCTAGAAGTCACCATCACGTAAAGAACATCTGTAACCATCCAAATTTCTACACTGCAAAATATAAATGTAAGTAGGCCTATAGGTTTTTGTTAAGTGTCCAGTTGTGATTGTAGCCTAAGTTTTTTAACCACCATATGATTTTTGGATACTTATTACCGAAACTACCACTAATTTGGGAAGTGATTGAGATTAGAATAAAATCAAAAAGAATCGCAAGGTCATAATTTTCACTAGGCGGAAAATCTTTAACTTTTGTAGCCGGTTTATCGATAATTAAAGAGGGGGGTGGTCTGTAGTGTAGTCGGTAGCACGCTCCTTCCTAACAGAGGTCCGGGTTCGAATCCCAGCAGGTGGAGATGGTTGGGCAGTCTCCACACATCCTTGTCTCTGTGAAGCCTAAAAGTAAAATATTAGGAAGGGTATATATTGTTTTCTATGTGAGTGAGGGAGACACAAGGCAGAACTGTCTGTGACTAGTGCCTCTCCCAGAGTTGAATGAGTGACAGGGCCAAAATGGAAGTCAGGAGGGTTAATTGAAATGGTCTTTACCCTTATAAGTCCCACAGATCCTTTCTAAGCTCCATAAACTCTTATAATTATATCCAGAATAAAGTGTCAAAATGCACCACAATCTTCAAAGTTAGTTTTTTTTAGTCAGGTTAAGGAGAGATGGCAGTTTGTTTGGTATATTAATTTATTTATCCATATATTTGATTCCTCGCTAGATCTCAATCTCTTTAAAGATAATTTTTTAAATTTATCGGTAGAAATTTCCTCGCTATCGCTAGCCACGAAAAAATACACCTAAATGGCACGAAAGGTCTTAAAATTGACAACGAAATGGGGTGAAAGGTGTTAAAACCGCCAACCTAAGAAGCCGAAAGTTTTGTAATCTCAAAACAAATGCGGCTTAAGATGAGGGAGAAAGGGGACCAGAAAAAACGACCCATCTCATTTTAAAATAATTAGACTTGATTAGGATATTCTAGATTCGGAGGGGAAGGGGGGAATTCAGTCAAAATAAAGATCGCTCCAGAAAACTAATTTAATGCTCATATCAGGGAAAGATGTTGTGGTTGATGAATTTAACCCTCTAGGGATCAATGACGCACTGTTCAGTGTTCTGGTTATTATCAGAAGATTTGTTCAGATTAGGCAGGGTTTATTAAGGAAGTCAGAGGGTTGATTGAGATAGTCTTTACCCTTTACATTGCAACAGATCCTTCCTAAGCTGTATAAAATCGTATAATGATAGCCACAATAAACTGCTATAATGCATCATATCCTCAAGGGGTTAAGGAAGTGATCTTGAGTGGATTAGTTAATTTCTTGGTGGATTGTGATGTTGGTTAGATTTATAAGTGCTTGAAAGCTAATATTTCTGTACCGGTGATGTCTATTTCATTCTAGCTATAATTAGACGTTTGTGTGCAGTTTTAGAAGGATCTGTGGTAGTAAAAAGGGTTAGGTGTGATAGTTCGAAGCCTGTTCATTGCTGGAAGCCCTTTTTGAGCTGAGTAAAATTGCTTAACCCTCTCTGACATATGACGCGATTTTGAGCCTACTAGGGATACTTTAAAGCCTTTACCATCAGGGGTATTTAGAAACCTTTAGTTTAGTTACTTCAACCTCTGCAGTTGTCTTTGAGTTAGCCGTGGGCAGAAAACTAATTTTGGAGAGGTAATTATAAGAGTGAGAGAACTCTTATTTCTTATTGCTAATCTGGCAACCTTTGCGTCATGAGTCTGAAAGGGTTAATAGTAGCCAAAATAAAGCTAAAAGGACGGCGGGGTAAAGAGGTTGAAAACAAAAAATGCTTTCACCCCCACATTCCCCGCACACCATACCACCTGGCAACAGCCCTCTGCAGGTTTGGAATTGTAGTCGCGCTATTAAGTCATGTCTCGGCACCAAATATATTTTGATCAATAATTGGTATCGGCAATATCTAAGCTTCATTTCTTCATATCGAATGAAATATACACATGTTCAAAAAATTACCCACCCTATTCAACATCTGACAGACATTAACCCTATTAACTATTAACTATTTTATTAAGTATGTAATCTACCTATAAGACTCAAAGGGGTAAATACGATCTCCATAAACCCTCTTAGTAACGTAGGACCTTCTTGAACTGCATAAAATAATCTAATTTTAGTCAGAATCTAAGGTATAAAGAAGTCATGGTGGTGAAGGGGGATGGGTGTATTTTATTTGCTCATATTTATCTTTTACATATTTTAGTTAACTCCCTAGACCTTAAAACTTAAAATAATATTACCAAGACTTCATAGATAAATGTGTGCATTTTTCGATAGAAAAATGTCCCGGCTAAAGGTAGATTACTCTTAAATTACAGGCTCGCTAGGGAAAAATCACTCCTAAATGGGGCGAAAGGTCTTCATATCGCCAAATTTATGGCTTTAACGTCTTAAATTAAAAGTAATGGGGCTAAACAAGGACTATAAAAACTGCCCATCTCCCCTTGAAGGTTTTCTGGAAAACATTGATTTTGATTGGACTGCTATGAGATTAAAATAGTTATTTTTATTAAACAAAAATCAATGGGCAAATCACCAACACACCCACTTGTTATAATTCTATATACTGTATATCCTTTATTTTAGTAGTCGTAAGGGTAATGTAGATTTGTTTTCACTATTAATTGCTAAGAGGGTCTCCCTAAGCTATATAAAATACAAACCGTAACATTTAATTGGCGGAATGCTACTCAAAGGGTTAACGATACCCCCAAAATATACTACTTCAATATAGTGCACACATAACTTGGTAAGATCCTGTGTAGAGGGTGGACCTATTTTTCAGATGCCTATTTACTAAGAAACATTGAACAATATCTTTAACCTAACCTAGTATATTAGTAGACTATTTATGAATGTAAAATTTAAAACATTGGAAAATCACCAAATTATTGAGATATATGTACAGTTCCATCCGCTACACATTGCAGTTATGTATGTATATTCTCAGGCACATACCCCATAGTTTGGGGTGGCCGACTCGAGACAGAGCCTGAACAAAAACATTTAAGGTTCCAATTATTAGAGTTCGTGACCACTTTCGCGTTCCCTCGCCCTTTTGTCTCAAAGAGTAGGAAAATTTTAAGAGGGGAGGAGGATTCCTAGCCCAGTTATAGTACTTCTACTACAAGTAATATTAATGTCTATAATTATAACCATGCTAATCATCCTTTTTCTTCCGTAGATGCCTTGGCTGTTGAGACTCCGGAACCACGTGGAAGACATCGCCTAATACTTACGATCCACCACCAGAATTATCCACACAAAACGACAGAGGATTTCGCCACCATATCACCACCGCTACCATAGTCACCTCTCCACCACCACCACAGATGTCTAGAAGTCACCATCACATCAAGAACATCTGTAACCATCCAAATTACTACACTGCAAAATATAAATGTAAGTATAGGTTTTTGTTAAGTGTCCAGTTGTGGTTGTAGCCTATGTTTTTAACCACCATATGATATGTGGATACTTATTACCGAAACTACCACTAATTTGGGAAGTGATTGAGATTAGAATAAAATAAAAAAAAAGAATCGCAAGGTCATAATTTTCACTAGGCGGAAAATCTTAAACCGTAGTAGCCGGCTTATCGATAGTTAAAGAGGGGTGGTTTAGTCGGTAGCACGTTCCCTTCCTAACAAAGGTCCGGGTTCGAATCCCAGCAGGTGGAAATGGTTGGGCAATCTCCTCACACCCTTGCCTCAGTGAAGCCTAAAAGAAAAATATTAGAAAGGGTATATTATCCCTTTGATGGGTTAAATAAGGGTGGAAGGAAAAATGGCGGCCATCTTGGATCAGTGGAGAACTAATAGTTTTCACTTCTCTGCCGTATGTTTAGTATTTTGTCATCTTCTATATCAATGCTAACCCAGCGGTGGTTTGGGGGCGGCCAAGTTAGGTTAGGGTAATGACAAAATAGGTTTTTGGTGGGGCATGTGTCAACCCCTTGAAGCTCTGACGCGTTTTAGCAGTATTTATGTTTCGGCTATCATTAGAAGATTTTATGCAGCTTAGGAAGGATCTATCTATCTATTGCCTGACGCCGTGATCCCCGAAGGGGTGGCCACGAACGAACCGCCCCCATGCAGCTCTGTCCCCAGTCAGTCGACGCCCCTCCCCCCAACCAGCACTGCCCTCGTTCATGTACTTCCTCACTCCATCCTTCCACCTCATATTCGGTCTACCTCTCCCTCTGTCCCTCCACCTCGCTCTCGTACACCCTCTTAGTCATTCTCTCGCTTTCCATACGTTCCATATGGCCGAACCATCTCAAGTTGTTACTTTTCACACTTTCCAGCACATCTACCTTCACACCACACCTTACTTCCTCATTAGTCTGTCTATCCCTCCATGTAACTCCGCACGCACTCCTTAAGTAATTCATTTCCACTGCTTTCACTCTTGGTCTGAGTCTCTCAACCAACGTCCATGCTTCGCTTCCGTAAGTCAGTGTCGGGATTACCACACTGTCATGCAAGGACTTCTTCACTTCCATACTGACCACCCTATTTCTTGTTACTGCTTTTAGCGTTCCTACAACCCTCTTCCCCTGTTGTACCCTCTCCCGCACTTCTTCATCCATAGTCCCATCTTTACTCAATACACTGCCCAGATACCTAAAAGAGTTGACTATCTCCATAGCCTGACCGTTCAGCTTCACCTCACACTCTGTGACTTCACCCCTTTCGAAGACCATAACCTTGCTCTTCCCCGTATTTACCTTCAAATTCCGTTTTTCACACACTGTTCCAAACTCATTTACCAGACCCTGCAACTCCCATTCATTATCACTCATCAGAACTGTATCATCCGCAAACAGCAGTATAGGTAGCTTCCACTCAATTCCCTCCCTTTTCAGTGATACACCAACATCCACTGCTCTTGATAGTATTTCTTTCCTGACTCCATCCATATATACAGTAAACAACCACGGGGACATCACACACACCCCTGTTTCAAACCAACATTCAGGTCAAAGAACTCGCTCTGCTCACTCTCCACACGTACTGCCGCCTTTGCACCCTCATACATGCTCTTCACTGCTTTCAGCAACTTGCCCTCTACTCCGTATATTCTTAGTACTTTCCACAAACCTTCTCTATCCACTCTGTCATAGGCCTTCTCCAAGTCCATAAAGGCAACATACACCTTTTGTTTCTTCTCCAGATACTTCTCCACAACACAATTCAGGGTAAAAATCTGATCTACACATCCTCTTCCCTTCCTAAAACCTCCCTGCTCGTCGCCTATCCATTTCTCAGTTCTCACTCACTCAATCACTACCCTACTGTATACCTTCCCTACTACGCTTAGAAGACATATTCCTCGGTGGTTACCACACACTCCTCTTTCCCCTTTGCCATTATATAGGGAGACTATTATGCCAGTCTTCCAGTCATCGGGTGCACTCCCCTTCTCCCATGCTAGTTTGCACATTTTCCATACCCATTCTATCACTATCTCAACCACCATACCTCAACATTTCCCCACACACTCCATCTGTTCCTGGTGCTTTCCCCAACTTCACTCTTTTCATGGCTTCCCACACTTTTGACCTCCTGATCCCCACCTCCTCCTCCACTACTTCTCTTCTCCCTCCCATACCATATCCAGCTATGTTTGCTGGCTCTTCATTCCTTACATTTAGCAACTCACTGAAGTACTGTACTCCCTCCATCTTTCGACTCTCTTGCTTCTCAGCTAGCATTCTCCCATTCTTATCTTTCACACCCTTACGGTTTCCCTTGCTACCTTCCCTAACTTTCTTGACTTCTTTCCAGAACAGTTTCTTACTCTCCCTCCATTTTACACTCAGATTCCTTCCAAATTCCTCATCTACTCTTCTCTTACTTTCCTTCACTACTCTCTTCACCACCCTCTTACTCTCCACGTACCTCGCTCGTTTCTGTCTCGGAATCTTCATTCCCTCTACTACCCAACCACTCTCTATATGCTTTCTTCTTTTCTTCCACAGCTATTCTTACCTCTTCTGTCCACCATGCTATACCTTTCACTCCCCTCCCTCTTCTCCTCACTCCACACACCTCCTCACATGCTGCACAGATCTCATCCTTAAACACCTTGCTCATCTCCTCCATAACTTCCAGGTCGAACCCACCTAGTAGTCTTTCCACTGCTCTCCTGTACTCCTCCCTGACTTCCTCCTCCTGCAACCTCTCCACCCTCCTCACCATTCCACCCTCCTCTCGCCTCCCTCCAGCTCTCCTCACCCACTTCTTTTGTATCCTAACCTTAGCTACCACTACATAATGATCAGACAGACCCCCTCCAATACCCCTATACACCCTAGCATCCATCACAGATTTCTTCATTCGTTCATCCACACATACATAATCAATCAATGACTTTCGTTCCACCACTGTCTTATCCTTCATCGTCAACATCCGTTTCCACGTGTACCTGTGGATCATTCTGTATCGGAAGGTGTTGGCTATCCACAGCCTCCTCCCCACACATACGTCCACAAGTGTACTACGGTACCATTCCCATTCACCTCTGATGGTACCCCCCACCCTCCCACCACTCCCTCAACTTTCCTATCACCCACCTTACCATTCATATCCCCAATCAGAAATATTCTTTCGTTCTTGTCAAGGATCTGATGTTATTAAAAGGGTAAATACTATCTCGATCAACCCTTTGACATCCATATACCGTCACTAATCTGAATAAAAGTCTAATAGTAGCCAGAAAACAGAACAGAAACGCGTATTGGAGCTTGAAAGGGTTAACACACTAATCAATGAAGGAACTGATGAGAAAAAGGATTATATACAAAAAACACATTGCATATTGACCCGGAATTGTACCTGATAAGTGTGGATGTATGAAAGTCTGAAATGCCTGTACAAATAATTATTAACCCTTTCAAGCTCCAAGACTCCTTTCTTTTCTGTTTTCTGGTAATTATTAGACTATTTTATTCAGATTAGGAAGGGTATATGGAAGTCAGAGGGTTGATTGAGATAGCCTTTACCCTTTTAATACCCACAGGCCCTTCCTAAGCTGCATCAAATCGTCTAATGATAGCCCAAATGAACTGCTAAAATGCATCATAGCTTCAAAATATTAAATCGCTAGAAACTATCAGGTATTACATTGTAAAGTCATTGAGTTCACTTAACCCTTTGATTACCAGCGACGTGTTCTATTTCATTGTTGTCTTGATAGCGTAATGCATAAGTGCGCGGAATTTCGATGCGAGTATCCTAGGTTCGAGTCCTTGGAGTGCCACATGTATTTGTTGATTTCAATGAGTTTAAAAGTGAAGTTGGTTGATGGAGAAAAAAAAATCTAGCTATATATAGACGATATTATGCAGCTAAGGAAGGATCTGGGTAGTTAAATGGGTTGGTTGAGATCGTGTGAAGCATTAACCCTCTGACATATGACGCGATTTTGAGCCTATTGGGGATAGTTTAAAGCCTTTGTTACCATCAGGGGTATTTAGAAACCTTTAGTTTAGTTACTTCAACCTCTGCAGTTGTCTGAGTTAGCTGTGGGCAGAAAACTAATTTTGGAGAGGTAATTATAAGAGAACTCTATTTCTTATTGCTAATCTGGCAACCTCTGAGTCATATGTGCGTGAAAACATTAATATTCCTAGGGGTCCTTGCTAAGCTGAATATAATAGTCTAACAGTTGGTAATGTTAGACAATTTTTCTCCGCTTAGGAAAGGTGTCATGAAATAGTGAAAAAAAAAAATCTATAATCTATATTAAATAACTGCTTCCCTTAAAATGGTCACGTTCCTGTCAAACTATTCACTCGCTTGCCAGGAAAAACACCTAAATGGCACGAAAGGTCTTAATATTGATAAATATGTGGGTCGAAAGGTTTTATAATGATCACTAATGGGGTAAAAGTTATACAATTTCAAAACTAATGGGGCTAAACATGAGGGAGAAGTGAGTCCAGAAAAAGTATATCAGGATGCAGCAGTTTTAAATATGGCTACTATTACTTAAGGGGAGGTTTTTAGTGTGTTCCCTAGACTTCCATCAAGCTTGAAATTACACCCCCTTGACCCCCTTTTAAGATAAATTTGTCCTTTTTTCGGTAGAAAAATTTCCCGGCCAAAGGCCGGTTCCTCTTAAATTACAGGCTCGCTATCACTCGCCAGGAAAAAATAGTAACCTAATTGGGACGAAAGGTCTTAAAAGTGACATAAATGGGGTGAAAGTTCTTAAAATCGCCAAACTAATGGGGCGAACGTCTTAAAATCTCAGAAGCAATGGGGCTACACATGAGGGAGAAAGAGTTAAAGAAAAAAATCCCTCAAGTGGAAATCTCCCCTTAATCTTTAACTGTATTGATGGTGTAATGGTTGGAGTGTTTTAAGATCTGTGTGTACCGTCTCACTCAACCCATTTTACTACCACTGATCCTGTCTTCATGGGAGATTTCCACTGGAGGGATTTTGTTTCTTGACCCCTTTCTCCCTCATGTTTAGTCCCATTGCTTTTCTAATTTTAAGAAGTTCTCTCCATTATTTTGACGATTGTAAGAACCTTCGACCCATTTCTGTCAATTTTAAGACCTTTCGTGCCATTTAGGTGTCTATTTTATCCTGGCGAGCGATGGCGAGCCTGTAATAAGAGGAATCGGCTTTCAGCCGGTACTTTTTTCTACCAAAAAATGTACAAATTTATTTTGAAGGGGGGGTCTAGGGGTGTTTTTCTAAGCTTGATGGAGGTCTAGGGAGGAAATTTAAAAAAATATGTGAATAATGAATTAATAGAACAAACCAACAGCCACTGTCCGCATTAGCTGAATAAAATCGCATAATGGTGGCCGGAATAGAATTAAATAACCTAGACTACTGAGAGGGTTAAGTTATAAGTAAATTAATATCCTTAACTACTCCTGTACCAGCGGTCTTTTTCATTATATTCTAGCTATATTTTGTGTCTAAAAAGCTAAAAGTTATAATTAGTAGTGGTTTAATGGTTAGAAGTCTTTCCTAAACTGAATAAAAGTCTAATAGTATCCAGAATATTCGTCAATACATACAAAAGGGGTTAATACGGAATTATATGCTAAAATTGATTTGGTTAATTATCACCAATTAACTTGCAAATCTACCTAATTAATGACTTATGAAACTAATGATTACATGTGGTACTCAAAGGATTCGAACCTAGGATACTCACACATAAATTCAGTGCACTAACCATAGAGGAAATTTAGTGCACTAACCATAGAGGAAATTTAATTGAAGTTGGTTTGACTCTAATTTGTTCTGTAGTTTAACAATTACTCACGTATAAAACAATTAGGAATTATAAACTAAAATTGATTAGTCTCTGTATTTTATAAATCATTTAATTAACACCCCGTTCTTAACATTAAATCATCAATTACAAACCCCAATTAACTTTTAATAAACTAATGAAAGAATATGGTCCTCCCGGGATTCGAACTCTGGACACCACACCCAGAACATAAGCCTCTAAACCTTTTCACCACCAACAGAGTTAAAGGTTGAATAACAGATTTGAAGAGTATTGATAGTTAATAAATAGTAAATAAGTTAGATGGTTTTGTGCAGTTTAATTAAGAAGGATCTGTTGTAGTAAGAAAGATCGTTCGAAGCCTGTCTATTGCTGGAGGTTCAATTTTTAAAACTAATAAAATAATCTAATAGCGGGAATGAAGTTGTTGTTGTTGTTGTTGTTCCCTAAGCTGCCTGGCCGAACAGCCCCGAGTCCCTGAGAAAGGCCATGGCCACGATCGGGCTTTCCCACAGAGCTCTCATTGAGTGTAGATTGTGTTGTTGGCGTAAGTGGTTGTGTGAAATGCAGTCTTCTATGATGTGTTTAATGGTATGGGGTGCTGTATTACATCCCGGGCAGGCGTCGACAACGGAGTCATCCAGTCTCTTCTGATAGCTCAGGAGAGCTGGATGGTGTCCGCATCTCAGCCTGGCCAGGTGGACTCTGTCCTCGCGAGGAAGGGAGGATTCAAGGATGGATTTCGGGAGGTCGTGCATGCAGCTGCGTGTTTGTGAGTGGATGGATCGGTGAGAGATATGAGTGTGGATGTGCTTCTGGAAGTTGGTTCGGGGTGGGCAGGGAGGGAGAGAGAGGACAATAATTGTGTGTGATACCGTGTGCTGGGTGTTGTTTTGATATTTCTTGGTGTCTGTGGGTGTGTTGCCATGTAGTTTAGTGGGTGGTCTTGGTTCGTGGAGGCTGCTGCCAGGAATTGAGTGCCTCTCATGTCCAGATGGTCTTTGACTTTGAGAATTTTGGTTTCTTGATGTAGGTGATCTGTGGGTGAAGTAGCTGTGCAGCCTGTAATGATCTTCAGGGCTTTGTTTTGAATAGTCTGTAAGGTCTTATGTGTTTCAGCTAGGTTAGAAGCCCAGGCTGGGCTTGCGTATTCCATCACTGATCTTATGTATTGTTTATATACTGTGGTGGTAGTTTCTTTGTGTCCAAATTTTGTGTGAGCAAGTGACATGAGGGCGTTAAGTCTGGGTGTCAGTTTCTTTTTAATGTTTGTGGTGTGCTGTTTGAATGTCATATGAGTATCATATGTTACTCCTAGGATTTTGGGTGTGTGTAGGTGTTAGGGGTGTGTTGTTTATGGTGAGTTGAGGGATGTATTCGTGTTCTGTCCAACTTGTGAGCAGGGTTGCGGTGGATTTGGCTGGGGCTAGATTAAGTCTGTTTGTAGTGCACCAACCATGTAGTGTGTTGAGATAGGGTTGAAGGAGATCTGTTGCTCTTTTTGGGTCATGGTGTGTGCATGTGAGTGTTATGTCATCTGCATAGGAGGCTAAGTTTATTTGGGGCGTATTGGGTGTAGTTATATCGTGCATGTACAGATTGAAGAGTGCGGGCGATAGGACGGATCCTTGTGGGACTCAGTTTGGAAAGTTTCTGATTTTAGATGACTGACTGGCAAAAGATACGTGTGCACATCTGCCTGCTAGGAAGTTGGCCAGCCACCTTTTTGTGTTGTGCATGTTTGTGTTGTAGATTTTGTTTGTTAGGTTGTGGTGGGGGATGGCATCGAAGGCTTTACTAATGTCTAGTGTGGCTAATAGTGATCTGTGTGGTGGTCTAGCTGAGTTGATGCCGTCGAAAGCTCTGTGTAAGGTCTGTGAGAAGAGTGTTTGTGGAGTGCAGTGGCCTAAAGCCATGTTGTGTTGGAGCTAGGGGTAGGTCAGGTGTAATTAGTTGTAATACTAGGCGTTCTATGACTTTGGAGGGGGAGCAAAGGAGTGTGATGGGGCGGTGCGAGGAGGGTAGCGTGGGGTCTTTGTTGGGTTTGGGGAATGTGATGATGATACCATGCTTCCAAATGTCTGGTATTGTGTTGTGTGAGTAGCTGTAGTTTGATATGTTAGTGAGTGCTTGTATGCCTTGTGGTCTGAGGTGTATGTTGCTTATGTTGTCTAGGCCACAGGCGGGTGAGTGCTTGAGATTGTTGATGATATGCTTTGTCTGGTGATTGGTGAAGGGTGTATAGTCAGGGTCTGTGGGGAATTGTCTCTTACGTCGGATGACACGTCGGTCGTCTTTGTGAGGTTTTAGGTGGCTGACATGTGAAAAGTGATTGATGAGTGTTTGCTTGTTGTTTACATGAAGGAGTAGAGTCTGTTGTTGTGATTGCAGCATGTGATGTGTTGCTGTTGGAAAGTGTGATGCTGTTTAGTGTTTTGTAGAGTTTTTTGGAGTTTGTTTTGTGATCAAGTGTTTGTAGGAAGTTCTTCCAATTTAGTTTTTGTTCTTGTATTTTGTTGTTAGTTTGGGTGTTGAGTGCTTGAATTTGTTGTGTGATTTCTTGTGTGTGGGGTGCTGGGGAGTGTTTCAGTACCCCACACACAAGACATCACACAACAAATTGAAGTTAAAAGCCTTTGACAGTTACAGAAAATAGTAGCTAAATATTTGTTCTTCTCTTTACAGATTTGTTCTTGGGGTGATGAACCTAGAAGACTACATTGGTTGAAGAATTCAGCATGCATCATATACCCTGACTTGTGGAGGGCTGCAATCTGAGGGTCAATACGGGACTGCAGTACCACGGGACTTGAGGAATAGGGACCGCACTAGGACAGCAAGACTCGCGGAACTCGATGGAGAGGTGAGGGAACAACAACAACAACTCTCAGAACCAACCACAACAAATAACTCCCAGCAGACTGACAAAGCGAGGCAATGATAGAGACTAGGATGAGGGAACCAAACCTTCTCACAAGGGCTGATGGTCAGGAGTGCTTTGACGGAAGAATTGAAGCCAACGAGAGGAACCCCAAAATAGGCTGCAGTGTTCTCGGGCTGATAGCCAAACACCACTGAGACACAATCCTGGCTGGCGTCATGATCGAAGATGGGAAGCCGACTTGGATGGAAGACCGATTGAGGGCGATATCGAGCAAGCAAACCGATTGAGGGCGATATCGAGCAAGCAAACCGATTGAGGGCGAGAGCAAGCAAGCAAAACTGATCGAGGGCGAGAAGAGAGCAAGCAAAAGTGATCGAGGGCGAGAAGAGAGCAAGCAAAACTGATCATGGGCGAGAGCAAGACAGACCGATTGACGGCGAGCAAAATGGACTGCAGATATTCACCAGAACCAACTTAAATGTGCTCAAAGAATACAAAGGCATTTCTAGCAAAACCACGATCAACTCCTCTTTGTTGCCTGGAAGCTCAACTTGAAAAATCCTGTTGTCAACTAAAATTAATGATGCACGACCACTAAGAAAATTCCTGAATCACTTGCAGCCTCCCCATCAAGCACTGTTGACGCTGCCCACTCCCCTGCTAACTTTCAACGACCACCGTCTTCCAATCAAACTGAGACCTCTCCTACAATGAAGTCCTCAACAACCACTGCCACAAGAAAATTCCTGAAATAGAGCGACCTTTCCAGTGGGGTGCAGATGCAACATCTTTGGACTCCCAAATAAGAACTCTGGATGCTGGCCACTCGCTTGCAAACTTTCAACGACCACTGTCCGCCAACCAAACTGTTTAACCACATCCCTCCCAAAATACAAGAACAACAAAAACTAAATTGGAATAACTTCCTACAAACACTTGATCACAAAACAAACCCCAAAAAACTATACAAAACACTAAACAGCATCACACTTTCCAACAGCAACACAACACAATCACATGCTGCAATCACAACAACAGACTCTACTCCTTCATGTAAACAACAAGCAAACACTCTCATCAATCACTTCTCACATGTCAGCCACCTAAAACCTCACAAAGACGACGTGTCATCCGACGTAAGAGACAATTCCCCACAGACCCTGACTATACACCCTTCACCAATCACCAGACAAAGCATATCATCAACAATCTCAAGCACTCACCGCCTGTGGCCTAGACAACATAAGCAACACCTCAGACACCTGGGACCACAAGGCATACAAGCACTCACTAACATATCAAACTACAGCTATTCACACAACACAATACCAGACATTTGGAAGCATGGTATCATCATCACATTCCCCAAACCCAACAAAGACCCCACGCTACCCTCCTCGCACCGCCCCATCACACTCCTTTGCTCCCCCTCCAAAGTCATGGAACGCCTAGTATTACAACTAATTACACCTGACCTACCCCTAGCTCCAACACAACATGGCTTTAGGCCACTGCACTCCACAAACACTCTTCTCACAGACCTTACACAAAGAGCTTTCGACGGCATCAATTCAGCTAGACCACCACACAGATCACTATTAGCCACACTCGACATTAGTAAAGCCTTCGATGCCATCCCCCGCCACAACCTAACAAACAAAATCTACAACACAAACATGCACAACAACACAAAACGGTGGCTGGCCAACTTCCTAGCAGGCAGATGTGCACACGTATCTTTTGCCGGTCAGTCCTCTAAAATCAGAAACTTTCCAAACGGAGTCCCACAAGGATCCGTCCTATCGCCCGCACTCTTCAATCTGTACATGCACGATATAACTACACCCAATACGCCCCAAATAAACTTAGCCTCCTATGCAGATGACATAACACTCACATGCACACACCATGACCCAAGAAGAGCACAGATCTCCTTCAACCCTATCTCAACACACTACATGGCTGGTGCACTACAAACAGACTTAATCTAGCCCCAGCCAAATCCACCGCAACCCTGCTCACAAGTTGGACAGGAGAACACGAATACATCCCTCAACTCACCATAAACAACACACCCTAACACATACACACACCCAAAATCCTAGGAGTAACATATGATACTCATATGACATTCAAACAGCACACCACAAACATTAAAAAGAAACTGACACCCAGACTTAACGCCTCAGGTCACTTGCTCACACAAATTTGGACACAAAGAAACTACCACCACAGTATATAAACAATACATAAGATCAGTGATGGAATACGCAAGCCCAGCCTGGGCTTCTAACCTAGCTGAAACACATCATAAGACCTTACAGACTATTCAAAACAAAGCCCTGAAGATCATTACAGGCTGCACAGCTACTGCACCCACAGATACCTACATCAAGAACCAAAATCCTCAAAGTCAAAGACCATCTGGACATGAGAGGCACTCAATTCCTGGCAGCAGCCTCCACGAACCAAGACCACCCACTAAACTACATGGCAACACACCCACAGACACCAAGAAATATCAAAACAACACCCAGCACACGGTATCACACACAATTATTGTCCTCTCTCCCTCCCTGCCCACCCCGAACCAACTTCCAGAAGCACATCCATACTCATATCTCTCACCGATCCATCCACTCACTCACAGACAACACGCAGCTGCATGCACGACCTCCCGAAATCCATCCTTCCGAATCCTCCCTTCCTCGCGAGGACAGAGTCCACCTGGCCAGGCTGAGATGCGGACACCATCCAGCTCTCCTGAGCTATCAGAAGAGACTGGATTACTCCGTTGTCGACACCTGCCCGGGATGTAACACAGCACCCCATACCATTAAACACATCATAGAAGACTGCATTTCACACAACCACTTACGCCAACAACACAATCTACACTCAATGAGAGCTCTGTGGGAAAGCCCGATCGTGGCCATGGCCTTTCTCAGGGACTCGGGGCTGTTCGGCCAGGCAGCTTAGGGAACAACAACAACAACAACAACAACCACATCCCTCCGAGACTTTCCCTGCAATGAAATCCTCAAAAGCCACTGCCCTCTGAGATCTCCCCTGAAATGAAGTCCTAAACAACCACTGCCCTCGGAGACCTCTCCTCCAATGAAGTCCTCTGCAATCCCTGCCCTCTGAGACTCCAGGACCCTCAACGACCTCCCCTGCCTGCCTCCAAGCAGTTGACGACTACCACCCTACGAGGAAGTTCTACGGCTGCCGTCATCCATCGCCGAGGACTTCTCCCTGTACTTTACGAGACCGTCCCTGGGTGGAGCATGTGCTCTACCCCTATAATCTGATCTAATGTTTTTAAGTCTTTATCTTGAACATAAGATAAAAGGAACCCCTCGTTCTCAACTTTTGAATTTTTTATTTTTTTTTTTTTTTTTTTAATAAAAAAAAAAAAAAATAGAGATATGTATGTGGTTGTTTAAGGGACGCTCTTTGAAGTATAAATAAAGAAAATTGCCATGATTTTTCAGTTTTTATTACCTTTCTATACAATATATATTAAAAAAAAAATATTATTGGAAAAAAACAAAAAACAATTTGTATATATATATATTTTTATATTACCCAAAATTATAAAAAAAAAAATAATAATTTACGGAGACTCAAAGGACCTATGGCCAATTTTGTTTAGGACCCTGGAGTAGTTAATCTAGTCTCCATTCAGGGACTACTATTTATAAACCTCACTTGAGATTTTGGATCTATGGACTTATAGAAGTCGCTATTTAGCAGAATTATAAACATTATGCTAGTTTAAATACAAAACTTTAAAATTAACGCAAACGTTACTAAACAAAATCTTATCTATGCACTACATTCGTATTCCATCTACTAAACAATGTCTATACAGCTCCAACTTCCTTAGATCAGGACAAATTATAGAAATAGTTCGAAGAATGTTATGCATACAGGCCCAGTCCTCCAAGGACAGTATGACACGATAGCTTTTATAATCAACATTTTGTCTGGAGTATTTTGCACTGGCATCATAAAATAAATGTAGGTAACCGAAATATATTGAATGTTGATCTCATAAGCTGCCAGACCAGTGTTGAGGAAAAAAACTTGTGTGATACCCTCCCAAGATCATGGTTAATACAAGCAGTGTAACAGAGGGATTTTGTTCAGCTTAGGAAGGTTGTCTACCCATTAAAAAAGCTACAGACCATCTCAATAAATCCTTCCTAAGCTTCATAAAATCTTCAAAAAGTAGCAAGAATAAAACACAAAATACGTCACCGGTACAGTAAGGGGTTAAAGTGTTTTTATACTAAGCTATAACCGATTATGGCATGTCATTCTTGGATAAACATTATTCCAAATTCAATTGCAAAGGTTGATCAATTTATGTGGAGTTGATAATTTTAATTCCAAATTCAATCACAAAGGTACATTAATTTACTCTAGTATTAACTTTAAAGTTGATTTATAGTATAACATACCCTTATAAAAAAATCATAAATTAAGCAAAAAAACTGAAAAATAAGGATGATATATTAATTAAAAAATAAAATACTCACACTAATAACAAGTCCATATTAATTATTTTATAATATAAAAAAACAATTGGTCAAAATTAAATAAAACTGAAATTATTGACCCGTTTTTAATTTATGAGCACAGTCGATCGATACTTAGCTCTCTTGCACTCGCTTGCTATCAGTGATATCCAATATTTCTAATGTTAGAAAATTATATAAGGGAATAACAGGGAAAATATGATAACTGAAGGAGAAAAAGTGGGGAAGGAGGGGAGTAGAGACTGAGATTTTATGGCCCAGGGCCAAAAAAAAATAAAAAAAAATAAAAAAAAAAAAAAAATCAAAAAAAAAAATTTTTATTTGAATCTGTCAAAAGTTGAATGACTCTTAAGAGTCTTATAAAAAACACTCTTAAACTCCCCTGTCACACTGCCTTAAGAATCCTCATATTACCTCACGCAAAAACACTATAGTCTATCCATTACAATCGGGCCACAAATCTTGAACCACTAAATTATATAACTCAAAATCGATTATACTCCGTTTCATTTCATCTGACGTTAAATTGAATCCCTTAGCAGCGGATTTCTCGATACTTAATGGAAAAATATGAAACCACCATGTCTCTGCATCATATTACATTCATATTTGTTTTCACCAACTCACCAATTAATTTTAACTAATTAAATCAATGAAAGTAATGAATACATGTGGTACTCCAAGGACTCGAACCTAGGATACTCACACTGAAATTCAGCACCATATTTCACTACACAATCTTCAAAATAACTGAGAAATCTTGATGGGAACTTTGCAATTTACCGTCAGTTGAAATGAAACAGACTATAATCAAGCTAATATTCTAGCCCATTTGAGGACCTGAGTAATGCAATTTCCTAAATGCCACTTTTATATTGAAAATGTACAAATTTATCTCGATTTAGCTTGATGAAGGAATAGACATATTATATTTTTTTCACCAACCAACTTCACTTCTAAACTCAACTAAGGAAATCAACAAATACATGTGGCACTCCAAGGACTCGAACCTAGGACACTCACACTGAAATTCCGCTATCAAGCTGAAAAAAAATACCCCCAAGACCACCCTTTGAGATAAATTTGTACATTTTTCGGTAACACAAAAATTTCTCGACCAAAGTGGCATTTAAGATATTGCATCACTCAGGTCCCCATTTGCTCTAGCCCTTTTTGAGTTACAGAGGATAGGTGTCATGATTTCTGGCCTATATAAAATGAATACACTATAATTAACAGGATAATTAATTAACACCTTCAGTATAGCATTGGCTTTTATTCTGGCTATCGGTAGGAAATATTATTCAGCCTATTCTCTCCACATGACAAGCTCCTGCCAGCTAAGCAAAACAGATCATCGTGAAGAGCTAGTTAGTCTCTGCACCACCCCCAAGTAGCAGAATTCATCTCAACATACTCTATAGATACACTTCTCTTCCACCCTACCCTCAGCCAATCCCACTACATGTACAGTATACATATATTTTTTATTAATTTCACCACACCACCAAACACCTCCAATGAAATTAATGAAAGCATTTTTGTGATCCACCGGGATTCGAACCTGGGTTATCACACACAGAGATTTTTAGACACCTTAACTATTACACCACAAAGACGGTTTTAAAGACTGAGTGATCTATAAGAGGCACAGTTTCAGTTTCATGTAGTAATAATCTAATTTATATATTTCACTGCCAACACCAAACACCTCCCAATGAAATTAATGAAAGCACGTGATCTTCCCGGGAGGAATGCCAGGTAGCCCTCTTCTGGGCTGCCTCACTTGTCAAGTTTTTGCATTGGATATCCGATTGTAGAACCTGATCACGCATCTTTCTAGGTCTACCCCTCCACGCTACTCCCTCTACGTTCACTGACTTATATATCTCTGCCTGCTTGTGCATCTCTTCACTGATACTCTTAATACCTAACTCCCTCCTCAGCTCCACATTTGTTACTTTATTTTTCAGTTTGTAAAATTCTCCTACTCAACGAAACAGTGAAAGGGGCGAGGGAACACGAAAGTGGTCCTGAGCCGTAAGAATTGGAACTTAAAAGGTTTCTGTTCAGGCTCTGTCTCGAGTCGGCCACCCCAGCAATGGGGTATGTGCCTGAGAATATACATACATACATCTTTCAGTTTAACCCCACATACCCTTATTATGTTAATTTAATGTATTAAGTAGCACCCCGTTCTTAACATTAATCATCAATTACAAACCCCAATGCACTTCAATAAACTAATGAAAGCATATGTTTCTCCCATGATTCGAACTCGGGACACCACACCCAGAACATAAGCATCTAAACCATTACACCACCAACACAGTTAAAAAAAAGCCATATTACTCAGCCTGTCCCTCTAACATCTAAAGGTCCTTCCTAAGTTGAAAAAAGTGTCTAGTTTTAGCCAGAATAAAATAAAACAATGCCATCGTACCGAAGGTGTTACACATCCTGCCTGTCTTGTGCATAAGGTAATATTTCCAAGGATTCTCAAGATCAAATCACATACACAAATTTAACAGTGAATTTGTGTCCGAGTCTGGTGTCCGCAACAAGATATGAGAGAAAATATACTGAGTTGAAGTATTTATTACGGTAATGTCCCTGCGGTTGTTCAGTACAGTGGGCCTAATAAGTGATGTCTCAGTATCAAGTATGTTTTGATCAATAATTGGTATCAGTAATATCTAAAATTGATTTACGGTATTCATTTAGAGTGAGATATACACACATGTTCCTACAGAAATGCACCCTATTCAACATTTGACAGATAATTAATACAGCATAGAGCTAGCCAAACGTAATGAACGCTGAGACATGACTTATTAGCGCTATCGTACATATAGGAATGGAGGCATGACAGAAATACAAGGAAGAGCAATGGGTGGTGGAGTACTCCTGGTATGGGAATGGAATGAAGGGAAGTTGCCTGTGCTACTGTTTGTTGATGATTTTTATTGCTTTATTTTCCTATGTGTAATGAAGGAGACAAAAGGCAGGTTGCCTGTAACAAGTGTCTCCCATAAGCCAAAAGAGTGGCAGGGCCAAATTCAAGGGACATTGGGGTCGAAATGCCTGGACACACAAAGTTTAAAGCAGTTTAAGTCATAAGATGAGGGAGAGAGTTCCAGAGTTCACTTGTTGAGTAAAGGAGAGACTGAGAAAATTTGCCAATTCTAGGGTTGGGATGACTGACAATAAGAGGGAGTTGCAGGGTATGGTAAATATGTTTGGTGCTTGTGTGTGAGAAATGGAACCTGAAGGTCAGTGTGGTAAACAAAATAAGATTGTGAGAGGGATGACGCCACAGAATGTGAGATGAGAGTTGAACGGTCAGGTAATGGAAAATTGTAGCTTATTTAAGTGGCTGACGATGACAAACAAGTATGAAGGCGATTCATTTGTGGTCACCCCCTCGGGGATCAATCCATCAAGCAATATATATATATACTCTGTATTCTACAATTATATGTCAGGAAACTGGCTGCTAAGCGTTGAAATTTCTCCTCCAGTAAAGATGAAAAGAGTAGTACTGTATACAGTATCAGTATATGTACGGTATGTATGTATGTATATACTCAGGCACATACCCCATTGCTGGGCATGGCCGACTCGAGACAGAGCCCGAACTGAAACCTTTAAAGTTCCAAAATCCGGGACTATTTATGTGTTCCCTCGCCCCTTTTTCTGTCTCGATGAGTAGGAGAATTTTACAAGGGAAGGAGGATTCCTAGCCCCCTGCCCCCAGAAAGAAAAGTAGGACAGTAAAAGAGACAGACAGAAACAGCTAAGGTTGGGTAGAGGATGCCAAACCTAACTCTGGACAGGAAAAATTTAAAAAACATTGGACACTATACAGTACTTCACTAACAGGATATTATTGTCTCGGACACTGTGACTCGGAGAAAATTTGACTGTTAAAAGTGGTACTGTGACTTAACCTTGACTGACCAACCTTGATCTTGGAGAAGTGTTGGGTTGGTTACTGAATCTGTTGGTAAATGAAACATGGTAGAAAGTTCAGCGGGAGATTATCATAAGGAGAGTTACACCTGTTATATATATTGTACATTAGTTACCATGTTGTATACCATCCATCTTTCCCTCATCCTATGACTTAATTACCATAATTCAAACTCTGTGTGTCCAGACATTTTGAATCAAACAATACTTTATTTTGGCCCTGTCACGCTTTCAAATCTGGGGGAGGCACTCGTCACAGCCAGTTTTGCCCTTTGTCTACCTAATCCACATAGAATTTGTTTTACTATAAGTATAAGATCCAGTGTGGTATATTCTAAGTTCCTGAAATTCCCAAGACTAATGAATATTTAAATTGTAGAGAAAATTAGACCCGCATTAGAAAAGTTGGGGCCGTACACTAAGCTCTGAGATGACGAGTCACTGACCTCCATGACTTTGCCCTTTGGTGGGGGAGTACAGTTTCTAGCTCAAAGGGATCAAATGTGAATTTGCCATGTTAAAATGGAATAAAATGTCAGTATGGAAGTGAAGAAGTCCTTGCATGACGGTGTGGTAATCCTGACACTGACTTACGAAAGCGAAGCATGGACGTTGGTTGAGAGACTCAGACCAAGAATGAGAGCAGTGGAAATGAATTACTTAAGGAGTGCGTGCGGAGTTACATGGAGGGATAGACAGACTAATGAGGAAGTAAGAAGGAGGTGTGGTGTTGAGGTAGATGTGCTGGAAAGTGTGAAAAGGAACAACTTGAGATGGTTCGGCCATATGGAACGTATGGAAAGCGAGAGAATGACTAAGAGGGTGTATGAGAGCGAGGTGGAGGGACAGAGAGGGAGAGGTAGACCGAATGAGAGGTGGAAGGATGGAGTGAGGAAGTACATGAACGAAGGCGGTGCTGGTTGGGGGGAGGGGCGTCGACTGACTGGGGACAGAGGTGCATGGGGGCGGTTCGTTTGTGGCCACCCCTTCGGGGATCACGGCGTCAGGCAATAGATAGATAGATAGAAAAAACATAGACGCTACTTCAAACCCATGAGGGTTTTTTTTGGGTCAGACAGCGTAATTCCCGAGATGGGGTGGCCATGTACATTAGGCGTTTGTCACGAATTGCTAGGTCAAGTTGCCCGGGCTTGACATATACCAATAACATTTTGACAGTGCGGGCTCAATCCACCGACCTTTTGATCAGCAGCCGATGCTCTACTGACTATGCCACGACTCGCGACATGATGACTTTGAAGCCCCGAAAGAAATTTCCTCAGAATCCAAGATTTTACCAGTAGATCCCTTTAAACAAGTACAGTACTATGTGATTCATGAATTAAAACACTGGAACACCTTAAAGAATAGGTATACAACATGGTCAATGTAAATATATAAAAGGCAACATCTCTCCCTATAGATCACAATACCAGAATCTGTAAACCATATGTTAAGTCTCTAAAAAAACATTGATATAAATATAAGATAAACACCAGATTTTTGTGGATATAATACAGTATCAATGTGTAATTAAACTACGGTAGCTAAATCCTCATCAAACTTAATGAGCATCAAATAAAATACTTTATTTTATATGAATACTTTGCAGCAAATACAGTATATCAAATAAGTAACACCCTGTTCTTAACATTAATCAAATCAATTACAAACCCCAATGTACTTGAATAAACTAATTAAAGCATATGGTCCTCCCGGGATTCGAACTCGGGACACCACACCCAGAACATAAGCACCTAAATTAACAAGAATGTATTACCCCCACCCCCGCCGCGCCCCACTCTCTCTCTATCTATCTATTTATTGCCAGATGCCACAGATGAATCGCCTCCAAGTCCCTCTGTCATTCGTAAGCCGGCGTCCCTCCACCCACCCAACACCACGTACACTCATATATAACTCCATCCCTCCATCTCACTCTTGGTATACTTTCTTATAGCTTAGTCCACCTAGCTTATTTATACCAGATACTATTTGTATATAAACTTATCTCTACAGGTCTAAATTTGATCTCTATATATATGCTCATCACCTTGCAATATTTTCAAATATCTATGCTATCTCAAATTAAATCTGTCTTCCGCCCTATCACCCTACACTACATTCCCCTCCTTCATGCTAAATTTCCTGTAGACTAAACTATAATATGACAAATTATAAATACGGTATGCTCAGATAAAACAGTAGCTATATAATTACACAAAGATACCGGTATACAAAGATGGTTTACAGTTTGGTCTTTTGTACCGCTGAACATTTTATCATTTTCATTACCAATGTTCATTAACTACTGTTAAGGGGAGGTGGGTCATTTTTCTGGTCATCTTTCTCCCTCGTGTTAAGCCCCATTTGTTTTGAGATTATAAGACCTTCGGCTCATTAGTTTGACGATTTTAACACCTTTCGCCCCATTTAGTTGTCAATTTTAAGACCTTTCAAGCCATTTAGGTGTCAATTTTTTTCTGACGAGCGATAGCGAGCCTGTAATTTTAGGAGGAATCGGCCTTTGGCCGGGACATTTTTCTACCGAAAAATGTACAAATCTATCTTGAAGGGGGGTCTTGTGGGTGTTCTTTTAATCTTGATGGAGGTCTAGCAAGAAAACTAAGAAATAAAATAACAAATGAATGAATAGACCAAAAAAAAGGGCCCGTCTCCCCTAAGTACCTAATCAACTAACTATTTAATTTACTAACTGGTGATGTGGGTGATGGTGGTAGTTGTTGTTGGTAGTGGTATTGGTGGTAGAGATCGTAGCGGCAGTAACTTCATCTCCAACTGAAAGATAAAAACACCACATGAGACTTTTGAACACAGTGCCTACAGTGCCTACACTATCGATACAGTACCGGTATACAACATTTGTACAAAACACCAATATTAGTAAACATTTGGCTATTATGATTTTAATTAACTTGCTCATGTAGTAATGTACACCCTATGTGGCGGATTATGATCTTTTACTTATAAATTATTCTTTTGCTAAAGTGTTGTTTCCACATAGCGATTTTGATAAGTTCTTTTGTCTTTTTACTGTGTTCGTCCAAGTTTTGGTTTGTTTATTTTGCAATTTTTACATTATAATACAGTATCATACTGTACTTCTTATGTAGGTCCTGTCCAGAACACCTTATCAAAGGTCTTCTCCAGGTCTACAAACACAAGATACAGATCCCTATCTGTAAGTAAGTATCTTAGACGATTAGAAAATTTTATGCAGTTTCAAGAGGGCCTTTTGAAGCTAACAGGGTACAAACTAACATAGTACACCTTTTAACTCTGACAGATTCTAAATAAACTGCCTAACAGCCTAAAATTATCTAATGATAGCAAGAATAAAGTTTGAAACGCATCCTCAAATACACAAAGGTTAAAAATGTCATTCAGTTTAGAAAAAATCTATCGTTAGCCATCCAAATGCCGTCATCCTCGAGGGGGTGGCCACAAATGGATCGCCTCCATGCATCTCTGGGGATGGATGTAGTTACCGGGTGTACCACTACCGACATACAACATAAATCATCTATAAATACTTATACAGTAATAAAATAAATACTTATAAATCTATAATACTAGGTTAGGTTGTTTGGTTAGGGTAATGTATTCTTGAATCCAAAGGCAGTCAAAATAGACAAGAACATGATGGTGAGCGTCCGCGTAGTGTAAACAAGACGGGCGGTACACCCGGTAACTACATTCTTGCCCATCTCTGCCATCAGTTAGCCAGGATTCCTCCTCCCACCCAACACACTCACTCATATACAGATCTCCCTCACTATCCGAAATTTGGGTTTTGGCTGGTCCGAGAACGCATCCCCATTTACCCCATTAATTTTAGGGTGGCTATATTATTTTTCTATTTAAGATCGGGTTTTCAGGAACGTAACCCAATCGTAAATCGAGGGAGACCTGTGTACCTCTCAACTCCATCCATCCACCTCACTCAGTGTTAGCGTTTATAATCAACTTTAATTTCTTGAGGCAGTTGGGTCAAGTGTGTCGCCTCGTAGTCCCTGCCGGTCCTGGCGAGTCTTCGTTGGGGTCAATTGGACGCCAATCTCCAGCGCTCTGCAATTGAAAAAAAGTTTATCATTAGTTATCATACAGTAGGCCTATTATCATTATCTATTTTTTTCCCCCCGACAATTAAAATGTAAAATTTGCAAACTAAACAAACCAAAATTGGGACAAGGACAATATAAAGTCAAGTTAAATTAGGCCTATCAAAATCGCTATGTGGAAACAACGCTTACTAAAATGAAAATTATTAAATAAAAGAACACAATCCACCACATAGGGTGTACATTACTACATGAGCAAGTTAATCTGTTTCCCAAGCAAACTAATCGCACATATAACAACGCACTATCGTCACGTTAAAGGAATTAGTCAAGTTTGGGAAGTCAGGAAGTTTGGGAATATCAGGTTTCATAAAGGTGATCAAAATTATTGTCCAATAACGGATTATACATTAGTACAGTACTGTATAGGAATTCCATAGACCTGCAATGTCTCCAATAAATTATGGAACGAGTTGTGTTACCGGGCGTACGTCGTGTAAACACGTAAGTTGGATGTCAAACAGCGGGGGTGTGGGGGCAGGGGTGTGGGGCCGGCAGCCCCCACCCATAATACTAGGATAGGTTAGGTAAGGTTGTTAGGTTAGGCTAATGTCCTTTCAAAGGGGTATTGTAAACACTAGGATATACTCGGTCAGAGGTAGGTGATACGCCCGAATCCCGATAACACAACTCTTGCCTAAATTATTTCGATAATTATAGGGAATAGACTCGCAGTGTTATTATACATAATTTATTAGGGAAAGTGAAGCTCTATGGAATCCTTATAATATACTCACATAGATTCCGTTGTGGGAGAATAGTTTTGATAAGTTTTGTAACTCGATTTTGTCGATATAAATAGTCCCGCGCGTAAACAAACTCAGTCCCGCAATCTTGAGAGCTCTGCTGTTCATGTTTACAAAAAGTGTTCGAAAGGGAGTATACTCGCTACGGTAAAGTGTTATGTTCTACAAAGATGTTATTGTATGTCTAATTTATGAACCCACAGTAGCTGGCATGCAACTTGCAAGGGCTAGTGTTGTATCCCACGTACTGGGTATAGGGCACTCTAGGGTTAGGTTAGGTTAAGTTGTTTGGTTAGGTTAATATACTAGGTCTCGAAACAAGATTCGTAGTTGCGGTAGTATTTACATCAAAACTATATTCAACTATCAAAACTATTCTCCCACAGTGGAATCTATGTGAGTATATTATAAGGATTCCATAGAGCTTCACTTTCCCTAATAAATTATGTATAATAACGCTGCGAGTCTTTTCAAAAAAAATTACTGAGAGCTCTGCTACGGACGTGTTCAATGTTTACAAAAAAGGTTCGGAATGGAGTACACTCGCTACGGTAAAGTGTTATGTTCTACAAAGATGTTACTGTATGTCTAATATATGAACTTAGGTTGGGTTGTTTGGTTAAGTTAATATACTAGGTCTCGGAAACAAGATTCGTAGTTGCGGTAGTATTTACAGAAAAACTATAGTTAACTATCAAAACTATTCTCCCACAGTGGAATCTATGTGAGTAGCCTATATTATAAGGATTCCATAGAGCTTCACTTTCCCTAATAAATTATGTATAATAACGCTACGAGTCTTTTAAAAAAAATTACCATTATTTCAAATAACACTGCGAGCCACCCTCTTCTAAATAATGATCAAACCTAAAAGGTGATAGCAGCCTATAGGATCGATGACTTCGTCCCAAAAATATATTGGGTAAGGATATAATATTCGGGCGTATCGCCAGCTTTGTTATTGTACGCTCGTGAATCTTCCCGTCTATTTTGACTGCCTTGAATTTACCTTGAACCTTGCCGTGGTATAAAATAATAGGTTGAGGATGAGGAGGGGTTTTGCCCCCCTTCACTCCTCCATGACTTATAGTCATCATCATATATATTGCCAGCAGGGGGGAAAATAACAGAAAAAAAGCAGTCAAGATAGACGGGAATGTAACCCCGAGCGTACAAGTAATGTAAACAAAGCGGGCGATACGCCCGATTCCCGAATACGGTACTACAGTAACTACATCCTTACCATATACTGGGCCAAAGTTGCCAAAAATTACCTAGGTTACTAACCCTTTGGCGCACGATGACTCGTTCAGAGTCATTAGGTATTTTTTTCCTAGGCGCACGATGACTCGTTAACCCTTTGGCGCACGATGACTCGTTCAGAGTCATTAGGTATTTTTTTCCTAGCCGCACGATGACTCGTTAAGAGTCATTAAACTTAAAAATATTCGCCAAAAATTAAGTTTTCGTCTGACGCACGTCATATTTGGCACAGATCTTAAGTATTACATCTAGTTCAATGGGTACAATTGGCAAACCCCTCAGTTTAACCGTTTACTCACGGCTGGCTGGGAAGTACAGAGTACAGCTCAGTCTGTGTTTCGATACTTTCACGTTTATTCGTGTATCTCAGTAACTGTTTGGTTTATAGTAATTCTGAAGTTACCAGTGGAATCCTCATTAAATTCCGCTTCCATATATGTATGCAAATAAAAAATGGTGCGGGCAAAATTTTGAGCTAGCGCGAGTTGGAGATAAGGTATTTACTTTTTTGTTTACAATTCTTATTTCGGAGTGCCCCAATGTGGTTGTTTTGTATTTATTCTATGTTTTTATTCGCTTATCTTCAAGTTCAATCAATAACGAAGCCGATGGTACCTCATTAATCCAAATACAATGATTTTTTGGTGGATAAAAACGTCACAGAAACAAATTATCGCCGGGCACAAAACTGGCTCTGAGTGAGCTGAGATATACTTTGGGAGTCGGAAAAACTTTGATTGGAAACTATAGGTGCGCCAAAGGGTTAAAAGTCATTAAACTTAAAAATATTCGCCAAAAATTAAGTTATCGTCTGACGTGCGTCATATTTGGCATACATATTAAGTATTGCGTCTAGTTCAATGGGTACAATTGGCAATTCCCTCAGTTTAACCGTTTACTCACGGCTGGCTGGGAAGGGAGCAGAGTACAGCTCAGTCTGTGTTTCGATACTTTCACGTTTATTCGTGTATCTCAGTAACTATTAGGTTTATAGTAATTCTGAAGTTACCAGTGGAATCCTCATTAAATTCCACTTCCATATATGTATGCAAATAAAAAATGTTGCGGGCAAAATTTTGAGCTAGCGCGAGTTGGAGATAAGGTATTTACTTTTTTTTTTACAATTCTTATTTCGGAGTGCCCAATGTGGTTGTTTTGTATTTATTCTATGTTTTTATTCGCTTATCTTCAAGTTCAATCAATAACGAAGCCGATGGTACCTCATTAATCGGTAAATCTACAGTTATACTACCCCTCCCCCACTACCTCCCCCCTTCAAAACACGCCTTTTAGCGTGTTTTTTGGATGGTTCAGCAGACGCGGAAACTGGAAAAAACATATTTTGATAACAAATTATCACCAACCAGGTATGAGTTTTTCAAGTAATTTGTTGTTGTTTTTAATTTTTTAATTGATATATAGTGTTGTTTATTACCGAGGACCGTCGCATTTTAGTATTTTTAACATTAGCCTAACCTAACCTAACCGAAAAGTAACCCATCTTCGTGACGGTCTAAACTCCCCCTCACGTTCCCTGTTTATGGGTGCGCGACGGTCTGAACCCTGCTTACGTTCCCTATTTATGGGTTTGCGAAGGTTTGTAATACTTCAATGTATCCATTTTAAGTCAAATATACATTTCCGCATATCATCAAACCATACTAAGTCTACTAGCCTACTAATAATATTAACCCATTAGTTCCAACAGAATAGCGACAAAATAGGGGTAGTATAACTGTAGATTTATCCATTAATCCAAATACAAGGATTTTTTGGTGGATAAAAACGTCACAGAAACAAATTATCGCCGGGCACAAAACTGGCTCTGAGTGAGCTGAGATATACTTTGGGAGTGGGAAATTTGTTGATTGGAAACTATAGGTGCGCCAAAGGGCTAATAAGGATAGTGGTTTGTAATCATTGAGCCGAGCCACCATCATGGGCCAACGTCACTGTCACCCATTTGGGATGAGTCAGCCAAGCCTAGGTGGAAATTTACAGCCCATTTGCTCTAGCCCTCTAGTAATAGAGTTGGGGTCAAGACTGCAGGCCTAATTATAATGGTTTCGTTGAAGGGCAGACTCAATTATAATGAATGAATAGACGATAGCCAATTCAAGCAAAATATAGGCGGAGGTTCAGTAAACGGGGTAGGCTACACACATGGTCGAGAACGGGATCATTAAACCCGTTATATTTACTAAACCAGGGCTATAAACATATCCTAACTCACATATATCGATGCCTTAGGGAGTCCTATATTACATAATAGCCGCATATTTGGTCATCATAGTCACATAAACGAGATATATTCATTTAAATACCTGGTAATCATTTCCTAATTGTCAAGACTTGTGTTTACGCGAGGGCCTAAATGGGATAATAGCAGACTTGCGATTGGCTGGGAGGCTATGACTCAGTGTTGCCAATTTAGCACTTTCTTGCTAAATTTAGAGGTATTACTTTAATCTAGAAGCCAATTTTTACATTTGGCGACATGAATTTGAGCGATGTTCTGTATATTATAGCCATTTAGAGCGATAATCTATATATTATAGCCATTTTAGAGATATATTGTAGAGATGTTGCCATTACTGTAGAGATTTTCGGCATCTATTTACTATCTAGCGGACTTTAGTTGGTAACCCTGGTCTATACTGGTTGAAAGCTGCCTTGTGATTGGTCGGAGGCTTAAAGGGTCGTCAGTTGCATGGTCAGCTGATCTTGAGCGGGTTATTTAAATTGTCTTCATTGCCAATTGCTGGCTACTGACTGACTGACATTATAGGTAGGCCAAACATTTTGAACAATAACCTCCATATCTTAAAAACGACTTGAGTAATTGAGTTAATATTTCTTGAAGTACCACATGTGTTCAATGTTTCAATTATTTCATTAATTAGGTTTATTTGTATATTAATTGGTGGGTTGGTGATAATATGAATTTAGGAAGGGGTGTGGAAATTTACACCCAATTTGTTCTAGCCCTTTTTGAGTTATAAGAGGTTAGGGTGGGTGGGGGTCATGGTTTTTGCCCTACCTAGAATGAATGGACTATAGTGTGTCTGTTGCTGTTTGCATTCCTTTGTATCATCAACAAACTATTGGGGGTGACCAGTAGCGACATTGGTAGAGCGCTCGGATTCTAACCGGGTGGACCGAGTTCGATTCTCGGCTGGTGGAGCTAGTTGGGCAATCTCCTCACACCCCTTGCCTCTGTTCTGATCGCCTAACAGTAAAATAGGTCTATGACAGGGTAAAGAGGTTCCTCGTGACCTCATCCCTTAACTACTACAAAAAAAAAAAAAAAAAAAAAAATCACTGCATGATACTGAAACAATAATGTCTATCTATCTATCTATATACTCAGGCCCAATCCCCACTTTTCCCATTTTTTTAATAGTTTTTTCTGGGAGTGGCCGACTCAAGACAGAGCCCGAATAGAGACAACACAACACGAAAAAAAAACACAAATTCACACACACCTAGGTCACCCAGGAGAAGACCCAGAGACCAGGGATCACCAAGGTCCCTCCAGCACTACCCCGGCCCCCGACCACCCGGAGAGGTTCCGGCCTCAGCAGGCAGACATGCAGCGAAGCCCTACCACCACAAGCCCACCCAAACATAATGACAGCTGAGACATGACTTATTAGTGCCACTGTACATACATACATACAAACATTGATTTTCCCTGCATGATACATAAACAATAAAGGATGATGGAAAGCATAAAGTAAGGTTGATGTTTTTTATTAGGTAATCATTTTTATAACAATATTTAGACTATATTTATTTGCCACAAGCTCCAATTTTTAGCAATATTTTTCACTAGTGTTTGCAAAAAAATAAATGTCAAAGAACTTACTGGTCCGATATCAACAAAATTAAGAATTTTATGACAGAAATTGGATATGTGTTAATTTATATATACTGTATAGGCTACATATTAAACTGAACAAATTAATATAAATACACTCAAAGATATAAATAGCAGCTTTAAGTTTATGAATATATCTTGAACTGAATCAAATTTGTTCATTAATTGTTTACCCGATATCAAGAAATAATAATTAATTTCACTCCCAACACCAAACACCTCAATGAAATTAATGAAAGCATATGATCTTCCCGGGATTAGTTCCTTTGCGTTTATCTTGTGTCGTCCCAGTTTTGGTTTGTTTACACTATTTTGCAAGTTTTACATTATAATTACCACATACAGATCTTAACACTTTCACCGTTACACCATCAAGACAGATATTCTTTGAGAGGTTAAGTACAATTCGGAGGTTTGTTGATGCTGTTCCAGGATTCCTATTGGGCCACGATTTGTATCTTCGAGTGTACAACTCTGCTAACATAAACAGCACATATAATACTCTATACATATTCAATATATTTCATAATATACCTTCTGTTAAAGTACAGTCGGATACCATAGTCTCTAGCCCACTCATACACATTTGTGGACCCCCTACATTTTTGTTTATGCAAATATATATATTTTGATTTATTCTTGGATAGAACTTGCTTCTCAATAAATAATATATATATAGTTTGGTAGTTGATATATGGAAAATAATATTGATAAATTAGTTTCCAGAGATATACTTCCATAATTATCAATAGGTGAAGTCCACGAATATTTATGAGTAGGCCAGAGACTATGTATCCGACTGTACATAGATTGCATACTGTATTACTGTACTTCGATCTAGCTACCTGACTAGCAGCAAAGTATGGAATGTTTAGTCATAACTATCTAATACAAAAACAATATACTGTACATTACAACATGGGTTGTGATTATTGCTTACTGTACAAATCAATATTTAGCCCTTAATACAAAATACATGTGAGATTACTATAGAGTAACAATTTATTCAGGCTTCCTTCACATAAACTTTTTCTTACCCCTTCTGTACTGGTGACGTCTTTTGTATTGGATTTCAGCTACATTTAAGCGATTTTATGTAGCTTAGGAAGGATATATGGTAGCTAAAAAGATTAATCAAGATAGTCTGTAGCTTCTCAATTGATCAGCGTCCTTCCTAAGCTGAATACAATTGTCTAATAGTAGCCAAAATAAAGTAAAAAGGACGTCGTCGGGGTTAAAGTGCTGGAGCGACGCACTTGAGCAAACTCTCTGGATTACTGTACACACAAACGTTTTTTCTTCAGGAACGGGAAGTTTGTATGGCGTTGCAGCACCAAGGGTTATATAGTAGTAACCGACCTCCGGCTGGTACATTTTTCTATCGAAAAATTTACAAATTTATCTTGAATGGGGGTTTTAGGTGTGTTTTTAAGCTTAATAGCATATTAGGAATCAGATACTATGACAGCCTATAGTCTATTCGCTGTATGTAGGTGAGAAATCATGACCTCTAACCTCTGTAAATAATAAACGACTAGAGTAATCAAGGTAATATTTCTACCATTTGGGAAGAGTCAGTCAAAGGAATAGATGTGGAAATTTACAGCCAATTTACTCCAGCCCTTTTTGAGTTACTGGTCTCCCTCACTATCCGATGCCCCAATTTACGTTATTATTGTAGGTTTTTAGATGTCTGGGTTTGGGTTTTGGCTGGTCCGAGAAAGCATTGCCCTATACCCCATTAAATTTAGGGTTTGCTATATGATTTTTCTATTTAAGATTGGGTTTTCAGAAATGTAACCCAATCATAAATCGAGGGAGACCTGTACAGAGGTTAGAGGTCATGATTTATTGCCTATTTACAGCGAATAGACTATAGTATGATATATGGCCCACGTGTGAAACCCGCCTTTGTGGGTGTTTAGTGGTGGACAATAACATTTGGTACTCTTTGAGCAACAATAACAGTATATATATATATATATATATATATATATATATATATATATATATATATATATATATATATATATATATATATATATATATATATATATATATATATATATATATATATATATATATATATATATATATATATATATATATATATATATATATATATATATATATATGGCATAATCTTCAAGGGGTTAACTAGAACAGAATTAGCTATAAATATATAAACTATACTTACATACATACACATACATAACATTTTAAGACTGAGTGTTCCACACATAAGTGCAGTTTCAGTCTCTTGTCCTAATGGCGGCGTTCCAGGCAACCCTGTTAAGGGCTGCTTCACTTGTCAAGTTCTTGGATTTGAGATCGGCGCGTATAGTCCGATCCCAGGTCTTCCTCGGTCCACCCCTTGGTGCAGCTCCCTCCACAATCACAGACCTGCATTTTGTCACCCAATTTTGTTCATCCATTCTCTCCACATGTCCATACCATCCCAGTCTACTTGTACGCATCACCTCGCTAATACTCTTTATACCTAAACGTCTCCTCAGCTCAACATTTGTTATTCTATCCTGTAGCCTGGCCCCACACATCCATCTCACCATTCTCATCTCATTACGCTCCATTCTGTTGACATCCTCTACTTTAACGGCCCATGTTTCTGAGGCATACGTCATTGCACTTCTAACACATGAGGCATACACCTTTCCCTTCAGGGGGAGAGGCATTCTTTTCATGGTCAGGATTGGCATCAATTCTCTGAACTTCCCCCAGCCACACCTAATTCTAGCAACAGTGGCAGCCTCGGCCCCACCACCGGCAGAGATGGTATCTCCTAGGTAACAAAACTTGTTCACCAGCTCCAAAGACTCATTTCCAAAATTCACAGCCACAGGATCATCACTTAACACAAGCTCGCCTTTGCACACTACGCACTCAAATTTCTCTATTTCTGACTTATCCTTCGGCAGGGGCCCCTTTATTCTACTACAGCGCTTACTCCCATGGTGTACCCAACATCGACAGATGCTACATTGAATTGAGTTAACGCCCACTCCCTTTCCACACACTGCACATGGGTATGCACCGCTCTTTTCCACATTGCCTCGTCTCAAACTACAATGCATAACTTATACATTCTTATATTATACACTATATACTGATAAAATTCTTGTCTAAATTACAACTATTTACTGATCTAGGATTCGTACTATCACCAACCCATCTAACTAATGAAATCAATGAAACTAATGAATACATGTGTTACTCCAAGGATTCAAACATAGGATACTCTCACCGAAATTCAGCGCACTAACCATTACACTATCAAGATAGTTAACCCCTTCTGTACCGGCGACTTCTTTCTAAATATATATAGTTACATTTGGACGATTGTATTAAACTTCGGAAGGATATATGGTAGCTAAAAGGAATAATTGAGATAGTTTGTAGGCTTTGAATGAGTAGATGTCCTTAATAAGCTGTAATTTTTTTGTTAATAGTTGCCAGAATAGAATGAAAGGTACATCACCGGTACAGAAGGGGTTAATGCAGAAATATGGTTACTTATATTTGTACATTAAATATTGAGAAATTAGCTGCCAAGGGATCAAATTTACCGGCAGCTGAAACTAAACACGATTACAATACTGTAGTACAGTTCTCCCTTGGAGTGGCTTCGATCACCCAGGCTTTATTGTGGTCGGCAGGGAGGGTTCTGTGGGGGCGCTTGGTTATGGCCTTGGCCTTGCTCGGGGCCTTGGGGCTGTTCGGCCAGGCAGCTTGAGGAACAACAACAACAACAACAGTTCTCCCTCACTATGAACTCTATCCGATGCCCTGATTTACGATATTATTATATTTTGTTTTTGTTTTTATGGGTTGAAGGGCTGGAGGATCCGAAGACCCCTTTTCACCCTGCCGCGTAACCTATTTTACAGTCAGGCGAAACAGAGGCAAGGGGTGTGAGGAGATTGCCCAAACGATCTCCACCAGCCGAGAATCGAACTCGGTCCTCCCGGTTAGAAACCGAGCGCTCTACCAATGTCGCTACTGGTCACCCTCATATTATTATAGGTTTATAGGAGTTTGGGTTTGGGTTTTGGCTGGTCCCAGAACGCATCCCCATTCACCCCATTAATTTTAGGGTTTGCTATACAATTTTCTATTTAAGATCGGGTTTTCAGGAAAGTAACCCAATCGTAAAGCGAGGGAGACCTGTACGGTACTACTTACAGTGTAAAGTACAAAAAGAGATTCTCAGTAGAATTAAACAATGTTTCTCAGTCATTTCATCATTGTAAAATATAGAGATCATTATTCACTGTAATTATTGCACCATGTAAAAATATATATGGATTTATTTTTATAGATCATTTGAGATATTGCAACACCGTTCAGAAAACGGAGTGACATGTTTAGGAGAGCTTGGGTAAACTTGCATATGTATGTGTTATCATTAAAAACTACCCACAAAAATAGCACAATCTGGTGATAATATGAATCTAGTGTCAAAATGTACAATTCCTATTATCACCAACCCACCAACTAACTTACAAATAAACCTAATGAAATCAATGAAACTAATGAATACATGTGGTACTGGATTTGCATATTGGATCTTGAAAAGGTTAATCCTACTAATTAGTGGGTAGTATTTATATTGATTACACATTCTAATTGGACTACCTAGTCTACCCAAACTCACATATAAATTTTGTTTTAATGTAAAAACAGCTTAAATTAGTTCAAAGATTGTAACAGATAAGTACACTAAAGTCAGATACCGGTATTTATATTATTGCACACATTTTACGACAACCTTAATACTGTATATTATTTACAGTAGGCTACCAGTAATCCATTATATTGCAATAACTGTAAACAAAATATCTAATGATAATGTAAGACAGGTTGGGAGAGAGGTATCTTGACCAGGATTCGAACCCATTCACTCCAGGTATATTTGGGAGAGTTGGGTACTGTAACCATTCGGCCATCATCGGATCCGCTCATGGCCGAATGGTTACGGTGCCCAACTCTCCCAAATATACCTGGAGTGAGTGGGTTTGAATCCTGGTCAGGATACCTCTCTCCCAACCAGTAAAAAATAGTAGTCTTAATATATAAGTGGACAAATTACATCCGTGGTTGTTCAACTCTCGCCTGGTGATTCCTATTGGTCTGAACTCCGTTACAATCACTCACAACCTCCATTGCCTGCAAAAAAAAAATATATATTAGAGGTAGAAGAATATATCAATAATATGAATCCTGGGAGAATCACATGTATGTATGTATTTATGTATATACTCAGGCTCAATCCCCACTTTTTCCTATATTTTTTTGTTTGGAGGGGGGGAGAGGGGGGGGACTCAAGACAGAGCCCGAATAGGGACAACATAACAATGAACACCCAAAAACAAAATACAAATTCACACATATCACATGCTTTCATTAATTTCATTTGTGGGTTATTGGTGTTAAGGACGATGTTAAAAAGAATACCTCAATTTGTTCCATTCTTCTGTGGTTGCCGTGGTGCCTCAGCGTCGGGGTCGGTCGGGGCATGTATAGATTGGTCGGGGCAGGACAGTAGACACGGACCAGTCAACATAATGGCCGCCGCTCCCAGGGGTGCCGTGATCAAGATGGCTAACACCGCAATCACTAGTACCTGAGAAAATAATTTTATCATCGTCACAGTTGTGTTTATATTTCCACATAGTTCTTTTGTCTTTATATTGTGTCGTCCCTGTTTTGGTTTGTTTATTTTGCAAGTTTTACATTATAATTTCCACACTGAATTTCCAAGTTAGTTTGTCCATATATAGTATTGTTTGTTTTGAAAGTTTTACATAATAATTGTAATTAATCAATGACCTCACCTGTTTTCTCAGTGTCTCAGTTTAAAGCTAATATTGTATTGGTTTAAGTGGAAGAAAAGGACAGTAAAGGAGAGAGAGAGAGAGAGAGAGAGAGAGAGAGAGAGAGAGAGAGAGAGAGAGAGAGAGAGAGTGAGTGTGTGTGTGTGTGTGTACATACATACATACATAAAATTTTAAGACTGAGTGTTCCACACATAAGTGCAGTTTCAGTCTCTTGTCCTAATGGCGGCGTTCCAGGCAACCCTGTTAAGGGCTGCTTCACTTGTCAAGTTCTTGGATTTGAGATCGGCACGTATAGTCCGATCCCAGGTCTTCCTCGGTCCACCCCTTGGTGCAGCCAAAGTTTATATACATACAAGAAGTTAACTCACAGAAGTAAAATTGGAACCTCCGACATCCAGTGTGACGTCACGCCTGGGACAGTAGCGCTATATTTCATATACAAACCTGAAGAATCTAAGGATGTGTGGCTTTGAAAAGCTGAATAACATGTCTTTTATTGATGTATACTATATTTAGTTGCGATTAAGTCTAATGACAGTATCTTGTGAGCTTGTCACCACTGTAAGGAGTCATTATTATATAATTTTCGGAATAAAATCGTTGTATGAAAATCATAGCCAAGGTCTCTGCATACTGTCTGAATGCAGTTTTGGCCAATCATCAACTCATCATGCTAACCTATTGTGTTCCATAATGAGATTATGATGAATTGTCTTAAAATTTGGTTAATGTTGCGATATATTGGTCATGGCCGCAGGGGCGTCATTTAATTTATCCTTGGGAGGGGCAAAGGCTGTTTCTGAGGCCCCCCCTGTTCCCACCTTCCCGCAGGGGTGGGTGGCGAGCGCAGCGAGCCTAATCAGCTGTGAAATAGGCTACCTAGTGCTATAGTGGGATCAAGAACAATACAGAATTTCAAGATAAAATCAGATAGACATATGGACAAAATGGGTTGGATGTGAAAGGGATCTGCCTTTTGTGGGCCACTTGTCTGCAGATTCCCATGTTCATCTTAGTTGCATGTGTAAGGGATCTGCTTCATTTGTACCGATGTGCAAGCAAACGAGCGACAGAGAGAAACTGGGTGTGTAAGAGATCTGCCTCTATTCGTTTAGTAACAGAGTTGTAGATGTGTGGAATAGGCTACCAAGTCCTATAGTGGGATCAAGAACAATAGAGTTCAACATAAAATTAGATAGGACAAGATGGGTTGGGTGTGAAAGACTGCCACGGGTGTGTCTGGCCACCATTTACAATACCTCTACAGATGGGACCAAGAGAATCACCTCTACAGTACCTTACTTGAGGAGTGGAAATAATAGAAAAGGAATTAGGAGGAACAAAAGCATGGCCTGCAATATAGAAAAAGTCAAGAAGAGTGAATCAAAGAAAAACATTTATCATGCAGCCATGCAAGCCTTTTATAATTATAAAGAGTATAATCTTAAAATATAGAGAACAACCTGGTACATGTATTATTAGGGTAAGTGTTTTTATAGAATAATGATTGCCTTCACAATAAGGAAAAAAATGAAATTCCCATACTACTATTCTGAGATAGGTCAAATTGAGTTCAAATTATCATCCAAATATAGCCTGACTGAAATTGAGGGAAGGTATGCAAACACGGGTAATACCTTCCACTGGTTCAGCTTTTAGTGGGTAGAGAACAGTGTTGGCTATACTTTTCTATAGGACAAACCTGTCCCTATATACAGACCTATTTCATATGGACTTAATTATTTTAGAGTAAATTTAAGTAATTTGCTAAATGAACTAGACAAATATTCAATTAGTTGCATTGTGAACACATCCAAACTAACTCTTCTATTGCAAATTTAATGGAAAAGTGTGGATACTCTCAACATGTAACACAACCAACAACTGAAAATGGCACCCTAATTGATCATGTTTATGCTAAGAGATGAGGAAATATGAAGGTGAAAGTTATTCCCACATATTACAGTTATCATAATGAATTTCCATTGAAATTTGAATGCCCCTTTATGTATGTTTTTCCCCTTCTATTCTTATTCTGGCTAATTCGGTTGTCTTCCGGACGGCCTATATCATATGCCACCCTGGCCTGGCTAGTTTATTGACTCCTGACTTTATTTGTGTCTATGGTCGCTGGTGCGGTCAAGCTGACTCGATTCCCCTCAGTGGTGTATTATGTGTGTATCTCTGTGTGATTTATTTATTCCTTAGACCTGATTTCTCATTCTTCGTCCTTGATCACTTCTTAATTGGTGCTGCAGTGTAGCAGTTCTTGACTCACCCTTCGGCCCTACCCTATAAGAGCAACTCTGGTGCGGCTGAATTGGTGAAATGGTGAGAAATGTCTGTGTATCTTCACCTTCCTAGATTTGTTCACCTCTTGCCCTTCCCTACCTATCATATCTTGATTGGTTGTCCATCTTGATCTAATCCTTCAGGCCATCCCTATAAGAGTTTTTTTGGGGAACTCAGTGGTCTGGTTAAACTATTTTAATAAATATCTTTTTAACCCTTAACCATCGGCGCTCGACATATGTCGAGTTAAAGAAAACGTGCCCATATGCGGGCCTCGACATATGTCGAGTGCAATTTTGAGCACGTAATGTGCTCTGAGAGAGAGCTGAGCGGTGCTAGGAGCAGAGATTGCTTCCTGACCGCTCGCCGCCACCACCGCCGTGGGTCGACTGAAATTTATTACACCCTCCTCCACCCTCTCTCACTCGTTACACAGGGAATTATGTAAGGAAATTACCTTATTTTAGGGTTTTTGCACTCGTGTTGCACGATCGTTGCAAGAGAACCAGTGGTCGTAGAAGGATGGTTCGGGTGTCATTCGAAAACTCTGTTTACGGCCTTTCAGGGATAGATACTTGTATTACGCTCTGGGTCTTGTTTATGCATGAAAAAGATCACGGAAACAACCCCATTTAGGGTAAAACCACCCGCTTGGCGGGTAGAAGTTACCGACCCACCCGCTCTTAAGGCGTTAAATATGTAAGATATGCAATAAATTATGTAAAATATATTGTTTTTTCTTTATATATATAGTTGTCATTATGAAGTTAAATTGGTTTCACAGGGAAAATATATACTTGAACAATTGTTTCCGCTGACAAAGAAATTATAGATTCTTGGAAAATACCGTACACTACGAAAGATTATTCAAGGAATTTGAATGGAATAGAGCAGCTTAGCAACGAAAAGCCAATACTCCCCCCTCCCTGTGATTGTGCCAGCTTTTGTAAGCAGTGCAATAACTTAATGAAGGACAGAAAAGCTGCAGGATGCTCTGGCATTCTAGCTGAGATGATTAAGGCCTCAGGTGAGAAAGGAGTAGGTGTGTTCAATGAGCTAATTAACTTCATCATCAGAGAGGAAGTAATCTCTGATGAATGGCACAAAAGTACATTATATACTGTATACGAGCAAAGGGGACTCATTGGATAGGGAAAATTATAGGGGCCTGAAAATACTTGATCAAGTCATGAAGGTCTGTGAGAGTCTTTGAAGGTATGATATTGACGATATGCAGTTTGGTTTCATGCTAGGACACGGCACAATCCAAGTCATGAAGGTATTTGTGTGATAATGAAGATGTATGAGGACTCACAAACGGCAGCAAATAACATCTAAGCATGGCACAGACCCTATTGCAAAACCTCTTGATTCTCGCTCCACCAAGCTGCAGCATTTGCAAGAATTCTATCCCGTCTTTTCCTATGAAAACGGATCCTTTGAGTCGCTGTCATATTACTTGGATAGGGCGTAGCATCTGGATGCAAACTTAAATACTGATTTACTATATCTTGACTAATCTTTTCGCTCGCAACTCGATTTTTTGCTGTCCTCGTGTTCTGTTTCCTTTGGTTACGCACAAATGGGGCGGGCTCCACCACTGGTTCATTGCAAAGTGGGGTGGGTTCCTCCACTGGTTCATCACACAGTGGGGCGAGCTGCCCCACCGGTTCATTGCAAAGTGGGGTGGGTTCCTCCACTGGTTCATCACACAGTGGGGTGGGCTGCTCCACCGGTTCATTGCAAAGTGGGGTGGGTTCCTCCACTGGTTCATCACACAGTGGGGCGTGCTGCTCCACGGATTCATCACACAGCGAGACAGGCTCCGACATATCATTGTGATGCAAAGCCCCTTGATTCTCGCTCCACCAAGCGGCATTTACAAGAATTCTATCCCTTTTCCTATTAAAACGGGTCCTTTGAGTCGCTGTCATATTACTTGGATAGGGCGTAGCATCTGGATGCAAACTTAAATACTGGTTTACTATATCTTGACTAATCTTTTCGCTCGCAACTCGATTTTTTGCTGTCCTCGTGTTCTGTTTCCTTTGATTACGCGAAAATGGGGTGGGCTCCACCACTGGTTCATTGCAAAGTGGGGTGGGTTCCTCCACTGGTTCATCACACAGTGGGGCGAGCTGCTCCACCAGTTCATTGCAAAGTGGGGTGGGTTCCTCCACTGGTTCATCACACAGTGGGGCGGGCTGCTCCACCGATTCATTGCAAAGTGGGGTGGGCTCCTCCACTGGTTCATCACACAGTGGGGCGGGCTGCTCCACCGGTTCATTGCAGAGTGGGGTGGGTTCCTCCACTGGTTCATCACACAGTGGGGCGAGCTGCTCCACCGGTTCATTGCAAAGTGGGGTGGGTTCCTCCACTGGTTCATCACACAGTGGGGCGGGCTGCTCCACCGGTTCATTGCAAAGTGGGGTGGGCTCCTCCACTGGTTCATCACACAGTGGGGAGGGCTGCTCCACCGGTTCATTGCAAAGTGGGGTGGGTTCCTCCACTGGTTCATCACACAGTGGGGCGGGCTGCTCCACTGGTTCATTGCAAAGTGGGGTGGGCTCCTCCACTGGTTCATCATACAGTGGGGAAGGCTGCTCCACCGGTTCATTGCAAAGTGGGGTGAGTTCCTCCACTGGTTCATCACACAGTGGGGCGAGCTGCTCCACCGGTTCATTGCAAAGTGGGGTGGGTTCCTCCACTGGTTCATCACACAGTGGGGCGAGCTGCTCCACTGGTTCATTGCAAAGTGGGGTGGGTTCCTCCACTGGTTCATCACACAGTGGGGCGAGCTGCTCCACCGGTTCATTACAAAGTGGGGTGGGTTCCTCCACTGGTTCATCACACAGTGGGGCGAGCTGCTCCACCGGTTCATTGCAAAGTGCAAAGTGGGGTGGGTTCCTCCACTGGTTCATCACACAGTGGGGCGAGCTCCTCCACCGGTTCATTGCAAAGTGGGGTGGGTTCCTCCACTGGTTCATCACACAGTGGGGCGTGCTGCTCCACCGGTTCATTGCAAAGTGGGGTGGGTTCCTCCACTGGTTCATCACACAGTGGGGCGTGCTGCTCCACCGGTTCATTGCAAAATGGGGTGGGTTCCTCCACTGGTTCATCACACAGTGGGGCGGGCTGCTCCACCTGTTCATCACTCAGCGTGACAGGCTCCGATAAATCATTGTGATGGACGGTATAATATTTAATGAAAAAACGATCAACAGGATCCACAATGTTTTGTTTTATATCTACCGTATGTTTTTGGAGAGTTTTCCGCCCCAATTTCCACTTCAATTGTATTTTTTCAAAACCATTTTCAAATTTCACTATTACCCCTGAATCAAATTTATGACTAGCCCCCAGCCTAGGCAGAAGCTGCCAATTGTAGCTGTTAAGAACAATTTTGCTTTGTGTTTTGAAGGCTTTTCGACTATACCACTTTTTACATTTATTTTCAAGTTTAATTTTGAGTGATTCAGGTAATTTTACCAACTTTGCTGATGGCGGGGGGTAATACTCAATGGCATTAATTATTATACTTTTCATACCCTCAGACAAATGTGGTTTTTGGTCATTCGAGATCATATTTAAATTATTTACAAGTACGTTTATGGATAATTAATGAACAGAACTTGTCAATAGTACACAATTACGATTAAATAATATACTTATGATAATTTGTAAACAAATTTATCGCACACGTCTAACAAATCACCGACGAAAAAACAAAACACGTTGATCAACGACCTCGCAGAACAATACTAATACACCCCCTTCCTTGAGCGCTCCAGTTATAGCCTACTAAAATATCCACATAGAATTATGTTATTATATTGCTTCATATCAATTAACTTTTGATCTTTATTTCACATTATAAATTTTGTGTCAGTGAAAAAATAGACTATTCAATATTGCAACGGTTTCAAATAAATGATACGAGCGAAATTATTGAAAAAATATGTAATATTCTTGAGTTACCCATATAAATGTCATTTTCTATGAACACGATCTTTAAGAAAAATTTATTTATATGGGTAACTCGTATATTAAACCTAACCAGCTCATAATTGATCAATATATTTCTATTTATTATGTTTTTATATATTTTATTTGTCAGTAATCTTTTATTATCTTGTTATTTTAAACGACACTACTGCAGCGTTATGAGAAACAATTTATTAGGGAAAATAGGCACCAATAGATTCGCCATATTTTTCTCCATATAGTCCGCATGGAGAATTTTTGTTATCGACAAATTGAAAAAATACCCATTTCACAGACAAATACACCAAAAATCTAAGTAAAAAATTTCAAACAGTGGGGGTGTGGGGGCAGCAGCCCCCACCCATAATACTAGGATAGGTTAGGTAAGGTTGTTAGGTTAGGCTAATGTCCTTTACAAAGGGTATAGTAAACACTAGGATAGCCTATACCCGGTCAGAGTAATAGGAATTCCTTGAGTTTTAATAAAGATTCCCATAAAATGACCACTTGCGAATTTCAGTCTATAAGGAAGTTGGAGCTTCAAACATAAATATTTAGCAGAATTACTAGCGCTATAGGAGTTTTTGATTGATAGGATTGCTACAACCGTATTTTCGCTTCTAATTCTGCTAAACGCTGAGGAAAAAGACTTCTCCTTTCACATAGCCTAAAACTCGCCAGTGGTCATTTAACGATTCTGTATGTCTATCTATCTATTACCTGACGCCGTGATCTCCGAAGGGGTGACCACGAACGAAACGCCTCCATGTACCTCTGTCCCCAGTCAGTCGATGCCCCTCCTCCCAACCAGCACCACCTTCATCCATATATATACTTCTTCACTCCATCCTTCCACCTCTTTCGGTTTACATCTCCCTCTCTGTCCTTCCACCTCGCTCTCGTACACCCTCTTAGTCATTCTCTCGCTTCCCATATGTTCCATATGGCCGAACCATCTCAAGGTATTCCTTTTCACACTTTCCAACACATCTACCTCTACACCACACCTCCCTCTTACTTCCTTATTCGTCTGTCTATCCTTCCATGTAACTCCGCACGCACTTCTCAAGTAACTCAGTTCCACCCCTCTCACCCTTGGTCTGAGTCTCCACCAATGTCCTCTAAATAGGCTATAGCTAAAAAAAAAAAAAAAAAAAACATCGCGGTACAGAAGGGTTTAAGGGGGGTCACCTGCTTTTTGTCTCTTTCTCTCCTTTTCTCTCTTTCTCTGGCTTGTATCCATTCGGCCCCATTCAGCCAACTGTTTTAAAACGTTTATCCCCATCCAGTTGTAGATTTATTCCTGGTGAGCGATAGCGAGCCAGCCTTGTATGGAGAAATCCGGCTTTGCCGGACACATTTTTCTATCGAAAAATGTACAAATAGACACATACCCCTACTATGAGGCTAGGCACGAGGCTTAGGGCAAGTAGTACGACGCCACACGTAACCCTTATCTCCAGCGATGAACAGCAACCAACCAGCCACCGTCGCCCCAGGCCAGAGGGGAAAGAGGCAGAATCGTACTCTAGAAAGTTCCCCACCACGTGGGACAACTCTTGACTAGAGCTTCTGCATCAATAACACAGATTACCCCATCATAAGGATTGTACAAAGTAACCTAGCCCCGCAGTAGGCTACACACAGCCTCCTAAATAACTAAAAGGCAAAGCTGACCGCTGAAAACAAAAACAAACACAAAGGCGCGCGAGCCCAAAGAGGCCGCATGGTCGCCTAACACTGGTACCCTATTTTAAAACACTCCTGTGGATGTCAATGTGGACGCCCGTCCTAGCTAGTCTAAACCTATTCTAAAGTTCAACATACAAGTTTATAATTAAAGTACTAATAATTGTCCTATTATTGCCTGGGATAGAAAATAGTTTGAAAGAAAAACTCAAGATAAAACAGGTCAAGGTTAGTTCATATATACATACAAGTCCCTGTAACAAGGGCACGTCCTAGCCCTGTTAAACAAGGAAGTGCATTGCGTTAAAAACTGCATTGGTAGTTGGGGACACTCATTATCCATAATGTTTTGGTCTAAGAATGCATCTTTGCCGGTCAGTAAACCAGTCACACTTTATAGCATTGTATCCCTATAATCCAGGGGCAACAGTAAAGACATACTGTATATCCTTGTAGACTGAAATTGTACTTCTTGATCAGTCAGTTATTTGTATTTTGTTTTTGTGTGTTCATTGTTTTCTGTTGTGTTGTCCCTATTCTGGCTCTGTCTGGTTCTGTCTTGAGTCGCTCCCCCCCCCCCCCCCCCTCCTCTCTAAAAACAATATGAAAAGTGGGGATTGGGCCTGAGTATATAGATAGATAGATAGATAGATAAATAAATAGAACATAATACCCCCCTTAATATTAATAGCTTACCTCCCTCTCAGGTGTGGTGTTGGGTCGACAAGGTGGGATGATCCAGCAACTGTTTATACCTTTCTTCATGGGTGTTGGTGGCCCCGTCGGCAGCGGAGACCAAGCCATGCCCTGGATCCATATTAAAGACATCGTTGGCATCTTCATACACGCCATAGAAGCGGATAATGTGACGGGAGTAATCAATGGAGTCGCCCCGCAGATAATAACCAACAAGGATTTTGCCAAAGCGTTCGGTCAGGCGCTATGGAGGCCGTCGTTTTTGCCGCTGCCGACGTTTGTGTTGAATGTGCTGTTCAGCGAGGAGAGAGCCAAGATCATGACAGAGGGACAGAAGGTGGAGCCAAGAAAAGCTTTACAAACTGGCTATTATTTTAAGTACCCAGACATAGCAGAGGCAGCTAAAGCCACACAATTTTACTTCGCTTAAGGGGAGATGAGCCGGTTTTCTGGACCACTTTCTCCCTCATGTTTAGCCCCATTAGTTTTCAGCCTAACAACCTTACCTAACCTATCATAGTAGGCTATTATGGGTGGGGCTGCCGCCCCCACACCCAATTTTTGGTGTATTTGTCTATTTTGCCCCCTGCTGGCACCCTCAACATATTATTGTATCCATTGGCATTCAAAATAGACGGGAACATGATTGCAGACGTCCGCCGCCTCCGTCATGTTTACATTTGTCGATCGGCGTTGTTAAGTTCGTGTCTATTTTGACGGAGATTTATTTTGGTTATTTACCCCCTGCAGCCCTGCTGGAAATATATATTATGATGACAATATGTCATGGGTGGGTGAAGGGGGGCAAAGCCCAACCTCAACATATTATTGTATCCAAAGGCAGTCTAAATAGACAGGAAAAGGATGGCAAGCGCCCGACGCCACTACGCACACGCGTAGTGTAAACAAGGCTGGCGATACACCCGGTAACTACATCCTACCCGGCTAATGTCCTTTCAAAGGGGTAGCCTATAAATTAGTAAACACTAGGATAGCCTATACAACGCAACTCTTGCCGACAGGCCTAGCCTAAAGGCTAACCTATTCATAAAGGTGTTTATTTTGACGGCAATTTTTTCGGTTATTTGCCCCCTGCTGGCAATATATATGAGTGAAAATATGTCATTGGGGGGGAGGGGGGCAAAGCCCCCCTCAACATATTATTGTATCCAATGGCATTCATAATAGACAGGAACTTTATTGCAAACATCCGACACCTCCCCCGCCACCGCCATGTTTACATGTGTCGATCGCCGTGGTTAAGTTCGCGTCTATTTTGACGGCGATTTTTTTTCGGTTATTTGCCCCCTGCTGGCAATATATAAGATGATAACAATATGTCATGAGGGGGGGGGGCCTTAACAATGACCTCTAACCTCTGTATCTCAAATAGGGCTAGAGCAAATTGGCTGCAAATTTCCACATCTAGGCTATTCCTTGACTGACTCTTCCCAAATGGTAGACATATTAGCTTGATCACTCTAGGCCTAGTTGTTTTTTAGTTACAGAGGTTATAGCCTAGGTCATGATTTCTTGCCTACTTACAGCGAATAGACTAGGCCTAGGCCTATTGTAGATTGGTAAAATATTTGCTTAATAGGCCTAGGCCTAGGCTATGTTGGCTGTGCAATTGTCTCGATTTGACTATTTTTACCTAATTAGGCCTAAAGCAGCCTCAGTCTATTCCCAACCCCCAAACAGTATCCCATGTTAAGCCCTAGGCTAGGCCTAGGCCTAATCCCACTCTCAATCAAAATTCGAACTGATAAATTCGTACCTACCGGTAGCTCTGCCTAGGCTAGGCCTATATTTTTTGTGAATAGATATAGAAAATGGTTTAAAGGAAAGAGGACCCTATATTATGTTCAAATAATATGTAATAGCACTGTGTATGGTTGTATTAAATTTAAATAGTGATAGATGTGTATATTAATGGGATAAATACTCCGAAGTTCACATACGTTCAGAAAATTATAGTTGAACACTGTTGCCAGATACTAATCAATCCCATTATCATTATATCATAATGGATTTTACTCATTTGCATAATTTCAAATACCTAGGACATTAATATAATATTTTCCTATCTTTTTTGTAGTGATATTTGTCTGATTTAGTGGTATTTTGGTGTCTGTCTAGGGTTATAATGCATTGTGAAAGTTACCTCTGCATCTCTGACTTGGCTTAAGTACCCCTGCTTTCTTTGAGTACTACACGGCAAGAGAAGCTTTCGGTTCTGTCACAGACTGTCATTACTGTTCAAGGTAAACAGCAACTGCTAAATTCGACATCATGTTCAAATAATATGTAATAGCATTATCTATGGTTGTATTAGACAACAATCGTGATAGGTTTCTATTTTATGTGGATAAATAGTATTAAGCTGAATAAACTAAATACCAAAAGTTCACTAGAGTGGTTGTTGATACTTTTGGTAGATGAGGGAGGTGGGAGGTAGGAAGGAAGGGCTAGGCAGTGTTGCCAGTTGTATCGCTACATATTACCGCTAGATGTAGAGCCATTTACTTCAATTTAGAAGCCATTTTTTCATATCTAGAGAGATTTACTAGGGATAATTTAAAAATTTCAGACATTCTAGTCATATTACATTGTAAAATTTGCAAAACAAACAAACCAAAACTCTTTAGAAATTGCAGCATTATTCTAACATTGTTTGACTATGTAGCAACATGCTAGCGACTTTTGAGAAAGGATCTAGCTGTATTTTGTGGAGACATACTGGGAGGGAGGTGGTGGTTGCAGTGTTGCCAGTTGTAAAGCTACATATTACGGCTAAATGTAGAGCTATTTACTTCAATCTAGCAGCCATTTCTTTTATATATAGAGACATTTACTAGGGATAATTTGAAAATTTCAGACATTCTAGTCATACTACATTATACAATTTGCAAAACAAACAAACCAAAACTCTTTAGAAATTGCAGCATTATCCTAACATTGTTTGGCTATGTAGAAACATGCTAGCGACTTTTGAGAAAGGATCTAGCGGTATTTCGTGGTAACACTTTAGGAGGGTTAAAATACGAGTCACACGGGCAATTGCCAAAACTTTAAAGGTCCATATCATTGTTATTAACCCGACCAGCCCCGGCTAGTTTTGTAATGTTTGTTCACCAGAACCCGGCCGGTTTTCAAAAAATGGTTTTATTCCAGAAACAATAGCGAATGGGTTAGGAATGAAGGAAAAACCACGAAAAACCGCTCAAAAAGCTTAAAGAATGGTCCTACACAGCCCCGAAAACGTATTTTACAAGAGTAAAAAATTGAAGGCAATTACCCCAAAAAACCAGGTTATTGCGCGCTCACACGCACGCACGTGGACTTTGAGAGTTTTCAACCATTGGCACGGTTGCGTGGGATACGTACACAGTTCCCATACAAATCTGAGCCCTCTTGAGTGGCTACACCTGAGGTTACGGTCGGCGCAATTAGGGTGACGCGCCAGGCGCGTCTCTGGGGCTGTGCGTTACATACATCGCCGACGCATCAGGCGCGTCGCTGGGGCTGTACGGGTTAAACTAAGTATTTGGCAAAGGGAGGAATTGTTAAAAACCTTAGCCAATACTCTGTCATTCACCAAAAATGAATTTGAATTTATCATTATTATTTGGTAGGGTAGGTATGTATAGGTAGGTTGGCTAAATAATTGCTGGAATTCGTAGGGACTCGAACTGTTTTGAGAGAGTTAATTAAAACAAAAATTATAGATCTGAATATTATGTCTTAAAATTTTATGTATGTATATAGCTGTTATGTTCGCCTCTCTCCAGTCCATCGGGATTTGTCCTGTATTAAACGATACCTCAAATATCATTTTCAATGGCTCTACTAACATCTCACCTCCTTCCTTTATGATTCTTGGGTGTATCCCATCCGGTCCCTCTGGCTTCCAAAGAGAGCGAAGACCCCGGCGGAAAACACTATGAGAAGCCTGAAGACTGGTGCCTGGGGGTGTGCTGGGTCCGGTAACACCCAACACGCGGTACCAACCAAACAACCGTATAGCAACCCCACCAATACCTCGAACGGCCCCTTCAGAATTACCACCCATAAGGCACCTAGAAAGAGTACCGTAGAATCATTAGTTTTCAATCTCTCTCACTCTTGTTGTTGTTGTATAGTCTATTCATTAAAATTAGGCCAAAAATCTACAACAATGTAGTGTTCGGGCGTAGCCTACCGCCCGCCTTGTTTACACTACGCGGAGCGGCAACGCCGGACGCTTGCGATCATGTTCCTGTTTAGTTTGACTGCCGTTGGATACAGTGATATATTGAGGGTCTTACACCCCCATGACATATTGTCATCATCATGTACAGTATATTGACAGCAGGGGGCAAATAACCGAAAAAAAAAAAAATGCCGTCAAAATAAACGCGAACTTAACCGCGGCGATCGACCTATGTTAACATGACGACCGTACGCCCGGACAGTACATCCTTCCCAACAAATCTTCATCACTAACCTCTATAACTCATAAACGACTAGAGTATACAGTATATATATATATATGTATGTATGTATGTAGTGTATATACACTGGCACTATCAGGTTCATAGTTTGGTAACTGTGCACTCGAAACTACAGGCATATGCATAAATTGATGATTAGTTCCTTGATCACCATTCTGTCCTATAGATCAGCTTTTGAATTTTGCCTCAACAAGCCAAAGAAAATGAGGTTAAGACAATAAGCAAATACAATATACAAGGCTCAAGCGATGGGTGTCGTTGGATGAGGAAAAACTTCGATAACATTAGGAGTCTACTTTTGTTTAATAAATGGCTATTTACTCCAGTACAAGAAGCAAAGAGGCGAATAATAATAAGGATAAATAACCTTATGAATTTTTCCTTTGCTCCTCAACTTTCCCTTCATAATTGCTGAGGGGCACAGGGCCTTGGGTGGGGCTCTGGTTTCCTGGGTGTTTCCGCACCCTCCTTAGCTCCCCGCCTTGGAGTGGCTTTGGGTCACCTGGGCTTTATTAGTGGTAAGCAGGGAGGGTTTTTTGGGGGCGCTCTCGGTTATGGCCTCGGCCTTGCTCGGAACCTTGGGGCTGTTCGGTCAGACAGCCTGGGGAACAACAACAACCTTATCAATTAATTTCATCTGGGGGAAATCCCCAACTGTAATAAATTCTACAGCACTAAGCGACGAAGGCTATATAGCACTGGAAACTGTCGTAGCATAGCCGAGATTCAAACTCACGTGGCTAGTCGTCACCAACATAGCGCGTAGAGCCTTAGCCCGCTAGACCACGACAGCTCCAGCAAAGAGGCGAACAAAGGGTAGTTTCCGCAATAAGCCATTTTAAGCCAAAGCTTCTCATGAAGAAGTAAGACATAGAAGATGATGAACACTAGGTCGCATTTAAAAAGCAAATATTGTATCAAAACTATTAAATTACCCAAATAAGCCAAGTGACCAACCCTCAGCAAATGTGATGCCCATGAGGATGCCGAAACCGGAGATAGCCAGCACGTCGTCGATGCTGGAGGTGGCGATGACCAGGGTGGTATGCCCTTGCTGACACCGTACCCCTTCGATGATAACGTCAACATACACGGCACTATAACCGCTGGTATTACTGCTCCTAATACAAACCTGAATGAGATAAATATAGAGAGTCAATACAAAAAGAACTACAGTATTACTATTACAAAAACAAACCTATAAATGGAAGATAGCGATGGAGTACAGGTCTCCCTCGATATACGATTGGGTTACATTCTTGAAAACCCGATCTTAAATAGAAATATCGTATAGCGAACCCTAAAATTCAAGGGGTAAATGGGGATGCATTCTCGGACCACCCAAAACACAAACACAAACACCTAAAAATCTATAGTAATATGCCACTAATATCGTAAATCGGGGGATCGGATAGTGAGGGGGACCTGTATTTAATAAACGAACCTACTTAGGGAAGATAGCGTTGGAGTACATATCATTCTAACTAACATAACTGCCCTTGCTGACACCGTACCCCTTCCATGATAACGTCAACATACACGGCACTATGACCACCGGGGTGACTGCTCCTAATACAAACCTGAATGAGAGAATATATAGAGAGTCAATATAAAAAGAACTATTACTATTTACATAACAAACCTATATAAGGAAGATAGCGTTGAAGGTCTACCTCACTATCCGATGCCCCAATTTACGATATTATTATAGGTTTTTAGGTGTTTGGGTTTGGGTTTTGGCTGGTCCGAGAATGCATCCCAATTTACCCCTTTAATTTTAGGGTTTGCTATATGATTCTTCTATTAAAGATCGGGTTTTCAGGAACGTAACCCAATCGTAAATCGAGGAAGACCTGTATCCAAGCATTGAACATACCTGGTCGCCACAGGATTCCCACAAAATGGAATCTTAGGGCTACTAGAACAATAAACAACAACAACATCCTGGAAGACTGCATAACACACGACCACTTACGCTAACAACACAACACACGCTCCTTGAGAACTTTGTGGTAGAACCCGGTCTCGGCCGTTGCCTTCCTTTGGAGCTCGGGGCTGTACGGCCAGGCAGCCTAGGGAACGACTACTACTATAGGTAGCACCAACGAACTTGACCCCTTAACTTCTTATAACTCAAAAGGACCTAGAGCAAACTGGCTGTAAATATCCACACCTATTTCCTGGTGGGCTGTTCCCTAATGATAGAAATGTAAGCTCGAATGCTTTCATTCACTTTGAGTTATGAGAAGTTAACACCTAACGAGCGGCCTAGGCGGTAATTTATATGTACCGCCCAGCGGGGTGTTTTTACCCTAAATAGGGTTGTTTACGTGATCATTTTCATGCCTAAATAAGATCCAGAGCGTAAAACAAGTATCTATCCCTGAAAGGGCATAAACAGAGCTTTCCAATGACACCCCAACCATCCTTGTACGACCGCTAGTTTTCTTGCAATGATCGCGCAACACGAGTGCAAAAACCATGTAATTAGGTAGTTTCCCTACATAATTCCCTGTGTAGCGAGTGCGTGAGGGTAGGGGAGGGTGGGATTCATGTCAGTAGGTCCGCCGCGGTGGTCTGGAGCAGTCATACGCTTGCTACTCTCCTGCCACCACTTATCTCTCTCTCTCTCAGCAACATTACGTGCTAAAAATGGCACACGACATAAGTTGTGAACCGCCACTTAGTCCAAATTTCTTTCACACGACATAAGTTGCGCGCCGCTAATAAAGGGTTAAGGGGTCAAGAAAATTGTCAAGTTCGTTGGCGCTACCTATACTATAGTCCGTTCATTCTAGGTTGGGCAGAAATCGTAACATATAACCTCTCATAACTCAAAAATTACTACAGTAATCGAGCTAATATTTCTACCAAATAGGAAGACTTGGCTAGGAAATATGTGTATAAATTGACAGCTCATTTGCTCTATTCCTTTTTGAGTTATGAGAGGTTAGGAGTTACGATTTCTGCCCAACCTAGAAGGAACGGACTATACTACTACTACTACATACCCAAGCATAAGACCCCACAACCAAGGGAAGCCCAGGGTTAGATGCGTCATAACAGCCACAACTAACGTCTCCACCAGGCACGGGGAGAAGGCTAGACGGATCACCATCTTGCTTAGTTGTTTGAGGGCCGCTGGATCCAACCCCAAGCCAGCTCTCACCAGGATTACTACCAGGGCCAAGTTTCTGAGAAAAAAACAAAATAAGTAAATATGTATGTATGTATGTATTTACTAAGGCCCATTCTCCACTTTTCCTAAAAAAAAATCTGGGGGTGGCCGACTCAAGACAGAGCCCGAATACGGACAACACAACAGAAAATAAATAATAATATTATGGACATCAATAAAGTCACCACTACACTCACTCTATCAATTAATATATACAAAAATTTACAAATATATCTCAAAGTCTTGGTCTTGGGGGTATTTGTTTAAGCTTGATGGAGGTTTAAAAAAACTCCCTTAAATCCATCTATCTATCTATTGCCGGACGCCTTACTCCTCTTTACGAGGGTGGCCATACACAAAATGCCCCCAAGCAGACCTAACTCCTGTGAGAAAGACAACCCGTGCCAGTTTACTGAAGGTCTTACAGGATTGACCACTCAACTTTGGGTCCGTCTGACTCCGAGGCCTTCTATGTATATTTTCAGCACTATTTTTCTAGTGGTGCGCGGCAATTCCATCCACTAACCTGCTTCACCCTTAGGTGAGCAGTACGGATTTGTATAAGGTTTACTCCCCTAGACAGGTTGCCGGCCAAGGCTGACGAGTCCCATCCTCCCGGATTTGTATAAGGTTGTCTCCCCTAGATGGGTTGCCGACCAAGGCTAACGAGTCCCATCCACCCGATATAAATAATTATTAAAATTAAAATGTAAAACTTGCAAACTAAACAAACCAGAACTGGGACAATACAAGATCAAGGTAAAATAACTTATCAAAATCGCTATGTGGAAACAACGCTTACTAAAATAAAATTTATGAAATAAAAGAACACAATCCACAATAACGATCTAAAGTAATATAAGTTTAAAGGAGGCAGTGTTATAAGCCACCGTTAAACTCTCTAAATTTTTGGAAATAAGTAACACCCCGTTCTTAACATTAATCATCAATTACAAACCCCAATGTACTTGAATAGCCTAAACTAATGAATAAAAGTTACCTGAGAGTGGCAGACCAATGTTTGTCAATATTGTTGCCGATGTAGTCCAAGCGGGGGACACTATTGAGTACTATCCCCGCCACCAACATGCCCAGAAGTGGTGGTAGTCGTAGAGGTGTCACGGCTGCCCCCGCCACCACCGCCACCAGGAACAGTACCAGGAGAGAGAAGAGGTTACCCCCCGGGTAGCGCCGCGGCACCCACGATCCCGACGAGAGCGCCGTACGCCAGGCATAATATTACCGTGCCTGTCATTATTTCACCAACCTGTAAGAAAAGGATGATTCAATATAACAGTCATACAATCATTATTATTCTTATTGGTCTGGATTAGGGGACAAAGATGTTTATAAGAAAGGAGGAGAAATAACCTGTAATATTCATCGGCACCCACGATCCCAACTAGGGCACCGTACGCCAGGCATAATATTACCGTGCCTGTCATTATTTCACCAACCTGTAAGATAACGATGATTCAATGTAACATGATCCCCACTAAAGCCGCTATCACACGAGAGCCTTTATAGTCAACATTCGATGATCAACATTTTTCTGGCAAAATTTCTGGAATATTTTGTACTGGTATCGGAAACAAGACTGATGGTGGATGAATTTAGGTGACAAATACGTTAAATGTTGACCTCTTAAGCTGCCAGACCAGTGTTGAGGATAAATGTTGAGGGAAAAAGTGCTCGTGTGATACCGGCTTCGAGTGCCGTACGCCAGACATAATATTACCGTGCCTGTCATTATTTCACCAACCTATAATTAAATGGATATAAAATCGTAGTCATGTACTTAACCATTAACTGTCTTGATGGTGTAATGGTTAGAGTGTAAAAGATCTGTATGTGATAACCCAGGTTTGAATCCCAGGAGGATCACATGCTTTCATTAATTTCATTGGGAGGTGTTTGATGTTGGGAGTGAAATAAATAAACTAACACAGCATATTAATTTCACTCCCAACACCAAACACCTCCCAATAAAATTAATTAAAGCATGTGATCCTACTGGGATTCAAACCTGGGTTACCACATACAGATCTTAAACACTCTAACCATTACACCATCAAAACAGTTGGACAATGGCGATAGTGCGTTGTTATGTGTGCGATTAGTTTGCTTGGGAAACAGATTAACTTGCTCATATGGTGAATTGTGTTCTTTTATTTCATAAAAAAAAAATTTAGTAAGCGTTATTTCCACATAGCGATTTTTATAAGTTATTTTACCTATATCTTTTATCGTCCCAGTTTTGGTTTGTTTAGTTTGCAAGTTTTACATTTTAATTCAACTGACCATACTGTGGGGCGGACAGAGGAAGGCATGTCCACAGCGCTGTAGCTTGGTAGGGTTGGCTGGAAGAGGGTTGTGCTTCGCGGAGAACGGCCGGAATAATGACAAGTTCCACGCCCGACACTGCTCCCTCCCTCGCTGCCCGCCTGGCCCGGCAATACCCACGCATCACTCGCTTACCCCTGCTCCACTCACGGGCGTCATCTCGTGAGCATCCATATCCGAGTCTTCTGTAAAATGTGACTGTTAGTCCTTTGATTTTTATAATGTATCAAAATAAATAATTAAATCTGTCAGTATTTAAACTAGCTATTGCTCTGAGCGATAGAGTGGCAATATGTTATCAGTTAAATGTGACAACAGTAGATGTTTTACCAATACTTTTTCATCGTTTATAATCAACACTTACTGAGCACTGTATTTCAAAACACAAACACCAATCTTACAGTGACTAAATGTACTGTGGAACAAACTACACCTACAGTACCGGTACTGTACTTATCTTACGGTACTAAAAAAATATTATAAAGCTACTTGTAGCGTAGTGCAGGCTACATGTACTTTTAACTTTGAAAATCCATGTACTAAACATGGATTTTAAGAGGTAAATATATACAATATTTATACATAAACAGTACTTCTCTTGCTCGAAAATGATTATACTGTATACTAATAGAGTACCGGTATATGTATGTATATTTTTCAAGTTAAATACATACAATATTTATATAGAATACCCAGCTCTAATTACTGCATTACACCTTTTTCATTATAGGTAGGCCAAAAATCCTGGGCAAGAATGTAGTAACAGGGTGTACCGCCCGTCTTGTTTACACTACGCGGATGCTCACCATCATGTTCCCGTCTATTTTGACTGCCTTTGGATACAAAAATACATTACCCTAACCAAACAACCTAACCTAGTATTATAGATTTATAAGTATTTATTTTATTATAAGTATTTATAGATGATTTATGTTGTATGTCGGTAGTGGTACACCCGGTAACTACATCCATCCCAAATCCTGACCTCAACCTCTCATTAATTAAATAGGACTAGAGAAAAGGTAATCAACAAATTTTACTACCAGTTGGGAAGAGGCAGCCAGAGAATAGGTGTGGAAATTGACAGCTCATTTTCTCTAGCCCTTCTTGTCTTACAGAGGATATATAACACAAACAAACCCCGATTACTGCACTAGCTCCACCAAAGCTCAATACATCTAACATGGAAATTTACAGCCCATTTTCTCTAGCCCTTCTTCAGTTACAGAGGATATATAACTCAAATAAATTCTGATTACTGCACTAACTCAAATAAAGCTCAATATATCTAACACAAGTTCATAAACCCACCAGAATCAAAAGAGGCCAGAATATTTCTCACAGCTGAAAAAATTGAAGTGCATTAATGTACGGTATGTATAATACTCAGGCACATACACCATAGCTGGGTGGCCGAATCGAGACAGAGCCCGAAAAGGTACAACACAACATAAAAAAAATCACATATAAATTCTATTTGGAAGTGTATTAATAGTTGTTGGACATGTACTAGAGTCTCAGTTATATAAGCTTTAGTAGTTATATAAGGGTCGCAATTGGATTTTCACAGGTTCACCCAATAATAGTACAGTACTGGTACTGCCTAAAATTGTTCATCAGTTAGTCAGTCAGTAGCCAAACCCTTTTTACTTTAAAGAGGTAGGGAGGATCAGCCAGAACTGGGTCCTTTGCAGGCAATCGGCCCAGCTCCGAGGCTTGCTGATCCATCATTTGGAGTTAATTCTGGAGGTGGAACTCCCAGGCCCAACCTCCAGGGGCTATTTGCTCCACAAATGATGAGCGATGAAGTAAAGTCAGTAAAAATAGGTTAGCCTAAACTGAACAAGATGCGGAATTTCGGAAATATACCTGAGCCGACCAGGCCAAGTGAGATATCTCTATTGGTCTAACTGGTAAGGTGTCTGCCTCGTACCCAAGGGTCCCGGGTTCAATTCCTGCCCTGGATATATTTTAGGGAGGCTATTTTCACATCAAACGATGGCGAATTATCTGCTCAACAGGTGGCGTTGTGTGTGTGTAAGTGTGAGAGTCCGAGTGTAGGGGGTGAGACAGTGAAGCACGGGAACGAGGTGGCTTCAGAGATGGGGTCGTTTCGGGCCATGAGTGAGCACCGTGCCTCATGTGAAGGCAAGATGGCAGGTGCTCGTTGTACTCTACGTGCTTCACATGTCTCACTCCCTAGACTGGAACAAGACCTCACAGGCTTCACTGTTCATTGTAAAGCGGTGAATGTTAAGGTTCTCAGCCTATGCCCGAGAGGAAGTAAGTTGGAATATAGGCCTAGAAGAAAGAAAGAAAGAAGAAAAAAAAAAAAAAAAAAAAAAAAATGTGTTGGTAAAATTGCCAAGATGGTTAAAAGTAAGATCGAAGCTCCAGAACCTCCCTTTCGGGCATACTGTAGTGTAAAAACCTAATCCTACAATGGGGTTGCCACATCCCTATGTTTATAGATAGCCATACCGGTAATCAAATTTAAAAGATGGCATAGTATTATAGAGGTAAATGTTAGGGATGGATGTAGTTACCGGGTGTACCGCTACCGACATACAACATAAATCATCTATACATACTTATAATAAAATAAATACTTATAAATCTATAATACTAGGTTAGGTTAGGGTAATGTATTTTTGTATCCAAAGGCAGTCAAAATAGACGGGAACATGATGGTGAGCGTCCGCATAGTGTAAACAAGACGGGCGGTACACCCGGTAACTACATTCTTGCCAAATGTTATATAATTCCTCAGATAATCTAAAAACAAAACAAAAATATTAATACAAACCTTCATTGTGGTGGTTATTTTGGTCCTGACTGGCACTGACGGTTTTAATGCCAGAATCCATGACGGCTCTCACGTTTCCCTTACACTGGCTGCCTGCCCACGAGTCTCAACACCTAGTGGAGAGAGAGAAAGAAATGTCTTGAAGACTTAAAAAAATATGTACAGGTCTGAGGTCTCCCTCGATATACGATTGGGTTACGTTTCTGAAAACCCTATCTTAAAAAGAAAAGTTGTATATATAGCGAACCCTAAAACTAATAGGGTAAATGGGGATGAGTTATCTTATTTTCCACGTTTATTCCTCCACATTTTGAGAAATGAGTGCTTTCATGGTTTTCGTCTTTTCGGTATAGGCCTAAGCCTAATTCCAACGTGGGATACAAGACGGGTTGGAGGGAGCTTTGCCTCCCTTTGCCTCCCTGGCCCTCCTCCTCACCCCAAGACTTATTGAAATCATCATCTAGCCTATGTTGCCAGCAGGGGGTAAATATCGATTATACTCCTTAATAAAGACGTTTGTAAACAGTGAGGACACCCGAGGGAGCTCTGAGAGTGATGGGACTGTAGTGTATTTCAGTAATAGGCTAGGCCTATTCGGTTAGGCTATAGCCTAGGCCTAAATCATAAATGTGATCAAAATTATTCTCCCATAGTGGATTAGGCCTAGGACTATACATAAGTACAGTATGAGGATTCCATAAACCTGCACAGTGCACTGTGACTGTCCCAAATAAATAAGGCGGCAAGCCTTTTCTGAATAATTATCAAATAGAATTCATACTAGCCTAGGCTTAGGCTAGTGGGTAGCATTCAAGGAGACTACTGCAGGACTCTTCTTCTTACCTCTGTCCGGGTATAGGCTATCCTAGTGTTTGCTAGCCTATACCCCTTTGAAAGGACATTAACCCTCTCCGACATATGACGCAATTTTGAGCCTATTAGGGATACTTTAAAGCCTTTATTACCATCAGGGTTTTTTACAAACCTTTATTTTAGTTACTTCAACCTCTGCAGTTGTCTTTGAGTTAGATGTGGGCAGAAAACTAATTTTGGAGAGGTAATTATAAGAGTGAGAGAACTCTATTTCTTATTGCTAATCTGGCAACCTCTGCGTCATATATGTCTGAAGGGGTTAACCTAACCTAACAACCTTACCTAACCTATCCTAGTATTATAGGTGGGGGCTGCCGCCCCCACACCCCTGCTTTGACTTAGATTTTTGGTGTATTTGTCTGTGAAGTGGGTATTTTTCAATTTGTTGATAACGAAAATCCTCCATGCGGATTATAGCCTATATAGAAAAATAAGGCGAATCTATTGGTGCCTATTTTCCCCAATAAATTGTTTCTCATAACGTCGCACTAGTGTCCTTGAATATTATCGATATTTGTACCTCAAATTATCTGAGGCTTCAGAATCTACCGGAATTAAATGACCGCGACTGTGTATCATACAAATAAATACAATTATAGGCCTAGGCCTAGGCTATATATATACCTTTACACTAATATATTTTTCCAGGGTGGATGCGTGTATCTATTCTCCATAACCACACCAAATATTCAGTTAAACTCATTCTATGGGCAAGAAATTCATAGGAAATTCCCTTTCGTTTGCCGAATCAGCTGATTTCAGTGATTTGTTTACCTTTGAGCGCGCCATCTGCCGCGAACGTTTGTTGTTGTTTTTGCGCGCCTAATTTAAACGTTATTGTTAGATCAAGATAAGAACATAAGAAAACGGGAGTCTGCAGAAAGCTGATTGCCCCACACAAGGCAGATTCCTTTCATACCCAACCTAGGCTATCTCGTCATTGGAGGTATTGAGAACAAGTTTATATATCAATAGCCATCATAGACTGGAATGACCTACCCCAGTCAGTCCGTGAAAAGAGAACACTGTATTCCTTCAGACGTAGCCTGAAGGAACACCTGAACCGGACAGCTGCGAGAAGGGAGCACCAAGCTTATATCTACTACTAAATACGACATAAGAGATAGGCAAAACAGACTGGGCAAATGGCTGGGCGAAAATGAAATATAATATATAATATATAAAAAGCTGTATTAAATCAGGTATTAGACTAAATACTGATAACGAAAGTGTTTGGGTTGAGGTTAGCGAAGGTAGTGAGACCATATTTATTGGAGTTATTTATAGACCACCAAATATGAGTAGAAACGAAGGTACAGCTTTATGGCAGGAAGTGAAAATAGCATAAAGGTTTAGCAATGTGTGTATTATGGGGGATTTTAATTTTCCGAATATTGATTGGCAGCATCAAATCGGCGACTCAGATTCAAAAGAGTTTATTGAGGCGGTACAGGATAGTTTTTTATTTCAATTCATAGACTCGCCTACTAGAGGTAATAATATCCTCGATTTAGTTCTCAGTAATAATGAACAAATGATAAATAATGTAGAGATAGGAGACCAACTAGGAAATAGTGATCATAAATCAATTTATTTTAACATACAATGGACAGGAATGCTAAAGAGAATACGACACTTATCCCAGATTTCAGAAAAGCCAATTATGGTGGATTAAGACGAGCCTTAAGAGTCGATCCTATGGTTAAACTATTAAGTGGACCCAGGTGCGCTAATGAACATACTCTCTCTCAGATACCTGATCAGGATAATTTGACAGCTACATATAATCATTTTATTTCTTCACTCCACAATGCGCAAAATAAATATATCCCCAAAAGAAAATTTAGATCAACACAGAACCAACCCAAATGGATGAATAATAGACTATTAGACCTTCTAGGAAAAAAGAGAGGAATATATCGAAAAATTAAGAAAGGCGAAATTCACCTACTTGCTTACTATCAGAATCTATCAAGAGAGGTTAAAAAATGTATAAGGACAGACAAAAGAAATTATGAAATCAGGATAGCCAATGACTCAAAAAATAACCCTAAGGCTTTTTACCAGCTATATAAATCTAAAGTTAGAGATAAAATAGGCCCCCTTAAAACTTCGATAGGAGAAATGACAGAAAATGATTTAGAAATGTGCAGTACATTAAATAGTCAGTTTCTATCCGTTTTCACTAATGAAAATTTGGCACAGATTCCAGAAGTCCGTAAGGTATATAGCGATAGTATAGAAAATAGGTTAAGTACGGTTACTATAAGTAGAAATTATGTGCTTAAGGAAATTGACAGACTGAAACCTCAGAAATCGCCTGGTCCCGATGAGGTATATGCCAGAGTATTAAAAGAATGCAGAGATGAGTTAAGTTACCCATTAACATTTCTTTTTAACAATTAATTAGAAACAGGTATAGTTCCAGAAGCTTGGAAGCTTGCAAATGTAGTTCCGATTTTCAAAAAAGGTGATAAATCAATAGCATCCAATTACCGTCCCATTAGTCTCACTTCAATCATAGGAAAGCTACTAGAGTCAATTATTGCTAGGAAAATGAGAAACCACTTAGAAACATTTAACTTAATCAATTCTTCTCAGCATGGATTCACTCAGGGACGTTCTTGCCTTACTAATTTGCTTAGTTTTTTCTCAGAGGTATATGAAGCAGTAGATAATGACAAGGCATACGATATTATATATTTAGATTTCAGTAAAGCTTTCGACAGAGTCCCTCATGAGAGATTGATGAGAAAGGTTGAGGCACATGGAATAGGTGGGGCGTTGTTGGGATGGATTAGGTCATGGCTAATTGGTAGGAAACAGAGAGTCAGCATAAATGGTACCAAGTCAGAGTGGGGAGCAGTCAAAAGTGGTGTCCCCCCGGGATCGGTATTAGGTCCCCTGTTGTTTCTTATATACATAAATGACCTAGATTTAGGTATAACTAGTAGGATAAGTAAATTCGCAGACGATACTAAAATGGGGAGATCAATTGATTCAGATAGCGATATAGAGTGCCTCCAAAGGGATCTAGATACCTTACATGAATGGTCAGTAAATTGGCAGATGAAGTTTAACATTGACAAATGCAAGGTATTAAAGATAGGGAAGATGCAAACAAATGTTAAATATAAACTAGCTAATTTAGAATTAGAAAATTCAGACTGCGAGAAAGATCTAGGTGTGTTTGTTAGCAATGATTTGAAGCCTAGAAAACAGTGTATAGGCGTTCGTAATAAGGCAAACAGGATTCTCGGGTTCATCTCTAGGAGTGTGAGTAACAGAACTGCTGATGTTATCTTAAAACTTTACTTGTCATTAGTGAGACCCCATATGGATTATGCTGTCCAATTTTGGTGTCCTTATTACAGAATGGACATAGATTCATTGGAGAGAGTACAGCGTAGAATGACAAAATGATCCATAATATTAGAAATCTTCCGTATGAAGAAAGGTTGAAGAAATTAGGTTTGCATTCGTTAGAGAGACGCAGAGTTAGAGGGGATATGATAGAGGTGCTCAAGTGGGTTAGTGGGATTAACAAAGGGGACATGACAAATGTACTAAAGCTCAGTGATAGCGAAAGAACTCGTACCAATGGTTTCAAATTAGATAAATTTCGTTTCAGAAAAGATATAGGCAAATATTGGTTTGGTAACAGAGTTGTAGATGGGTGGAATGGACTACCAAGTGCTATAGTGGGATCTAAAACTGTAGGGAGCTTTAAGATAAAATTGGATAAGCATATGGACGAGAAGGGTTGGGTGTGAAGGGGGATCAGCCGGGTTGGGCCAATCAGCGCTCTGCAGACCCCCATAATCCTGCGTTAATCTCTAACCATTTTGGTAAGATGATCCCCAGGGTATTAGAGTGTTGAGCCTATAATTGGGCTTTGTAATTGATTTGGGGTTGTGTGGGACAGGGATCTGCCTTGCTTAGGACAATCGGCTTTCTGCAGACTCCCATTTTCTTATGTTCTTATGTTCTTAAGACCATGTATAGAAGCAGCTCGGCTAGTAAAATCGAATGGCACTAAGTAGAATTCCCTAGGACTTATAGTTTGGGCTACAGAGGACTTTTAAAGTCCAAAAACTGGTCATTTGGGCCCTTCTGGGAGGCCAAGTCATATACATCCTAAACTAATTGTTCGATTTCAATTCTGTTTGCGCCATTCGATTCACCGCAAGCGTGTTTAACAGACTTTGCCCGGTGAAGGGGCACAGCCCGCCGGACACTGCTCGATCGTGTAGACGGGGCTTTAAACACGCTTGCGGTGTTGTCCACACGGCAGCCGGGCAGTGATTGGCCAGTCAAAGTCTGCCAGTGGTCAGAGTAGGAGCTCGGCAGGGCTGGGTCAGTGGGTCCAGTATGATCACCATGGTCCCCAACAACAATAATCACAGGACAGTTATACAGTTTTAGTGATGGTAGGTGGCATGGCAAATGTGGATAAAAGTGTTGGTAGAGGTGGTGATGATTTGGTGGCACTGGAGGGTGATAGATTGCTGCTTAGTAGGTACATTGGTAGGTCTAGGCAATGGCGTGGGTGGTATTTGTTGGCAGGTGACAAGCAGTTTATTGGTAGGATTGAGGGAGTGGATGGGAGGGGGGAAAGGGAGAAGAGATAGATACGGCTGGTGTCATGGATGGTGTGGTCAGGCGTTGGCTAGGAGAGAGCTGAATAAAAGGGATGAGAGGTGAGACTAGGATCAGGTCATGGGAGATGCTTGGGCAATATTCCTTATAGGTGCTGTACGGGTTGTTTAAGGTCGATAGTTGTATGTATTTTAAACAAAGGGCAGTTGTTTTGGTGGTGGTTTGTTGTTATGGGGTGACGGGCTTACTTCGGGATCTGTTTGTGTTGCAAGGTCGGTTTGGGAGCTTTGATTTGTCTGAATTCTGGCACCTAACAGTTTGTAACGATGAATTAACATGGCAGTTGCGGTAGACTCTTGATTCGCCGTTGTAATCTACAACGGAATGTAGGATATCATTAAGGGGCCTGAATTCCGAAATTTTAGTTTATTGGTCACAGGCAGTTGTATTACCATGACTTACTCTCCCAAGGTGTATGGACTATCCTTGAAGGGTTCATCTTTATGGAGATTTGAGCAATATTGTAGCTGTCAAAGCCTGTTCTTCAGGTGGTCTATAAGTCCCGTTTGGCTGCTTTGCATTGCTGGTGGTGGTGGCAAGGTGTCTTGGTGAAATTAGTAACGGGGCTTCCCCAAATACTCTTTCATCAGGCGTAATGCCATCTTTTCTTGGCCAGGTGTTCATTCCCCATTGTATTATTTTTACTTGGGCTGGCCAATCGCCCGTATTGAGTGAGACTAGTCTGTTGCATAGCTGGTTGGCTAAGTTACGGTGACTGCATTCACAGACTGAGATTCCTTTTGGCCAATATGGGGATGAATGAGAGATTATATTAACCCGTACAGCCCCAGCGACGCGCCTGACGCGTCGGCGATGTATGTAACGCACAGCCCCAGAGACGCGCCTGGCGCGTCACCCTAATTGCGCCGACCGTAACCTCAGGTGTAGCCACTCAAGAGGGCTCAGATTTGTATGGGAACTGTGTACGTATCCCACGCAACCGTGCCGATGGTTGAAAACTCTCAAAGTCCACGTGCGTGGCGTGAGCGCGCAATAACCTGGTTTTTGGGGTAATTGCCTTCAATTTTTTACTCTTGTAAAATACGTTTTCGGGGGCTCTGTAGGACCATTCTTTAAGCTTTTTGAGCGGTTTTTCGTGGTTTTTCCTTCATTCCTAACCCATTCGCTATTGTTTCTGGAATAAAACCATTTTTTGAAAACCGGCCGGGTTTTGGTGAACAAACATTACAAAACTAGCCGGGGCTGGATGGGTTAATACCCAAATAGTTTGGTACGTAAAATAGGGGAGAACATCATTTAACAGTGCCTCTGCGACTACCAAGGCATTGTACTCTTTGGCTGGACACGCTATAGGCCTATTATGAAATTGGAATAGGTGTCAACCAAAGCATTCACATATTTCTTGGCGGACTTAGATAGAATGGGACCCATGATATCTACGGCTAGGAGTTGCCATGGTTTCGAGGCCAAAAGTTGTCCTTAGTGGTCTGGTGGTGTCCTTGCCCAAGGTGCAGGCCCTGCACGCTTCTACAATTTTCCTGGCCGTTTCTGAAGGTTTGCTGGGCCAGTAAATGTTGTTGAATGTCTGTATGCTTCTTTTGGCCTTAATGGATGCTGTTGTGTTCATGCAAATGTAGGAATAGGTTTTACACCATACCCGAAAGAGGATTTCTGGAGCTCCGATCTTACTCTCAACCATCTTAACAATTTTACCAACACATCTAAACTTAGTTAGATGCTGAAATAGCCTCTCCGAAAATATGCCCTGGCCGGGAAATGAACTCGGGACCCTTGGGTTATGAGGCAGTCACTCTACCAGTTAGACCAATAGAGATATCTATTGGTCTAACTGGCGCTTGTTCTCCTCGGTTCATAGAGCATGCTACTGTAATGCCGTACTGTATTGCTGCAATTCTGGTGAGGTTGATGAGGATTTGCCTGGATCCTGCTATAACAAGTAGTAGAGGCAATAGTAGTGGTAGTGATGGTATTGGTTTTATGTAATAGTAGTGATGCTGTTAATCATGGTGGTACAAATGGTAGTGATAGTGATGGTTGTAGTAGCAATGGTAGAGACAATGGTAGCAGTAGTGGTAGGCTACTGGAGGTGGAGTGGAGAGTGGTTGGACTGGAATGGTAGTATTGATGATGAGAGTGGTAGTGATGATGCTGGAATAGTGATATAGTAGTGGTAGTGGTGATGCTGGATGGTAGTAGTAGTAATGGTAGTGGTGGTGGAGTGGAGAGCGGTTGGACTGGGATCAAAGGGAGGCCGGTGAGGGGGGGCTGTAATGGAGAGAGAGAGAGAGAGAGAAAGATAAATATATATATAGAGAGGGGGGGGGGGGGGAAAGGATTTGAGAAAGAGTGTGAGGAGAGGACGAGGGTCACAATGTAAGGTTAAGCATCTTTGTAAAATAAGTTCAGTCCAAGAAATATATAGAATGTGTGTGAAATTTATAATATATACAGTATATATATTATATATACATATATATATATATATATATATATATATATATATTATTATATATAATATATATATATATATATATAATTATATATATATATATATATATACAATATATAAATACTGTATAGAGTATATAATATATATATATATATATATATATATATATATATATATATATATATATATATATATATATATATATATATATATATATATCTATATATATTATATATATATATATATTATATATATATATATAATATATATATATCTATATATATATATAAAGAGATAGTGAGAGGGGGATGGGAGGTATGGTTGGTATTTCAGAAACATGTAGCAGTTTAGTCTAAGATAGAAATGGGTGTGTTAGAGAGAGGGGAAAAAAGAAAGAGTGAGAATGAGTGTGTGTGAGAGAGTAAGTGCTAAAAAGAGTGTGAGGGTGAGTGAGAAAGTTACAAAGAGTTACAATGTATGGTTAGTTTAAGTAAAATCAACATTCAACACAAGAAAGAAAGAAACATTAAGTGTGTGTGTGTGTATATATATATATATTGAATTGAATACGAAAGCATAATTAGTTATTGATTTTCTTGCTTATATTTTTTCTAATTTTTCTCAGAGGGGGGGAGAGACAGAGAGAGAGAGAGAGAGAGATATTGCATTTCTCTTTAGTCTCTTAATGGTATCTATAATTTTAAAATATCATGGTAAATGGTAACAGGTACATTATAGATAGGTAAGGACATTTGATATTAAGAGCAATGCAATTAATTAAAGCAATACATATTGAAAAGATACATTTTGTTCATTATTAGCACCTAAAATGTAATTTGTTGTTATATTATAGTGTTATATTGGGAACAGTACAAATCGAAAACAACACTACCCCTCCCCTCCCTGTTTATCAATAAAACACCTCTCTCTCTCTCACACACACACACACAGACACACAAAGAATATGAATACAAAATTGTTATATTGTAGTCTGGGGGGTTTTTCAGCTGATTTCTTGGTAATTAACCCTTTCTGTACCGGCGACGTCTTTTAAGTTTTATTCGAGCTACATTTAGATGATTTTGTGCAGATTAAGAAGGGTCTGTGGTATTAGAGAGGGTTAAGTGAGATAGTTCGAAGCCTGTTAATTGCTGGAGGCCCTTTTTAAACTGAATAAAATCGTCTAATGGTAGAATGGGTTAACTCCTTCACCACCATTACGTAATTGTCATCATATTCTGGTAACTTAAGGGGGGTAGTACTCGCTTTTTCTGGACCCCCTTCTCCCTCATGTTTAGCATATTAGTTTCAAGGTTTTCAGACGTTCGTTCCGTTAGTTTGGTGAATGTTGAGATCTTTCGCCTCATTTTGTTTTCAATATTAAACCTTTCGTGCCATTTAGGTGTCGATTTTTTTCCTGGCGAGCGATAGCGAGCCTCAATTTTAGAAGGGACCGGCCTTCGGCCGGTAAATTTTTCTACCGAAAAATGTACACATTTATCTTGAAAGGGGATGTTTTTTTAAGCTTGATAGAGGTCTAACGAGGACAAAAATAAATAGATAAATAAAAACCAAGCACCATAGGCTAATCATAAGTGCAGTTGGGTGTATAGTACGTCACTAGATTAATGTCCAGTATTCAATAAATTAATATTAATCGTTGTGGTGTGCTAAACTTATAACTAACTGCCTTGAGGGTGTAATCTATGATCTGAAAACTAATGGGGCTAAACATGAGGGAGAAGGGGATCTAGAAAATCGACCCATCTCCCCTTGAGTTGGATGAAGTGATTTTTTAGCGGGAGGAAAAAAAAAGGGTGCCCGGGTTAATTGGACTGATTACTGGCCCTACACTACATACATACATACATACATACATACATACACACACACACACTCAAACACACACATAAATATACGCACACACATACACACACCCTCACTATCAACACATTATAAACACACACACACACTCA